>JAXRKN010000037.1:3287500-3945000 GCA_038502055.1 Tanytarsus gracilentus
CAATCAATTGTGAGATTTGCGGAAGATCGTTCACCACCAAAGATCAGCTCAGATCACACAAAAAGTATCATCAGAAGCCAAAGTTCAAATGTAATAAGTGCGATCTTTCCTTTTATGAAGAACCAAAGCTTAGATTTCATCACCTAAATAAGCACCAAGATGCGCGCAATCACAAATGTCCAATGTGTGATAAAACGTACCTAAAAAATTCGCATTTAATTCGACACGTGAAAGTAACTCATGAGAAGCAAACAATCAACTGCTCTGTGCCTAACTGTGATCGTATTTACACTCGAAGAGAACGAGTGATTGCGCATGTCTACAAGCAGCATCCTGAGCTTACTGGTGAACAAATTGATTTATTCGTTGAAGTTGTCAAAACTACTCCTTACAGCTATGGCATTGCTCATGCATCGACAGCTACAGTTAATTTTGATGAAATGAATAATTTTAGTGACGAAAAATCATATGAATAAATTCTCGTTTAATGTATATTTTATTTCATATTTTATTATAAAATTTTTAAACTATTTTTCTTTAAACATCATCAGGAAGTGGAGTTCGGTGAATGTCAGAGAAGTTGTTCATTCGCTTTAGGTCATTAATCAACATGTATAAGGTTTGCTTTAGACTTGCATCATCGACGGGATGTTTCATGTCTCCATTTTTGGTCGTTTGGTCTTCAAGTACTAAAATAAATTAAATTTAAATTAATTAAGAGATAAAATGTTAAAATTATAGAACTTACATTCAATCTCCGCCTCAATATTATTCAATCTTGATTTCACACTATTTTGCTGGTATTCGATGTGATCGAGGAGTGACTGTTGACATTTTGTTGGCTCAATAGCTGCTTCCGGTTCTGGCGCTATCGGGTGCATTTTAAAGTTTTCGCCTTCGATTTTAATTTCTCGCTTCGTATCATCCTTCATTTCGACATCTCTCGGTGGACTTTCTTCCCATTTCTTAGACCACAGATAGAGCTTAGGATGTTCAATGTTTTTGGCAATGTTAATTTTAACGTCCAAGCTTTTCATAAACTTTTTCATCTCCAGCAAATTTCCAATTAATGTGTGGCCATTCTTAAGCGTTTCGACTCTTGCAGCTTGTTTTGGATTAACTGCGTGATAATTTGCAATAGGCAACTTTCCATCATAAAGCCATTCCTGATCGTGAGTCCATCGCATTGAGGCACGTTGTCTGTATGGATTCTTGCAGACTGTACAAACATATTTTTCAGGAACTTGATGTGAATTTTCAATCGCATGACACCAACCATGCTGCCAACACAGACAAATATCACACTGTATCATCAAACCATCCTCTTCGCCAAAGCCACAAATGCAATTGATTATTTCTTCCTTTTTCATTCGAACAATCTTAATTACTTCACCATTCTCGTCGACATAACTTGACGTCGGTGTTTGATTTTTCAAGTAAGGTCCTTCGTTATATGGAATTACTCCCTCAACAGTTGAACCGACATTATTCATTAACTTCTTCTTGAAGGGTTTCTTAGATTTTGGATTAAATCGCAACTTGAGTCGTCGCTTGTGTCCTTTCGAGTGATGAAGTTGATGTTGAATGCGTCTTACAGCGTGCGGTGGAATTAATGATTCTGGATCAAATTGTGAGAGTGTCGCTGCCGATAGCGGCTCAAGTTTGATGACAAGATCTTTCATTGGTTGAGTAACGAGCGGTGCTTTGAGAGCTTCTTCCAGTATTGGCGATCTTTGTAGACTAAATCTTGCCTGTGGTGACATTTTTTCAGAGTTGCCGGAATCATTTAGTTCTACTTTCAATGGACGTGTCGATGAAGTTGGCGTCGACTTGGCTGATGGTCCATGCGTTTTTCTCGGCGGATTCTTAACAATCGAAACTTCCGCCTCTTCAATCGTACCCGTTGTTCTGAGATAGGCCAAATCCTCCATGTTTGGACACTCCCCCATTAATTTTGCTAAATCCTCATGATAGTGCTTAATGTGAAGTTGGAGATGATTTTCCTTTCGAAACTGCTTATCACAAAGTTCGGCGGGACAAAAGAATACGTTATTAATCACTTTGACTTTCAGTGAACCAACTGACACTTCCGTGTGCGTTGAAAGAGCAGATTGAACGAGATTTGGCTGGACATATGGAAGAGCTCCGAGATTTGCAAATGGATTGTTGTATATTGGCTGGCCATCACTATCGTTTTCAGTTTTAATTTCAAAGTTCTTCGAGATTACTTGTTGCTGCTTGAGCTCGTTCGACTCTGTGCAAAGATTCTTTGTCCTTGATCGTTTCTTTTGCAAGCTAAAGTCCCACGTTTCGGGATCATAAACTTCGCCAATTTCTAGCAAATACGCTTTGAGGTCATTCTTAAAGCGTATTTTACGACCAGTTGGACTAATAAACAGGACATCCCATTTACCATTTTGTCGAAGATAAATATGCTTTTGCCAGCCTTCCTTGATACGCCAATCGGGTACGACAATCGAAGGACACTTGCCATGAGTGCCATCAAACGTTGATTCCTCGCCAATTGGAATATCATCAACCCATGCACAACACCATTCGCCTTCGGTCGGTGCTTTCGGAACTTTTTCATCTTTAATCATCTGCTTAACATATTCCGGAATTAAACTTGGTGGATTTAGAAGCAATGGATTGATGGCAGATGGAAGAGGAGAATCTCCAGCTTGAGTTTTAGACGAATTCTTGCCCTGAATGTACTTGTGAATGTGAATGCCACGAACTATTTTCGGATAACCATCGTCAAAGAGGACATCATAAGTGTCATTTTCAAGGACCCTCTGAATTGTTGCCGGAAATTTCCTACAATCATTCCATCTTGCGAGCACTTTCTCACCGACTTCGAAAGAAACAGCAGGCTGAGCTGGTCTTAAACGAGGACTCTCCATCGATATCCATTCATCATTGATGCCTGCCTTTGATTTGGTATTTTTTTCATTCGATCTCACTAGAACTTCACGCTCGTCCATGTCAACTTCAATCACTTTCACTTGAATCCATTTTCCATCGAAGTTTTGTGCCTCAATAGTCGATCCAGGAATGAAATTTGTCACCAGATTCTTCTTTTTACTCACTGGAGATTCAGGTACTTTTGTTTTTGGCTTCTCAACAACCACCACCTCAACTTCTTCTTTAGCTTTCTTTGACTTTTTAGCCGACGAAGCTGCCGCGAACTTGGCCGAGAGTCGCTTGGAAGATTTCTTTTTTGGAGACGATGGTGTCGCAACTTCTTCTTTCTTTTTTGCAGTACTCGACTTCTTTTTACTTTCTGGTTTCTCAATTTTAACGGGCGTTTCTTTTTCTTTTTTTACTTCCTGTGGTTCTTCCGCCTCAAGTTTGACTTCTTGCTTGATCTCTTTTTCTCCACTGGATGTTTTCTTATTCTTCTCTTGCGATTCTGATTCTACTGATGGTGTGGACACGAGTGAAGTAACTGACTTTGTGACCACTACAGAGTCCTTATTCCATGGAAATATCGAAGGAACTGTGAAGCATTTCAGGATGATTTTTCCCGTTTGCAGAAAAGTAAAGTTTTCCTTTTTAAAGTGCAATGAGCACACGTAATGATGTTTTCCGGGCTTGAAATTCACTTTGCAAGCTAAAAATCAAGTTAAATAGCAACAAAACTTATTGTTATGAAATTGACGCTTACCTTTTACCCATTTTGCGGTATTATCTGGATTTGTTTGTGGAAAACGATGAAATGTGACTTCCGATTTTCCTTCTTCCGATGGACAATCCTTTAGACAGCACTTTCGGTTCGTCATTATGCTTATTTACAATTTAAATTTTAATTAAAATGCGCTTTTGTAATTTTTCGTGTTAGTTTGACTTATAGAGGTTTTTTTTGTGAGAGGTTGAGCGTGTTTGAATTCTACGAATACGTTACAAAATTAGATTAGATTTAACATATTTTGAGGTTAAAAATAAATTTTAAAAATTACCACATTTTTAAACTAACATCAATTTACTTTAAAATCATTATTAATTAAACAGAATGAAAGGAAATAAAATTATTTTATTAAATTCAAGTCATGTGACTTCGACTGTACATTTCTCTCAGCATAATTTTCTCTCACCAGTTTCTCTCTCGTTTTCGAATCTTTTTCAACTCATTTCGTGTTCAATCGCCGGTTTGAAAACATAAAATTTTAGTTTCTTTAAAATCTCCTCCATATTTTTAAACTTGAAAGTGGTTTAAAAACAGTATAAACTATTGGAAAATTAATTCGCAGTATTTTATCGGTCCATTTTCTGTAGTTTTGTGAATAATTGTAATTTAGTGAATTTATGCAGCTGCCTTTTTCGCAATAAATTGAAAGCAGCACAGGAGGGTTGTTGTTATTGTATTTTATCCCTTGAGAATGCGTGTGAGCAGCAGCAAAAAATTATAAAAATTCTCCAGAATCGAGGAAGAAGAAGAAAAAAAGCAAGACTGATAAAAAGTTTAATATAAAATTCAGAGAAATTTCGACATTAAAAGAAGGTAAAAAAGAAAGAAAAAGGAAAAAAGTTTATATAGTTTTCGTGTTTATGCAATGTTTCTTTCGTGTTCGCTCATCCGAGGCGAAATTAAAGTTAATTAAAAGTTATAAAAAAAAGTAACCATTTGCATTAAATGTGAATCAACGAACGAGAAAGAAAAAGATTTGATATCCGAAGAGACAAAGAAAAAGGAGTGAGAAGTGAAAAATCGATAAATAGTGCAACAAATTGTGCACTGACACAGCTACACAATTTTGAACTTGGCATTCGCCACTGCTTTTTGGCCGTTATCGTCTTCGTTGTTAAGGTAAGCACTTAGCGATAGTTTTTAAGTTGTTTTCGATTAGATTTTATTTTCCTGTGGCATTGAAAACATTTTGAACTTTTTAAATACGTTAAATTTAAAGTTCTAAATATTTTAAATCCTCTTTAACACTTTCAATTGCGCTAATTTCTTATACCTGACTTGTGTGCAGCAGACCCTAAAAAATACAATTTGCATAAAATGTGTAAACTTGTTAACAACTACTCACTGCACTTTCTGTTAGCAGGTAACATTTTAATAAGTACACACCAAGAGAAGGTCGAATTGAGGACGAAGAATCGTTTTATGTTTCATGTTTACGACCCATATATAAGTGTGTGTGTTTGTGTCTTTTTGATAATTGATAACGGCGTCAAGAAAACTTTCGAATAAATTTTTACCGCGTTTTGCTAATTTGTTGAGACATGGCAGTCTCACAAATCATTCGAATAGTATTTTAATCAAAAAAAGCCAGGCAAGTTTTGCTCCAATAAAAGTCTCGGATATATGTGATTTTTATTCAATATGTTAACAGCAGCGGCAGTGGAGTGTTAAGGAAAAGTTTTCTTTATGAAAAACACCTTAATTCAGAGCTTAGATACTTTCTCTCTAAACAAATCGAACGATTCACCCATTCGTAGTCATTTGGCATTAGTTTTTTTTCTGCGCCCATAAAATGCAAAAATCGCGCTTTTTCCCCAGCATGCGTGAAATTTTTAGAAATTGCTAATTTTCATCCAACTCAGCAGTGAGTCAGCTGGTTGAGGAAAAAATTACTATCCATTTATTAAAATTAATCAACACCGCATTCGTAAAGAGAAAAAGTTTTTTTTGGTGCAAAATTTTGATAAAAATAAGTTCAACGAACTCATTCAGGTCAGATTTCTTTTACTCGATTTTTTTGTAAAAAAAAATTATAATTTCCGCGACAGTTCTAACGGAATCGAAGAGACCACAACATAAAAACGCAAATGGACATTCTTCTTCGTCGTCATTGAACACATGTTAATTTTTATGCTGAAACGTTTTTTGTTTCCGATACATATTTTTTATGTCGCTGCAGAGATCGGGTTAAAAAAATAAAATCGACTGTTTTTACGATATGTTATAGGATCTTTTTTTTATAACTCTATCATCTCTGTTTTTTTACGACCATCCAATGCATCATGAACTGCACGCACATATTTTATGATTTGTTTACTTTTCCAAACATCCCAGACTCATGTTTATTTCGCGTCACTTTTTTTAAAAATAATTCAAAATTTTCTATTCAAAAAAATTATTAAGAAAGGTTTTTTCAAAAAATATTTTCAACACATGGTTATTTAGTGGAGATATCACGATGTATCTTTTAAGTTGTTTGTTGAGGAAGAAAAAAAGAAGTGAACCCGTTGTGTGTATTCATCGCATCGGAGTAGAGTTTCTCACGGGTAACCCGGGTACGGGTATACCCGGGTATGCCCGTCAATTTTACTACCCGGGTATACCCGGAAAATTGCTCTCCCCTTACCCGGGTAAAAATTAAAAAATTCGAAGAAAATTTTCTTAATTTTTTTTAAAAAAATCTTTCTCCATAAAAGCTTTTTATAAGTTTTGTGTAAACCAATACCTGAAAATGTTTTGTTTACAATGAATTTTATCACTTATCAAAACTACATGACTTAAGAAGGTAGTTTACCTATATAAATTTAGATTCGTTTGCGAAATTTTTTAATTCAAAAAAGTATTTTGAAACATCAAGTGCAAGTGCAACAAAAAAAATAGCCATGAGATGACTCAAACAAAGATCTCCAATTTTGGACCGATTGTTAAGAGCTTTACTAACGATTCAGGCAACATCAGTTACTTCATAGAGGGCATTTTCAGAGGCTGGAGATATTGTAACAAAGAAGAGAACTCTAATGTCAGACCTTTACTGTGTAATGTTCCTTAAGAACTATTTCCGTTAAACTTTTTATATTTCTTTTAATCTATTCATTTTCTGTTTAAAAAACTTTTATTTAAATGTTAAGAAAACTTTTATTTCTGTTACTAAAAATGCTCTATATAAAGATTAGCCGAAAATTTGAGTAAAAATAGGTATCTTTTTTAAATTTTTTCTTACCCGGGCATGCCCGGGCTACCCGGGTAATAAACTTTTTTACCCGGGTAGGACAAAATCTCATTACCCGGGTATTTGAGAAACTCTACATCGGAGTGTTTTTAGGGAAAAGAGATATTCAGCTATGTAGCATTGAAACTTCTTGATATTCAACATGCATCTTTAAATTTAAAAATAGATTGAATTCTTTCTTGTTACTTACTCGCAGCTATGCAAGCATGATTCGTATTTATTTGTTGAAAATTGTTTGTGTAAGTTTGTGAGAGGAAGAGCACCAGTAGCCGGGCATTGTCATTTACTTAAAATTTGAGCTAAACAGACGTCAAACGAAAACGGAGGAGATAAGAAGAAGAGTGAATGAAAGAAAGTTCTCATCGCGCATCACTCGTTCTCGAAAATTATTCACACTTAGCGCTGTATGGAAGTTTAGTTTAGTTTTTCAATTGTGTATTTTTATCGTATGACATGTGTCGCTAACTCGAAGAAAGAGTTTGTTGAGATTTTCAAACACAACAAAATAAATATTTAAGCATTTTTTTCGCCTCACACTCGCCATGAGAAAAAAATTATTGCTCTCATGCATCATCTCCTCGAGTATGTGAACAGAAAATATGCGACATGCATTCGTCTGTGCATGAGATTTTTATTAATAGATCTTTATGAGAAAGAAAAATTCCACATAATTTTCTATGCGTATCGGGTAAATGTGACTTAAATGGGAGAGACAAGTCAGGGTGAAAAAAATGGTGTCAATTTCATCTTGAAATGCGATCCAGAATTTCTCGTATTTCATTGACAAATCTTATCACCTTGAAATTGCTATTATGACGATCCACTTGAGATTTTTTTATATTTCCTTTAACAGTAAAACGCTCTAAGGAGATTATTGACGTTAAATACCTTCATGTCGACCGTCTATGTTGTCATATTTGCAGCAATAAGTATTCCCTACAAGATTAAGTTTGTGTCATGTGATCATGATTGAGTTAGACAATTGCATCGCTCCCGGGAATCACCTTCACAGTTACGTCTTAATCTGCTCGCCGCTGATGTCGTTAGACTTGTAATCTCTTCTTTTTTTTATTGATTTCAAAATGCTATAAGCTGAAGACAAAAATCAGATTTTGCTTTCTCGCTTTTTCTTCTTCTTTTATGCTGCTACTAATTATCTTTTGTAAACCTCTCTCACGTCTATGTAATTGAGTTAAACACTGTTGAATGATTGCATTGTGATTGGTAGCTGTTTTATGTTGTGTTTTTTACAACTCGGACAACACCGCCACCGCCGTAAGCTTTTTACTTAATCTTTGATTACATTTGTAAAATTTATGACGGTGGCTGCTTAACGATTATTAAATAATTTTGCATTCCCATAGTTATTTTTTTAAAAAATGCTTCTTTATCCAACAATTAACATCTAGAATTTCTAATTAGATTGAAGTTTTCCCATCATCATATAAATTGTTGAAATTCCACCTTGCCCATTTTGTGTCGGAAGTGAAGCTAATTAACAATCAAATTACAGTTGGAGATCTTTGAATGGCCAATGATTTTATTCAGTCTATTATGAGAGTTCAGCATCAATCAAATTGTACTCAATTGACCTTCGATATGCGAAGCTTTTTGCCAATTTTTAGTTTATCGAGATAGCTCGAGACTTTTTACTGAACTCAGGCAATTTATTGTCATTGCTTTATTAGTGAAGTCTTTCTCTTTATTGAAAAAGTTTTTATTGCATATTATAAATGAACAAATTGAATTACTTTATGTGTCTGATTTTTAGTGGGATAGTTTAGCTTTCAATAAATGCCCGTGAAATCCATACAAAGTCCTTAAAATTGCTTTCAAAAAATAATATCAAATTGCGTGAGTACATGACATACATGTAATTTGATAGCGCAAACACACACGTCATTCACAATTTGTTCTCGTTTGGATTTAAATTGATTTCATTTGCATTTGAACTCGGTTGAACTAAATTCTCCTTGTAAGACGATCTTGAGGGCTGCTACTGAGTGATTTATGTGACATATTGCTCATCCTTTTTTGGGAGCTTCAATGACAAATTTACTCGCATTGTTTTCTCTCCTTTGAAAAGAGCAAAATATCTATGTTCGGTCATCTGAAATTGCCTCGCTTTGAAATGTTTTAAATCTTTACAATTTATTTAGCTTTATCAATTTATTTTTAATTAAGTGATTAATTCAAACTATCAACTAGCTTCCCTTGACACTGTGAGTAATTTGCAGAATGGGAATTGAAATTTCACGATTTCAGCTCGAATGAATGGCCTTTTAAAAAATGTCCAATTTTAGACTGCGATGAGTGTGGCGTTGTGCTAAGGCTATAAATGTAGGAGTCATGATCACACAATTAAATTAAAATAAAATTAAAAGCAATTTACGGTGGCTTCACTAATGACTCCATTGGGATGCAAGAAGATGTAAGAAGAAAATTCTGATTGTTTGCGGTGGTTTTCAACTGCACAGTTGCATGGTTCTTATATAAAAACGAGCAATGGCATTAAAGGAGCTAACTGAAGCGAATAATTGCGGTGCTTAGTTCGTTTATGGCGTCCCTTGGCAGCTCGCTGAGAGAGATTTTCATTCAATCTTCATAAGCGTCAACCAAAAAAAAAAGATTGATGTAATTTCACTCGAAAGGGAGGTAACCTAAAAATTTCAATGAAAAGACATTCTCGATTTATTACGGAACTAGTAATTTTTTCTTGACGTAATTGCAACAATTTTTTAGTAATTGCAATTTTCAATCGATGTGAAATTATCCATTTAATTGCATTAAAATGGAGTGTTACCAAAAAAATTCAAAGCAGCACGAGTGAAAGAGAAAAAAATATATAAAGCAGCTCAAGCATTTGGCCTCGATCGTGTGCGTATTAAAAGTAAATCTCATAAGATTGAAAATGCAATTAGTGTCATCAATGCTGTGGTGATATGGCCGCATAACAACGAGTGACGATGTGATCCGAATGTGAATAAGAAGAAAATGTTGTTGCTTAAAAGTGGAGGGTGCAAGGGATATTTTTTTCTCTTCTCGTCGTCGTCTCGTGCATCCCTCGGCTGCTCCTGCGTAATGTGTTGAGCATAGTAAGAGAGAGAGAGAGACATGAGAATAAATTATGCATTTTAATGCGAGTCGTTGTTAACAATAAACATCAAAAAGTTTGTTGTGTGTATATATTTTGAAACTCACACAACACTGCGAGAGACATAATTGAAATAATAATTTTATTCTTCTCTCCTCTTTAACAAACATTATAGCATTATTAAATATTGTATTCATATATGAAAATAAATTTTTGAGAGAAATTCATTAACTGTACGTAAATTCACTTCATCAAATGATTTATGGAAGTAATAAAAACTTTGTAATTGTTGTTGAGTGTTTCTACATTTTCGGCTGAGACTTGTGCAGTTACTTGCTTAATTAAAAAATCTCAACAATTGGAAAATTTACCACAAAAGAGAGTCGAATTGAAATTTAACATAAAAGAACTTTTGATGCTCATCATTTCTTCTGTTGAAATTGCGTAACTCTAAAGACGACCTTTCAAGGTATTTTTCATCCAATCTTTTGTACTTTATTCTCGTCTTCACGTCTATGAATGTACCGTATTCAATCCATTTTGATGGAATTTCTCATCTCTTTTCTTCTTTCCTTCGTCATCATCGACGAACACTTGTGCGAGCCGAAATATGTGGCGTTAAATTTAAAAATGATCATCTCATGCTGGTTTTATGTTTTTACGTTAAAGAAAATGAGAAATGAAAAATTAATGGTTAAAAAATTTTAAATCCTTTTTATATTTTTAAAATTATGAAATTTTTTTTATCAAAAATTGACAATCGTAACTTGAAAAAAAGAGGTCCATTAAAAATCAGAATAAAAAAGGGTTGAATAGTAAAATTCCAACATGAAGCTTTTCGGATGGAAGACATTGCGCACATAACGAATTAATTATCTCTCTCTAGCATCATCAACTCTCGTGTGAAATTGAAAACACTCTTTACATACCGCATGATGACCATCATCATGCATCATCAATCGCATCGACAGGTTTTTTCAATCAACATTAATTATAGATCGTTATTTGCCACTCTCGATAGCTATCAAAAAAAAATGTGCATGAATCGTTATGCAATCTGAACTCACTTTAAAGCGAATCAATTTTTTAATGGTGTGGGATTTTACTGAAAGGCATTAAGTCGATCTTAGCGGGAAATTTTAAATGAGATAAAAACCGCAAAAAATAAAATTCTTGGTGGATAGGTTTAAACATTAAAAACCCCGTAATGAATTATGAGCACCTCATTAATTCATTTCGGTATTCTTTAAGTGCAAGCGCATAATAATAAAAACAATGTCAAAAGAAAGTTTTGTGCTTTGAAGAAAACGTGAAATTGCAATTTCCTTTTTCGAAAAAAAAATTAAAATATAACATCTCGATTTTCTCTCTCATTGGACTATTGCGAGTTTTATTTCTTCTTGTTGTCAACTTTTAGATCAGCGAAAGATAAATAGAAAAACACTGAGTGCACGTAGAGCTCTAGTGAACGGTAACGATTGTATTACATTTTTTTCGCTCATAGTTCCGCTTAATTGAAACTCTTGTTTCTACTGGCGCTGTTGCTAATGAACTCTCATGCCATGTGTGAATTACTTTTTCGACCACTCAACACCAAACACTTTTATCTCGCCTCTGGAAGTCAAAGTGCTTTAACTCAAAATCGCGATCATTACCCGAGCTGAGAAAAAATAACAAAAGAGAAAATTTCGTGTGAGATTATTTCAAAAATAAATGCCAAGTACAAAGCGATGACAAAATTGTATACGCTTAATTAGAGTTTTTTTTGCGAAAAAGGTAAACGATGTTTATGTCTGTCGGAAGAGACGCGAAAAACATTTTGTTTGCAACTGTTGTATAATTCACTCTTTGCATGCGAATTATTTAAAGAATTTTATGGCACATTTTGTTTGCGACATAATAACAGATGACATTTATTGTTGACCATTTCATAAATGCTGAAATCATTGCGAAAAAAATGAAGAGTTAATCCTGAGCAAAACTCTTAAACTCGCTTGCGTTAATATAAACAAGTGCTACAGATATGATCAACGGGGTTTACTAATAAATCCAGCAGAAAAAAAATTAAAGTGTACAAAAAACGGTGCGCGTTATGCAAACATTAAAAACATTGCTGGTGCGGAACAAATTTTTTAGTGTGATTTTAAATAGGAAAAATACATAGCTCTAGTTTTATATATTGAACTGTGTATCTATTGAAAATTTGCTGTTGAAATACAATTTAGATGTTTGGACACTTGTAAAATGTAACAAAATTTAACTAAGTAAAAGTTCCCAGCATAAATTTGAAAAGTTTTTTCCACATAATTAAATTTTAAGAAATTATTAAATAAGTTTTCATCCCTTGAACATTCCTCAATAAAAAATTGAACTGCTCCGTGTAAAAAATTAGTTTCACAGTGAATTGAGGGCGCAAGATGTGTCTCAAATTTCAAAATTAAATAATACACAATTCAACTATTGGCTCAGTACATTAAAGTTGACAAATTACATAGGAAAGTGAGCATAAATTACAATTGTCAAAATGAAGAATGTGATCGTGAAGAGAGAAGAAAATTAATGAGGCAACAATAAGTCGTAAATATTGAAATGTAACTTAAGGAAAGAGTCACGATGACTTTCAACCATTCGCATGTTAATTCGAAAGTAATATTACTGACCCATTTTTTCTCCTCTCCATCATCACACATGCGAGGCAATTTATAATTGAGAAGTGATCGAAATATTGATTGAGCAAGACTTCCACCAAATTATATCTGCATATTCATGGAGCTGTTGAAATGCCGGATAATTGTTATTCCACACGTGCAATGCATTTTTAAGTATGCAAATCGGTTATGCCAAAACGGCTTGTTCTATTACACTCCATAATTATTTGTGTGTGAAATTACCAGGTAGTCGATGAATTAATATCAAGATCATAAACTATTTTAACGCACATAATTTGTATGTCTGACGCTTTTTAGTGCAATTTATCTCGGAAACCCGAACGAGAGAAAATAAAATGAATTAATCATTAGAAGAAATTGCTTCAAAGAGATTTATTAATGTTACGAGCTTTCGCTAAAGAGCGAACAAATCATTAATCAATCAAAATCATAATGACACAGTAATGATTTGAAAGCCATCGTGCAATGCTGTACTAGCTTGCGCAATTTGAGTGCATGATCTTGAGTTACTGCCGTAAACACAATTTTTTTTGATGGACAGCACCAGCCAATAATAATGACGAGTTCAATTGATTAGTTAATGGCATGTGCACTCATGGATATTTGTTACGATCATGTTATTAGTGATTTTTCAATAAGCGCCAGCAGGAAGGACAAACTCGAAAGGCAATTTATGACCATATTTGCACTCAATTACTTCCTTCTTCACTTTTCAATGGTAAGGACACGCACGTACGAGTAGTGAGAGATTCAGATCAATGAACCGGGAATAAGTTGTCATAGCTGCAAAGGTCGCGTGATCTGTCGGAAACGAGTTTGTTTTTTCTTTCGCACAAATTTGCATAAAATAACACTCGGCCGTTGACTCTTTGTTTTCTCTGTCTGCTCTCGAGCGAGAAAAATGAAAATTGTTACATGTTCTCGACGACACATTAGAATCATTGCGAGAGAGGCAATAAACAAACAAGCATTAACAAAAACGAAAGCGTAAATAATTTTTAATTTTTTAAAACAATACTTTTATTTTGAAATAAAATTTATGACACTTTTATGGCTTAATATTGTCTAAAATCCACACGAGGTAATGGCGAATATCGGAGTAAATTCCTGGGTAAATTCGATCCTTCCTCTCGCAGTCAACACCACCCACTACAACTCCATAAAGCATCACTCTTGAGTTTGAAGTTCCACCGAGGGTGTAGATCGGACCACCTAAAAATTTATATTTTATAAATATATTTTTCACAAAATGCATATTTGTCGTTTCTGTGCAAATTGATTGATTGACTGATTCCTAAGAGGTGACACCTGAATTATATCAAAAACACACTTTTAAGTTTTAAATTTTGCAAATCGTAATCAAATCGAAATTTGCGTGAAACTTTATTTTTTATATAGTTTCTTACCACTATCTCCCGGACATGTATCGGTTTTATTATGTCCTCCAGCACACAAATATTCTTCTTGAATAATAATGTTATCAGCTGCGTATCGATTTTTACATTCCGTTTGTTTGAGATATGGTACAACGGCTCTCATAAGAACATCTGAGCCATCTCGTGCTCCATTTCCAACACGTCCAAAACCTGCAATCTTTAAAAAAAATAAAACGTTTAAAATTGTTTTGTAAAAATAAATTAACTACAAGACGGTACTATTAGTTTTTCAAAAATTCCCAACTTAAAATCGACCATCCGTACAGAACCCAGGCCATTTTCAAAAATTGCGATTTTAATACAGGACTTAAATTAGAACCAACCGTCATAGGGACCCGTGAATTTCTCATGTTAACCATCTCGATGTCGTTTGACATTGCAATCGGCAGACAGATTGTCTCGATATTGTCTTGATTTGTTAGTGCTGCTATTTTTAACTTTAAGAGCGCAAAATCATTTTTCTTTTGATTTTTATCAAAATTAGGATGTTTGATGCTTTTTTCAATGTCAACGTCTTGAACTGGATCGGCGCCTTGAAAAAATCTATGAATAAGTTTTTAAAAAGATAATAAATGTTTTACATAAACCCCATCCATCGCAGTCGGTATCAGTTGATATCGTATGCTCGCCAAGACGAACTTTTACTCTGGAGGAAGGAAATTATTTAATTGGAATTTATTAGGAAATACCCTACTTCACTTACAAATCTCGGTTGAGGCAGTGCGCTGCGCTGACTACAAATCTAGGTGTTATTAATGCTCCTCCACAACTCCAAGCCAATTTATCAACTTCCAAACGAAGTTTGTAGCCGAGCAATGCCAACCATGGAATTTCATTGATCTCAGCTGAAAATTTTTCATAAATGAATTTAAAACTTTTTAACTCCATGATCGATGCATACCAACTTCACCGCCAACAATTCGATTGCTAACAGCTTGACCACACCGTTTTTCGTTCACTAAATTAATGTTTGGATGCGTTTTCAGTGCTTCATAATTAACAATCTGTTTCATGAGATCATTGACAGGGGGTGGTGGTGGTATAGCTGGAGCTACTGGTTTCACTGCATTATCTGGACAGCAGAGGGTCTAAAAAAGTCTAATTTAAAAAGATTCTGAAGATCACACATGACAAAAACTTACACCCCTAGGATTGGCACACACATAATTATTTATACTCATTGTGACTTCGGGTGGTGGTCTGCCCCCATACTGCTTGATAATATTTTGAAAGTGATCACAAAGATGGACACGCATACAAATAGATTTTTGACCATTCGGCAGAGTGCATTCTTCTAGAATATCATGTTTGTGCACAAAACAAGTTTAGGCACCAAAATAACAGTTAGAAAGCAATTTACTTACGTCCTTTTGTTAATATTACATGCAAAAATAGCATGAAGGTAATTCCAATGAACATCATTAGCGTTGATAAGACTTTATTATTCTCTCGTCGATTGTAAATAAGAATAAAAATATGAACGTCTTGGTTCGATGAAGATTAAGCCACAACTGAGCGACAAAATGTTCTCTTTTCAAAAAAAGAACTCGACAAGCCGGTTTTATTAAAAAAAAGAGACTCTTTTTCTCTTTTAGGTGCTTTATGGGGATTCCTACAAGGTCATGCCTTACTCATCATCATTGTTTTAAAAATGATAATGAAATAATTCTTGTTTTATAAAATTTCCTCAGTGATTATACACTTTTAAAAACATAATCAGTGAACTTTGTCAAAAAAATAATATTATATAGATTAATGGAGAATTAATTAATACGATTAAAGTAAAATTTATATATAGATCATTGGTGCGACTTTTCTCATATGGCTTCATGTACCTCGTTGAACTCAAATTTCAACCAGGAATTCAAAAAGTCAAAAAATATTTTGAAAAGTTGAAAAAAATTTAAATTTTCAAAAAGTTCAAAAAATTGAAAAGTTTTAAAATGATGAAAAAATTCAATATGTTGATAATTTGAACAATTTCAAATGACACCACTTGAGCGGAGAGGAAGTCAAATTGAGATTCTACATGCGCCTCATCATCATATGAATTGCGTCACGAATAGAATTTATAAACAAGAAGAAAGCAATTCTATTCGAGAGAAAGAATGTTAAAGACATTATGAGAATATTATTATTGTGTGCTGTTGTGAGTGTGTGTGGAATGAAAGATAAACTAAATCAACAAGCACACAATTCAATTTGCAACAATTAATTTTTCTCGGTTAAAAAGCGATGAGATAAATTATGCGCATAATTAGGAAAGCGCGTCATGTGAGTGTAAAAATCGATAAGAAGAAGAGATCGTTGATCATAAAGTTGTGACGCTATTAAAAGAGATTTACACAAGCCTCATTTCGAGGCGTTTATGTAGATGATTATTTAATTTATATCACAGCATAAATTGAATTGTTGATGAATCATGTACATTGTAAACTTTCTCACAGAAGCAACAGCAATGTTTACTCATTTCTCGATTGAATTATTGCATTTTTCGCTTCGTTGAATTTCAGTTCTCTCTCTCGACAGTGGCAAAATCATTTTAAACTCGTTTTCATTCCTTGATAAGCAAGCAAACGAATGTAAAAGCGGAATCACAGATAGAGGAGAGAGAGAGTTGCCGAGGAATTAATTTGAATTCTCCTCAATTGACATTTTCTGAATATTTTAATCCACTGTCCTATGTGTGGTGAAATGTTGCAGTCTGTTCGAATGTCAAATGGTAAAAAAATGTAATTTCCGTTTTCTCGTCAATCTTTTCAATTTTACAGCGATGTGAATATTGCATGAGTAATTTATTTTTAAAAACTCGATTCGAATATGGATCATTCATGCATCAGAATTTCTGGATTTTCTGCATTTCCCATGAGTTGAGAATTTCCCAGGAGTTGGGAATTTCCCAGGTGTTGGGAATTTCCCAAGAGTTGGGAATTTCCCAGGAGTTGGGAATTTCCCAGGTGTTGGGAATTTCCCAGGAGTTGGGAATTTCCCAGGTGTTGGGAATTTCCCAGGTGTTGAGAATTTCCCAAGTGTTGGGAATTTCCCAGGTGTTGAGAATTTCCCAAGAGTTGGGAATTTCCCAGGAGTTGGGAATTTCCCAGGTGTTGGGAATTTCCCAGGAGTTGGGAATTTCCCAGGAGTTGGGAATTTCCCAGGAGTTGGGAATTTCCCAGGAGTTGGGAATTTCCCAGGTGTTGGGAATTTCCCAGGAGTTGGGAATTTCCCAGGTGTTGGGAATTTCCCAGGTGTTGAGAATTTCCCAGGAGTTGAGAATTTTCCAAGAGTTGAGAATTTCCGAGGAGTTGGGAATTTCCTAGGTGTTGGGAATTTCCCAGGTGTTGGGAATTTCCCAGGTGTTGGGAATTTCCCAGGTGTTGGGAATTTCCCAGGTGTTGGGAATTTCCCAGGAGTTGGGAATTTCCCAGGAGTTGGGAATTTCCCAGTTGTTGGGAATTTCCCAGGTGTTGGGAATTTCCCAGGTGTTGGGAATTTCCCAGGTTTTGGGAATTTTCCAGGAGTTGGGAATTTCCCAGGTGTTGGGAATTTCCCAGGAGTTGAGAATTTCCCAGGTGTTGGGAATTTCCCAGTTGTTGGGAATTTCCCAGTTGTTGGGAATTTCCCAGGAGTTGAGAATTTCCCAGGAGTTGAGAATTTCCCAGGAGTTGGAAATTTCCCAGTTGTTGGGAATTTCCCAGGTGTTGGGAACTTTCCAGGAGTTGGGAATTTCCCAGGTGTTGGGAATTTCCCAGGAGTTGAGAATTTCCCAGGTGTTGGGAATTTCCCAAGAGTTGGGAATTTCCCAGTAAAAATTAAACAGATTATCTGCAGAAATTCTAATGGATGGATCAAGTCTCCCCTCGATTATAAAAATAATTCAAACCGTTATATTTTAAAATTCAAAAATTATTTTTTAAAAAATTTCTAAAGTAATTTTAGTAAAAGCGAGGAGGAAAAAACTCTTTTATGCTTGTACTGTTCAAAAAGTGATAATCCGATGCTTCGGATGTGGGTAATGAATGATAGATTTTGCTTCGCTCTTCTCAAATACATTTTTCAACTCTCCCCGCACATACAAAATAATCCCACATTTATTGTTTGCAATTGAATGAATTGTCGATAACAGCGCATGAAGAACATATGAGCTTGAGATATATATCGACAATCTGAGGCTGATTGGAATGAAAAAGTATAAAATAAAAAAAGAACAATGGGAAATTGAGTATGAACGCCAAATCTCCTTGACTTTCAGTTTCATTTGTGATAAAAATCAATATTGTCGTTCACCGCAAAAATCGTGATTAAAATTCAAGAGATGTTGCCATACTTTTGGATGTGTACATGACAATCAGATGGCTTTTTGTTGTTTTTGATGTTGGCGGGGGAAGAAAAAAGTTGTAAATCCCTCTGTTAAACCTCATCGCTCTCATTTTATGCTGGTCAATAAAAATCGATAAATAAAATTGAATTCTAAGAATAGAAAATTAGTTTTTTTGCCAGGCAGCTCAACATCCCTCGCTCTTAAACTCTATAGACATTTCATAGAAGTGAGTCATTTAGTTTGACACCGCAGCATGCATTCAAATGGCAAATTCTATTTTCCGTACGTGAGCAATATAAAGCACACACGAGCGACAATGAAAGAGGGAGAAAGTGAAATGAACTACATTTTTATGCTGCATGTAGAACATTTTAGACATTGCATAGTTTCATTTATTTCTTCATTTCCTCATACGTGGGCGAGAGAGAGCATTGTTGAAAAATGCATTAAGCGCGGCTTTCAACAAATATGTGTGCCGATATTTAAGTCACTCTCACGACGTTCTACATGAATATTTATAAACTTTTACTCTCGCTTCTTGTTGAATATTGATTTTGGATTTAACAAATGAAAGCAACCTTTAACGTCGCCTACGGGCCTTTCACGACGACGAAACATGATGATGATGATGATGTTATGAAGCGGGGAGGTGAAAAGTAAAATATTTGTTTGAGCGAGCGAGAAAAATTCTTAAGCAAAGAAACAATTTCGCATAAATTACCTTCAAGAATTTTTTTTATTATTGAGGTGCTGAGCTATGCGCAAATGATATTTTGCATGCTTGAGGAAGTAAAAACAATTGAGATGATGAGAAAATTTCATAAACACAAATTCATTAGCAAGAAATTATTAAGTGTCGAAGAATTTTTAAAATGTTTGTTGTCAAAACAGAAAGCTGACACTAAATTATGAAGTGTAAAGCGAAAGCAATGGTAAAAGTGCACGTGGCTCAGAGCAGGAAATAAAGTAGAATCTCGCCTGTTCCGCATAATGTCTTTATCGCCTCAAAACAATAAATATAAAGCACCGCAGCGACCATTCTTCTTCTTTCTTGTGCTCGTTCTTCGCTTAAATGCTTATGGCAACATAATTATTCACGCAAATCTCGAGATGATTTAGTGCGAACAGAGTGTTGGAAAGTGGAACTTTTTTTTAGAGGGGAGTGAAAAAAGTTTTCTGCACGCTTCTAATCACTGTTTTTTCAAGGTTGTTTGCTGGATTCGTTATGACACACGAGTTTCCATTGGCGCTTAATGATTGACATCGATACCGCAAAAAACCTGACATTGAATTGACGGCGAAGTGTATCGCTTTCAATAGCAACGCATTTAATGACTTTTTGCAGAGTTGACGATAGCACCGCAATTGATTAACTAAAGATTGTCGTGTCTAAAAGTTGTTCAATGTCTTTTTTTCAAGGGTGAAATATTTAATTTCTTTGTAACGATTCGATCATAATTGAATTAAAAGTAAATTGATTTTAATATATAAAAGTTCCATCCGCTAATTTACTCACACAAATTGTGACGCCATGCATTTCCTCAAAGAGTGAAGTGATTTTAATCTAATTAACTTTAGTTTCACTTCTCTCGACATATAATAACGACATAATAAAGTTAACATGTTCTTAGCGACACTTTCTTTTGATTAATTAACAACATCCAGCGGCAATCAATTATTTTACCGCTTATCAGTAGTGATAAATCTGATTTGAAAATGGAAAGTGAAATGGAAACCCACTGCAGCAGCACATTTAACAATTAAATTGTTTCCGAAACCCATCCATGGAATTAGGTGGGATGTAGCTGCTTGCCTTTCATTTCCATTAATATGCCTCGGGTCAGTGATGATCTGCTTAAATTGCGAAAAAGAAAACTTTTTGCAATCATAATATTCGCTGAGGCCTCTTATCGTTTATCCGGCTTTAAAACTTCGTTGAGTTCTTCGCAGCCGTGCTTTAGGATTAAGATTGACCCAAAAAGAAATTGAGAAGATTTTTTTAAAAACAGTCATTTTCCACTCATTCGCCACCATCGTGACAGTTTTATTTTCATATATGATTTTTGATGATGCTTCAACACGCGATGAAATTTCAGCACATATAAAAATTTCGGTGACAAACAAATTAAGCTTTCATTTGGGTGTTTTAAGCACAATTGAATTCTCAAAATCGTAAACTGAAATCAAAAATCTTTCCACGCACATAAAAGTCAAAGTTCATTATTTTTCAGCGGGCTCACGAAAAAAATTAATTTGCGGTAATGAATTCATTAAAAATTACAAATAACTTTCGTTTTCAGTCTCGCATGCTTTAAAAATGACGTTCAGCCCATGTAATTATGTTCATGTATTTATGTAACAGAAGTAAAGTTGTGACTTTGTGCTCTTCGTCGTGTACCCACCGCTGAGAAATGAGAGAAAAGGGAAAACAATTGTTTTAGATTCACGACTAATGAAGGCGCACTAGAAGTTCTCTTGTGCACGATTTTGTTTACGTCTCTTCCGTTTTAAAAGCGGGTGACTTCACGCTGGGAAGTGAGAGCTTGCATGTGAGACTCGCATAAAATGTCAAATGGGCGTAATTGCTTGCATTCTTTCTAAAAGTGACTCTAATTGAAGAGTGAAAACTTTTACAGTTTTGCAATCACAAAAATGTCATAAATGGTTGACACAGATATTCTGACAATCCCGCAAGTATATCCGCCATATTCTGGTTGCCCATTAATTTTTGTGTGCTAATAAGGAAATTTTGAAATTTGGGTCAAACTTCACACTCGAAAAAAAAGCCTTCAAATTCTCGTATTGCTGCACACTTTACTGATGTATATATGGCAAATAGGTGTCAAGAAAAGATTGAAAATATCCAGCATAGTAGATCTCAATAAAATTCATGCACGGCCGTTGTGCAAGCCTTCACTCAAACATCTGCTAAGCTTCTTTCTCTTCCGCGGGCAATGTATTTTCTCGATTTAGAAATGAATTGAATTTATGAGCGAGATGCAAAGATAAAGATCATGATCTCAAAGTCAAAAAAAGAAAAGAAAACGAGCATTGAAAAATAATTTTCTCTTTATTGGCTTCATATTTCACTAAATGCGGCATGAAAGTCATTTACAGAAGTCATGTGGATTTATCAGCAACGCCAAACATGCAAGCACATATTGGAGTAAATCGATAAAGAATTTAATTGGAATACAATTTTCAACTATTTCACTAATCTCCTCGAAAATAATGTTGTGAAATTTCAATTCCACTAAATCCAATTAATTAAGTGAATTTTGTTGTGTGAATAATTATCTGATGAACATTTGGAATGAGAGATTGATGATTTAATGCCACACATCAATTAAAGCCACTTCAACAATGTTGTGTTATGCACCACAATTCGATTCGACTCTTCTATAAAAATTTATGAAGAGAGAATTGAATTGTATGTTGTGCATGTTATGTGAGTTTCTTATCAGCACGAAATCCATCGAAAAGAAATTAAAAATTAAAATCGGTTTGAAAGTTTTTTCCTCTTTTATTGAACTTACTTTGGGGTTAAATTATTTTAAGAAATAAAAAATCAGATGAATTTTTATTTGTTTAAAGAGTTTAAAATTCGTTAAAAAATAATTTTTAATAAATTCATTATTTCCACAAGATTTCATCATTAAATATCAAAAGGTCTCTCGTTTTCGAAAGGAGTTCTTTTTAAAGAAAATCATTATTAAGATGGCATTTAAAATTTTCTGTGTGGCCTCAGGAGCACTCAAGATTTCGTTTAAAAGTCAAGATTTCATTAAGATGATGCCTCAAATGAAGCGCAGCATTTTTACAATATATCGATTAAGATGGAAATTAATCGTACACTTGAGAGTCCATATAAGCGATGGATGGCGTGAATGCTGTTAATTGATTTGCTCGAAAACAGTGAAATTCGAGATCATCCATATGAGTATGTGTATAGTCTAAATTGCTTTCATCAATGCAATAAAATTTTATGTCTAGCTTTATTTTCAAACATTGCATTCATGAATATTGTAGTGAAATAAAATAATCTACATGGAGAGTTGAAAGAGAGCGCGAAAGAAATAAAAATTATTTTTCTCATTAAATGTTATAAATTGCGATTTTCCATTCGCGATATGTGCCATTCGAATTTAATGAGTTTCTCTCAACACGACTGGGTATTTAAGATGTTTTGAGCATAAGAAAAAGATTAAGATCGTTTTTTTTTCAAAATTTTCTAACAAAGTGCTAAAAGTTTTTGAGAAATTGATTTCTATTTATGGTCAAAGCCATGCGAGAGGAAATAGCGAGATGCTCATCTAATTTGTATTCAAGCAGGGACTCACATTGTGTTGCTGAAATTTAATTTTGCACACTAAGAAGCTCTTTATTATTCATCGCTTTCGATTACAAGGCAAAAATTTCCATCATCATGCATTCCGTGCGATAGTTCTTGATTGCGTGGCTTAAGCAAATGAATATTTACATTAGCTTTTAATGGATGGGAGGTAGGATGAGAGTTAAAATCACGAAACTTTAGTGTGATGTCGACAGCACGGATTTTTTATGCTCATCTGCCATTATCATCAGCACATTGATTTGAAATTCTTTTGAAGACTCAATTTTGAAGTCAAAGTGCGAACATTTAAATTTTAAAATTTTGTTGAGAGAGTTTTGGATTTTTCAGATAATTTTACAAATTAAATTGAATCAGTTTTGTGGCGTTGACGTAACAATTAATTAATTTCGATTGTTTACATTTCAAGCTCGAGTTTGTTGGCTTTAAAATAGATTCCATTGATGCGTTACTGCTTTCATCGCTTCTTTTAATCAGTGTAATGCAACCACATAGTGTTTTTGTCATCTCGAGAAGTTCTTTCATCTCATTTAGATTTTTCTTAGTTCTTTTTCATTACAATAAGCGTGAGAAGTGATGAAAAAAGTTGCTTTTGTCTCTAGAGAAGTTGCAATGATGCTGAGTGAATACAAAATTATTTACACAATGATACAAAAAAAGAAATTGCTAAACAACTTGTGTGACTTAAAGCGACACCACGAAATTTTGCTTTAATTTTCAACTCGTGCGATTGAAAATTTATTGCCACTTTGGGTGTCGTTAAGGTTAAATTTTTCCACAGCAGAAAATGGCCATAAATCTCTCACGCATTCCTCGGTGACATGCGAATTCATCAATTTTCGTTTTCGTCGGATGTCAAGAAAATTTCGCACGAACCAGGTGTGTGTGTGTGTGTGTCGTGGAAAAGTTACTTGAATATTAATGAGGAGCAAATAATGGGTGGAAAATTTAAAGCGAAATTCTTGCTTTAATGAATAAATTATCAGGACATGATTTTCCAATTTCAAATAAACATTGCACCTGGCAATTCTCCCATTCGACCTCGCATGTATTGATTTCATGAAACCTCTGCACACGTTTACCAGAGGAAAATTATTGCGGTTCTTTAAAAGAGGGATTTAAAATTACAAAACTATCTTAAATTACCCGAATTTTCTAAATCCCTAAGCTCACTTAACTTGAATGTCTTTTTTATGTGAGGGAACGCCTCTAACAACACAAGGTCGTTTGTGACATGAGATGTTCTATATATTTAAGCTTAAAGCTTTAAGTTAATTGCTGTGTACGAAGAGACTTCGCATTAGTTCCATATGACCGCACTTTCTCTGACGCATTTTGCCTACAGTGCTCATGATTGTTGTTGTTGTTTTGATACTTTGACTCTTAATCGCTCAATAAAAAAAAGAGCTGAAGAGGCAGTGAAATTAATGAACTTGACTTTCATTCAATGTATATTCTTCCGCTTTTGTGGTCATCATCGTCAAACAATTGCGATGAATATTAAAAATCGATTAAGACATACATGGTGATTATGAGTAAATATGGAGGGTGGTGCACGATTGCTTGATTGATATCATTACCCGTTCTTTGAACAAACATTCAATTTATGATGTTGACTCTAGGGTAAAGTCTGTCTCGAACATACAACAAGTATGTTAATTATCATAAATGTGTCTCGCAGGTGATTAGTGAATAATTGTGGTCTTAATTCAATTAATCCTCTGGAATTTATTGTGTGCACATTTGCAATATTTATGTACTCCACTCAATTATCGCAATGATTATTTTATGGGATAATTAATTTGAAACAAAAATTAACTGCTGGACTTTTTAGCTGGCAAAATTAAATAAAATAATTTAAGAGCATCCCCTCAATTTATTTCTCCAGAGGATGTCGGTCGAGTTCACATAAATTTTTTAATTCATCGTGATTGTGAAGAGAAAAATTAAAATCAGCATGATTAAAAGATTTCACGAAAGTTCATAAAGCCAAGTAATTTTTCATAAAATATAAAATTTATGATGCACACGTCAATGACCTGTCGATAAATCTCGCTTCTCTTTTAATAATTTTTCAATTCCTCCTCGACCCTATACGTCATGGCTGATGTTTTGTATATTCTACTTATCTCTGATGTACTTTCGTTATCATCATCGGTTGACGTTGCTTTCACTTAATCTCTCGAAAAAACATTTTTGATAAATGGATTCGAAACTCTTTGATAGTGGATGTGTGTGCCCTATAATTTCGAGAGTGTTTCGAGTCTTAGCGGATGAGTGAAGTATGAAATTCACTTAATAAAAGTCTTAACGAGTTGATACTTGAGATATAAAGCAAAAAATTATTTTCGACTTAACACCAATTTGCGAGGTTTGAAATTCACGATTGAAAAGTAAAAATTATTTCCGTAAGTAAAGAAATTCAAAATTTTCTCATACAATTAAATTTCATCTATTGAGATTTCCAATATTTATCTTCATCAATTTAAAGATGCACAACAAAATTATTAACGCCATAACAAAAATCTTCATCTTCTCAATTGCGAGGTGATAAATCGCTTTCCGATAATTAACACCTCAAAGCCACAGTTGATTAACACGCAATGATGCAGGTTTACTTAATGTTCTGAAGAGATTGTAATTTAATAACCGTAAAATCCTTCACAAGAAATTTTGTCGCTATAAAATTCTCACATTTTCTTCTTTTTCCTAGGTTTCATCCAATTATGGTCTGAGCTACTTGTAGGATTGAAAAAAAAACGATCAAAGAATCAATTTGTCGATAGAGAGACGAGCAATAGAGCAGCAAAAAATGGAAATAAACGAGCAAGACGATGCCAATAAAACGTTTGAATTCGATGGCTTATTGTCGACGACATTCTCAACTATAAAATCAACCGATAATGACATCTCAAAATCATCACTCGACAATGACATGCTTCCATCTCAAGAGTCGTCCCTGGTAGAACAAGAACACATTCACGAGGGCAATAACAATATCAATAATAATGTCGGTGACATATTGGTGGTAAAGGCGGATGATGAAATTGCCATAAAGACAAATGGCGATGGAAGTGATAGTGGCGTTGAATTTGGAGCGTCGTCCTTGAACAATGTTTTACAGCGTGCACTTTCAAGTAATAGCGGCGGTTATGCAAGCAGTTGCGGTGGAATTGAAGACAATGTTGGACCCGTCTCGTGTAATTCGAGTATGATTAGTTATTGTTCCGATACATGTGACAAGACAAATAGCACTGTCATAATTCCGCAGCTTAGTGATTGTTATGCAAGCGAAGGAGGCAGCGAGTCGTCTTCAATTACTGGCGGTCCAACAATTCGTAAATTAAATGCGGCCGCCAAAAAGAAAGTGGCCATGAAAGATGGCTTAAATAAATCACCGCGACGATCAAATGAGTCGACATCGAGTACTCGCTCACGCCCCTCCGTAAATCGATCAAGTTCACTCTCAATTAAATCCAGTACTCCACAGCTATCGACACGTGAACGTGCTCGTTCGAGAGACAAGACAAAAACCGGTGATGCCATTCCAAAACTCATGACGACATCTCTCACGAGATCAATGTCATTGAAACGTCCTCCCAAACCCGATAGCTTTCCTACGAGCATTAAAGACCCACTGAATAGTCCACGTGCTAGCAATTTGTCGAGAACACCATCACTTTCACGTGGACGAACGCCATCGGCGACTCCAACAAATACCGACGATGGTCGATGGCCTTCAGTAAATAATCGTACAGTATGTTTGACACCCAGAGTCGTTCGTAATCCACCTCAAGCGATGACGCCCGATGGACTCATAATAAAAACACGCATTGGAAACATTCAACTCGACAATAAATCCTCAACTTTTGATAAATATGCGACACTCCCGAGACGACGGAAAGAGAAATCTGCTGAGGATTTGGCAAAGAATTCCGCCAGTGGTTCTCGCAGCAGTTCACAAACGAGAAATAATAATGATGCACTTCCGAATCGAATGACAAGTTCATTGATGATGAAAAAGAAGGAAATAAGTCTGCCACAGCAGCAACAGAAAACACTTCCAATCTATCCGAAAATTGCCCGCAAACCCAATGTACCGAAAACTAAAATTTATCATGAGACTTCCGTTCAGACGGCCATAACAAGCAAGGACGTTGAGGAGGCATTTGCGGGTAATCCAATGAACTTGCCACGCGTCGATGCCGTCGAAATGTGTACCAAAGAGACGCAAGCTGACATACGTGATAAGGAGATGGAAAAGTTGCGTGAACAAATCAATAAAATGAGCAACGAACATTCGCAATTGCTTGCCAAATTGAGCGAGAAAAGTCAAATTGTTTCGGGTCTTGAGCACGAGCTGTTGAAGGAGAAGGAGGAAAAATTGACGGCACAAAATGAACTTCAAAATAATACAGAGCGAGTTATGCAGATGTTGGAACATTTCCAAGCGGGCCCAAAAGAAACGCTCGAGAAGGAGGGCGATAGCCTGTTGATGCTCGAGTCACAACTGATGATTTCAGGAAATGTACTCGAGAAGCAACAAGAGGAAATCATTAAGCTACAAGGCATTTGTCGTTCGCTACATCGAGACATGGAAAAGTCGTTGAAAATTCAAGATAATTTGATAAAGCAAAAGAATGAGTTGGAAGAGGAATCGGCAGAACTTCAAGACTTTCTTCAAGCGGAAAAAGTGGCTTTCATGGATGCGCTAAAGGAAGCGGAAAATGAAAATCATACTGCGAAAGAGAAGCTTGCACAGCGCGAGTCTGATTTAGAGCGACAGCAAGAAGAGTGTCGCCACTTGGTGCGAATCTGTGAGCAGAGAAGGTTAGCTATGAAAAAATAATTTATTTCGCTGCGCTAACTCGCTGTGCATATTTTTCATTTCAGACAAGAATATTTTGGTATGCAAGCCAAATATAATGCTCTGGAAAATCGCAGCAAGGACATGCTCATTTCTCAAGGTTCCGCTGTGTCGGGTGCAAATATCGCACTTGCTAGTCTTCAAAGTCGAATTGAACATCTTGTGGAGCAATTAATCTCATCGTACAGCATCTCCGAACAGGATCTCGAGGTGAGCTTTTTTAAACTGATTCAATTATAATTTTATTAACCTCTTGCATTTAATTAATTAATGCCTGCTGTAAATAAATGGATGCCATCGTTCTTTTTGTTAACAACATTTTTTTTCCTTCTCTTTTGAGCTTTATTCGAGTAAAAGTAATTCGGTAATGTTTGCAACCATTAATTGTTGACAATGTATGCGAAATGAAAAGTGTAAAATCACCATTATTCAAAAAAAATACATGACTCGCATCACATTTCCATTTATCATATTTTTATCGCTGTGCAATTTATCTGTGTATGCTAAAAATTATTAAAATTCTCCCAAATTGAAATTCAATCATGCAAAACACATTTTTTTGCTTGTGCGTTATTTTTGGCACCATTTGTTAAGAATTGGGGAGGAAAAATGTACAGCATTATTTCCTCATGACCGATGATATAAAAAAAGTCAATTATTTTTCCGCTTTTATCGCATCTCTGACACATCAGAAATGGCTTTTTGATAGCCGAAGCAATAGAAAATAAGTGCTATTGGCCAATTGATAGAGAGAAAGAGAATATTGCATTTTAAAAGTATTTTGCTGAAAATTGTTTAACTTTTAATTGAGCATAAAATGTTTTCTCTCTTTCATTGCTTCCCCTTTAAAAAACCACACAGGTGCACTTTTTACGGTAAGGACCTCATCTCATAATAATCATTGCATGTTTGTGTAATTAAAATTTTCTGTTTGCTTGAAAATAGAATTTTATTGCGAGAACTTTCTTTAAATATTTGCTTAGAGTCTAATTGAGACTGCTTCCTCGTTGATTAGTTCAATAATTTTTTTAGAATTGTTATTTGTTTCGAGAACTGGCTTCAATTCCTTTAGACTGTTCTTCTTTTTAGTGACAGTCTCTACAGGTTTATTCCATGGCTGGAGATTTGAGTCGCTAAAAATTATGTAAATTATTCCGCACGATATTTGCATGGCAGCACAAATCAAGAAAACATATTTCCACGGTTCTACGTTGTGTTGTCGTCCCTCTGTTAAATAACCGACAATAAGTGGCGAGATGAAGCCAGAGAAAGTGCTAAATGTAGAATTGATTCCCAGCGAGACGCCCGCAAAGTTTGGTGAAATGTCCACAACGGACGCCAAAGCGCCGCTGCTTACAGAGCCATGAAGCATTAATGAGATTGTGAAAAGCACCACGGCCAGCATAACATCACACCCTGAATATGCCATTCCAATCATGAAAAAGCCATTCAATATTAAACCTGAGATGAGAAGTGATTGAAAATTGATTTTTGCGGTTAATTAATGGCGAATACATACAAATGAATGTTGCCAATTTCCTCACATTAGTTCTCGACATTTTATTAGTTGCTAGGAGATGATCACAAATTGTTGAGACAATGAGTGAAAATATCACTCGCAAGAGGTGAGGAAAGCCCGATAGAACGCCTGCAGAAATTTATGCAGAAATTTAGATTGAACATGAATAGATTATTTGGCTAATTTACCTGTCATCTCGATGCCCCAATTGTGAACGATACGAAAGTACGTAGGTGCTTGTGCGATGAGAGTAAAAAGACCCCATACACCTCCCCACTGCGGAAAAGATTTCTTGTATATATTGTATATATAAAATTAATTAAATTATCCTCATACTTGAGCAACAATGTTCATCCACATTGGAACCGATGTTAAAATTGCTTTCCATGGTGTTTCTACTTTCTTTGTCTCTCCCCTCACCACTTGTGATCCGAGTGATCGTAAAATATATTCTTTCTCCTTCTCATGAATGCGAGGATGTTGCTCGGGACTATCATAGACAAAGTACATCCATAAACTGAACCAAATTGTGCCAGCAATAGCACAAAAGTGAAAGACATTTTCCCACGAGGTGGCCTTCATAATCATTCCGAATATGGGATAGCAGATAGAAACGCCAATTGAAGAACCAATATAGGCTGTTACAAACTTGCTGGAAATTATTTTATAGAATCGAATCGATGATTAATTGATAGAAATTGATTACCTTCTTTCATTTGGCGGAATCCATCTTCCTAGAAATTTAATAAATCAATCAATGATTTTTATTTTTTCATAATATTCTACGCACCAACCATATGAGACATTGCTGGCCAAGCTGTGGGAAAATCATTCAATTAAATTGCGGTTTTATAATCAATGCTGAATTACCTGCGCCGGCAACAAGTCCTTGTATCAGTCTGAGCCAAATCAAAGCATGGAAATTCAAGTAAGCTGCTATTGGCACCAAACAGCAAGTAACACAAGCGAAGAAATTTGCAAATCTAAAAGTGTTTTATAGGCTAATAAAAAATCAAATCAGAACAAACGCGTTGGAATGTTCTCACCCAAAGACAAGTTTCGTTCCATACTTTTGCGCCAAGATTCCGCCTAGAATAGAAAAGAAACGCGATAAATTAAAATTACATAACTGTGCGTTTAAAACAAGTATTTGCCTGGCAGTTGAGTCGCCCAATGGACGGTGAAGAAAGCTGCTAACACTTTGCCTTGAGTCTTCGTGTCCCACTTGAAGCCATTGTGATCATACTCAATCTTTTAAATATATTTTTTACAAAACTTCTTTATGCATTTATAGCAATTTCTAAATGCGAGATAAAGCATGTGATCTCAAAGTAAACTTACATTGAAATAGTCGAGAAATTTTTTTTCAATTGAAATATATTTTTCACTATGATCGAGATCCATGCTGGAGCTATCAATTAACATTGAAGAATTTGACAACATGAAACATTCTGAGGATGTCACTGCTTGGCCTTTAAATTCCGGTGATATCATATCCACAATTGCTATGTTAATATTTATGCGAATTATCTAAAAAATAATCATTTTAAACATGTTTTTTGATTCAATTTGAATTTTAACCTACTCACATAATTTATTGCGAAACCAAAAAAAGTCAAATACCACAAGACACTCCTCGCCTTTATGCCAATTTCTTCTTCATCACCCGCCGTCATTTTTACAACTGCCAAAATATTGCTTTACGCTTCTGCTTATGATAAAGCCTAAACTCTCACTGAACACTTATCAGCCTGCAAGCAACTTACGACGTCAGTATGGAATGAAAGAAATCTTCAGAGTTGAGAAAGTTTTTTTACTGCTGAGCAAGAGCTGAGTTAAATTTTAATTTTTTCCGCTAACTGCTGTAGATTTTTTAAGTGGGTCACATGAAAGGAATTTTATTCAGTTTAGCAACTCTGACTATGAAAAAACTCGTTTACATATGACTCAAGTAATTTTTTCTTTACTCCTTAAACGTGCACTGCAAATTTTGACAAATCGTAAATTTATGATTTTTGATTGAATTAGTAACACGTGTTATTTTTAAAATCGTATTTCGAGAACTAAACTTTATCATAAAGTGTTTTTCATCGTTTACATACGGCAGTGACTTAGAAGATTCACTTTCTTTATCTCACGATAATTTTCTGTAAATATTGTCCTTTGATAACATTTCCCACAAAATGCTGAAGAGAAACTGCGAGATGAAACAACTATTTTCATATTATTATTTTTTTTGACGAAATTACGCCCCCATCTGTATTTAAGTACTTTGTTTATAAATTTGTGTATGTGGTCAATGGCATTATGAGATGAAAATATATTTATTGTGAAAATGATCATGAAAATTAAAAGGTTAAAAATACTTTTGTTGTTTTTAATTAACTTTGTATAAATAGGGTTTTAATCAGAAATTTAAAAAATGAACGATTCAATTTAAAATACGATCAACCTGTTTTTTTTATTACAAGAAATCTAACTACATTTCAAAGATCACTTAATCACTCTAAAATCTTGCTACTCGTTAATAAATATCTCGAGAAAGTCAAACTGACTCTTTTCTACATCTCTTTCTCTTCTTCCTTTTTCTCGATTGAGTCCGAAAACATTGAATTTAATTCGTCTTTCTGCTTAACGCTCTCGTACTTCTTAAGCGGCCTATTCCACTCCTGAAGTGATGAATCATTAAAGAGAATGAAGATAATTCCACATACAATCATTATCACGGCAGTAATTTCGAAAATGTGCTGCCATGCTTCGATCGTTTGATTTTCAAATGTTAAGTATCCAACGACCTAAAAAATTTACCTTTTTGAAAATATTTTTTTTAAATCATCGATTAACTTACAATTGGCGATATCATGCCAGTTAAGATTGTTATCGTCGATGTAATGCCCATAAAAATGCCAGAGAAATTCGGTGTGTTGTCAATCATGCTTGCGAGTACTCCCGTCGAAACGGCTCCGTGAAACGAAAGTGAAATTGCGAGAAAAATGACAGCTTGAGTGACACTGCAGCCTGCATATGCTAACCCGAAACAAACGATTCCATTTAATACCAGATCTATTAAAAAATAAAAATCATTTTAAATAAAATTAAATTAAATTTTTCTTACGGAATAAAGTTGCAAGTTTCCTCACGCCGTTTCGAGACATTTTATTGTGCGTTAAAAGAAAATCTCCGTACTGTGAGAATCCCATTGAGAAAGCCGTTCTCAGCAAGTGAGGAACACCAGAAAGCACACCAGTCATCTCAACTGACCATCCATGAACAACTCGGAAATAAACTGGCGATTGAGTGATGAGAGTAAAAAGACCCCACAATCCACCAACTTGACAAATGGTTGAGGTCCAGAGAACTTTCGATTTGAACATTGCAAGCCATGGAATTGGAGGTTTTTCTTCGGTGTTGCTAACGACACTTGATCCGAGAACATGGAGAATGTAACTCTTTTCCGATGGATTAATTCGAGGATGCTCTTCGGGACTGTCGTAAACAAAATATTGCCAGAGAATAAACCAAACTGTTCCGATTAAGAATGATGAGTGAAAAACCCACTCCCACGATGAAATTTTTATGATGTAACCAAAAAGTGGAAAGAAAATTGCGACACCAATCGATGATCCCAAATATGCGGTCACAAATCTCGATCTTTCGTTGCTTGGAATCCACTTTCCGACAAGTTGATGCATGGCCGGCCAGGCAGCACCTTATTTTAGAAAAAAGATTTAGTTATATGACTTTCAATTTATTATCCCGTTTATCACCTGCAGTTGCGCCTGAAATTAATCGAATGGCCAACAAAAATCGAAAATCCAAATAGGTAGCGAGTGGTGTTATAAAGCATAAAAGTACAGCGATGTAGTTTGACCATCCAAATACTAATTTAGTTCCATATTTAGCAGCTAAAATTCCTCCAGGTAGTTGAGTTACCCAATTTAGCCAATAGAAAGATCCCAGCACAGCATTAACCTTATGAGCATCCCATTTAAAGCCATTTCGTTCATAATCAAACTATAATTTATAAGATTTAAAAATTTAATCTTTCTTAATTGTTAACATTACCCCAATCGAGTTTAAAAATCGTCTCTCAACTGAAATGTATCTGTCAGGCTTATCATCTTCAAAACTAAAGTTGCTATCTCCATGCGAGTTATTAGCTCCAATAAAACATTCTGAAACAACAGCTGTTCTGTTGGATGGAGTCTTATAATTGAGATCAATCATATCAACTATTGCTATTGAAATGTTTATGCGAATCTTAAAAATATATTAAAATTTTTAACGGACTTTTTAAATTCAAAAATTATTTACCACATAATTAATTGCAAATCCAAAAAACGTTAGATACCAGAGAATTGTTCTTGCTTTAATTCCATCCGCTGGTTCCTCGAAAATTCTCACAGACTTTGATAATTTCTCCTCTGGCATCCTTACAATCTTGCTGCTTAAACTCCTACTGAAAAAAATATTCTTATGACGGTTGTAAATCGCCCAAAAGGTCTACAAATATTTGCGGATCGTTTTAAATTTAATCAGATAAGAGTTAACACGAGCTACTGTGTATCACTGCCGAATATCAAGTATACTGAGCGAAACGCTAAAGAGTGATAGATTAGTTATCAAAAACTTGCCAATGGAAGTTATCTCTAATGAATTAGAGATTGGAAATACAATCAGAAATGTACTCGCAGCGTTAGATATCAACATTCAGCCTTCTCATTACAACGCATTCACTCATAAATCACCTGACGGCAAATCAGCGAACATAGTGATGAAGCTCTCATCGCCAATGCTTAAGACTCGCATAATTGAAAAGTACAGAGAAACAAAGAAGAAGTCAAAAACATTATTGCAAGTTAATAAAATCATCCCGAATATCTCATCTCAACATCGACTCTATGGCGAATCTATCAGCATCACCAACAAGCTCACGACTCATGCAACAAAGCTCTTGATAAATGCTCGTAGATATGTCGACTCACATTTTGATTTTGTATTTGATTCGCCAAGTGGAATTATAATGGCCAAGATCAAGGATCACAACCATTTTTGTAGGATCGACAACGAAGACGATATTACACGATTTATCAGCGGCATCGATGACTACAATCGCGACAATTGCAACAAAGAATAACACTACTATTATAGCCGCCAAGATTATAGTCTGTTGAAAAATAATCCAGTTCAGAATTAAATTAATTGATCACAAGTTAATTACCGAAAATTTTTGATAGTATATATATAATGTATTCTAAATTCAATCTCTTAAAGGAGACAATTTATTCAAAAATTACCAAATTGCAATGTATCTTAAAAAGTACGAATAAATCCAATCATTCATTCAATATCTTGATCTCAAAGCTCATTCTGTGTACGCAAAACTTTTTATAAAAAAAATATTTAATAGTTTTATCATCCCTTGTCTAGTGAGAAAATGCAAACTTATAGAATATAAATTTTGAATAAATAATCATTTTTTTCACTAATGCATAGTTTACGTGTGTGATATTTTAGCTAATTTATTATCATTTATTCCAATCAAATTACTGAATATTTGCTAGAACAACTTACTAATAGTGACTTCATTTAAAGGGCAATTTGTGTCACCTTGTAGTTTTAAAGACAAAAAATTAAACATTTCTTCTTCTTCTCATTTATAGGATATAGTTTACTACAATGACGCCTACGCCAATAGCTCGAGCAGTTGTGATGGAAGTCCCGATGATTTCGATTCAAAGCCATCGCCGCAACGAGGTCACTCCTTCCTCACAGCCATCATAAATGCCATCAAGAACGCAACGACGAGCAAACAAAGTCAGACGAAAAAAGAGCTGCAAAAAGTTGGCGACGATGATGAATTGACAGAAATGCTCGACAGCGAAACCGAGCCGTGTCTTATGATGGAGAACGTCCTTGAAGATGTCGCAATGCCCGATTCACATTCACAGAATCTCGTCTCAAGCTCACAATTGATGCTCTCGCAAATTGAAATTCCATCGGAAATTCTCAAAAGTTCATCGCTAATTCAACAGCATCACGATGACGGTTCACTCGACAATTTATCTCAAGCCATTGTCAATCGTCAGCAGATTGAATTGCAAACACATGCGATGACAATGAGACGACAGAACTCGGAGCGAAATAGCACGTCGGACGACATGAGTCAAGAGTCGGGCGCGGATGTTCCATCGATTGGCGAATTCTGTACAGCTCAATCGATTGTGGATCAAGTCATTGAGGTCGACAATTCCATTACGAAGCTACTGAAGGTGCTGCGTCTCGTTCAATTGGACAATGAAAGTTGCATTCAAGAGTTGGTGGTTGACAAGTAAGAATAAAAAACTTTAATCTGAATAAATTGATAAAAATGCCATTTATAGGAATAAAATTCAAGTTAGCAAGGAGGAAGCTCTCGAGAAGTTGAGCGAATGGGAAATGATTAATCAGAAATTAAAAGGAGAGTTGAAGGACTCAGCACAGCAGTTGATAGTGAAGAGTAATGAGTTGACAAGTAGCAAGACCGAATTGCAGCGACATCGTCAAGAGATTGATGTAAGTTTCTTTTCGAGTGTGCAATTAATGTCAAAAGTGCAATAATTTATTCTCCCGCAACATTGTAGAGACTTAATCAAGACATTTGTAATTTGAGCACGTTGTGTGCGTCGGCGGAGAAGGGCGAAAAGAAGAAAATTGATAAGGATGAAATTTTGACTGCATTGAGAGCGTGGAAAGAGACTGGAAACTTGCCCGAGGACATTGAGATTGTGTCACATGTTGTTAATGCATGTAATGAGGTAAAATGAGTGTGCAACAAAAGTTTTTGACAAGATATACTTAAAGTTTACCACTTTCTTAGATTCCCGCATTGAAGGAGAAACTTCGTGAGAAGGAACGTCAATTAGCTGAAGTTTCAAGTAATTCTGTGATGAATGGCACTTTGCATCAAGCGGTGGCGGAAGCAAAGAGACAATATGATGCCATTGATGCGGCACTCGAGGTATAATACACTAATTGCATACACTCTTAACTCAATTTACTTAATTGGCGTCTCTTTTAGACTCTTCACGGCATCCAATCTATTGTCGAAGAATGTCCCGAGTTGAGGAAGCTGCAGCATGACTTGGAGGAAACGAATTTTAACACCATCAGTACTCTGCCACTTGCACTTTCGAACGGAAATTTAATGACAGCCGATATGAATGCAAATGAACCATTAAACGATTCCGGAAATGGGCAAATCATCACTGCATGAGATTAAATTGTTTAGCTTTTAAGATTAAATTCCTAACTATTTGTGATTCCTATCTTGCATCTTATAATATGAACTTTTTTTCGTGTCAATTTCAAACTTTTAAATATCTTTGACAAAAAATAAATGTGATTAGAACATGAATTTACGAACGATATGTCACGGCTGAAATTTCTTGCATTCGGAAATTTTTCAATTGCCGTCTTTGACGTTAAATTTAACTTTATTAAATTGAAATTTAAAGGACTCGCTTAAAAGTTTTTGTCATCGCTATGTGACTGAACTTTCAAATGACTTCACCGTTAGATTTGATGCTTTTAAGTGTCGCATTTTCAATGGTCAATGTAATAAAAAACAATTTGATTTTGAAGACTGAAAATACAGCAAAAAAACTGTTTATGGAAGTGATGAATGTAAAATGAAGAAACGATCTGATGATGATGATGATGACAATGATTTTTTAATGCTCGCTTTAACGGTTCGTTCCTGTATTGCAATAATAAAAAAGGGACAAAATTCTTTTAATGAGGCTTTTTATGAACTTGTTCAAATGTCCTTTAACAATAAAAATTTCAAGCAGTGGAAAATTCTTAAACTTTTTATTGTCCTTAAGAGATTTTACCTTTCTTAAGTCACATCAATCCATCCGCATTGCTCAGTTGTCAATAAAAAAAGACTTTGTACATTTTTATTGGCCTTTTGTAGTTAGAATAATAAAACAAGGAACGAGCTTCGAATTGAAAATTGCCTTTAGTCATTAAGAATTTTTTTTAATTGCATTTTTAGGTTTTTACAACTTCTTCTTTGATCACTCGACTCTTTTTGTTTTCATCTATTTTTTGCCATAAATATTTAATGATGATCGATGTAAAGTTGATTGCCCTGTAAAATTTTGAGATTAGCATTTTTCGTTTAAATTGTTGTGAAAAAAATTCTCTCAACAAAAAAAAATTTCAAGTTAATAAAAAATTGTGAAGATTAAAAAAAATTTGATTTTACTTTTGTCATTTAATTTACAGACAGTCCTCGAATGAATACCTATTTTTACGTTCTATGGTGATCAGTACCGTAGGGATGCATAATTTCCAGTTCACCAAGGAGACAGTAGAAGATGAAGCAGCAGTACATGATAATACAATAAATTCCAATTGATTTTCGAGCTTGGAAGTTGGTGAATAAAAGGGCGATTAAGGTGAAGGAGAGAATTGTGCATAAAAAGACAATGCAGGTCGGTCCCATTGCACCTTCGCGGATCTAAAATTAAATATTTTTATAAATCCGAAACAACCTCAAAAAAATCACAGCTTACAATAGCAATTCCTTCCGATTGTATGGCTTTGAAAATGAACGTCAGTCCAATTCCCAGCAACGAATCTGGCGGAAACAATTTTAAAATTAAATTTCTACTTCATATGCATGCAAAACACGTCGCATAACATTTCCTTACTAAACATCGGTCCACCGAAACACGCAGCAAATGCCATCTGTTGATATCCTTGCCGCGCTAACGCAATATTTGAGAATGCATCTCCTATGCTGTTGCCCCAAGCCAAAATCGACAATCCCACGAATGAGTCTGACATGTCGGAAATTATACCGACCGCCGTCATGACACTCACAACTTCCTTTGCGACATTATAAATCACCAAAATTGATCCAGCAAAGCTTCCGGCTGCAAAAGCGATGTGCCACTTTGGAGGGCAATCGTTGCGCGTTGTGACAAAAATTGCAATGGCAAGAGAAATTGATATTGCGAGCACGATGGTCCATAATGGAAGAAATGGAAGAATTTCGGTGTTTGATTGATGAATGCTTAGGAGAGTTGCTTGTGGAAGAATGATGACGTTCACCATATTGAGCAATTTGGACCAGCCATGAAGCTCTTCGGTGTAGTCGACGATGGGAATTATGAGACACAATGTAACGTGAATGGGTGCCTGGAATTGTTTGAAATTTTACAACGACATTTTTTAAATTTCAAAGCTTCACCTGTAAAATCATGGAAATTCTGTCCAACCAATTTCCCTCAATCCAATTTTCTCGACTAATCGGCGTGATGCTTTGCATGAATTTTTTAATCAAATATTTATTCGCTCCTTCCGTCAACTTTTGCGGTACAATCACCATTTTTATAATTTCCTCATCATTTATTATGATTGACGAGTCCTTTCGACTTCGTATTTGAAAATCGAGAATGCTCTCGAGATCTTCCGCTTTCCTCTCGAGCTCGATTGGTTTTTCGCCCTTACGCTCACGAATATTTTTTATTTGGCGCTTCATGTAAAAGTGATCAATAATCACTGTGGCGAGAAAGAGGAAATAAATGCTGACGGTTATGATGCCCTCAATGAGCGTGTAACCCTGATCGTGCGTTGAATTGCTGATGAAAATTGCTGCGGCGAGAAAAAAAAGCACATCACGGACATAGGTTCGCGCTGGAATATGAAATGGTCGAATAATCATGATAATGCCTATGATGAAGCCCGTGACGAATGTTGAGCCGCCAATTAGTTGGGTGTACATTAATTCAGTGTCGTCCTTCGAGATGTTCGATAATGAGGTGAAAATATCCGGTGATCCATTACCGAAAGCTAAAAGTGTGACACCGGCGAGATTTTCACTGAGACCGAGGATTTTTGAGAGCACAGCCAGAGCTGGACAAAAGCTATTAAATTTATTAAGATATTAAATATTTTTTTTAAACTTTCGACTCATCTCACAATTTATCTGCCGTTTTTCCCAAAGTGATGAACAAGTAGAAACAAATAATGGAAACCACAACGATGCCGCCCCAATACTCATACTCTCCCGTTTGTCCCATCGTGCAAAATACAAAATCCAAATAATCAAAGGTGTGTCTGTTAATGTGACACTCAGCAGTTTTTGTGATGAAGTCACATCGTTCGGTGAAATTTAGTGACATTACATGGGCACATGGTAAGGCCTTCAATAAATAATTTAGAAATTATCAAAATTATTTTCATAAAATTAATCCTAACCTGATGTTTGTTATGCGAATGAGATGCATGAAAAGTTTCAATCATGATCACTGAAATTAAAATTTAAAAAAACTCAAAACAGAAGTATCAAAGTTTACTTTGTGACTAGAATATTTTATTTTTCCTCTTTTCAAATGCAAATTGTTGAGATGAAAAATTAGTTGAAAGTTAATTGTCATGTGAGAAGGTTTTAAAAACTGGAAATTGAGGTTAGAACTTTTTAATGTCTTTGAAAAATTCGATAGAATTTTGTAAAAAATAAATTATTTATGAGTGTGTGTATGTGTGTGAGTGTGTTTGTAACGAATCCCTGTAAATTTTCCTGAAAATAATTTTTTTTTTGAAATATAATTTCATCATGAGGATCCGTCACTTGGGATTATTGCAGTGTAATGTGTGTGTGTGTGTGTGTGTGTGTGTGTGTGTGTGTGTGTGTGTGTGTGTGTGTGTGTGTGTAAATTGTAGCAAAAACTCATAAAAGTCAATTAGAAAGTATCAAAAACTTTTTAATCGCTTAAGAGAATTCGCCAGGAACAAAGCAACATTATGCATGGACATTATTATAAATGTCATTCATTATGTTGCTTGTTTATGAGTTTTGTGATGTGTAATTTAATGTTGTGAGAATAAATTAAAAATTTGACTACAATTTAATTTTAGTGAATTGTTATCGAATATGAAATTTATTAAAGATATTTTTTCATGTGTTGATTTGTGTGTGTGTGTGATGAGAACTTTTATAAAATGATTTTGGCAACAAGAATGGATATTGTCATGTCAAATGGCGGCACGGAAATGTTCTCGTTTAGTTGTTGATGTCGACGAGGTACTGATGTATGAACTGCGATTCAATTTATTCTCCCTGCATGATGACGATGATGAAGAATGACGAAAAAGAAAAAAGAGAAGAAAAAAGAAGTTGGTCATTAGTGCGAATTGCTACACAATTGTACCGCAGAGGATTTTGTAAATCGCTCAAAAATGTTGCCATCATAAAGATTCTTTTACGACATTCATGAGCATCTTCCTCATTTACAAGTCATTTCGAGTGTAAACCCCCACTTACCGTCATCATCTCCATGAATCTGAATAATAAAATGCGCGCGGAAATTAATGAAAAGAAGAAGAGAAATTTGTTTAAAAAATGAAAAATTACGATCGCAATAATTACGACCCATTAAGGTATGTTGATCTCAACGCGTATACGCAAAATATATAATGAAGAAGAAATTTTAAATTATGTCCCATTAAAAACACTCCGTAATTTTTCTTGCGAGGCTTTTTGGTTTGAAAATTTTCGAGGGTTTGTCAAAATGATAATTTTTTCATTTCATCCTCAAAATCATAAAATTTAATACTCTAAAAAATATTTTATCACCTGAGAAAAAAACGCCCCCACACAAATTCTTATTATCATCACTTCCCACACGCAATAAAGCATCATCAAACAACTTGTAATTCATTGCAGTCGCTTCTTACTTTTTTTAAAAAATAAAAATAATTAAAAACAATATAAACGCTATACGTGACGCAATATTTATTTTAATTTTACTCCGCTGTGTGTGGTAAACATGAAAAGAAAAACATGAGCAGTGATTTTTCATCATCTTATGGTTTTTTTTGCGCTTGCTAAATAGTGAGAAAAATATTGTTTGTTTTTCTACGCGAAATGTGAGTGGGTAAATTTTGTTGTTTTGAGGTTAAATATGGATTTGCATTTATTTTGCGAAATAAATAAATTTTTTCTATAAATTATGAAATTTAGATTCTTAATCACAAAGTTAAAAATATTTATTTTCAACTCAAAAATTTTAATATCTTTAATATTTTTATTATAATCACAGTCATCATTGTCGATGTCTAATTTTTAACGCTCGGCAGTATTTTAGTAAAATTCATCCATCAAAATGGCTAACATAAAACACATTTCAAAATGTGTCAAAGCATTTTTTCGCCCAATCCTCATGATGATGATCCACTTTGAATTTGAAATGTGAATGACAGCGAGACGGATTGAATTTAATCGCATTTTTATCTCCTCAATTGATTTCTAAGGATGGCGGCTGTTTGAGACAAAATGTCATGGAGAGCTTTCACTGCCGTCTGGCGATGATTGAAAAATAATAACAACGAAAGAGATTTTCGTTAAGCGCCACACGAGGCGAATCTTAAAATTTCGTTAGTCGAAAGACATAATGGCTTGATAATTTATGGCAACAGGTTGTGCTTCTACTGCCAATGTTTAAAGTTTTTTTTATTTCTAGTGGATTTTATTATCATTTTTTCATCTCACATCTAATTTCGTTTCGAACTCCCCAAAGAGCGTTTTAAAGACTTTTAAAATTATTTAAGGTTCAAATTTGTAAATTTTTTAAAAAGTCGAAAATATATTCTTGGGATGTTTATTTCATTTTTCTAAATTATTGAAATATAAACATTCGGCAGTTGTTGTCTATGACTCACTCGTGGCCGGAATTGAAACTTTTCATTTCTATTTTTATTTACTCACGCATTGACCACAAAATAGAACCACAATTCGGGAATCAAATGACTCTTGAAAAATTAGTCTCGAAAAAGATGAAAAGTTTTCTTCATCTAACACCGGTGAGCGTAAGTCATCAATCAAAATTAACGCTGCCTTATCCACGTAATTAAATTATGGCCCAAATTAAGTTTCTTCAACCCTCAGCTCACACCGTCAATCAACTTTTCTTCTTCATTATATTTTTGTGCGTATATATTTTCGCTCTGCGAATACTCACTCATCAAAGTCAACAGTTCCTGAGCCGTCTGCGAATGAGAAAAAACGTAAATAATGAGTGAAAAAAGAGAGAGTGGGAAGTGAGGTACAAACCAGTATCAATTTCAGCAATCATGCCATCCAAATCCGAATCTGATAAGTTATTGTCCAATTCTTTCAAGATTTCCTTTAAACAGGATGTCGGGATGTAACCGTTACCCTCTTTGTCGTACAATCTGAAGGCTTCTTTCAATTCTTTCACGACTGTAAAAGAGTTTAAAATATTAAATGAATATTTTATTAAATTACTTTTACTCACGTGCTTCAGAATCTTCTTCAATGATGAACTTAGCGCACAAAATGATAAACTCTTCGAACTCTAAACGGCCTGACCTATCCTCATCGACTTCCTCAATCATCTCTTCGAGGATCTGTTGATTGAACGGCTGTCCCATCAATCGGAGAATTTCGGCAACTGTTTCCGTTGAGATCGAGCCTGTCTTTTCGCGATCGAAGCTTTCGAAGGCTTTTTTCAAGACTGAAAAATAAATTAACAATTTTTATAAATTTAGTCACACATTTTTTTTTTGAATAATTATTAGCAATTTAAATTTCGTGACAGTCACATGTGTTGCTATCAATCTTTTTCTCTCTTGGACACTGACAAAATTTTTCACTTTTTTTGTGGATCATTGAACCTTTCTTCTCATCTCCACAAAACTCTGTGTGAGTTCTGCCACTCAAAAACTCATCAGTGCAAAATCATATTTCACTTAGTGATTGTTAATTAAAGAAACATTTTCATCAGTCACCGCAGCGAAGTGAGATTTGCTTTCAATTTGCTTGAAAGACAAAAGGAAAAAAAGTTTAAGCTCATTTGTCAATCCCACGATGATAATGATGACATCATGTCTCGTAGATGAGCGACTGCATTTTGACATTAAAAATTAGAAGAAATTTAAGTTGAACGAACTGGGAAATTTCAATTTTATGTGAAATTTAAACTTTTGTTGAAAATGGTTTTTTTTGCGACGCGTTTAATTTTCCAGAATCTTTTATTAGAAATTGAGATTTAAAATTTATAAAATTAATCCAAAAAATTTGGAAGATTCCCTTTGAGGACCCTCGAAACTCTTTTCGCACTCATCGAAAAAAAAATCTCTTCATTAAATTCCAGAGTAAACAACATAAAAACCTTTTTCGCTCTCGACAGAAATTCAATTACAATCCATGACATATCGTGTGGTGATGAAATTAAGAAGTTTGTTAGTAATTACTCTCGCAAACCAAATAATTTAATGATCCTTCAAACTTCTTCCATCACCTCATACATTATCTCACCCAAGGCCCATCCCTTCAATTATATCCCTCGCAACTTATGCCGTCAAAATGTTGTCGCTACCACCATTCGATGTTTATTTGTGTGTGTACCATTTATGCTCGAAGAGAAGTTGAGTCGGGGGAATTTCTTCGTTGATAAGAAGGAAGCTTGAAGTGAGATTGAACGAGAGACAAAATATTGACATGAGGGACGTGAAGGGAAAATCTTCTGTATGTGAAAATGATTGATGCGATGGGAGGTCACCGCAAAGATTAATGGTCTTTAATTAACAGGCGAGCGTAAGACATGTGAAATTGACATGCATGAATGAAGATGGAGGAATTATGGCGATGAACTTTAACTTTGGTGACAGATTTTTTTCTCACCGTGTCACACACACGTAGCGATGGCTTTGAAGCGGAAAGAAACTTATAAATGGAGCAAATTATATCTTGACACGTTTTTTCCTTCTCCATTCATGAGACTTTCTCATGCTGCTCGATTTTTCTTTCTTATTATAGCATATATGTATACATTTCACATGAACTTAGCGTGTGGAGGAAAAACAAAAAATAAAAAAATAAAAAGAATATTGATGACTCATGGCGGATACTGATAAATGGCACAACAGATTTTTCTGTTTGCTTCACTTTTTGGCTGCTTCTTTTCACTGTGATTTGTTGACTATTTTTTTTCTTTTTATTCGCTTTCATCTCTCTCTCTTTTTATCTCCCGGTTGTCAATTGTGAAAGATTTTTTTTGGCCCGCACACATGAAACCTGGCATCAGCAATTAAATTTAGATTAAACATGCGACGATTGAATGGTCAATCCTCGAGACATGAGATATGAAGAGAAAAAGAAATTTCTAGAGAGAAAATTTTCAATTGTGTCTCTCGATGAGGTTTCTTTGAACTTTTATATATATATTTGGAAATTTAAGATAGAAAAATTTAAATTTAAAATTTTTCACACTACACTGAAAGATTTTTTTTAACCCAATATAATTTTCTTCATTCAAGTCATTTACTGCAGTTTACACGATGAGATTTCATCACAGCCTGCGGGAAAAATGACTTTCCTCTTTTTAGAGTATTCTATAATTTTCACTCTGAAATGGCGTTAGGAGATTGATGGATCTCAATGGATTTTTTTGTATACACTGAAACCGTTAAAGTGTTATGAGGTGGAAAATTTGTTGGAAAATTGATTGAATTTTTGAGTGATTTGTGGGGGCGGAAAGTCATCATGAAAAAATTATTAAACTGCAAAACGATTTGAATTAAAATTCAAGGAGAGATCACTTTACTTTCATTGCAATCAGATATTTTTATCATCAAGTAATTGCAGTCGTTTAGTTTGCAATTTAAGAGCATTATTTTTTCATTTTTCCTGCCACACGAGAGAAATGGAAAAAATAGCATGAAATGCAGTAAAAAATATCAATTTTCGCATCATAAAATATCAACATTAATGCAGAGCGCATTCAAATCGCTAAATAACGACGGTTTTCTGCTCTGTTTATTTAATATAGTTTTTTTTATATTTTCCAAACAACATTTTTTTTTGTGCTGTGTTGCCTCTCGATATTGTCGTGCTTGTGAGAATTGCGATAGAGAAGAAAAATATCATAAAAATATTTTTATATACGTGACGGTATTATCCTTCATTTTTTTTAGTTTTTCTTCTTATCTTGTCGCTATACTCAAAAAGCAACAACAACATCGACAACACAAAATAACATCAAGGAAAGAAAATCAAGTTATTGACACATCCAACAAATCCCAATCCAATTTGTTTGATTTTTTTTATATTTTCACGAGAAAAAAATAATAATACTCACTGGCAATTTGTTCTGGTGGAAGATCATCCTATTTTGTATTTTTTAAGAAGATTGAAGAGAGAAAATAAATTTTAAATTTTTTTCTTGTTTTAGCACTTTACGCTGTCCGATTTTATTATCGTTCAAAAATTATTCTTTTACTAATTTTCTTGAGAAAAAAGTTTTTCATCACTTTCAAAATATCAAGGGATGAGTTTTCAATTTTTCTCAAACGAATTTTTTAAAATCAAATTTACACCCTTTGCCTCTTTTTTACAGCTGCTTATTAACAAAATCTCTTCCCCCAATGGCATTGAAAGGTGTCGATAGAAATCAACATGGAAGTGTGCTTGCAATAATGACTTCACAATTGGCTTCACTCACCGAGGGGCGCCAGAAAATCTATTTTCAATTACTGCTAATTGCAAAAGCGAGAAAATTACAAAACATTCCAAGTGTAAGCAAAGAAAAAATTGTTTATCCATTTTGCGAGAAATTTCCTTAGTGTTTAGCTAATAAATAATTCGTGACGAGAAGATAAACAACAGTTTTTTATGAAATGAATTGTTGAGAGCTGTGCGGGGTTGAAAATCTTTTGTAATGAAATTAATTTATTTTTTATCAAATAACACTGAAAGCATCATCAATCGTGCAGGAATGCTGACTAGGAAAAATAATCTTTCGTAGTCATTAAAAAGTAAATTTGCTTTAGAAGTTTAAGTTAATTAGATAAAGTGAATGTCCAAGGGAAAATCTAAATTAATTTTTTAAAATGACTTTTGCACTATAAATTTTCAAAATTTTCACCCCTTTTTTTCACAAATTCACCACTAAAAGGTAAGCACTGAGATAAAATTTCATCCAATTAAATCGAATAATTATCTCATGTACATTTTCGTTGTTTAATTTTTGCCTCCATGCCCATTAATTTCACTTCCATCCCATTACCGAAAGGAGTAGAGATTTTAACACTTATTACAACTGGCAGCCGAGCATTATCGTGAAAGACCAAAAAAAGGTAAAGAGGTGGAAATTCCATTATAAAACTTTTTTTTGCTAACCATTTTTCCGTAATTAAAATTAAAGTCCGGGCAAAGAAATCACAAGAAATAAAAACAGTTGATAGAGCAAGACCGAAAGCTCTAGACGATGTGTGAGACTTGAGTGGAAGACGAGACTGCTGGGAAAACTGAGCGCTAACTGATGAGTCTAGAAGATGATTTTACAATCGATGTATATATGGAGCAAGGAAAAGAGCGCGGCATTCGATTGTATTATTACGTATTGCCTCTCATATGAGTGAAGTTTGTTGTATTTCTAGCTGATTGCGATCCGCGCTTTTCTTCTTTTATACACAACATTTTCCATTCGTCTTCTCCGCTCACTAAAGTGAAAAATACATGACGATTTTCCTCTCTCACTCGCACTTTGCTCTTTTTTACTTCACATCATCGTGATCATCATAATACATTATAATATAACCAAAAAAATAAAGAGAAAGATTTACTTTCCACTGGTGTTTTTCCGACTACTGTTTTGCTGCCGCTTCAAGTGGTTTTTATTTTCAGCGTAAACTCATCAAATGAAGAAGATGAACAATAATTATGTCGACGAGAAAGAAAAAAAGATTTTTACGATTTTTTTCTTCAAAATGTGCTATAATTTTTTTGTTTGCTTAATTAATTTGTTGAAAAGTTTGAATTTTTTTAAATCTTTTTGAGAAATTTTAAGGGAAAATATTTTCTGATCATAAAGTAAAAAATTTCATTCATAATTTTACGTTCAGATTTTCATTTTAAAAACATTTTCTTTGAAAATCGTAAAGTCCAAAAGCGTGTTGGTGAAACAAATGCGGTTCACTTTTAAAAATAGAGAAAATCCAGTAGAAAAAGGCAGTAAACTCTCGTCGCATTTCTTCACACGTTGCTTGCACGAAACAGATGTAAAATATTATTTTCTTCTCAGAATGCAATTTAGTTGCTGAATGTAGGTTAAATAACTTAATTAGCTCATAAAGAAAATTATAATTTTTCCATTGAAAAATATTTAAATTATTGAGGAAATTTCTAATTGATTCGTAAGCTTTTTCAAAATACACTTTAATTCCTCTCGACACCTTTTGAGTCGGCCGAAAGAGACATTGAGCTATTTTCGACATCGCAAACAATGGAATTAAATCTGTTCGCGCATCAACATCTAGAAATCTTTATAAAATTTATAGCGTTTCGCCTACAATAAAATTTTCTCGTCTCATTTCTTTTTTCATTCATGAAAATGCTGAAAAAATTTGTTAAAAATTTCACCATGACTGTTTTAGATTTTTTCACATTAAAATTTCATCACTGTAAAATTTTATTTGAATTGTTTCTAAGAACAAAAATAATTTTATTTCCCGAGTGATTAGCTTAATTTTAAACTTTTATTGCAAAAACTTATCACTTAGTGCTGCCAATAATTCTCAAATAATTTAATTTACAATCTTTTCTGGTTCACCAACACCTTTTTAAAATTCCCTCGATATCAAATTCCAGTTATGAGTCACAACGAAAATTCTTATCGCACTTCCATAGACACAACTCTTTATTATCATCGACACACACATGAAACAATTTTTCCCCCATCCAGAAGTAATAATTGCAATCAGTACTTATTCAGTGTTTAGAGCTTATGGTGATTATTTCATGAGGTTTTATTCAAAACTCGCCGAAAAAAAAAGAAATGAACTTTTACATCCAACTCATAGCAGCAATAGCTCTAAGCTGTTGTCATGGCAAGTGAAGCATGGCATATGCAAAAGTTTTTAATTCCCTTTTAAATGGTTTCATTATGTTCAGTTTATACACAGAAGCTGCCAGAAGGCATTACACTTCCACCGGGTTTCTCACTGCCGCCTGGATTCACACTCCCACCAGATTTCACAATTCCCGATTTTGACAATTTGCCCGTGAATTATGTCGGCGTGCATCAGGTGGGAAATTTTTTAGTTATTTCATTATTTGCTAATTGACTTTTACCTTGAAAAATCAAAAACAGGCACTGATAATTCCGCGAGGTAGCAATGTAAGTTAAAAATCAAACATGAAAAGTTTTTTTTATCAAAGAACCTCAAAATTCAGGTAAACACAGGCCAGCCGATATGCAATGGTGTTATATTACTCAACTATACGATCGCAACCAGCGCTAGCTGCTTGTTGAAAGCCAACGGAAATTTTTACAGCGCCAATGAATTGAGTGTGGCCGTTGGGTTTTTAACGATTGAAGGCAATGGAATTCAGGCCACTATTGAACCGCAATATTTTGATGTTCGAGATGTGATTACTCATAGAAGATTCAATAAGAATTTAAAAGTCAACAATCTCGCATTAATAAAGGTGCGATAACAATTTTTTTCTCAGGATTTCCTGAATGTCATTGTTTTAAAGTACTTTTGAATGAAATAATCTTTTAATTAATAATTTTATTTTCAATTGATAGCTGAGTGGAAATGTAGAAATAACACAAGCAATTATTCCGATGATTCACTCGAATATTAAGGTGTTTGAGGAAAGAGACTGTGTCGCACTTGGCTGGAAAAATGTGGGTGTATAATTTCCATCAAAATACGTTTGAATTTTTACACCTTTGTTTATTTAATTAGTATCAAACCGAAGCCATAAATATTACTGCGATACCTCGATCGACTTGCATAAAATCAATAGATGAGAACGATTTTCCTCTTGAAGCGTTTTGTGCTGAAAAATCTCAAAGTTTTCAAGACTCGTGTGCTGAAGGATCTGCAATAATCTGTAGTGGAATGCTTCAAGGAATAATTTCAAGTTGCAATGACGAGATTTTAATCATCACTGACGTTTCTCAATTTTATTATTGGCTACTTATTCAACAACTTGGCGATGGTCCTGAGAAATTCATTGACAATGAATATTTTAGATACTTTGTGGGCAGTGTTCTAGATTTTGTGGCTTGGTATAGTGAGGATCCATCACTCGCTGATAAAATTGATGTTCTAAAAATGTTTTTCTAAAATGAAATAAAACTTTTCAACAATTTAATGGACAAAAATTTCATTTGCAACTCATTAAAAAATTTCTCAACGCAAAACGTCGCTTTTTTGCTTGTTAAGCGAGTGTGACATGGAATTTCGAATTTCCTTGCGAGATTTTTCAACTTTCACTCCAGAACGCAGCGAAGCGTTACAAAAATGCGAGCATGAAAAAATTTCAACAACGAGTAAAGTGGTTGCAATTAAGGAATGCAATGTGGAGGAGTTTTCATCGCTCTTTCGGGTGTTTGTCGGATGAGAGAAATAAAATATCATGCAATTATTTTGTTGAGAGATGAAATTTGATTTATGGTCCTTTGTGAAGATGGAAATTGCGGCGAAAAATTATTTTCTTTATGCGAAATTAATTTTTGATTTATTTTTCGTCGTCGCACCAACTGCAATCACTTAGTTAATTGAGGAAACTTATTTGTTGAGCAATTTTAAAATTAAATGCTTTAGCCGGCTTTTAATGGCCGAGAGGAGGATAATTTATAGCGTTATTAAGGCAAAGTCTGCATGTGTCGTTTTATGTCAAATTTTTGAGGTTTTAGATTTAATTATTTAAAACAGTCGTAGAGGAAAATTAATTTGACATCAAACGCTGCTGTATGCACTCAAACTTTTAAGATTTCCCTCTAAAATTCATTGAAGAAATCTCTCAAGGCGATTGCTCAAGTTACAATAATAATGCTCTGCAAGTATGTGATTTATCACAGATGCTCGAAAGTGTCGAGTGTTCAGCTTAGCGCAAAAGAGAAAATAAACTAAGAAATAATTTACAAACAAAGCACAATTTTCAAGGAAGCTCTCACACTCCCCGTACATTTGCCCGTATGGATGACGCAATATATTCAGATTTGGAGCACATGTCGCTCGAAGTCTTTTCGTCGCGCACTGAAAGTCAGCACAATAAAACAGAGCATTTTAATTCATCGAGGAAATCATTTTCGGTTAGTGTAATATTTTGCACATGGCTGTTTGATGTTCTTTGCGCGTTTTATTATGTTTGTGCGGGAGAAAATTAAATTTCATTTCGTTGAAGGAAAAATTTCATTATTTTGCGATAATTTAATTTGCTTGCGTGGGAAATTTTAATGACTTTTTCGGCCTCCCACCGTTCGGCCTCGAATTCTTGGAAAACGGTTCGTTTGCACCTCGTTAAGATTTCCATCCGTGTACACCCTTTAATGTCATTGTTGTAATACAAAAAAATTCAGACCACCCAAGAACGCACTTTTGTACGAGAACAAAAATTCCCCAATATTTTGTTCGAGATTCTCATTCAATGGCACAACAAAAGGAGATGAAATCTGTACAGCCATAAAACGCCTGACAATAATATGAGTGCAATAAATCAACAACATGAGAGAAAATCTCATTTTTATTTGCTGCCATTTATAATAATCTGAGTCATCACTGAATTAGAATTGCAAACATCTTTAGCGTTATTATTCACCCTCACACCAACAGCCTCATCATAATTTTCTTTGGCTTTTCTATGAAGAATAACAAAAATCGTCATTTCAAATGACTTCATAATTTTCCATTTCATCATGATGAGCTACGAGGGAGAGTCGAGTGGGAGTAAAAAAATTGTAAAAACAAGCCTTACTACTCGAAGGAGAGAAAAAATTAAATTATTATTACCCACTCAACGCGAAATTATGCGGATTTGTGTGGAGTCAGGGATTTTACAATTTCAGTCTCTGTGGGGAAAAGATTTTTGTGTGTTGCAATTAAGGACTTTTAAGTAGTGGTCTGGGGTAAAAAAGTAGAGAAGGCTTTTTTGTAACAATAATATTTTATTGGATTATCGCAATAACAGTAAAATTATATTAATTTTAAACGTTGACCTTTCTCAGCTTATTTTACGCTAAAAATTATGCGAAAGCATTTTTTTAATCGTGCAATTATTTTTGTTGCTTTTCCTGGAAAAAAATAGCGTCCATTAATTTTTGATTCAAATTATTTTTGGTATAAAAATTGAATTTAAATCTTTTTATACCAAAAAAAATTTGTATCAAAAATTGAATTCCAAGAATTAAAATTAAAATTTTAGCTGACTAACTTTTCTGTTTTGTCTGGAAAAATTTAGGTATTTAGATTGTCCAACTGTACATAATCTAGCAATTAAATTAAAAGTTTTCTTTCTCTGGAATTTTGCCATATCAAATATATGTTTAGATTCCATGGGAAATTGTGAAAATTTGAAATTCGAAAGCAAATGATTTGTTTACACTAGAAAAATATTTTCACTAGAAGTTTATGAATCTTTTTTTCACAAAAACATGACTTAAAATTCATGTTGTTGAAGACAAATTGAAAGTTTAGATTAAAAATACTTTTCAATCACGAAAGCTATCAAGTTTACCAATCATATATGATTTTTATTAGAAAATTCCTTAATTGCATTTTCAACAGAAACTTACTTATGGCTTTAGTTTGGTTCAATTAAATTTGCCACAAAAAAGAAGTTTTTAATAGACGAAATTCGACCATTTGTGAGAGGTTAGAGGGTTAAAAAGTTTGAAGTCTGAAAGGTTATGCAAAAATGATTTGTGAGATGATTTTCACATGAAATTTTTATAATGGCAATGTTACTAATTTCAGTTTTTAATTGCACTTTAAGGTCATATTGAAATTTTAATAATATAAGAAATTTTCTCTTTATTTAAAATCTTCTCAATTTAATATTAACAAAAAAATTAAATAAATTCTCGACACGCTTCAGGTAAATAAATTCTCAATTTACATTTTCTCATCTTAAAAAGTATTGCATCCATTTGACACTTACAGCAATTAAGAAGAAGAAGGACGATTTTTATGCGTTTTTCGTGCGCTCGATGTTTAAGGCAGATGAAAATTTCTCAGTTAATGAAACAAAAAAAAAGTGCCAAACTGTGCCTCCCTAGCATTCAGCTTACTCTTGAGAGAGAAAACATTTTTATGAGGGCTAGCTGAAATTTATTGTTTACGTACTGACTGACTGCTCTCTGCTATTTTTATCACTTTTTCTCTTTTCTTCGACGGGATTTCTTTTTTTCTAATAAAAATGAGCTGAGAAAAAATTCGACAATTGTGAAACAGAAAGCAGTTGTGCGATCGTAAAAATTAATTAATAAATTTGCTTATCAAAATCATCACACACAAGTTGAGCTGCCGCTGCTATTAGCTTTCATCGAGCAACACGATTCGAGAATGTCGAGCACATGCGAATGTTTATTTATTATCGTCTCATCTGCTTCCACCCCGAAGAGCTTGATTAAAGAGAGAAGAAATTTCTTTGGCATTTTTTTTTCTGCTTCTCGAAATGTATTTTGGTGTGATTACTGCTGTTTTCTACTCTGGCCCTCGCTCTATCGCCATTGTTATTCATAATGTTCTCGTTTTGCTATTTTTATATCTTTCAATTTACAACTTTTTTTACGCTTATAAGCTGTTTTTACTGTCGAACGTTGATGAAAGGTTCAATATCATTTAAATGACAGAGATTGAGGTCGAAAATAAGTTTAAGGATGAAAAATCTTCACACTTTCATCCATAATTGATTGTAAATCATTTGCGAATTGAAAATCAATGTTAAAATATTTTTTATTCTTTAGAAATTGCTGCAAGCTGAAAAAAATTATTCCTCAACTAAGAAATTTTTCTGTCGAATTAATAAACAAAACGTCCTTCAATTCAGGCCGCGCGTCTCATGGAGAAAAAGAGCGAATAATAATAAAAAATAACAAAATTGAAACGCGTCAGCTTGTCTAATATTCGAAGAGAGAGTGAGGGAAAAAAATATAAAAAGTGAACAAATCTGAAAAACGAGAAAATTATGAAAAACTTTGTTATTTTTCACATGATTTCTCCTCTCCTCGTGAAGCTCCTTCTTCTTTTTTACTCTTTTGTGTGTTTTTTTCGCCTATCAAATGGCGAACACATTTCGCAACTGCCGCGCTGTTATAGAGTGACTTGATGATATTTAAATTAAAGGCACACAAAAATTGAGTAGATTAAAATTTTTTTTTCTTCACTTTTATAATATCCATGACAGTAACAACAACAAGAACTGTGGCAGCAAGATGTCTATTCATTAATAAAAAGAACAGAAAGAAGAAAAATCAACGAAGCAAGTAGGAAGACGTTGAGGAAATTTGAGCAGAAAGAGATTTAACCTTTTTATCTTCAGATTTCTTTATGTGATGTTGTTAAAAATGTGAAAATATATTAATTTGTGTTGATATAATGATGTGACAAAAGGCTTTTTTATGACACAAAAATACACACACCGACATTTGCACAGCTCGCAGTTAAATATTAATTTTTTCGAATGTTTTTCTTGAAGACGCATGTTGAAGTTATAAAAAAAATCAAATAAATTGAAATTTGCTCAGAATTTCTCGATAAAAATCGAAGGACTAAGAAAAAAATTGACTCATGGTGAAAAATCGTCGTTATGACATTTTAAGTGATGCTGCGAAAAAAAAGGATTTAATACTTTTTCATCGGAGTCGTCAAAATGACTAATTGACAGAATCGTTTCGACATGCAGCGGTGAAAGGCGAGACGAATCGGATTTAAAATTTCATGAAAACATTTTCAATTAAACAAATTTTAATTTATTTTTAGTTGAGGAAAGAGATAAGTCACGTTGAATGGTGAAGTTTTTGCATTTGAATTTGATTAATAATGAATTTTTTTGTTTATTGAATAAAATTTATGCTTAAATTAAATTCTTGACTATTAAATTCAAAAAACCTTAGATTCAAATAATTTTTTATTCCCAGAAATTACAAAGTGGAAAAACAAAATGTGACACATTGAGTAGAAGAAAATTGAAATATTTTTTCCCCTTAAACTGCGACATAAACTTTTTCATATCATCAAATTTGAAGAAAAAAAAATCAATATTGAGTAAAAAACATTTTTTCTTTCTATAAAATGATTTGACACAATTTCAAAATTTTCATCTGACAGTCCCACGCAATGTTTTCAATATAAAAAAGCAGCACGTTGAAATGCGAAGAAACTTTATGAATTATTATAGAAAATATCTCATGTGTGCAATTTTTCATTTCGAAGAAAATAATAGAAAAAAAATTCAATCTTTTCTTTTGTGCTGGAGGGTTTGTCTATAAATTAAGTCAAGTGAATTTTTTGTGTGTTTTAAATTTTATAAATTTCATTTTTTACAAATGTAAATATTTTTGTGAAATATTCATAAAAATTATATCAATCACCTTTGAATATCTCGTCCTGAAATTTTATTTACAAATTTTTAAATCTTTCTCTTTACGACGCCACAATTCAATTGAAATGCCACACAGTACAGTGGCTGTAAATGTAATTTATCATCGCAAATTGAGAATTAAATTGCACTTCACAATTATCCGAGAATTTTCCACCTCATGAATAAATTAGCGCGCTCGTTTGATCCCACGCGACTTAAATGGATTACATTAGACATCAATTTGTGTCTTGAGTGTGTGTGTGTGTGCTTGCTCATTACAATTTTGATAAGTAATGAATGCCTCAGCGGTCATGCGAAATTCATGTGCAAGTTAATTGAATTTTCGTTGAACGAGTGAAAGATTAAAGGCTACAATGCTGATTAGACAATCGAGTTGACTCAAGAATTTCGTTGGTAAGATTAAAGCCAAAAACATACATCCGAGTCTTATCAATTCCATATTAACAGCGGGAATATAATGAGGATGCTTGTTGGGAGAAAATTTGTGGGTGTTAATGAGGCGATGGATGCAGGCGTAATTTATGCTCTCGACGTCACAAACAGAGAAAATTAAATATTTTCCCATCATCTCATCATATTATCGAGGCATTGTGATAATTTTGGATAATGATTATTGTACTTATTACTGAGCTATTATTGTGGTGAAATAAATTATAATTTACCAAAAATTAGTTGTTGAGTTCTTGGACCGAAAAATTTTAATTCAAATGTTTAAAAGTATAAAAATTTACAGCCGTCACAAACAAACTGACTCGAGACTCATACAAAAATAAATTGACTTTTATCACGTGCAATACATAAATGTTCGTCGTACAAGATACCACACTTTAAAGCATTCTTTTATCAGTAAAAAAAATCATATTTATTTTTTCAGTGTTTCGGCAAAATTTGAGCGGTGCACAAATAGTCAAATAAAAAAAATGAATTCGTGAGTTGCAAAATTTATTTAAATTTTTAAGACATTCAATGAAAAAAAAGATAATTTCCACGTTCAGAAATTTTATCAGTGTGAAGCATCATCGAAAGCCATCGTCGAGTTCTTTAAATTTTAGTCACCATTCAAAACGCATTCGACGTCAGAAAAAGCATGAAAATGTTGAGGAGCTGAGAAAGCTGGTGAGTGCTTGTGATCCCTCGATTTTGTCTCATGTTTCATATCGAGAGTGCAGACCACGTGATCGTAAATAATAAAAGTGATGTGTGTTTTTATGATGATTTGTGACTTAATGCATTGTCATGAAATCTCAAGATATTAAATTTCACTAAGTTTTAAAAAGTTTTAGAGCATTAAATTTTCCATTTTCACTCATCAACGGACATGAAAATTCCTCTCTAAAGGGCAGCAAACTGAGCATTTTTTCATCGCAGCGCTCTATTTGTTTTGTAATTCGCTCGTGACTCGAAAAGTTTTCACAACAATTCAATTTCAAATTTTTTAATATTCTTTTTTCACATGAATCTCTCAACTTAAGCAATTAATAATCTCACGAAACGTTTGTTAAAAGTCTGTTAGTGATAAATACGTGTGTCATCATCGGTGTAAATTGTGTAAAATGGATGAATTAAAGAGCTTGGTATGTGTTTTGATTATTTCAATATAAATCATTGATTTCTTATCTGTTTTGATATCAAAAACACTTTTCACGATGACTTGACAGTCTTCATTGTGGCTAATTGTGCAAAATTAAGGTCAATGTACGCGAAAAATGAGATCCGGAATTAATTTGAACATTAACATTAATTAGTGCTCAATCCTAACTGGATGTTTAATTTCATTCATTTAAACACCTGCTATGGCTAATGAAAGCTTCATAAAAACAGCTCCCATACATTAATCGCAAAATAATTGATTGATTGATATTCGATAGTGAAATAAATCGAATTATGTCAATCATCTATCAAATTAAGCTTCGACTAAATTTCAATTTCTCTCAATTTCTCACAGCAACTGGAGTTTGAGTGGATTTTGCAAAAGGAAGTGCTTATAGTACTGAAGCAACTTCACGATATCCTCGTGGAGTGTGCTCACCGCTTTCCCGTGCCTTTATATAACAATGAAGGCAAGAAGGTCGACAAGTTTGTTCTTACCTCTGGTCCCGAGCAATTGAAGGTGGTTGTGACACTTACTGGCGATTCTATCACGCATGCTGTAAGTTGTTAAGTTCGTTGTCCTTCAATTATTTACACAGGATTTATTAATTTACACAGGACATTAATTTCAAAGTACAACGTCAACAAAATGTGATACAACGTACGAGCATCACGCAAGATTTTCCATGGAAAATTCAGCAGGTGCAAGACGCCGCAAATCATTTGCAACAGGCCATCAATCACATCGACAATGTTGATGCCAATTATCATTTTAAATCGTCAGAAGAGGTGCTTCATATTCTATCGAATATCCTGAACGCCCTTCAACGCGGTCGAACGAGCCTTCTTGTGCCGAAAAAGAAACCAATTGATGAGCTCATGAAGAGTCGCAACATGAAATCACTCTCACCAAACTTGCCGGAAGATCTCGCAATTAGTTTCTATATCCAAAGTCATAAGCTCATCTTTGCCGCTTATCAGTTGACCAATAATCAGGGTACAATGAAGTTCGAGTCGACACAAGCAGAAACATCCGTTCCATGGCTTAATGAGGTCTTAGTTCTCTTCACTGTCGCATTGACATTGTGTCAGCAATTAAAAGACAAGGTGAGTGTGTGTATGTGACGTAGTGGTCAACGGGATGTAACTAAATAATTTTGTTCTTATCACAGTAGTGATTAATTACTTGCAATTTTCCATCCCTCGGCAATAATTCCCTACAAAATCTCATCTCAATCTCTTTTCTCTTCTCCAGATTTCTGTGTTCTCGCAATACAAAGATTTCACAGTTGGAAATGAGTCGACAACAGCACTTTCGTACTAATAATAATGCCATAGTGCGGGCGTACAGTGATAGTAATTGTTTGTTTTTCCATTCTTATTTCGGTTTCACGTCTCTGGCGGTGTTTTCATGCTCAATTCATTTCTCCTGTTTTTTTTTTGCCTCGACAACTAAAAGTTCTACCGTTGATGCTGCTACTGCTCTCATTAAAACCAGCCTTAATTGCTAAAATATTAAATGAATCGAGGATAATGATATAACATTAATTTACTTTTAATTTAATTAAGTGAAATTTTTCCTCTCTGACTCGACATGGCAAACAACCAGCCAGCAGCAGCAACATCATCATCTAGTAGAAGTCGTTATAAAATTGCCACATGCAGTGCAAATAAGCTTAAAAACTCTGTGAGAGAGCATGTTAAACTCGTAACAATTAGAGAGTGCACACGTAGGACGTGAAGAAGGATTTTTAGTGATGTTGCTGAAAATAATAAAAAATATAATGATAATGTATCGAAGAAAGAGAGTAGATTAGTTTAAAGAATCACGCGTGGTTTATGCTGCAATTAAAAAAACATTAATCATAAGGATATAAAATAATCGTTATTTGTTAAATGTGAGTATATTCCATCATTGAGAAAGATTCATGTGTTATCATTTGGTTTTTATGAATAAAATATTAATTTAATTTGAAAATATTAATTTTGTGTTTTAGTTACCCCTTAAAGGTATGCAATTTTTTATCACTTAACATTTTGCATAACTTTAAGGCGAGTTTTTATTAAATTTATCACTTCCGCTTTATTTCCCTCGAATACTCTTTAATTACATTTATATCAACTGCAATTAATCTCATTAAAAGTTACACATTGCATTGCAACGTGAACTGTTAATTGGTCAATATTTTTCGTACTCTCCTCTCCTCCCACTCGATTGGTGATATTAAATTACACGAGTACACAACTTCATCATAATAATAAATAATTTTTTTTGAGCATAATTCGATTCGTACATAAACTGCGGGCGAGAGGGGTAATGTTGCGATTAAATGCAATTATTTCAGTATAAAAATATCATTGAGCAGTTAACGATTTCGCAATGGACATAAATATTTATATTTTTATGAATTTATAGACAGCCACCATATTTGCAATAAAATAAATTTCAATTTGATTGAGAAATTAAATTTATTTTGAGCGATAAAATTTTAACTTCATTTTTTATACATTTTTTTTTTCAAACAAATTAATCTCATTTATTTTTCATTACAGATGACATCAAATTATCCCGCACTTAATGTTCCTCCGAATGCTAAGAAGAGAATTCGCTCCATTGCTGACAACTTTTGGTATTTAATTATTCATGTGGGAAAAATTTTATTCGGGATAAAGAAAATCAATTAAAAATTTTCTACGAATTGAAGAAGAAAGCATGTGCTGATAATGAGCAATTTTCCTTCGATCAATTAAATTTCAAAGTGTGAAAGAGTTTTTACACGATAAAAATTCTCAACTGGATACAAAAGTAATTTTTCTGCATTAAAAGCTGTCCATGAACTTTTTGAATCGAATTTATTTAAATTATTCATGAATCACGTGATCAATTGCAGAAGATAATTTTTCTCTACACTTTAAACTCGGAAAAACTCCATGACTTGGCTAAAAATCTCGTTTTCACACACAAAAAATGTTTAAAGAATGATAACCTTTTTTGGCTCTCAATGGGAAGGAATCAAATTTGAGGGCTAAGATTTCCTTAGCAAATTGAAATTATTGCGGCCATTCTATGTTAAGGGTTCGATTTTTGTAGCATGTATGAAAACTTTTTGCTACCTTCGCAATGATAAAGAAGGCAATGTGGATCTAAATTTCAAATATTCAATAGATCTCTGCTGTGCGTTATGTAGTAAAATGACCCGCACACGCACGCATAAAAATAGCTCCATAAATTATATTGGGATCGACCTTTCTGGAGAAGAAAAGTGTGAAAGACATGTGAATTCTAAGCCGTTTGTCAAAATGACCGCATTGCAAATTTTATGAAAAAAAATCTCAATTTAAGTCTGTATAAACATTGAGACATACACAAGGTGAGTCTGTAATCTTTTCTTGATTGGAAGGCTTAAGATTATAAGAAGCTACGACACGATGACTTTCAATAAGACGTGTTTGTTTGTTGTTGTTGTCACTTGACTCATGAAGAAAAAATTAATTCTACTTTTAAAGACATTTTATACATCTGAGTGCTTCATTGAAAATGGAAAAAATCTTAGTTTTTAAAGATTTTGGAATTAAACTCAAAGTTTCGAAAATTACAAATTTAAGTTTTTTGAAAACAAAAATATAAAAAATGGCAAAAGAAACTTTAAGTATCCTTCGTACTATGAACCTTATAAGAAAATCTTTTTGCATCTTTTCCTTAACAAAAAAGGGAAAACAAAATCAAAAGACACTTTGCTCTCTTTTATAAAAGCTGGTGGCATGTGCACATCTTTTTATCCGAACTAGTTTTTCACTTTTTTCTTCTATCCAAAAAATCTACCTTTCTCCCACTTTTTATAGTATGTGTCATCTAAATACAAGAATGAAAGAAAAATATGAGGATGAAAAGATCCACAACGAGAGTGTTCAAATGTAGGAAGAGGGAGAGAGAGAAAAGCTGAAAAGTTTATGCCATTTAGTTAACATTTTCTGGTTTCTCCATCCGTATACATTCGTTTTCTTTATTCGCCCACTTTTCTCTCTCTCCTACTCACTCATGAGAGGCAGCAGTAACCACAGTAGAAAAAAATATAACTATATTGTTACGAAAAGCTTACATTCCTGGCATATTAGAGTGGTTTGCTTGCTTGTTGTTATTGTAACATTTTTCAGGCGAATCTCTTTCATTTCGGACTAGTTTTCATTAAATGAAATGCCAAGGTGGTAGTTGGTGTGTGCGGGGAGAAAGACGAAGAAAGAAAAATTACAATGATTTTACCATTTCTCACCTTCTTTTCCCCGAGTATGGCTATCTAGCTGGCATGAATAAAAAAATCTCTTTTTCGCCTCTCATCCATGACATTGCCATTTCTATGTGCTACGCTTCCTCATTGTTGGAAATGATTCAGCTTAAATTGGGTGAGAGAGAGAGTGAACGGAAACGCTAACCAGAAATGGCAGTGGCTTCACCATTTACTTTTTTTTCTCCCCGTGGTGAATTACTATCATTCTAGGTGAATGGCAACTTAAATTCTCTGAGCACCGAGATTCATTTGGATTATTATTAAGAGCTTTCTTACTTTCCTTTTTGTTTTTATCATTATCATTGTTATTATTATGAAATCTCTTCATTCCACTCGCTTGGTGTTTGCGGCTAATGAAATTTTGATGAGTTTCTTTAAGTACTTTTTTATATTAAGTGGGAGAGAAATGATTTGATAATTTAACGAATATCCTGATTTGTTTTAAAAACTTTGCATATTTTCATAACGTATTTTTATTTTTCAAACATCAAATTCAAATTTTATTAACTGATTTTTTCAAAACTTTGCATATTTTCATAACGTATTTTAATTATTCAAATTTTATAAATGATTTTTTAAAAAAGCTCACGTGCTTGGTTCTCAATGCATTACGATCCTATAAAAAAATTTAATAATGTCACAAAACATTTAAATGATGAAGTTGAATAAAAACCTCATCGCACACTTAATTCTCCATCAACTGAATAATGTCGCACAAAAATTTCCCTCAACTTGAACTTTTTTAATGATGTAATTTTCTCCCATCTGTGTGCATACAATTGAGTTTCGAAAAATAGTTTTGGGTTGCTGCACACACACAAAAAATCCTCATCTGCATGATGAGTTAGCATTTTGCAATATTTTAAAATTTCCCTGCATACAATTTCTCTCTCTCTCTCTCGCTTGCTTTTAACTGAAGTGGAAGTGAATTATACAAAAAGTTTTTCATGAGTTCAATTTGTACGAAAAAAAATGAAATAAAGCGAAAGCGAAGCAGAAAAAAAATTTGTACGGTATAACAACAAGGAAATAATGGTTTTCCCTGCTATTCATGACATTCTCCTGTACGTATGTACTAACTAGAGTGAGAGAGAGTCGACAGGCTGGCAGATGGAAGTGGAAGAGGAGAAACGGATTATTGTGCATGTTTAAGGTTCATTTTATTGCATTGCAAATAGAGCCATAAAGCCACTTCATCCCTCTCAACCCCACCGCCATTGTCGTCGTAGTCGTCAACTACTCTCATAGCAAGCACACATATGGCACATCAGCAGCAGTGGATTCAATGTACACACACACAGTTCATAGTTTCCATTTGTCATAATTTGTCATTCTTCATTTCACCGTAAAATGAATTTTTATTTGTGGCTGAATGTGTGCTCTCTTTTTTCAAAATGATGTGAAATAAAAACATGAAATTGTTCCTGCAACATGTTCGTCCCATAAAGCACATTTTCACTGACATAAAATCGTCCTTTCTCATCATGAAAGAGTCTCATGCTTCCTTACTACTAATAGTGAACTGACAAATTAATGGCAAAAAATTCTATGAGCATTAAAATGATGGTTGTAATGGGAATAAATTCATGAGGAAATGAGGGAGCACTTTAAAGAGCTGCTTTGATGGATTATTTGACATTTGAGGGTTCTCATACTAAAATAACTTGAGAATTAAGAGAGCGTTAAATTATTTGAAATAAATATTAATGTTTGTATTTTTAACAAACGAATTTGGATTCGAAAGATTGTAAAGGAAATGCTGCCGTAAATTTTAAATTACACTTTGTGACACTCGAGTGAAATTTCCCTTCATAGAAAGCACGATGGAGAAAAATATTCCACTCTAAGTGCAGCTTGTTTATGGCTCATGTACACTTCCATAGTTTCATGCACCAAGAGTGAGAAAGAATGGTTGTTGGTTTTTTATGATGCCGCAAATTTGTCGCTCACTTCGCATCCACTTCTAAGCTCTATGTACAAGCTTTCGACGTGAAGTGTCATTAAAAAGAGTCATTTAATTAAAATGGATGATGCAAGGAGAGAAAAAAATCAATTAATTAAGATGCATGCGACATACACCCAAGCCTCCGAGAGACACTTGAGTGAGTTTGAGTTAATTGGGACTCGAGAGAAAGAGAGGCGACGTTAATTATTTTTATGGTTCAGACTCATAAACTTTTCATTCTCGCTCATTAAAAAAGCATCTTTTGTCATTGAATGCAATCACTATAAATTACTAAAGCGTTGTTAAAATTTCAACTGACTTGACATTAAAATTTATAATTTTTAGAAGCTGTAAATTTTTTAGTTTAACCCAAAAAAATTCAATATATCATAAACAAGCTTGAAAAGAGGCAAATTATTGAACCAATGACATGTTCGACTGCGAGGTTGAACATGCAGTCATAATTGAAAAAACGAACATTTTTTATTGCATTTGATGGAATGGATTCGATGGTGTAGAGCGATAAAGCGAGAGAGAGAGACAAGTGTCTCGACAAGAACTGAAATAATTGCGAGTATCGCATAAAAATTAATTAAAACTTCCATTGTCAGCAGTTTTGCTGATGTTGAAGAAAACACCCAGAAAAAAAAACTTTTTGAGACAGCGAGAATTTTACGATTATGGAGTGAATTAAGTCAATTAATGTGAAAAAATTTATCGCGTGTGTTTTAACTAAATCCTTTTCTTTGTCGTCGTGTAATTGAAAAAAGTTATTTATATTTTTTCAACTCAAAAATTTATAAATTTTTAAACACGTAGAATTATATTATACGTTAGTGATCCAATTTCAAACACGATGGATCACTTTTCCGAAGGGCTAAATAGAGAAATTCAAAAGCTTTCATGTAAAAATTACTCAGTTTCCGAGGGGCGGTGAAGATTTTTAAATTTCGTAACGGTCATGTAAGGTATCTTAATTCTACGTGTATTTTTAAAAATCTAACAGAAAAATTTAAATTCAAAAATGGGAGATTATTTTTAGAAAACTCTTTATGTGGCAGACAACTTAAACAGATTTACTCTTATGAGAATATCGATGAATGGATTTTCCAAAGAAAATCTTCTCCTCAAATTATTTTTATCTTTTAAATACCCTCGTCATGCCAACGCACAACTTGAAATAACCGGATTCTCGAGAAATCTAATATGAAGAGAGATTTTTTGCATGTTTTCTATCACAATTGCGTGCAAAACTTCGTCCTTAATTTCTTAACATATGAATATGATCGGAAAGACATAAAGGCAAATGTGTGTTGATGAAAAGAGAGGAAAAGCAGACAAGGCAGCCGAGAAATCATGGAGGCAGAAACATTTAGGGACAAACTGACATCTGTGAAAGATGAAAACTCCTACACGATGTTGGAAAATTGCTCATTCTTGCATGAAAATGTTCGATAAATTATTTGTGTGAATGAATTGAGAGAAAGTCAGCAGATACATAAAATTTTATGAAAATTGACAATAATTCAGAAGAAAAATGTTCCCTAAACGAGTAAATGAGAATTTATTCAAGGGAAGAAAAATAAATAATTTACATCAGAAATAAATTTTGAATTTTTTAACGGATTTTCCATTTTTAGAAGTTTTCCTCCCTTGAAGAATTTTCATTAAACTCTTTAATTAGCAATCCATAAATGTTAAAAAATTTAACCGTTGACTATTTGATATTATTAAAAATAATGTGCATGCTTTAAAAAACTGCCATGAAGACAACACGAGTAGAAGAGAGAGAGAGAGAGAGAGAGAGAGAAAAATGATAAACTTCTCCATTGAATTATTAGATTCCCATAATGTGTCTCAATTTCTTAAACATCAAAAAAAGTCTTTCGCTTTTATGCAACATAAAAAAAGTTCTCGACGGTATTAAAAGAAAAATTGCGAGATAAGAGACATAAACTTCAAAAAAGGTATTCGACACAGCTCAGCGAAAAAAATTTCACTGAGTAAGACGAAAAAATTGTTCGCACACACAAAAAAGCCTCTCGAGAGAGAGAAAAGAAAAAATCTCGTTCAAGTGAAATCAATTAAGATAATGAAAAATTAAATTAATATTGAGGCACGTCGAAAATGAGAATGAGAGGAGGTTGTTGCCGAAAAAAAAAAGTGCTTCACACAAAAAAAAATTTCTCCTCATATAATTTTCATTTGACGTCGGAGAGAAATAAAGGAAATTAAAAGGATTAAAAAATGAATGGAAAAGAGATAGCATTGAAAGAAAAATGAGCAGAGAAAGAAATTCAATTTTCAAATGGGGAAAAATGTCTCGTCTTATCTTTCATTTCTCTTGAAAGCTTTTCTTCCTAATGATTTTTCTTTTTAATCGCTTCTCATTCTTATTAATGTGCGAACACATTCCTCTTCTACTCTTTCAACATCAATTTAATATTATCTCTCTCGTGTATGTTTATCGCAGAATGAAAATTCCTGCAAATTTATGTGCGTATGGTTGGATACACCTGCTTTAATTGAGATTCACGAAAATATTTATATCTTAATTAGTAAAAAATAATTTAATATTAAACAAAAACACTGTGAAGAAATTAAAATTATCAAATAAATAGGACGTTGATAAAATAAAGTATTGTCAATTAAGCATAGCTGTAATAATTGTAATCAAGTAATAATCATTAAGCGTTGTGTGTTTTTCTTTGTTGATCAATTAACGATATTCGCGCAAGTTATTCACATTTAATGAGAAATAAAGTGGATTTTCTTTTGAAAAAATAATTACGAAAAGTTTTATTAATTTCCTTTTTTCTCTTTCTGCCAGTCATCGTAGCAATTTTTGTGATAATAGTTTTGAATAAAAATAAAAGAAACTTTTTCTTTACCTCTTCATCCTCATTTATGAAAAAGAGAGATTGCATTTAAAAGTCATAAAAGTTATGTCCTTTCCTAGTGCTTGATAAAAATTAAAAGAAAGTTTTAAAAAAAATCTGTTCGTTCCTTCTTATGTTTTCGCAAATTGCCGCGTGACATAAATTAAAAAACGGCAATTTCCGCTGTTGAATTTCGTGATAAATGAACTCGTCTCTCGGGAGTGAATGGAAAATAAAAAGTTTTTCTCTCGCTCCATATTTACAGAAGCAATTTAAGTGGAAGGATGTATGCACAAGTTTTGTTACCGCCGCGAGGTAATTGATGAACAAAAAAAGAAGAAAATTATTTTTGTCATTTTGGAGTTTTTTGATGTTTCTCGGGAGAAATATTATTGAAGTTTGTGTGGGATTAAAAAAGTAGAAATTAAATACGTTTAATTTGAAGAGTTAGCAATAAAATTTTCATTTTACAAACTCGATGACTTCACAAGTTTGTCATCCGATCGACAATGCAGCAAACAGAAGAAAAATTCCAATTTTCACATGATATAAAAAATTTTAAAATCTCAATTGAATGACAAATAAAAATATCAGCAATATATTTTTTTGCAACCTCGAATCGCTTGATTTTATTTTAATTTATTTATTTTGCTGAAATGGTTTCAGTTGAGTTCACTAGAAAAAAAATTGCGTTTTTATTGTTTCCTCTCGTCGAATTGACAGATTGTTGCAAAAAATCTGTTTGACATCCTCCTGACACATGTGAATTGATGACAAAGCATGCACGGAAAAAATATCGATTGATCCTCTCACACCATTCGTGTCACTTCATCATCAAGACACATGCACACAGTTCCTCGAAAGTGACATTTCAAGCGCTCACTCACCGAATTGTGGCATTGCACATATGTGATGGAATTTCTTCGTCTCGAAATGTTTGGCATTCAAAGAGTCAATATTTAAGTCGATTATTGATTGGGTGTTAACGGTTTGCTTGCTCTTCAAGCTCTCGTTTCACTTTTTTTTTGGAGCAACGATGAATACACAAATTTGACGTACATTCTGAAGTCAGCGAGGAAGAAAACATTTTTATTGAGGGCAATTGAATTGATAAAAGGGTTAAATTCGTTTACTTTTGTAAAATAATTGACTTAGGTTAGTTTCATTAATCGATATTAAGTGATAAGTTTTCGAAAATATTTATACAAAAAATTGAAGGCTGACGCATGATCGATTAAAAAAAAGATATCGCCAAATCCGCTTCCCCATTGATAAAGATTTTTTTATATCCGATAAAATAATAAAAATTTCTAGCATTTTTTCATAAGGTGACAAATCGTGAAACAGTGAAGTTCAAAAATGGATAAAAATATAATTTTACTGTTTTTGCTCTCAATTTCAACTTCGAGCGCAATTTTCCTGGAATGCCACTTTGAGATGCATTCATTTCCCGCATTGGGTGCAGTTTACTTCTGCAATGTGAACAGAATTTTAGATTCATCTCCTGGATACAATGGATCTCATTTTGGAAATAGAAACACGGGAGATGTTGGCGGAATTCGATTTCCGGCGGATGTTTGTGCATCATCGAATTTAATCGAAATTCCGAGTGGATTAAAAACAATTTTTCCAAATTTAATTGCTCTTAAATTCTTAAACTGTCCAATAACAACTTTAACAGGTCATGAACTTGAAAATTATCCAAATTTAAGAATATTTGAATTTTCATTCACTGACGTCGAAAGAATTCCTGGAATTTTTTTTAATTACACGAGTAACATAAGTCACATCAACTTTGCTGATAACAAAATTCAGCGTGCAGGAAAAAATCTTCTTAATCATCTTCAACGATTGAGTCGATTAGATTTCGAAAGAAATTCGTGTATTGACATACGAGGTCAAAATGATCGTGAAATAACGGAACTCATACAGGCATTGGATAATAATTGTGAAGATTTTGATCAGGAAACAACAACAATTGGTGGATCAACAACGCAATTTCATTCTACTTCAGTTGCAGGACCACCATCAGTTCCTACCCCAACATCAACTACTCAAAATAGTGACGAATGTGATCTTGATGATTTTGAGTTGGAAGTCTGCACACTAATAGATCAAGTTGCAACAATGCAGACAGAAATTGATGATCTTTCGATTGAGAATAAAAATTTAAAATCATCAGTTGGAAGTTTAGAAACAGAAGTTGATGAGTTAAAGCGAAAAAATGAAAATTTACAATTAAATGTCAACGATTTTGAAAAAAGATTGGATGAACACGAAAGAATCTTAAAGGAAATGGAAAATTTAATTATTGATTGGACTTCAAGACCTTGCGCGTGTCTTTAAATGTATAAAATATTTAACGTTAAAATTAATTTAAATTATTGAATAAAAATTGCTTTAAGATCGTTCAGAGTCAATTTCAACTTTAACAATAAATCATCATCCCATTGATTTAGCATCATTCATCCGTCATAAAGTATAACATCACCATATAAATGTGCAGTGTTGAAGAAATCCCTTCGCTCATAAAGATACTTGAAAAATCATTACTCCCATGAACCAAAAATTAAAGAACTTTTTCATGTGAATATGCGGGCGGGTGTGAGAGTGCGAAAGTCTCAGAATATTTCTTTGGGAATTGGCGAGGGTTTTATGGCACCACTCTGTATCTCTCAATGGTGCTTATTTCACATAATGCGAAAAGCAATAAATGTGTGTGAGTGAGGTTCATGAGACGACATTCAAGATCCCTTACTCTTAGCGCATGAGAAAACAATTGAAATACTTTTTTATATTGATCATGATTTTGAAGCTGGTTATAATTTTTGAAGATGTCGAGTCAAAAAAGTGTTTTGCAATAATAATTTTCAAGCAGTTGAAAAATCAATTTTAATCTGTTAAAAAATTGCATAACTTTAAGGCGAATTTTTTTAAAAATATTTCACCGGTCCCTTCATAGAATTTTTAATATCCAAAAAAATATTTGCAGCAGATTTTCCCTAAAACCTAAGAGCATCATCAGCAAAAATGACATTGACTGAAAAGCTCCTAAAATATGGTTTTCTCGTATACATTTACCGACTAAAAAAAGAGCATTGCATGACGATGATGAGACGACGATGAAAAAAGCCATAAAAGTCATTCAAGATGTTGCTGCTGTTTTGAAACGTCGTCGACGATGATGAAGACTCGAGAGTGAGAGAGGCAAATGGGTAAGATGATATTTTAATGAGGACGGAGATTTTCTAATGGCACACACAAGATTTTCCAATTTTATCATCGTCTCCTCCACTCCTTATAGCAATCACCCTTCATCATTCAGCATAACTATGACGAGGGATTCACCAAGCTCACTCAATGAGTGATTTTAAAGTGTCTCTTTTCATTTTTCGGCATCTCTTAAGTTGTCAATTGTTGTGAGTGAGCAAGGTATGAGAAAAAGTTCATCGTTTTGCGATGACGAAAAGAAATTTCAAGTGAGAGATCATGGAAAGTAAATGAAAAAAGGTTTCATTTGCAACAAAATAAGTGGGAAAGTTTTTTTTCGTCTTGCGAAGAAAGCAGAAGCTACTTAAAGTCTTTTCTCGAATTTTCAACTTTTTCTTTCACAATTTTAAAAACTGATTTTCGATTTAACCCTTTTTTACCCTTTAACACATCGCAGGAAGAAGTTTGCGAGTATCATTTGTCGAATGGCAGTGACACACTCTCGGCGCGATGGCGGAAGAAACTTTTCCACTTGCATCTCACTTCAACCAACAAAAAAAGAGAGACGAAAATTAAATGATAAAAGAGTAAAACTTTTTCCTTCACTTGCTTATCAATACTTTTGCAATCTTCTTCGGCAACAAAGAGCGATAGAGAAGTTAAGGCGACAGAGGAAGAAAATTATCAGCGCGCTTGAGAGATGTGCAATAATTTTCTAATAAATCAATTGTGTGTGTGTGTGTGTGTGTGTGTAAGAGAATCAAGATTCACTAACAATTACTCACACCACACTTGGTGCTGGCTGCTGTTCCGCTCCTTAAATAAGAGACAAAGTGTCGAGCATCACATTGAACGAAGAGGAGGAGACGAGAAAAACGCTGCCATTATGGTGGCAGTACGTCACTTATGCACTGTGCTGCTTCTCACTGACAGAAAAATTTACGATAAATGATTGCTTTGAAGCGACATGGCAATTTAGAAGTAGCATTTCTCCTCCACCATTCTTATGCTGCTGAGAGATGCTCCGATAGCACATTAGCGAGAAATTAAATTATCATTTTACTCCCTCCTTTCTCACATAGCATCGCTTTGCTTTCGATTCTTCTTTTTCATCATCAAAATCGTTTTTTTTTTGCGAAAATTGCGAAATAATTTTTTTCTCTTGCATCTAATTTTTGGTTTCTTTTGCTGATTTTTCATCAGTTCGCCAATTAAGAGGGAAAATTATTCTCGCAATATGAAATGAAATTTCTTCTTCTTGATCTCACCTTACATAAAAGAAAAGAAATGATAAGAAACTCATTATGTTTGCTGTTTTGCGATGATTCCATTACACTGCGAAATTGCTAGACTTATTTATTTTTTCCAGATGATTTATTTGTGAGTAATTTATCATTGAAAGAAATTACAAGTGTTGTTTGAGAGGAATTGAATTATCAAGAGAGACATTCGAATAAAGTGCAAATAATTTAGTTGAAAAAAATATCGAAATTTTAATAATTTACCAAAGGTTAAAATGTCATTTTTAATTCACCGTCGAGATTACTTCAGCCATAAATTTCGCATTTTAACGACTGTTTAAAATTTTTATCTGCAAAAATTTTCATAAAATTGCCATTAAGTGATGCATTCGAAAATAGCCTTGAAAGTTGGAAACTTGAAAACCACGATTTTATCCAAAAATGAAGCTCATTAAAATTTAAGAGAAGGTGCTGACCTAATTTTGAACTCAGTGCTTACCGGTTCCTTTCCAAGTTCAACATTCACTTTACCGACAATAAAAATTACATCATTCGATATGTTGGTGTTCTTGAAAAAAAAATCACGTTCGCATCGAAAAAGGGAAGAAAGAGAGAGAGAAAACATGCAATCCATTCAAAACAAAAAAATGTATAGGAAAGGTCGTCGAAACAGAGAGAAACCGGACCCCTAAGAATGAAACGGAAAGTTGTCAGATAAGTTAATCGAAAAGCCACAACATGCCGTCGCACCGAAATTATTTTGTGGTTGCAACATTAATCTGGGCTACATTAGCCGGAAAATAAATTTCGTAAATTAAAATCATCGTCACAATTGTGATGTTGAATAATCCAATTAACATTAAAACTCTCTCACAACGCAGAGCGAAAAAAAAGTCGTCTCAGTGAACCAATTAAAGAGCACTCTCGCTTAAATGTAAATGTTTGTGTTATGCTGAGCGCAAACAGTGAAGAGTGTCATGAAAATAGAATGCTAATGGAGACGTACCTCTACACAATGCATGCGACGCGAAGAGAGAAAATATAGCGAAAGAGTATAAACAAATTCGTTATGCGGATGAAGTAACAAACGAGATAGATGAATAAAAAGTGTTAAAGCGATTCACATAAACTTCTTAATTTTCTCCCAAAAAAAAGTAAATACTTTTTTGACCCACAGCGAATACTCACGATGCGATGTGTGAATGAGGAACGTGAAAAACTCGATTTGTCAATGTGCGTCGAGATGACTCGCGAATGGAAACAATGAGAAAGGTAAGCTTGAGATAACCTGATTTCATGCCTTTTCAAGGTCGACTGCTTTCGTTCTAAAAACCAAAAAAAAATAATTATTTTACAAATTTATAAAAATTATTTAATTTTAATTTTGAAATTTTAAAAATAAATTTCCAGTTTTTTGAGTGTCCAACACACCTCGACTCGACGGTATTTCTTTTTTGAATATATTTTAAAGTCGTTCGTCTCTGACTTTTTATTAAATCAGCAAATTATTTAATTCAGTCAGTGATATTCCGCGGACGTATCAACATCGGTGAATTGATTTTTTTTAACAAAAATATTTATCGCTAGTATGTGTTAAATTTTAGAATATTGTATTTTTTTATGAAGCGTGGAATGAGTGGCGTCGCATAAAAAGTTGTGCATAAAATTTCTCAACCAACCAGCACGGCACTCTCATCTCAGTAGAAGAAGTTCTTAGTTCATTTTCCGCATAATAAACTTAATAATTTTCCAGTGCTTTAGTGGGTTATCTCTCGCTCTACGACTGCTGCTGTTATGAGAGAGTGCTGGCAGAATTATCTCTGCATCCATGTGTAAAAAAGAATATTTATTGGGAAAATAAAGTTATTATGAGTGGAGTTTTTTTTCGACAATAAATCACGCAAATTTTCCTTCTCACTCCATTCGCGTGGTGCGCACTTTAAGATCTCATTTGAATAATAATAATAATAACAGTGTACGTAGAGTGAAAAACAACAATAATATCGTATTTAATTCAATAATAAATTTAAATCTCCCCCAGAATTAAGTGCGAGGTGAAGCACAGAGTGAAGAAATAAAAAGCATTTGTTAGCATAAAAAATATGTTGTGTTGCCATTAAAAAAATTTGCTATGACACTCTCTTATGCTCAGTGCACAGAAGTTTTATGATTAATTGCTTAAATTTATTGGGTGGTTGTTGCACAATTGAGAGAACTCACTTTGCCACAGAAATAAAATATTATTCCACACATTCATAACGTCGTGACTTGTGTGAAGTGCTAGTTAATATGGACACTCATGCTTTTTACTACCAATATATGCAAATTATGGATGCCTCACAATTTAAAAAAACTTTTTAGATAAATTTCACTTTTTTTGCATAACCTCACGTCCAAACTGAAAATTTTATAAATAACTTACTCACTCGAGGGACGACATGAACATATTGTGTTCGGAGAGAAATTAATTAATTTTTTAATGATTTGGCAATTTTAATTAATTTACAAAAACTCATTTTTCCGCATGCTCAAGTACTTTTTATTTTGGTTTATGATACGGGCGAGAGCAAGCGCCACCGCAATAATAATGATAACATCGCATAACATGGAGATTGCCTGTCAGTTGGTTGAAAAATTGCGGCTCTTTTTTTGTGTGTGTATGTGTACGAGAGAAAAATTCTTGATTTGAAAAAATATTTGCTTGGCAGCAATGATTTTGCTCATTTTTCCATCAAAAATTCCTTATACATATTTTTTTGCTATTTTTTTCGCCATCGTCAGAGATATTAGAGCGACAAAAGCGGTAACGAGGAAAAATATAAAATAAATGCGAGAGGAACAAAAAAGAATAAAATAAGAGGAAAATCTCTTTTGTGAAAAACATTCATACACTCAGAGCAAGAAGTTTGTCACAAGAGAATTCATCGAGATTTTGATGTAGAATAAAATAAAACGACGACATCAGACAATTTTTGTGTGTGTGTACATTCCTAAGGAACTTTTTTTTCCCTTCAGTGGTATCAACAGCAATTTGTTAAGCTCCACAATTTTTTTGTATCTCCACACAATTGAATTGTGAGTGAGTTGGAGGAGGAGAAGTGCTTACTAAGCATATCATATCACATCAAATACAACAATATAAACATAATATTACACTCAGCACATACATATAGAGAGTGCCTGCGTGAGAATTAAGACATGACAACAGACAAGGGTGGAGATGTGGTGCTAATCACAGGTAAGAATGACATTTCATTCATTTTTTATCATCTCTTATTTTTGTGTGCATGCGAAAAAAATGATAAATAAAATTTCATAAGCATCTTTTGCCATTTTTGCGGAGTCTCCATGATCATACACAAAAAACCTGTCGCAAAAACTCGATTTTCGGTGTTTTTCGTCTCTCTTAAAATTTTTTGACATTGATATGTGATAAAGTGACCAAAACTCTGAGGGAATTTTTACAAATTCAGCACTTTTTAATATCAGATTGCAAAGCGTGATGATTGACTTAAATTAGTTCAAAAAAGTTGGAAAAATTGATTTTATTTTGTGAAAATTTTAAAAAATATCAAAACATTTTTTAAGGTTAATTTTTAAGTTATTCTAAAAAATCTAAATTTAAAACAAACAAAAAATTTCAACTGAGCGCTGACAACTTTTGAATTTAAATTTCAATGACAAGCTTGAAAGGTATCAAAAAACCTGCAAAAAACTTGTTAATTTTTTCGAGTTTTTATTAATTAAGACTGTCATGAAATTATCAACACAATCTTAATGTCACTTCATTAAATTTTCAAGCAAAATGTTTAACTTTCATTTTGTCTAAAGAGAATTTAAAGCTTTTCGCTCCCCACATAAATTCCTCCCAAAAGAAGTCAGTGAGTCATAAAGTGCCATCATAAATTCAAGTGCTTTATGGCACGCCGCGTTTGAAGCAAAAAAGCACATAATTTATTCTTAGATCCGCGTCACCATTGATCTGTTTTGATAACGTAATTCACGCGAGCACAATTTTTTTATGCATCGTCTTCTTATGCTAGAAAGATAAATCGGATGGAGGTTGTTTGTTATTTTTTAGGGCTGTATACGAAGATGTTAATTAAATTTTTTCGCATGACTCGCAGATTTTTTTCATTCGTTTCCTTCTCCCTCGCATCCACAACCGATGTTTAATTTTCTAGCATTTTAGACCGTTGTTAGCCATCTGGACGTAATGACTCGACGCGAAGGATAAATATTAAAATTTCTCTAAATAGCTTAAAGCTTGAAACTTTAAAAAAAATTAATAACTAAAGACAATAAATTTATTTTCATGGAATTTTCTTTAAATTAGTTTTGGAAAGTTTTAATAAGAATTTAACACTCGACAAGAGACCACTCTCGAACATAATCCCCTAAAAATTGCTTTCAAAGTCAAATTTTGATAGAATTTATTTTTTTAATTAAAATTAATTATTTCACAAAAGTGCCAAAAATAAACGCTGCAGCGTTCATGAGCCGCGGATTGTTTTGTTTATGTTACGTGAGCTCATAAAAGCAATTTTTCTCGGGATGTTGGGCGTCGGTCAATTCAAAACAAGTCTTGTGTGCGTGTGCGTGAAAAGTGATTGTAAATGGAAAAGAAAAAGAGAAACAAAGATTACTTTTATGGCAGTTTTAATGTTCTTTAAGACTCTCACTTGCTCTATGAGCTTCCTTCTCCCGTATTTAATGAGAAGTGATCTGAAGTCGTAATATGTATCGAGAGTATAAGGAGGGAAGGAAGGAAATGAGGGCAATATATTGTCGATAAAGATACACCAAGTCCACAATGAAAAATGAATGAGGATGAAAATGTGTTGAGGAGAGAAAAATTAAAGTTCCGGATCTGATGGCTTAGTAAAAGATTGCGATAGACAGCTCACAAATGTGATGAAAGAACTTGAAGAGAAAAAATCGCATTTTTATCTCGAATAAATTCGCAATTCCACTAAATGTGAAGAACTCACTCAAATAATCAATGTGAGTGAGCTTGCACCAAAGCATGTGGGTGCGGAAAAGGCGGCGAGATTTGGGAAGGAAGCAATTAAACCATCAAAAGTGCAATTTAGTTCAATAAATGCGATTTCTCTGTAAAATTAGATGAGAAGTGGTAATTGCACATACACACACACACACGCTTTCCATCGAATAATGACGAAAATGGAAACGACCGCAAAATGTTTTAATTGAAAATCTTCTCTGCATTTTGCTCAAATGCCATCTGCTGAATGGAGCAATGCAGATTACAATATTTTACAATTTACCCCAAAACTTTACATGGTCTCTCCATGCAAAACTGTTTCGAAATGCGACAATTACACTATTCATTTTAGTTTAGACATGCTCGATCAAAAACAATGAACGATTTTGTTTAATTTTTACAATGATTCAATTAAAAGTTCGATTGCGTGGTATAGAAAGTTTTCAATTTTTTTACTCAATCGAAAACTACATCGAAAAAAAAAATGGTAGTGAAAGGATGTCAATTGAAGGGCTGACTACCTTTCAAGCTCTTTCGAGATGTCGAGAAAAAAAATTAATTAACTTTTTAAATTAAAAAAAAGCAGCAAGAGTTGAAAAGTGGACGAATGGAAAAAAGATAATTGACTACTCGAAAGTAAACTGTTAAAATTTCATCATGCATTCAAACCAAGTCATTGACACATCGATCACTCTGTGTGTCACTGTCCTCAAGCTTTTTTGCATTCTATTCTCTCACTCTGCAAGTGACAGATTTATGTCAATGGGTGGTCAAAAAAGGGAGCGCACGAGAATTACAGACGTTCGCGCGATATTGCAAGCAATAAACTTTATTTATTATTTTCATCTTCTTCGTTCTCGTATTTTTTTGTTCGTTGTTGCTTGCTCAAATAGATCCGTTTGTTAATTACATTGTCTCGTCCCCAATTTTCACGTGTCGCACAGAGTTTTAATTAAATTCTCTCATTTCACTAAATTGAAGGAAAATTTTCCAAATTACCCAATAAGCTCAAACTAAGGACAATGAAACTTAAAGCTTTTGTGCGTTAAATTGCTCTTAAAGACAAAATGAGGGTTTTTGCGTCGCATACCGAACTACAAAAGCGTGAAGGACGAAAAATAATCTTTGATCTCTTAAATGTGTGTGACCGTGAGAAGACTCACCCCATTTTCTTTGATCACAGCACTTTAATTATTTTAAAGTGCTCCAAAATTGCTTTTAATTCGAAATGTTCACTCTTGAGATAGTCAAAGGTGAGTTGGAAATCTTAACGGTGTAATTATGTGCTTCTCACTCCTCGTTTCACCTTCAGGAAAAAAAATAAACGACTGAAATGAGAATTGTCTGGGCATTTTAAGGTAGATACACATAAAAGAGCTTATTCAGCTTCTCTCGAACGTTCGTACTCGCAATCCCAAAAGACGCGTTAAAGACTTTCGTGTAACTTCAAACTGACAATAATATCGAAGTGGAAAGCTAGGGAAAGAATTTTTATGTTCCTTATTGAACCGAATAACGATGTAGAAAATTGCCATAAAAACGAGAAAAATTCCGCAATTAAATACAATGAGGAGAAAAAATTCTTCGGTGAAGAGGGAAAAGGAAACAAAATTGCCAGTTTTGTAAAAAAAAATGCTAGAGGTCGGAAGAATACTTAAAATTAAAAATTTATGAGTGAGTAAGGAAAAAAGTTAAACCTCATCCTCAATTACCCCAATAAAAACGACAGAACAAATCTTTAAATTCGACCCATGAAAAGTATCACGTTTATAGCCTCCGTTCACACTCACGCACTTAGGAAAATTTACACCAAAGTGTTGCCTCGAATTAGAAAAATTAAATTATATTTTTTGAAATTTTAAAAAATATTAATTTGAATTTTTAAAATACGTTAAATTAGAAGAAATTAAATATATCAGTTGAAAACATTTCTAGCTTTATTAAATTTCTATGTTAAAGGTGCTGGATGATGTTCTATGTGCTGTGCGCCTTTAGGCACTTTACTTTCTAGCTTTGCTGTCCCAAAACCCTAAAGAGTGTCGCTCTCTTGTGAATTCGATTAAATCTTTCCTTTTTCTTTTCACCTTTTTCGTACTTCTCACATTACATCTCAGATTTAAAGAAAAAAAAGCTTTAAAATATCTAAACGAGATTTAATGATTATTGTTTGAGGTTGTAAAATCAGTGGAGAAGAATAAGAAGAAGTCTCGAGTGTCGGGCTTGCTTTAATGGAGATTGGAAAGCTTTTAAATTTCTATGTAATGAAAATTTATTATCGCAGCGGAACTTTAATACAGTTCTCTTACAATTTTAATCGTTCTCTGCGCAAAAAAGATTTCCTCCGTTCGTGGCATAAATTTATGAAGGAAAATATTTGCAATGATTATGTAATCATGGCTTGTCGGTTTTTGAGGAAGCGAGAAAATTGGTTCAATGTGGAAAGTGAACGAGTTGATATGGAAAATTTAGCTAGAATTTAATTGAAAAACTTTTTGACTCCTAAAAGAGAGCTAGGATGCAAAATCGTCATCATGCATTTCAATGCGTGCTTAATTTCAAGTAAAACTTATGTAAACTATGAGATTTTAATCTCGGAAGAGAATTTCAAAATCAACGCCACGATTATGAGATGCTGTGAGGGTGAAAAAGAGAGAGGGAGAGAGGGGATGGAAAGTAGGAATTAATTTACTTAAGCACAAGCGTCAGTGGCAGTTTGAAAAGAGCTGTGCAAACAGATTTTATCCAAATAAACATTTCAATGAATAAAGTTTTTCATTTCGAAAAGAGCTGAGTAGCAGTGGCAACATTTTTCTACAGTAAAGAAGGGATATTGAAGTTGACTTTTAGTGCGAGAAGAGTTATCAAGTTTGCTCCCTGCATCTTTTCGAGTCGAAAGATTTTATTGCAATTTAAATCTTCTTCTTTAGTGCATGATGACAAAATTACTTTTCGCATTTCTTTCCTTTTTTATCTCGCAGCAATATTGAATGAAAGTGAGCGAGACAAATATTTGGTGACGATATAAAAAGTGATGAGGAATATATGAAGCATTTTTGACAATTATGTGATCATATTTAAATTTCAGGAATTATTTGTTTTACTTTTGCATAACTTCAAGGAGCAAAAATGAAAAACTCAAATTTTTCGAAGAAAAAATTCCACATTCAACTGTAGATATTTTCTCGTAAATATTTCAATCCACTTTAGAGAATTTACGCAATCCCTATCATCCTCTCGCATAAATTTCTCTCAATAAAATATCAGAAAAAAAAATATTTTTTTCCTCTTCATTCCAATTATTATTAGACCATTCTCGATTGCAATATCAATCGGTGTTATTTCTAAAAATCATTTATTGTGATGGCGAAAAAATTTCATCTATGCGTGCGAGCGTTTGTGCCATCAAAACAAAATTCCAAACGCTCCATTCCGTATAATCAATAAAAAAATAATGCTACAAGCGAAGGGCAGTGATACTCGTGAGGTCGATAGAGTGTGGGCGAGCTCTTGACGCTGCACACTTACTGAATTCACCATTCGATCGACACTTGTTCTTTCCACATACATCTTCGATCTATACATATGAGTGGAGATGAGAATGTTGTGTAATATTACACGAAGTGAGAGGAGAAAAATTTGTTTGGGGATGATGGGACCGGAGTAGCAAAAACAGCAAGAGAAAAAAAAAGTGAACGGCATTCGTACATAAATGTATGATAAGCCATTTCCAAAATGCCAAAGTACACACATTGGACTGCCGCTGTTGCTGTATCACATACCACATTCCCTTATGCCATTTTTTTGAAATGCGAGACTCGAGTGGAAATCAGTATTGGATATTGATTCCGAATGGGACTAAAAATGTTTGCTTTTTCTCATGTTGTTGTTTCACTATTAAACCGATATGAGGTTGTCAATAAAAATTATGAAATAAAAAAGAGTCCATATTGAGTCGAGTGTGGATCATAATCTAAAGCAGAAAATTACACAGAGCAGCGTTAAGTGAAGAAAGAAGAAATAAAGTGGAAATGTCCTCGGGGGCCATTGACGACGAAAAACACATTTTCATCACTCACTTTGTCCTTCTGATATACGTACACAAAAATTGTTTTATTTGTTGTCATCCATCGCCTTACAACATATAAAAATGTCCATTTTCGAGAGTGCAAATTTGTCACTTTCTCTCATTCACTTAACAATGCCACTGCGGGCGCTGAATAAATCAAACTTTTAAAGCGCAAAAGAGGAGATTTTATAATTAAAATTTCATTGAAAATTAATTATGGCATGTGAAGAGGAAAAATTAATTTCACGTAATAATTTTTTCGCCTCGCCGTTCATCCCATTAATTCCGCGTGCTTGCCTATAAATGAATCATAATTCTCGTTGTTTTTTTTCGGAGGCTAGCCACGGCACACATAACATGGCGAGCGTAAAAAAGTGACCAGAAAACAGACTTTTTTCCTCCACTCTCGTTCACCCGCTCACCGACATAATAAATCGTCATTGCTTGATGCAAACAATGACAAAAATAAAGCGTCGAGCTGTGAGGAGGAAGAACAATGAGAAACAAAAAATGATTATGATATGATTATGGTGGGATAATGATAAATAAAATAATATTATGGTTGTCGTCATATCGTCATATGAGATTGTAATACCCTGTGTGAGTTTGTTTGTACAAAAATGTCTACACATCCAATGGACAGGATGCGAGAAGGATTATTGCATAAAAAATTATGAAAATTAATGCAATCGAGGGTGGAGAGGGAGAAAAAATGTTGTGCTATCACTTTCTGATCCCACTCATTCATCCCCCGTTAATTCATGTTCACTGATAGAGAATAATTAATTAATCGCACTTTTCATGTTTCACATAAATATTGGATTTAAAATTTATCCCTTAAGAATAATTTTTTAATTCACAACTTTAAAAAAAACCTCTGGCCGTCCCACGATTAGATAACACTACGTCGAGCTTTTCAATAATTAAAAAACTTTTCGCAATAACTTTTATTTTATAAATGAAAGGATCATGCGAATAAGAGAGAGAGAGAGGGTAAAAGACTAAGCCTTTCAATTTCATTCCCTTAAGCTCTTTTTATATCTTTTCACATCTCTCTCTATTTCGACACATAGATTCAAGTTTGAGAAAGAACGACGACAGGGTTGCGGATGCTGAAAAAGAAGAAATTAAATTTGTATTTAATTAATTTCAGTGAAATCTTGATAAACAATTTAAATTATCTCCTTATTGCACGCTTTTTCTGACCTCCCCAACCACTCGCAAAATTTAATTAAATCTATTTAATTGAAAAAAATATGAATGCATAATTTTTTCCTGTCTATTTGAGTGTACGTTCACGAGATGCGAAATGAAAAAATCATTTTTGTGAAGTGGACAGATTAAATGCTGAATATATATTATGTGTGTGTACATGCATTGCAATCATATTATGCTCGAATGAAAATCATCTCACCGCAGAATGAAATAACCAAACATGTGACAGTTTTAATATATTATTTTTTCTGATCCGCTTCAAAATGAGCGTGCATGTCGCATCACTTTGAGAGGTTTTAAAACAATTTCCATATCCTCATCGCACTATGAGAGAATGAGGAAAGTAGATGGCGAGAAAAAAATTCAATTTAAATCGAATTAATTCCTGTAGATAATTGGAAATTTATATTTGAGAAGCAGCAATTGAATAGTAAAAAGTTCATTGAAGTTGCTGCCAAAATTTATGCTGCAAATATTTGTAAGCTCTTAAAAAATTTAATTAAAATTGAATTCTTATAAATTAAATAAAATCCCAAAAAAGACAATCTCAGGTGCAATAAATGTTTGGCATCGTCTCAGGACTTTCCGATTGCCTTTTATTTATATTTAATTTGCCACAGAAATGGCAAACCAATTAAAGTCTTATCCATTTACTTTTTTATCTTCAATCCACTCTTAATTCTCTTATCACCAATGCACTCGAGACACACATCGAGTTGGAGTTGAGATGAAATTCGACAAGCATGGAGAGAAAACCGGAAATCAATTAATTTTTTTTGCTGTTCTATTTTATCACTTTTGCTGTTACTTTGCGCTACATATCGGTCAATACTTCTCGATTATGTGTAGCATGAAAGAAGCAATTGAATTCGTTTGTATCATGTCGAAGGTTGATAGCGAGAACGAGAGCAATAGCAGAAGAAGAAAAAGAGAATGAATTGCGAAGGTTTTTGTGTCCATTTCCAATTCTCTATCTATAAATCTATCAAGAGAGGCTTTGTCTCACTCCGGTCTCATTAAAAATCCAATAAACTTCTCACAGCAATGTCCAAAAACACCATTTTATATATCAATTTCGAGACTGCACGAGGGAGAAATGAAGACATAAAATTGAAAAATTAAACAATTATGGAAAAAAAGTTGTCGAGCGGGGTTGAATTGGACTTTCTCGTTTGTGGATAGTTAAAAGGATCCTTCCGCTGTCGCTTACATAACATTATTCAGGAATTTCATTCGTGATTCACGCTATGTTGGGGAGTGATGACTAATTTCTGTAGCTTGACTTTTATAGCATGATAATTTAAATAGATTGAACCGTTTTATGCGCCATAATTTATGGACAGCTCCTTTAAAGACATTCCAACTAATTTTTCATGTGTTCGTTTTACTTTAGTACTATCTACTAGCTGTACGAACACTAAAGGCCAAATTAAAGTCGAACACAAATTTTTCAATTAAGTCTCGCATGCACAAAAATGATTATTCGAGGGAAAAGAATGAAAAAGAAGAAAAATTAATGACCATTTTCTGTTTTTTTTTCTCTCCCCATTCATTTTCTTACTTCTAGGAGGCAGTGGATTTCTAGGGCAGCATATCGTAAGGCTGATTGAGGAGCGTGATCCAACGGTGAAGGAAATTCGTATCGTGGACTTGCGACCATACGAAAATCGATTAAGTAAATAAGAGAAAAGAGTGGTAGGAGAGAAGGAAAAACGCAAAAAAATGTGCGAGCACGAGAGAGGGAAATTAATTTTTGTGCTGCTGCTGTTATTTCCATTATTTGCCTCCAAACCCAATTTTCTTCTTCTTATTTTTATAAAAATGCTAACAAAAAAATTGTATTGAGAGAAAAAATATTTAGGACTGTTTGTTCTTCCGCTTTTTACACTCGGAGGGTGCGAGCATGATAAAAAAAATGTTACTAAACTTCAAAATCGACAGCAGCAGCCCTTTCAACCTTGTGGTGAATTTCAGTTAAAAAATTAAATAATTTTTTTTAGCTTTAAAACTTTAAGCGAAAAATTATTATAAGAAAACTTTTCAACTTCAAAAGTTCACATCATCCATTAACTTTTCCTTTTCTCCACCATAATCACCATCATCGACTTATGCTCTGTTTTGTTAACTTAATTAACACACAATTTTTTTCTCTCTCCCGTTTTTTTATTTGATTAGGACACAGTGAAAATAAAAAGCTGGTATCGATTGTGGGCGATATTTGTGATCCGTCGAGCATTGAACATGCATTTGATGGCGTTAATTGTGTATTCCATTGTGCTGCCTACATCAACTTTCAATATCCGCCGAACCTCGATGAATTAGATCGTGTTAATGTGAATGGTAATTTGTTTTATTTCATTATGTTTACTCTTTCTCCTCCTGCATGTCCCTGTTAATGACTGCCATGATGCTGCTAATGCCACTCATGCTCCACATTTTACTGGGAAAATTATACGGACGAGATAGAGAAACAGATATGAGAGATGTGTAATGGAGGCAGGCAAAATGTTAATGTCAGACACACATCAAAATGTCCATTCATTCATTTAGCCCCTCATTCAAAAATTGTGTTAAATTTTCGAGGACAAGAGTTAATGCTTGCTAATTCGCTGCCAGTATACAATGTTGTAAAATTTATATCAATGGTTGTGTCTAGGCAACAGCATGGTGCTGCCAATTTTTTATTTTTATAATTAACCACGTCTTTTATGGACCAGAAATTTTTTCAATGCGATGTGTGTTTATGTAAATGTTGCGACATAAATTTAAATCGTTCTGTGGGGAGGTTCCTCTACCCTCCAAAAATGTACACAAAATGAAACTAACAAACATCGTTCGGCCACAAAACAACAATTGAAAATTACATAAAGTACATTGAATAAATTAACATATTACGGCCAAATTAATTATATCCGCCATTCAACATTGACGTAAACTACAATGAAGGTTTTTCTTTTTTTTCGGTGAAATATTTTATCTGAAATCTAATGCGAGTAGTTGTTTCTTTCTTCCACTGACTAAGCACAAAACTACAGAAAATCGTCGACTAAATTTAACATTGACACGTGTAAAAAGAAATGTTTCTAATTGAATTTTAATGATGATTATTAATGACCATTGCTTACATCGCAAGAAATTATTTACGAAAGCGATAAGTCAAATATTAATTTTTTTATTCATTAAGTGATGAAATTATTTATTTCTTTTAAATTTAACGTATTTTTAAAATATCAAACATTTTATAAAGTTTAAAACAATTTTAGATTAAATTTTTTAATCCTAGTTGAATTTAAAAACCACGTGGTCGACAATTCCGTACGAAATTTCCGTAAGTTTGTTTACAAACAAACATTTTTATTATTTTGTCAACAAATAAAATTAAAAATTAAATTCACGAACTAAAATGGATGGGAAGGAGATTTGCAAGTTTTTTGAGTGCCGAATTGAAAAGTTAAAGTATCACTCGTTAATTCTCAGCGATTTGGAAAACACATTGGAGGATACTTTGGCTGAGATTGACTCAAAAAATGGCTACAAATATGATTTGCCAATTTACAATGCATATCGGAATGATCAGAAAATAATTGAAGGCATTCGTAATGATATAGAGAGTCAGGCATACATTCGTGACTTAGAAAACACTCTGGAGTTGGTAAGAATTGGATATAAAAAGATCCAGGAAGTAGTTTAATCGTAAACTTTCAGATAATGCAAAAATACCGTAATCACACTAAAAGTCGCATCGAAGAGACAAAGTTAGAGTTCGATAAGGTCAAAAAGGAGAAGTGCACTGACTGCAAATGTACGAATAAAATTTTGGTGCAATCGAAACAAATCGATCAATTAGTGAAAATGATGAATGAGCTTATGAGCGATGGATCTAATGAGTTCAGCAGGTTGCTCGAGGAGAATGTACGACTCAAGACTGAAAATGAATCACTTCGCAATTTTTTAAAAGCCCATAATCAGATACATGACATGAAAGTTTCTGATGTTGCGCAAAACTGGAACGTGAGTACTGGAGAAGACGAGACGAGTGATGAGTTTGATGCCTCACGAGAAACAGTCTATGAAAGATCTGAATTCAGTGCTGATTAAAACTCAATTTTTCTCGCTGTCAATTTCAGAAAATTATCATTATTGAAATGCTTTGTCACGTTTTCCCAGCAGAGTTCTTTTCGAAATATTTTATTTTAATACTCCACGTGCTGCCTTCCGTTGCTACCTACAAAACCAATCTCACCTCAATACATGGAAAATATTTTTTTTTGTTCAACAATTAATTTTATCAAGAGAGTGCTTGAAAATGAAAAATAAATTATTAATCGGGTTTGGCTGCAAAAAAAATAAACGCTCGCAATGATGTTAATATAATTGATTTTTTGAAATTACTCCCTGCGCTCATTTTTAATTTTCATAATTTTAATTGCGGAATTTATTTCAAAATTTCATTTGTTAACTTTAATATATCAAAAAGAGAAAACTAATTTCCAAAAAGAAAAATTATCACTGAAAATATTTCCCACTCCTCAATTCTACGAACACCGTTGTTGTGAAAGCAAACAAATTAATTTTTTTGAGCTGGTTTTTTGATAATAATTGGTTGCCGCTGTGGGATGAAAAATTTATATAAACTGAATTGATAAGAGATGAGAACAAAATGAGGGAAATGACAAGTTGATAATCTGCTAATCAATTTAGTGAAAAAAATATTTTTCATCATAACCTTTTTCTGCGAGTTGAATTAAATCCAAAAATTTTGAAACCTTCAAATTGAATTTAAAGATTTTAGTTCCATCCTCATGAAATCGCCCCTCATTTAATTTAAAAATCCCTTACCATAAAAATTTAAAATTCAATTTCTTCCACTTGACAAAAATTTTCCATTTTGTATAATAATTTTTTTAATATCGCATTGAAATTGAATTTTATAAAATTCGGGTAGCTCAACTACAATATGGAGATGAGCGCGCATAGAAGAGCCAAAAAAGGAAAAATAACCATTTTTAGATTAAAATTAGATAGAAACGAAGGAGCAGCCAGTAGCACATAGTTATGTTCGAATAAATTTGAAATCCAAATAAAACCTCAATTATCAGGCAACCGAAAGATAAGAGAATTAACCGGGCTTTAGAAAATGATTAAAATACGAGTTTTTGAGCGTTCAATTTTGTGTGCTTTTGCCACTAAAAAGTTTTCGAAATGTAGTCAGTTTGGTGGCAGTTGAACATCATGAAAATGTTGTGTGTGGATTTAGAGTCACAACATTTATATACAAGTAGTTTGAGATTATTCCGAATACGTATACGAAATATTATTAGAGGTTTTATATTGAATTTTATGTGCTCTCTGCAGTAATTGGAACTATTGTAACAATTTTTGCGCAATTCATGGTGAACTCATCTACACTCTCTTGATATCAAATTAACGAATCAGCATGCACGAAAGGATTCTTCTCGCAACACTACAAACTTAATAACAGTAAAATAGCTCAAATAACAGTGAATTTACTGATCACCACAGCATTCAAAGCATTCACTGTACGGAGATGATTAAAACCCCAAAATATTCCGTCCAGCCAGTCACTTCGGTCATATGCAATGCGGCGATTATTTTTCCTAACCTCACAATTTATATCCAAATGAACGACTATATCTTTTAATTGCTCGCCACTTACCTTCACATCAGCACAAAATTATTCGGCGAAATAAATCCATTTTGGTCGCTCTCCTTCAACCCCATGCTCATACACATTTTGTAGTCAACCCACCTACACATACTTCGTCGCATTTCCTACACTAACTTTTTCTAAGCGAAAGGCATGCAGGAAATGTTGTTCAGTGCTCTCTCTCTCCCTCATTGACTAATTGACCAATTAGATGAGGAGATCGCATACACATATAGTCTGTACATGAGAATCAGAGTTTAGCCAAATGTGAATTTTACCTTCAATAATTCATATTTAATTGTCGTCAAATTAGAGAACAAATGAAACCACAATTTCCTCCAGTGAATGTCAACAACGAAAAACAACAGCATTATCATCATGATGAGTTTTTGTGAGTTGAGGACATCTCAGGACAGTTTGGATGGATGTGGGTTAAACTTTTGCAGATAGATAGATAGATAGATAGATGACAAAGAGGTAGCACGCTGGAGTTACCAGGAGGACGCGCCCGTTTTAATTTCCTTTTCCATAGCTCGAAAGCTTAGGCTAAGGATAAAAACGTAATCATGCAGAACTCTTAAGATTTCTCTTAAGAATAGAGTATAAATACCCCTTTTTTCCCCCTCAACAGCAGGCGTCCCCGCGGGAATCACCCACCTCGGGAGCTGCAAATCATATCTTGAGAAAGACGTGAATGACGATCGAACAACCCCTCTTCGTAGTTATAAATAAAACGTTATGGACGTCCGGCAATGAGAACATACGATCCGGACGTTGTTACCCATAACGGAAATAATAGCAGCTGTACACAGTCTTGTAGTCGCTCATTGAGTGTTTCCAACTAAGCACAGCCTCAACTGAATCTTACGATTGCAGTTGGAAAAATAAATTAAATCAAAGGTGGTTTCGACGGCATTGTATTAAACTTACCGCCACTACAACCGTCCACAGTCCTGACAAGCTGTTAGGCACTGGCCCCCCCACATTACAAAAAAAAATTGTTTTCTCTTTCTCTTCTAGTATTTGGTGTGGTCATAAAAATGTCGTTAGTGTGCGTTTCCTTCCTCATGGTACTAAGATTACATTTTTTGTTGGATACAAGAATTAAGACAAATGTATTATGATTAAAATATTATGTAATTTTTCCCTTATTCCTTATTAATCCCTGACCATAGTTACTCATTAAAAATAAAAAAATGCTTTTTCCTTAGTTTAAATTTTCTTTTGCGCTCTTTCTTCCCTTTCAAAACTGTGTCCTGCTCTTCTATTCAGAAAATCTAAAAGGTAAATTTTATGAAAACCACCAAATGCGCTTTTTCCCTGGTTAAGTTAATTAAGTCTCTTTATCACTCCTGAACGAACCATACCTCTCCATTCAAATACTCTAAAATGCAATTTTAATGAAACCTCCAAATGCGCTTATTTCCCCCTGGTTAAGTTAATTATGTTTTCTCCCTCTAACTGAATCAATGCTTTCTCTGTACAAATCCTGATTAAATTAATTAATCTTATTCTTCAATGGTAGACTTTGAAAAATTCAAAGTCTTTAAAACAATGAGTGAAATGGATATAATAAAAATAAATCTGAAATGTGAAGAAAAATTTAGAGGTGAAGGGGAGAAAAAAACAAGATCCAGCCAAGATCCAGTAAAATCAAAACAAATATTTTTAAAGTTTTCGAACTTTTAAAGTTACAATGTGGAACAATTGTAATGAAATGGCTTAAAAACCACTTCTAAGCAAGAATGAGTGATTATTTAATCCTTAAAAAGCGTTAATCAGAGAAAAAATGAAAAAAAATAATATTAAGGATTTTTTCACTCATTCTTGCTTTTACCTGACTTAAATGAGGAAACTCGATGATACGACGAAGTACTGATGACTTAACTACACAACGAAACTATTTTTAACACTGATTACTCACTAAAACACTATAAATAACTTTAATTTTGTAAAATTTTAATGTTTACCCATCGGGGGCTCACAACTTCCATTCATGTGGGTTAAACTTTTGCAGATGGAGAAAAAATAAAAGTGACATTTTGGCCATTTAAAGTGGTGCATGGAAAATGTTGCGAGTAAAATAGTAAAAATAATTTCAAAAAATATTCGATTATAGACATTAACTTTGGAGAAAGTCATCATTTGGAAAATGTTGAGAGCTTTGGTTTTCTACTTGTATACATCTCGAAGTAGCTCTACAGTGACCGAACAACAGACATAGCAGTAAAATGTAATCATTACACATAGAGAGAGCATGTTCAATGCTGTTGGCTTGAGTAAGAGAGATAGGGGTAAAGAGAGGAGAATTGAAATGAGCGCAAATGGTGTGGGAAAATATTTAATCTTGTGCAGATACATCGACCATAACATAAACTTAGTACACTTCAAACATTTAGACACATCCTCAACACACGAAGAAGGACATTCACAAACAATGTAAATCCTTTATTTTGATGACGGTCTTTTTAGCTTTTTTTTACGACTCGAGTCTTGGCCGGACACTTTTGCCCACCCATACACATTCGATATATATTTTTGCAGCTGATACGCAGTCATGGAGTAGAAGAGAGAGAGAGAAAAGCTAAATAGTTTTCCTCTTATTTTCTATTTTCATTTCAATAAATCCCATTGCTTGATCCCTTTGCCTTAATGTTCTATTTTTGCGTGAATATTGACCATATACTTTTGTACTTTCTCCTCTTTCTATAATTATGTGGACGAAATAGGCACAAAGAACATAATTGATCTCTGCATCAAGTACAATGTGCCCAATCTAATCTACACGAGCACTGTATTGGTATCATAGTGAGTATAATATGCTTATCTTTATGTTTGAAAGCACATTGAGGACATTTGTAAGGAATAAAGATAAAATATTTTTCACACTCGATAAATTTATCATTTCAACAAGAAATGCCTATTTATCTACAACATGTATACCTTGAGTTATGACCTTTCTTCATAATGTTGTAACATATGAGAAATTACTTTGATAAATTAGATTTTTTTTCGCACAAAATTTTCTTACATTTATATGCCATCATTCAAAATACATGAGCATCTTCATGTTTTATATCCTACTTTTTTTCTCTTTTCTATCTCATAAAAATTCACCAAGGATTGTCAACTTTGAGTAAAAATATTTCAATTTTTCTTACAATTTATAAATTCAAAGTAACCTCACCTTGAAAGTTTGAAACTATCTCAACATTATATTCACTCTATATTATTCCCATAGCGTGCCGTACATGGGCAAAGGAACGTTCACAGTAATAGTGAATCAAACGGAGAACAAGGCGAAGCCAGCAGGATGTGATAGTCAATTTCTCATTCCCGGCTTTCCGGCATCAAAATTACGAGCTGAAAAATTGGTACTTTCATCATACGGTCGCAGGTTGAGCAATGGCGAAGGTAAGGTCATAATATCATCGGAAAAGATAGAAGAAGAAAAAAGTTATGTCTGTTTTGAAGGCAGAAAAAAGGAAACTCTCCATTCAATCTACTTTTTTTATATTGTTATGAGGTTTTAAGTCTCAAAAGTAAGGTCGACTTTCGGTCCCGTATATGAGAGGCATTCATGCTCATTCGTTCGTATGTAATGTCCCGTCGTATTTATATTTTAATGAGATGAAATCCCTTTTCTTGTTAACTTTCTCTGCCTCTTCTCATATTATATTTCCTTGTTAATGGCAATATTGCTCTATCCTCTTTTTTGTTAGCTCCTGTGCTACTATAACTCCTTAACAACGACAGCTCTTTTTGTCATCATCATCGTGTGTGTATGTATTTTTATATAAGAAGAGGCCAAAGAGTGAGTTGAAAGGTAAAGTGCTAACCTCTCTTTCTCTCTCCGGAAGGGACTCCTAAATGTGACAAAAAATATTCTAATTTTCACACAGCGTGGGATGATGTAAAATTTAAATAATTCACTTTTAACGTCTTTAAATAATTTGTAACTTAAATCTTCTGTATTTGAAAATTTTAACTTAAATCCACAGTGCTCATCACTCACATTTAAAAAATCTTCGAAGATGTTGATTCTGACACATTTTATGAATTTCATAAAACTCACATGAACTTAATCCCAATCGCATCTGTTATTAATCAAATGAACAATTCATATTTTTTGTGTTTGTGTGGGGGAAAAGGAATTTTTTGACATGAGATGCTGTCGAAAGTGATGTTGAGACAGATGCTCATATCTTATCATCCTCACTATATGCTGCTGTGATGTTGTTGTTGTTAGATAAAAGCACTTTATATGATTTTTTTCCTTTCCTTGAAGCAATTAATACTCCGCTCAAACATGCACATAGTTAAGCATGCTTGTAGCAAAAATAACTTTTCTATTTTCATTGTTGTCGTCATCCGTATACATACACATTCAGTCACATTTTTATCACAGTCCCATCGTTCGCCGAAAGTCGATTAATGACATAGTAAATTACACACATTTCCGTCTCAGAAGCTGATTACTTACAAATGTTTCTTTGCGTTCCTGCTGTCAAGCATAACAAGCATGGTTGGAAAGAAATGTAGAGCAAGGAGCTTAGGCAAATTGAAATGACCGAGGGACTTTCTATCGTGGATATAATTGGACCTTTTCTTTTACCCTCTCCCAAAAAAGCCCTCCATCACAAAATATATATTCGCAGCTTCCGGTCACTTTCACCAGAGCAATCGCTTATGCCATCGTTCTGTGAAACACATCATCTGCACGCTCACTTTCGATATTTTTGTTTATGAAAAACTGAGAATACAGAAAAGATTTTACAGTAAATTCCATTAATGTATTTTTTGTGTGTGTCATGAGCAACCTCGAGGGACCTTCGATCGAAAGTTTCTTGTCGTTGCCAAGTATTATTTCTTTCTTATCCAGCTCCTTTTTTTCGGTGTAAATGGGCCACCACTCGATTAATGGTGCATGATTTTCTTGAGTAAATTTTCTGATATCAGCTCTGTATAAAATTTTGACGCTATCCTACTCGAAAATCTGGTTATTTGTGAGGGTAAACATTTTTAAAAAGCGGAAGTTTCAAAATTTTCTATATGGATATTTTAATTAAATATTTTTAGAAAATTAATTTGAAATTTATTTATTCAATCATCAAGCTTTGAACCTGAAATGAAAAACCAAATTTCGTGGAAATATTTTTATCGTGTTTTGGTGGAAATAAAATATGATTTTTATTTAATTTCTTTGATATATTTAATGGTGTTTACCAACAGGGTACACAACTCGTTCTGCCTCTCCACTTTTGACATTTTTCAGAATTCCTTCGATAATGAGCAAAAAATATGTTTTCTGATATGCGGAGCGAGAAAATGCTTTTCTTGCATGTGGCGAGGAGAAAATGATTAATTATGGCATTATTTAAGTTTTAATACAAATTTTGTGTAGTTGAAACTTTTCCCTTTAGACAGTTTTTCCTCTCTCTTTGTGTTTTTTCCAACCCTCTTATAACCGCACTACATACCTTTAAAATTGAATGCTGCTCAGTTTTCCTTTTGTGTTCTTTGACTTCTATCAACGTTAACAATTGCTTTGTCGTCCTTTTCCGCATCTTTCATCATTATCTTGTTTCATTTCATGTTCTTAAGTCAAGCATTGAAAAATAAATTGTTGAGCCTCGACACACCAAAAGCAACTCATTAAATTCATTGGTGTGGTCGGTTTTTAAAAAGGAAACAATGTCAATGTCACTTTATCATTTGTCTTCTTCTCTCTTTTCATAAACCATCATCGTAATGTGTTATCTTTTTAGATCATTTGAAGACAGTAAGTCTCCGTCCGACGTGGATGTATGGCGAGGAGGATGAGCGATTTTTTCCAACAATTATGCGCTTCGCCGATAAATGGAATGGCACGATACCGCGTTTAGCCGAGGCAGGAAAGAAACAATTGAGTTATGTTGGTGAGTTTTATGACCATTGTGGGCTATTAAAAATTCTTTTTTACTATCACTGACATGCAAAAATTGAGGGGATTGGTTGATGTGTGGGTGGTTTAAAAAGTTTTAATAGTTCTTTTGCCGATATGTGTCCTTGTGGTGAATTTGTTGTCCAACAAATTAATTCTTTAAAACAAAAACATAAATTCAAATTACCACAAGGACTTGTGACTATTGTGCCAGAGAGATAAGAAACTAAAATTGACAATAAAACATGCACAATAAAGTTTGTTTGTCATCAACATTTATATTTTTTTAGTGTGGGCTTGATATATGGTGTTGTACATATTCAAAAGAAAAGGGGACCGAGAAAATACTCGGACGACACTATTAGGTGATGAGCTCACATTTCTATTGCATGTTCCATATCAGTGGTAGTAAATATGATTTTATGTTGTGAGTTATGTCCACACATTATATGTATATACCTTGAAACTGAATCATGATAAACGACATGGATCTCTTTACTCTTCATTTTATTACCTTTTTTCTCTCTATCTTTTTGGGATATAATAAAAGGCAATGTAGCATGGGCTCATCTATGTGCAAAGGAGAAACTCAATACCGATCCAAAGCGCATATCGGGCTTGCCCATCTACATCACTGATGACTCGCCAGTAATTGATACAGTGCGATTAACTCAACGTATCAATGCCGATATGGAGACACTAAAAGTTAAGCCGACATCGTGGTCAATTCCATTGCTAATTTGTATCATGATTGCAATGCTCTTTGAGTTGTTGATCAACTTCGTTAACTGGTTCACGAAATATCAAGTGAAATATTGTCCACGTGGAATGTTGGACTATGCTGCATCATTTGTGCTTCTTGATCGATTGAGAGCTTCAATTGCACTCGAATATGAGCCGATTTACACAGTTAACGAGGGCTTTTCGAGAAGTGCCAAGTGGTATGACGCATGGTTTGGAAAATACAAGGAAGAAATAAAGAGAAAGAGTAAAAAAATTGATTGATCCCAGTTAAAAAAGTTAATGTGATTTTTGTAAAATTCGGTGGAAGCTTTCTAAGAAATTATTGTTAAATTTCATCATGTATAATTTTGTAATAAATAAAATCAAAAATTCTGCACTCGACTTCAATCTCCATTAAATTTATCGCCTCAACGTTTTACAAAACATTTTTCGTATGAAATGTTAAAATTATGGATTTATGTCTATGGTGTTGAAAGATATGCTTCATTGGTAACGAATCCAATAAATTTGCCGCTGTTTGCCTATTTTTCTTTTTGCTTGCTTGAAGATTTTCATTGCGTCCTTTTTTCTCTTCGCAACTAAGAAAGAACTCGAGAATGATTTTTTTTGGCAAACGAGAGGAGAGCAAAAAAAATTATGCCATATCTTCAATGCCCTTTTCCTTTTTTGCGGCCATTCGATTTTTCCTCATTTTCGGTGGTAAATAAATAAAAATCATCTAAAAGCCAAAGGGAAAATTTACATCGAGCGAAATTCGATAAAATAAATAAATCAAAAACGTTCATGTGAGTTTTTTAAGGGTGCCGAATCGATTTTGGCACAACCTTCAATGTTGTTTGTTTTTCCTCTTGAAGACTCTCTTTTTTTGTTGTTGGAGGGTTTGATTGAATAAAACGAGAATTGAAATTAAGTTTAAGATTTTATAAGGGTTGAAAATCTAAGATAAGAATGGACTGAAAAATATCAAATTTATGGCCGAATGTTGCCTTGACATGAATCTCAATTTTCATTCGATTGCGTGATTTGAACTTTAGGTGGTGACATGATTTTGTGCTGAGAGTTCTATTTTGGAATTACTGGCGCAAAATATTTTTAAAGATATTTCAGGTAAATATTCAGCTTGTGTTAACTAAACAGTTTTTTGCAGCTCACCATCGACAATAATTCATGTGTCTTCTTCTTTGTCGCTTGTCTCATAATAATATATCGATACGCACTTCTGGTTTTTACGAGTCGCTTTTTTCGATTTGCATTTTTCTTTGTGACAGTGAAAGCATGGCAGGAGAGGAAGAAAAATGTCGGAATCAGTTCCACCATTTTTGTCGTGTCTGTTCTTGTCTTCTTTCACCTTGCTTTCTCCTCTCGTAGTCTCTTCTCTCTCGTTATTTATTGGTAACCATTCATTGATCATTTATCATTGAAAAAACATACAACGCATTTTTTTTCCTCGGGAGGCAAACATTTTCGTGTAGGGAAGAGATTGAAGATAATTTTATGCCATACTCGTCACTTTTGCGGAAGATATTTGCCAGAATTAAATCAGCGATAATTTACTTTAAGAATGTTTAAAAAATTTAAAAAATATATTTAAACTGTCAATATTTAAATTCATGAAATCCGAAAAATTCTTCTATATTGAATTATGGTATGAGAAAGGATGAAAATAAGATAAAAATCCCCCAATCAGTTCCCTAATTTATTCACTGGATATTTATAAAGAGCGGCTATTCCATGGAGATGAAAAAGTTTGGTGTGAGGTTAAATCATTTAAAGACACAATGAAATATAACAGCAATGAGGATTGCCTTGACTTTGCAAGCACGTATTTATCATGACCATAATTACGAAAGCAGCACTAAAATGATTTTTTTTACTGTTTTCTTCATAACGAATGTTGAGGCTCATTTCCCACTGCTGGCCGATTTGGTTTTTCCCTCAACAAAAAGAAAAATTATTTCCCTTTTACAAAGTAATGTAAAGCACACATAATAGGATTTATCTTGACCGAATGCAAAAAAAGGAAAAGAAGAGGAATTTTTTCTCACAAGTTCATCATCATTAAAACAAAAAATATTTTTTTGCCGCATTTTTAAAGAGAGTTTTTTATCCTTAAAAATTTGCTTCATCTCTTTGCTCCCTTTGTATTATTTTCTCATAAGATTTTCCCTAAATTGTGGCAAAGGAAGAGAAAAAACTCTCATAAATAAAACATTTTTATGGAATTTTCAATATTTTTTTTGAGAAAGGCCTTTTCGTTCTTCTGTTGACCGCGTTTAATTTTACCAAAATTAGAATTTAGTCAAAACAAAGCAATTATCCTTCACTTAAAATTAGTTATATATGTGAATTTTTCGCATTGTTGAATATTTACAAAAATATTTATCAAAACCAATCCTTTGTACTGCCATCAGTTTGTAAAATAATTTTTCTATAAATTTTTTCGTAATCACTTCTTGATGGCTGTTTTTGAAAAATATTCCTGGAAATGCTTTTACGTTTGCAAAACTTTTCATGTTGCATGAAATATAAATTTATTTTTTAACCATTTCTCTTTTCTCAATTCTCAACCACCGCATTCAATCTAATCTTACTCCCGCATTTATCGATAGGCATTTATTCCACGGCTGTCAATTGAATACAAAAAGTATCGACAAGCTTTGGCATGTAAAAGTGAAAGAAGGAAAAAAATGCGCTGAAACAATCATTAATCATTCAATTTTTTTCCGATTTATAATTCCCTCTCTCTCAAATTCGCTCACACTGACTAAGCCTGCCAATGCTGCTTTGCCAACAAATGCTTCATATACGGTATATTGCAATACGATGTGTCTATATTGTGTATCCAATGTGTTTTTCTTCTCTCTCTTTCGGTTTTTCAGCCATTTGATTTATTAACCACATCACTTGATCCAGATTTTCTCCCCACTCGCTATTTTTTCCATTCATTCACCATCATGGCAGTTCAGAAAATCAGTGGAGAAGGCTTTTTCATGTGCTGCGCTTCCGTTTTTATTGGTTTGAGGGAGTTAATCAATTTTTTCCTCTTCAACGCAGCGCCATTGCAAGAGCTATGAGTGGCAAGCAATTTGAGGAAATCAAAAAGAGCTAAAATTGGATTTTCTCAAGCTTCACACCTTTCTCATGAATATGGACTATTTGTATGGAGTGAAATGAATAGACACGTTTAATTGGTATTTACAGGCTTAACTTAGAAATTGATTGCCTGACATTGATCCGTGAGTGTAAACGTGTAGGAGTGACATTATGTTCATTTGTGTATGGTCAACATGTTGAACTTGGAGACTTTTGGATTCAGAAGCTTGTTGATGCAAATATTCGCTTTTGACTTTTTATTTAATTTATAAAATTTAAGATACATTTTCTAATATGCTGATAAAAATATTCCATAATTAATTGATAAAATTAATGTTTACTTCTTACGATAGGAAGCAGCTGCAAAGGTGTTAAAATTTCCAGCACTTTTCCTCTCTGACGAACTCATTTGCGACCAAACATTTGCAGAGACATGTTTTTGATGTTGATGCCATGAATTTCCAGATGATTGTGAAGGCGTTGATGCTCTTGATGAACCAGAAAATGAAGAATAAGAATTATAGTTGTGAGTTGGTGGTGAGGAGCATGACTGTTAAAAAAATATTAAAATATTTAACTTATTGTTTAATTGATTGATGACTGAGAAGTAGCGCGTTGGTATTATTAAGAAGACGTAAACCATGCAGATTTCTTTAAAAAATAGAGTATAAATCAAGGGCTGAGAACATAGAGATAGCTGGGCCCACAAAGGCCCGTAAAGGCCCGTGAAGGCCCACCAAGGTCCGTGAAGGCCCGCCAAGGCTCTTGATGGCCCGTCAAGGCCCGTGATGGCCCGCCAAGGCCCGTCAAAACTCTAAGAAAATTAAAGTTTGGGATGAAGAAAAAAATTTTTTTCAAAAACAAATATTTTCTCTGTTTTTAAGGCCCGTGAGGGCCCGTCAAGGCCCGTGAAGGCCCGTCAAGGCCCTTGAAGGCCCGCCAAGGCCCCTGAAGGCCCGCCAAGGCCCGCAATATATTGATGTTCTCAGCCCTGGGTATAAATACCCTTTTCCCCCTTAACAGATCTTGTTAAAAAAATATTCACTTACGTCAAAAAAGCTTGATGGGAATGAGGAAATTCCACTTGAATATCCAACACTTCTTGTAACTCTGGCATTCATCAACTCTTTTTTTAATGATTCTTCTTTTTCCGCTGATATTTTTTTCTCAGCTTCACGTTCACTTCTTAGTTTTTCCATTTTTACTTCCTGTTGCCGCTGAATTTCTTCATTTTGACGCTGAATTTCTTGTTTTTCTAATTGGTTGATTTTGTTATCCCTCAAATGCTTGTAACTCTCGTCAATTTTCGAAATTAATGATTTTTCAGCTTCTTTTATTTGATTTTCGTTTCCCAATTTTTGATCGCGCTCAAAATTTATTAATACATTTCCTTTGAACATTTCGTGAATTTCTGAAATTTGATTTTTGTCCTTAGCCAAGTTTATCAAATCTTCGACATCCAAATTGTATTTTAACAAATAATTCTCGACAAGGCGATTCAGTTCCATTTTGACTTTAGCTTCAAAAAGCTGCCGTTGAATTTCTTCTTTTTCCAGTTGATTGATTTTATTCTCGCTCCATTGTTTGTAGCTCTCATCAATTTTTAAAATCAGCGACATTTTAGCATCATCTATGTGATTTTGGCTTCCCAATTTTTCATCACTATAAAATTTTTTTAAAACCTCTCTTTTGATGTTTTCGTGAATTTCTAAAACTTGGCTTTTGTACTTGACCGAATACATCAAATTTTTAACGTGCAAATTGTATATTTTTAAAAGCTTTGCTTCAAGTTGATTCATTTCTATTTTGACCATACTATCAAAAAGGTTGCCAACTTGAGGTATTTCTTTGGAAGCGAACAATTTGAAAAATTGCTTTAAATGAGGCAAAAACTCTTTAGCTGTCAAATCTTTCCCAGCTATTTTTTTAGGAACCAAATTTTCGGGAGCTAAAAGCGATTCAATTGTTTTTTTCAGCTCATTATAGAATTCTATTTCCATTTGAGCCCAACTGCCATTGAAATTTTTCTTTCCAGCAACATTTTTTCCCGGATGCGGAAGAAGAAAACATTCAAGATCTTCACAAGAGGTAAGAAGAAATTCTCTTATGGAAGAAAATTCCTTTTCCTGATCAGATTTTCCTTTAAATACTTTTTGAAGGTACTTTTGACCTCCATCTCGACCATATGAAAAATCTTCCTCGCACTGCCAGTCACGAATGAGAAAAACAACATTTTGAAAAGGTTTTTCAATATTCGGCTTCACATATTTAGCGAATTCCATAGCAAAACTAACAAACTGCAATTCATCTTCGCGAATATTTCCAGACAGGTTGATGATTTGAGTGGACGAAAAAAGACTCGCTAAACTAAAAACTTTGGTATTTTCACCCGATGTCGTTTCATGATCAAAAAGACCTTGAGTGTCTGCTATAAAAATTGCAAATTTTTTGTTGTCATTATCGGCAAGAAAAACATCATCCCAAAAAACTATTCCGGTAGTGTCTCGATCACATCCTGATCTCCATGAAAATCCGGAAAGTTCTTCATCACAGTAACCCATCCAATTTGAATCCTTGACAAAGTTTGATCGGTTGATTGAGTCATACTGTAATTAAATTAAAACTTAGAATTTTTTAAAGTAATAAATTGATAATTTTTACATTCGCGTAGAGATATCGAAGGCAATAATCAAGAAAGAAACTTTTTCCTCGTCGAAATGCTCCAACAATTGATAAAATTACAACTTTACGTTGTTTGATTTTTGGATTATTGAAAAACTTTTCAATTTCTTCGAAATTTAAATTGTCTTTTTCATTTGAGGAAAACTCTAAAACTTTTAGCGGTTTTCCTAAATTTTCAGCTTGCATTTCTGGAGCACTTGCTTGTTTACTTGAGGGTGATATAAACTGAACTAGTAGAATGTTTGCTTTGTTTTCTCTATTTATTGAGTATTTATTCATTTTTTAAAACGTATGCGAGCGATAAAAATTATAGACGTTGAGATAAGACTGGGAGAGTTCATTTCACAGAATTTTCTAATCATATCGACGAAAAACGTGAGAATATGTGATTAAATTATTACCTCGAGTGATTCACACTTTCGTCGATATTCTCAGCCGGAAATCCAGTTGAGCGATAAAATATTTTTCAAGTTTTATTGCGCTCTTGTTTAAAAAACTTTTTACGCATCTGAAGTTCAGATTAAAAATTTATTTTCAACACTAAAATTAAACCCGAACAAAATTGAATTTTATTTTCAAACAAATTGCAATTGTTCGCCGCTTTCAAGTGCATCTCTCGCGAAATAAAAAAAATTGTGTGCGAATAAATCGACAAGTGGCGTCGATGCAGATTGAGTGGCAAGAGATTGGCTTATGGCACTATCGATACACTTTTCAATGCATGCGAGTAGAAATTTCAATTACGAGTTGCTTTCGAATTTTGAATGACTCTATCGCTGACACTCACTGCGACATATTTTTTTTCAAAAAACTGAGCTTTAAAATTGAGAAATTTTTTTAAAATTAAATTTTATTCAGGTATTTTATAATAAAATATTTAGATATTTTATAAAGCTCTAAAATAGGCCATGAACAGTCTTTGTATGTTCATGAGGGGTTAAAGTCGAATTTAAGGGATTCAATATTTTAAAGCATGCTCTAGACGTTATCGAAAAATTCACACAGCACACATTCACATACATTCAAAAGTACTTAATTAAGTTGTCATATTGTTAGCTGCCATAACTTGCTTACCGAGCGGCATTCGTTGAGGTTAACCTCGTGAGTTTTAAAATTATTTCATTCCAATCAAAATTTGTGAATAATAAATTTGCTGCAAATAAAAATTTAGTGTTGAAAAAATCAAAATTTGTGCAACACGGGAAAAATGTTTGAATTTCTCGTGATCATCAGAGTCGAGCGAAATCTCGTGGGAAATGCCTGAAACTGATTTAAATATTCATTTATCTAATAGAATATTTTTTCAGTCACAGGAATTTTTAAAATGCAAGTGAAGAGCGACAATGACATTAAAAAATGTCCCATTTTTCATCGCCATAGTTATCGCACTTCTTCATTCCTTTCCCCATTCTTTTTTTCCCGTGCGACAACGACGAATGGCTTGTTGCCATATTCTCTCCACTTTTGCATGAATAAAAGTTTTTTTTCTGTAAAATTGGTATTTTACCGCACATATCGCCGACTATGATTACTCTCATCGTCATCATCATTTTGTTCGGACAATGCCGGCAAACGATAAATTTTTCCTTCTTCCTCGAGATAATTTTTCTCATAGCCAACTAACTTTTTTTTATCATTGTCGTAACAGAAGAGCGCGAGAGCTATGCAAAAATGGAGCTTATATATTGTGAGATATTGTTGCTGTCATATAAGGTGCGCTTTATGAATTTTAAGCTCGTTCTCGATGCCATGAATGGCGATTATTTATTTTGTCATAAAAAAATCCTTACAAAAAATATTCATTACGACTGCGGAGGTGTGAACGAATATTAACACGATCGTAAAGTGTATGCAAAGTATTTTCACTCCCTCAGGCCCTCAGGAATGAATTTTTTTATAAATTTAGAGTGTGAGGGTTTTTTTGAATGATGAAGATCCATGGCAGCCGAACGACTTCAACAACATGCCAGCAAGTTCATAAAAATTAATTTTATTGTCATTTGACTCTTGTTGCTTTCACTGCCATAGAAATGACCATTCAACAGTGGCGAGCCGGCAACAGCAAATACAATAAACAGCTTCGAACTAAATCCTCATCAGTCGAGGAAAAATCTGGCAGTGTCAGACAAGCAACACACAGTAGAGAAGATAAAAAAGAGAGAGGAAGATGCGGAAGAGTGTTGAACGTACATAAAATATGATTTATGCGTTATACAACGACTATTTCATTATGATGGAAATTGGCGAAATAAGTGGCTCTAAATGTCTAAAATATCTCTCTCTCTCTTACTGAGCGTGGTCAAGAATTCAGTTTTAGTTCTCGCACTGGCTTAGTGAAAAATGATTGTCACGAAAATGTCCAATTATGAGATGCGAGCATTGGCGCAAGCAAGCCACTATGAATAATGGGTTATTTTTATGTCTTATACTGCCGTTGCCATTGTCGCATATATGAAATTCCTTTTTATGTTATTCGCATGTTTTTGTGACAATAAAAAATTTTCTTATCAACTCTCGAGAGTTAGAATTTGGTCAGATATTAATTTTTCGTAAAATGTAACGACTCCAAAAGCAACTTGCCGTCTTTAAACTCTCTAGTAGCAAAAATAAAGGATTATTTTGTTGAAATCCTATGATCCTAAATTATGCTGACTTTCAAGCTATGATATCTGAACTGAGATAATATAGAAGGAGTGGAATTAAGATGGCAATTTTATCAAGCACCTCTTCTAACTTGAATCTCACCTTTACTTTATTCGACCTCATATCCGTTTTTCCCTTACCCACTTTAACTTTGCGGTACCGCGCAAACAGCATAAAGGGGAATTTTCAACATCTATTGCTGATATTTTTGAAGATTCTACGAAGGTACGAAAAGGGACTAAGATGAGTAAATTCTATTAGGATTTTAATGGTCACCAATGTTTGTGTTGATCCTTAGATTTCTGTGGTTTACATTGGCGTGATTTAAGGGTTTTTGGGTTTAAAATATGCATCTTAGACTTACTTTCAAGCACGAAATGGATGGCAAAGAAAATATGAAAAACTTTTCTACAGGTTTTCGCTCCTTACAGCTGTCTCTGTCAATGCTGTCTTCTATTAAATTAAGGAATGAACAGAATGACTGCAAGATTAAGTATTTAGTGTTTAAATCTACTCGACAGTGCCGTGAGAAGTGAATAAAAATTTTTCATAGTGAAACAATTTAAAATTTTAACTTGACAACACAAAAAAGAGAAAAGTAGAATTTTTATCTAAATGGCCACGCACTTTCGATGTTTTGGCTCTTTCAGGCGTTTTCAAAGTATTTATGGCACTGCAGGCCTTTTCTTCTCCTTCTCGCTTCCTTTTTCTCAAACTAAGTCGAGTTGTTGCCTTCTGCTCTCGGCTGCTTACACACATTCTAAATGACATAACATAAATTACTAAGAAAACAATCGTTACGAGAAAGAAGCAAGTTTATAACCTAAAAGTTGGATTAGACATCTTCGTCCGCTTTCTCGCTTTTTACTCGATATCCATCCTTCTCTCTTATATCTCATGAAATATTCAGTGATAAAGTGAAACTTTTGTGTTGTGATGTACAGCTTTCAATTTCTGTTATTTTCTTCAGAGCCATTCTTTCCTCCTCTTCTTTGTTGCCTCGGACTGACTGATTAATTTCAATTCGAGTATGATTTCTTCTTTCCTTCCTATATTCGAGCTCGTCAGATTTATCCTTCGAGAGAGAGTGGAAGATTGAAATTGAAATTTCTGATATGTAAAGAGAAGTCTTCAAGAAGACCCGCAATACTCACTCAAAATACTGCTCTCTTTTTAAAGATTAAGATGGTGTGCATTGCATTGAAGTCAAGGGATGGACACAGTATTAATTTTTGTGTTAAAATCTTTACAATTTTTTTTTGATTTAATGATTTTTTTGTTTTAAAAATAAAATTAATTTTGCATGCTTTTAAATCATAAATTTTTTTAATAAATTATCATTGAACTCTCCACCCTTGCTTACTACTGCATGATAGCTTTTTTCATAGCTCACAATTTTCTGATGAATGATATCTTGACATCAATTCACTTTGCTTTTCAGATCCTTTTCATATCGTCTCAGACAATTTGCATTTCGAATCATTGGAGATTGCTAACATACACACACACACACACATGTTTATCGCTTCATATCTGGAGAAGATTTTTATTTTTCATTGCTTTGAATGAACTGAGGATGATAAATTGCATGCAAATAAATTAATGTGAAATATATGCGAGAAAGAAAGTGACAAACAACATGGCAAGATTTCATCTTCGATCTTCCGAAAAACTTTTATTGTAAAAAAAGAAGTTTATGTGTTTTTCAGTATGAGAAAATGAACTTTTTTCAATTTAAATTTTTCACAAAAATATCCCGAGATAGAGAGAGAAATTTACTTGAAGCTGCTGATGTTTTTTGAGAAGGTCAAAGCAATGCAAACTTTTTCATTATTTTGATCTTGTGTTCAGATGGTTTAAGGCAACGAAAAAAAATTTCCATGTGACATTTTCCATTGTTCAAATTAAGATATTTTTTTGCAATGAGAGTCTATGGGTGAGAAATGAAACAGATGTGTTTGCGACCAGATTTTAATTTTTTTAATTTTTCAACAATGCAAAATTATTTTCGATTGATGCAAAACGACTAAGACAATATCAAAAGGAAGTGAAAAAAATTCCAACTAACTTTTAAACATGCAAATGGATTTTGTGCTGAGAAAAAAGTGTTGATAAAATCATTTTGCCTTCGTTGTCTTCAATTTTTACTCTCTTGCAAGGAGAAATGATTTCCATAAGCACCGGATTGGGATTAATATCAGAGAGAGCAAAGACGGCAGCATCATGTTATGAATTAAGAAAATTTTCATTTTTCGAAAAATGTTAATAACTTCGCTAATGGATTTTGAATGTGAAATTGCATGCATATATTCGCGAAATAGAGTGCACCATAAAATTTATGCTCACATACGTATACATGGAGATGGGATAAAACCACTTTACTTTTTGAAAGCAACATATATGTGATATCATTTTAATGCGATGTAAATTGACATTTACTTTGAGGGTTATTTTGTGGGAAAAGGGTCTTCGTGAAGCAGTCAGAGCTCAATTCTAATATTCGGCAATTTAAATTTCATAATTTTCAAATGACATTCAAATTGTTCTGGAGGAAACCGAAATTGTTGGTGAAGAGACATTTTGAGCATATTTAAATGACTTTTCAATACCATAATCAAAAAAAATCTTTTTGTGGCCTTTTATTCTTTTTTTTTTGATTAGGATGACAAAACTCTCAAGGAAGTTTTAAATTATTTCACCGGAGATGGAACAAAGTATCTGATTGTGTGTTCATGAATCATCAAAAGTTGTTGAACATTTTCCTCATAAAAGTTAGATGGCCATTGCAACTCGTTATGAACACGGTCAGCATGAGAGAGATTCCATAGGATAAAGTTACATCACCAAATAGATAAACTTTGTCTTCCATCCACTCACATGTCAAGTGACGGTCATTCCTCGTACATGAGAATGAGAGGGAAGAAAAAGTTGCAAAATAGGAATAATCTAAAGAACTTCCTGCCACAGTTCTGCTTCGAAGGACGTGTTTATGGCTTTAAGCTTGTGAAAAATTCATTATGAGGTTGAGATTAAAATTTGGAGCTTAACTTTTTTTTCTGGAATTTCTTAATTTTTGCGGAATTTTTTTCAGTGTTGAATTTTCTATAAAACAACTCACAATAAATATTCTGAGTGACGCTAATTGAAAGTTTCACGCTCTTGTGAGTGAAATGTTGCAGACTCAAGCTTAATTATTTCATGAAGTGAAAGCAAAATTTATGAGTTTGACAGATTTCTTTGACAATTGAATGAAGGACTGTGCAAAGTGCAATGTGTAAATTATGCAAGCATATGTAAGCGAAAAGTGAAGTTGCATTCATCCAACGGTTGAATTATGTCGCAAAACGAGGCAGTGTATGGTTCTTAATAGAAAATAAAAAATTGCATGTAACTCTGCTGCATCATTTCCCATTACTCATATTGTAAATCACTCTTTCGCTCTCCCGTTTGTATGATGGAATATAACAAATGGATTTTTACCTCCTCTTTATTCGCTCGAGTCTCGGGTAGAGAAAAAAATCATTTCAACAACAATATGCACTCAGTCACAATGCATGAAATTCATTTCATGTGCATTCTCGGTACATTTAACATGGGGAGATAATCGCAAACACAAAAAATAGCAGCATAATCGGCTTTTTAATCTTTTTAATTGAATTTGCACATTCGTCAATCAAAAAAGAATTTTTTTAAACTCGCGTAAACAAAAAAGCATTCACTCTTGATTTTTTAATCTCATTTATGCACATACCGAATGTCGAAAAGGGACTTTGAAAAGAGAAAAAAAACTTTTTTTGATACCCAAAAAATTATTTTCATGATAAAAAAATCCCTTAAAAACTTTTTTCATTTCCATGTCTGTGCTACTTAGGAGAGGATAAAACATGAGAAATATTTAATGAAAATCATATTTTTAATATCCAATTCATAATTTCTCCCCTTTTCTTCTTTTCGGGGTCAATGATGATGCATTATCTTCTCGGAATGGCTTCAGGGCGCTTTCACAATCAGTTTAATTAGGAAATAAAGTTTTTTCTCTCTCTTTTCGTTCTCGTCTCGGCTGCCACAGAAATTCTTTTACCCTATCCTTTACTTACTTACTGCCAATTTCGGGGAGGAAGCTCGTAGTAATTTGGTAAATTGGAAAAAATTAAAATGTGTTTTACTACTCGACTCGGTCATAAATTAAGTCAAAGTGCTACAAATTTCTTCCATTTTCCTTTTTTTCGATGAGCAATTACTGCAAAAAAGTAAATGGGATACTTTTGAAGGTGGTGTGGATAATTAAGAGATTATCGTTAAGCGCGTTTAAGCTTTAGGATTTGTGGTTTACATTTAATAATATCTTCGCTTAAAATTAAATGTTTAATTATTAATTAAGAGTTCAAAAATGTTTGTTTTTGAAATTAAAATTTTGTACACTTAAAAATTTCAAATTTACTAATTACTTCAAAATAAATTACATTCAGAGGAAACTCAAAAATTTAATAGCATCGTTATCAAAATTAATTGACATTCATTAGACGAAATCATAAAATTGCGCAAAGTAGCAGCAGCAAAACTTTTTCCATTATGATCGAATGTTATAGCTCCGCTATATATTAATTTTGGATTTTTCCAAAACCTGTTTTCGGCCCCTAGTGCCAAGACATTACATTTTGCAATATCAAAACTTATACTCAAATGATAGGCCTAGTCAAACCCTACAAACTGGCGAAAACAGATTTGAAATCGGTTGATCCTACGAGGAGTTAGAGCCATTTAAGTCATCTTACTTTCTTACTTTCTCACTTTCTCACTTTCTTACTTTCTCACTTTCTTACGATCTTAGTGGGCGGCATATCTCAAGAACGGCTGGTCGGATTTGACTCGGGTTTGTGGCTAAAGATCGGGTTTTGGCTCTAGTTGTGCAAGAAGTATTTAGTTTTGAGGTACGACCCTCCAAGGACCGTCCCTGAGTGCAAAAATGTCCTTTTTCATACAAATTTTCTTTTATATGGCTTCATGGGTATCGTTGAACTCGTAATTGCATCAGGAATCGATTGGCATTGACGATTTTTGAGGAGTGTCCATCATGGCCGGCCTGGAGTGCCACTAATGCCCATTTTTCAGAACTATGGCTTCATGTATGTCGTTGAACTCGTCATTGCATCAGGAATCGATTGACATTGACGATTTTTGAGGAATGTCCATCATGGTCGGCCAGGAGTGCCACTAATGTCCATTTTTCAGAACTATGGCTTCATGTATGTCGTTGAACTCGTCATTGCATCAGGAATCGATTGACATTGACGATTTTTGAGGAATGTCCATCATGGTCGGCCAGGAGTGCCACTAATGTCCATTTTTTAGAACTATGGCTTCATGTATGTCGTTGAACTCGTCATTGCATCAGGAATCGATTGACATTGACGATTTTTGAGGAATGTCCATCATGGTCGGCCAGGAGTGCCACTAATGTTCATTTTTCAGAACTATGGCTTCATGTATGTCGTTGAACTCGTCATTGCATCAGGAATCGATTGGCATTGATGATTTTTGAAGGATGTCCTTCATGATTAACCAAAAGTGCCAACGGAGTAGGGTACTAATCTATGCGGAGCTATTGGAAATGGCAACGCCGTTTGCAGACCCATCTTGTTTTGGATTTAAATTTTAAAAGCACTTTATTTTGGGTCATTTTCTCCTTATGAATAATCAAAATTCTCTTGTCTGTTTTTGTTTCTCTAGTCTAAAATATTAGAATTAGAATTTTAAGTTGTTTGCACATTGAAAGAAATTTTTAAAAAATTTACTTTTTAAATTTTTAGTTCAAAATCAGTTGGGAAATTTTGAATGATGCTAGGTAGTTTTGAATTAAAATTAACAAAATACTTCTCTGTCTATTTTGTTACAAATTCTCTAAAAACTCATAGAATCTCTTCCAAGCCGCACACACCATTAACACCAGAACTGACAGTGCTTAATGTAGAGCGAGAATCCAAAAAATATTTTACTCTGCATTTACTTTAAATGCCAAATGCTTGTATTGAAGTGGTTGTGGAATTATTTGATGATGGACAAATATTTTTGTAACGTCGCTGCGAGCAAAATCAGATTTACACATTGCATTGATTGAAAAAAATATTAAAAGTTTGTGAAACATTTTATTAAATTTAATTTTTTAAACTAAAATTATTAATTAAGTTTAAACATTTTAACATCATGAAATATTTCATGAATAAATTGCAAAAGATTAAAATTTTCCGTACGCCTAGACACTCTATTGATTTTTCATCTTGAAATAGTTTAAAATATATTCAGACATGCAAATCTAATTTTCCTCACATCATACACCAAAATTACCTTTTAAAGTTTACGTTTCCTAAACTAATTTAGCGCGCATGAACACTTTGAAAGGTTTGAATACAAATTTTTGGATTTCTGTAAATAATTTTGCCTTAAGATGTTTTCACATTGATTTAAAGTTGCCATGTAGCATCATCATGTGGAGGTGTATCGTAGGGATTAAGAATCTTTCATGCGAAAAACTACTAATTTTGCTACTTTTCATTCTATTTCCTTTCCTTCCAAATCCATCTTCTATCTAGAGAGATTTTCCCTTTCGCATTGAGTGATTTTTAAGTAATTAAACTTTTTCCTCACTCTCTCAGTCTTTCCTTGAGCTGTTGTGTGTGTGTATGTGTATGTCTAAGTAGATTTTGGTGTTAATTAATTTCCTTCCTCGGTCCCTCTCGTTCGCATTTAATCACATATCGTTTGGAAAACAAAAAAAGTGATGTGAGGATTTACTTGCTCGCTCTAGGCTCGTCCTTTTTTCATCCATGAGGATTTTGGGAGAAGAAAATTACTGAAGAGGAAAATTTTCTTGCCTTTTGCTTAGTTTGGACTTTGCGAAAAAAAAGAAGTGAAATAAGATGAAAAGTCTTTAATTCTTGCCTTCCGCAGGTCGGAATAAATCCTTTAATCGTTTAAGCTTTAATTAAGTAAATCTTGAAGAAATTAAGTTATGATTCCCAGATGAATATTTTTGCATAAATACTGTTAGTCGAGTTAATTCTGCTCTTGCCCTCATCATAATCATGAGAATGTCTTCTTTGTTCTATAAAGCAAAAATGAGAAGAATTTTATTCTTGGTGAACTTTCTTGATTTTCTCTACCCATAAAGACTTCTTAAGCCTCTTAGACGAAATTGCAAAATTATACTGTGGAAAGTCAGTTTTAAATGCAGAAGATGTAGAGATTTTATAGTCAACTCCTTGTTGATAAAGTTTTGCTTTTAAAAAATTACATTTTCACAAAAATAGTTTTTAAATTTCAGTTCCAGCATCAACTTTAACTTTTAATTATAAGAAGCTTTTTTTCGAGCGACGAAGATGAGAGCATTAAATGAAAAGTCCACTCGTAAATCCTATTTCGTGCAGTTGAGACACTTCCCACACTGTCATTTAATTCAGTACTTAATATCATTTCTGCAATATCTCAATTGCGAAAGTTTCGCTCTGTGCGGAGATGTATACGAACTATAAAGTAGTAGTATTTAATAACTGAAATATGTTTAACGTCATTTTAAATTCTCATATCTATTATCCCAGCTTTTACTCCTCCTCGCTGAGCTCCCTCGCTGTATAGGATTATTCAAAAAAACTTTTTATTCTCTGCTTCTTCATGTTGTGCTTTTTCTCTTCGACTATTATCTCTCAGCACTCTTTTGGCCAAAAATACATTTTAATAGCTCAATAAAATTATCTCTTGTGAGAAAATTATTCCACATCGTAGTGTAAAAGAATCCTTTATAATTAATTTCACAATATTATTTCACCATTTCTCTCCAATGTACGAGCGTCAAGTCTTATAAGAAGTTAAAAATTAAGAGAGCCGGATTTTAAGGCTAACTACAGCCATCAAGAACTTTTTTCACTTGAATAAATCTTCGGATGCGAGCAAGAGCGGGAGATAGAGATTTAAGACTAAAAAGGATAAAACTTGTCGGTTTTCTGATCAACGCAGAGGTCGGAGAGGAAAGTTTATAATTTTTTTTATCATACATCACAGCAACAGCGGCAGCAATGAGATAATGAAGAAGAAAGGGATGTCTTTCCTCCTTAAAAACCAATTCAGATTAATTAATTTCAATTCTAAAAGTTGGATTAAAAATCTTTTCAGCTCTCTTGCCCACTTTTTCGACAAAATTTATCTTCGGGTTTCGAGGGAATTTTTTTGGGATTTTCTATCAAATGAAAATCTTTTGAATCACAAGAATAAACCAATTGTTTCGTTAATCCCATTAAAAGCCTCAATAATTGAGTTTGACTGTCATTAATTTTAAAAATAGTTTAATTGAAACGCTTTCGTCAACTTAAAATTAATTCTCTTGAAAACTTTTCAACAGCCAAAAAATTATTAATTTTTCTATTGTTGGCATTCCATTTTGGAGTGAAGAGAAGCACAAAAGAATCTAAAAATATAAATTTTCTAATTAATCACAATTTTTCATTAATTAAAAGGCACAAAGTCTTATGATGCGGAGAAGGAGGCAAACATTTTCATCATCATAAGCTGTGGTCACAGGCAACATTCATTTGTAAAGTGAATAGCAATTAAATTTAATTCACCGCAACATTCGAATGGATCCTCGTCAAATTACTGTTTAGCGGAAGAAAAACGAAAGGCAGAGAAATATTTTTTCTCTAATTATTTTCAATGAATTATGCAATTTATTATCGTTGAAAGGAAAGTATAATTATTGTTATATTGAGAGCGAGCAGGCCAGTCTTTGTCCATTTTACTCCTTTAAATTGTTTGTGTACACACTTTTATTGTCAGCGACAGATATGAAAAGAATTTTTCTTCGGAGGGTTGCGAACGAGTGATTGTGCAGAGGGAGCATCACTTAAGAGGTGAAAAGAAGTTTAATTAAAAATTTAAGTTTATTGTTGTTGTCGCCTCTTTTTTCTTTTAATTTCCTTGAAATAGGGCAGAAAAGTCTTTACAGAAATTTCTCTGTTTTATAATTGATAATCGAGAAGGTGGTTAAGAGTGATTTAAAATTTTGTGTACAGTAAAAAAAATTTATTTATAAAATTTTTAATTTTTAAACAAATTTTTAAAAAATTTGTTCTTCACTGTCAGGCTTTTACTGTATGAACTCTTTTCTCAATTGTTTGCACTCAACATTTAGAAATTATTAATTGATGTTGATATTTCACTCAGTCGCGGTCTCATTTTTTACGTCTTCTTCTCTCCTTTACGCAGTGCTTTGTCCCTTAATTTATTTAAATTTCTCGGTTTATTGTTTCGTCTTCTTTTATAATGCTAAATACCTCGAAAATTCAAAGCTCGCCTCGGCAAAATAGAATCATCTTAACGAAGATTGCTTTCCTACGAAAAAAAATTTGCATCTTCCTCGCTCGCGTTCTTTTGACTTATAAATTTTTATGACTTTTCATATTTTAATATCATCTCACTCTCTCTTTCTTGGTTCTTAATAATAATTTTGATAATTTACTATGCAAATCTTTTCCCGCTCACCAACACCACATGCGGCGGAAGTGAGAGAGAGAATATTTTATTTTTCAATTTTCCACAGCTAGTTAATCTCGTTTCTTTATGAGGTGACTAAAGCATACAACCATGAACCGGCGGTATACTAAACACTCTTCTCACTTCTCATCAAATGGTTTTCATAAAAAAAAGTCACCGCTCAAGTATCTCATTTCATTTTGAAGCTTAAAAGCCATGACGAAATCTAATCAAACATTTAATATGCGAAATTTATTGGCAACGTGATAGAAATTATTAAAAAAAAGCACTTTTCCGGTAATTCAAACTTCTTGGCGATGAGAGATACGCACACATATACTTAGCAGCGACTTTAATCCACACCCAGAAAAAAGTGGCGATAAAATTGCGAGCCAGCATAGATGAAGGGAAAGTTTTTTCATTCTTTTCATTGCTGTATCAGCAAAGCTTCATTTAATATTCATTTCATAAAATGGCAGGATATTCATTGGACACGGCTTCATCTCTCTCGACTATTCAGCATAGATGAGTGGCTATGATGATGAAAATGATAGAAAAAGGAGCTTCTTTGGGATAATGTGGAGCATAAAATCTCATTAAAAGTCATCAAATGAGAAAAAAATATCGCTGATCTTTAGTGAATGTGAAGTGAAGTGATAAATATATTTTTAATTCTTTTAATAACTTCTCACTCTTTGAGTCTGAAAATTAAATGTTTGGGTGAGAAATTTATAAAATTGAAGCATCGACTGAGATGTGGTTGAAAATTTTCTGTCAAATTCTTCTCATCTGAATTGAAAATTAATTTTGCTTCTAATTTTATCAATAGAAAATTTGTTAGATTGCTAACCCACGTTAGATAAATATTTTAAACCAAATCTAGACCCTAGAAATTTTTATGTCATTCACTGAGTGCCGTTATGAGACAAATCAAGTTTGTGTGTGGATGTTTAACATAATTAGTCAATCAGAAATCTTCTTGTTAGTGCCTTAAAGATGAACGAAAGTGCTATACTTAACGATTAGATAATGTCATTGATATTATATGAAAGTAAAAATGTAGAAGAGGAGAAGTTTGATGGAAGAAGAGCAGCAACAACAGAAAAGTTGTGTTTGATTTGGTTCATTGATGGTAAAAGCGAAAAAGCGCGCAACGAAGAGGCAAAAGTTATGAAAATGATAAGAACGATAAACTTTGATTCGTAAAAAAGCAACAAAAAAGAGCGATAATGCTGCGAGGCACACATTTCATCTTCTGACGCATGATGAATATCGAAAAATTTTCTTCATATTGAGTTTTGATTTGTTTGAGTTAAGGTTTTAAGCATGATATGTTTGGCATTTTATGAGAAGAAAGCCTTGAAACTTTCTTTCGCATAGAGTGAGAAATTCCATAGAGAATTTTGTGACATTTTAGTTTCGCATTTGACATTTTACGATGATGAAAAATTGTGATTGAAGATGACACTTATGTGTGATGAATTTTTTTCGAATGTTTTTGCATCACTTATGGAAATCTTCATAAACTTTTTGACTTTTAGAATTCAAAGACTAATTTCGTGTTTTATAATTAAAAAAAGCTTTTTTTCTCTAAATCTTATCTCACTAAAAACACACAACTAAACTTTTAATTCGCAAAAATATGTAGCGCGTGCTAAAAATTTCGCCTCACATCGAAGAATGTTTTCAACTTTTTGACACTTCAGTATCTATTTGAGAGATAGAAGCGATGATGATGAGAATGTCGACGGTGCGGGGTTGTAATGAAAACGACAAATTGATGGTGAGGTAGCGAAAGTTTTAGCTGAGAGAGAAGTAACTGAGGGGCACATAGCTGGAGTGTGGGAAGATTAACATCATTAAGAGGAGAAATTATTTCAAGAATCTGTCATAACGCGTCATCGTTTCTGATAGCAGACTGAAATTTTTTCTTCTCATTTTCCTGATACTGCAAAATATGCTCTGCGGCAAATGACAGCATAAAACTGCTATAGTCAATTATCTTTTGAAAGCAAAAGACTTTAATTAACTGTTCGTTTTCATCCTCTTCTCACTCTTCTAGCTCGCTTTTAACTTTATCGACTCCCTTTAATCAGTTTTGTTGGCGGTGGAGAGGCTAAAAGGAAGAAAAAATTTTCTTATAAGTATTTTACGACATAAACGCAAATGAAAGGAGTTAGTGGAGGGAAAATGTGAAAATCATTCATCGCATTTGACATCAAAACCATCTTAAAAAGTTTTACTTGGAACTTTTTCCCTCCTCATACTTCTGTATAGAAAACTCTTTTAATACGATGAAGAAATGCAAGCTTTCGTGATTCTCACTTAATGTGAGCAATATTAAGTTATTAAGCGACAAAACTTGACATAAACTATTTCATTCTCGAGTGTGTATGCTGAAGTATATGCGGAAAAGAAGTTTGTGCAAAATGACAAAGCCGCAAGGCATTAAGATTGCAAAGTGGGAGGAAAATGCGGAATGGAAATAAAAATGTCATGTACGCATTATTCATAGTTGTCGCAATTTAACGTACATGCATGCACAGTGTGCATATTCTCATACACTTCACATTAAACAAGAGAAAGTCTCGTGAATTATAATTTATGGCACTTTTGTCGACATTGCAGTTTGTTAAAAATTTGAGAAAAACTTGAATCTGTTCTTTCTTTCGTTTAATTACATAAATTATTTCATATATGAAAGTTATCGCAGCATATTTTTAGTGTCAAATTTTTATCAAATTCTTGATGTCAAATTTAATGTCAATTTCGTCCTTTTTTCGTACAAATTTGCTATCAAATTTAACATTGATTTGATAGCAAATTTTAACGTCAAGTTAACTAAATAAATAATAATTGATGTCAATTTGAACAATAATTGTTTTGTAAGCTATCAATCGAAATTTTTAAATTTAACGTTTTTTTTGAATTTTTCAACACTAAGTGGATTTTAGTTCAGCTAAAAAAATGTAATTTAAAATTTCTACAAAAACTTTACATCAAAGGATTTTTCCTCAAAAGATTTCATAATTTTTCCTTTAAAGTATTTTGCATGTAGTATAAAATTTTTACATAGCTCAGTGAACATTTCTTTGAACAATGGAAATCATAGCGAAATATTTCGCTCGCTTTTTTCCTTCAATTCATCGTGTAGCACTTCTCACTGCTGCAAACAGGATACGTTTTACATCTTTTATGCAGCAACATGAAAAGATTTGTCTGCGAACTACTTTACGCCCATGAAATTTCATAATGTCATGATGATGTAAGTCTCACACGTTTCAGCGATGTTAAGAGTTTTTTTGGTGTGTGATGCATTTTGATATGAGGTGCGTGAGTGATGACACAGTTTTGTTAGGATAAAATATATTTTACGTGAAAATTCTTTTAAGACAGAGAATCGTAAAAAAATATTTTAAAGCCAACTTTTGAGTTGAACTTTAAAAAATATTTTAAAATGTACCTGAACGGTGCAAATATCCATTCTTTGTTCCCCTTTACTGGCTCGAAAGCGACAAAACGACAAACGGTAGCAGTGATAACAGCTCTTCGAATGAAAAAGAATTCGCGAACACAGCAGTAGCAAGTAGCATCGTCAGCAATGAGCAAACAAAGCAGTTAAAGATAATACTTTTTTTTCGAGAAGCGAAAATTATCACGAATATGAATATTGAAGAGAATATAAAAAAGAATTCTCAACGATTTTTTTTTCTGCGCCACATATAGACTCATATGCAGAAAGAGTATGTTCACAAAAATAATGGAAGCAGTCTGCAGAGATGTGCACGAGCTTTATTGTTTATCCATATGATGGTGGGTACAATGTTTGAGGATGGAGGGAGAGGATGAAGATTATGATTTGAAATTAAAAAAGAGAAGACGAACAAAAAAAGTTGTATAGACGTTGGAATTGAATCATCGGAATAAAAAGTTAGAAAATGAAAAACTGTTAAAAAATTTAAAAATTAATTTTACAATTTCTAATATTTTTAACATTAAAATTGGTAATTTATTTTTATCTTATTAGCCTTCAATCGTCAGGTTTTTCTGTCCTTTTATGATGCCTTTTCGAGTAAGCTTATCCTTTATTGCCTTGCTTGCCCTGCTTTCTGCATAATTGGAGATTTTTCTCTTCCTCTTTTTCGTATCAAGGGAAATTGAAATGAATTCTTTCCCTCTTTTTTTGCACATACTTCATATTCGCATATATTCACATAATTTCGAGGGTAGATAGACATCAAGTCAATGATGATGAAATACTTCTAAAGATTGATTTTTTTTTTTTTTTTTTATTTTTTTTTATACTTTTTTTTTTTTTTTTTTTATATATTTTTTTACATTTATCCCTTTCTGGGTCACCTAACACCTCTGAAAAAATCTCTCGCGTACTTCTCGCACATTTCTAAAGCCGTCTTTTACTTTTCTAGAATAAAGAAATTGAAAAAGTAATTTTTATGATGACAAAAAGGGAGCGACACAAAAAAGCCATTCAGTAATGTGCAGGAAATTAACAGACATTTAATTTTCGTGCTCGAATGTATGCAAGAAACTGTCAAAGAATTTTTTCTTGTCTGATAATCAGCGACAAGAAGAAAAAATTCATTTCACTTTTTTTTGTGTGAGCAAAAAGTAATCAGAGCCGTTATCTGATTGAAAATCATTAGCTGAGAAAGAGAAAAAAGTTAGTGTGAGGCATTTTCGCAGTTAATTAATTTTCTTCAAACATTGGACACGGAAAATCGATTATACACATGTGACATCGACATTCATCGCAAGTTTAATAGAAAATGCACGCACGATTGAACTTGGCTTATAAATAAACGGTAATCTATGCATGATTTTACTTAATTAATTCACTCGTGCGTAAATTTTTGTGTGTCCTATCGATGATTATAATTAAATGTGATGCGATTATAGAGTAAACACTATTAGATTACTGAAAATTGTTTTCAATCGAATGGTAATGGAATAATCATAGGAAATAAATTAATTTTTTCATGTACTCTCAAATTTTTTAGACTACTTTGATAATCACTTTTTTGGTACCTTATTTTTGAAATTAAAAAAGTTCTTTAGAAAAATTATAATCAAAGTAATCGAAAAACTTGAATGCAGCTGGAAATTATTAATAAATTGATAAATTTGAATTCAATTTCAATTTAATTTTTCTGGTGACTAAAATTTAATTTTTGGCTTTCCCAAAACGACTCAATTCAATTATATTTTTCGATGCTCAAAAATTCAATTAAAATATCTCTAGGAAAGCACATTAAAGTCATCCAAAACTTTTAGGCCATATAGCAATTAAAATTTTCTATTTAGCTCTTTGTTTAATTGCCAGAAACGTTCATATTCGCTTTAAATTCATTTTCACATTTGGAGCTCTTAGCAACGCACATTGGCGCGTTTAGTGTTAAAAATACGTCAAAATTATAAAATTGAATGAATTATGTTGGTACCGGCTTTTAATATTATTTTTTTTTCAAGAATCCATCTTAATGACCTTTAAGGGACCTATTTAAATTTTTTTATGGTATCTATAAAATATTTTTAAATTATTAAGAACCTTTAGAGGGTGATTAAGGAAGAAAAACTATTTTGAGTTAAGTTTCATAGTTTTTAATCATGGATTTCATGTCGCTATAAAATCGTTTATTGAGGAAATTAACAAAGACTACTTTATACAAAATCCAATTTATATGAAACTATACAAAAGAGTGAAAATTTGAGTAATTCAAACTCAAATATCTCATCAAGCCGAAATTAGAGCAAACTAGTGTTAGTTAAGTATTCTTTTCTAAGGTTTTGCTTGTTAGGGTTCGTTGGTTCACTAAGTGTAGAGCAGTTTTAGTATGTTGGTGTTTGTGCATTTTTAAAATGATTTTAGGCAGTTCCAACACTTTTGGTCTTTTTTAAAAATTAACTTGAAACTTTAGAGCATTGTCACCAAAATAATCAGTCATGATGACCAAATTGTTTTTAAACTCTTTTAAAGAGGGTTTTAAAAAATTGCTGTTTTTTGACTACGGGTAATTTGAGCTATTCCGACTATTTGCTATGAAGTAAATTCTGGGGTTGGTGAGAGGTGACAAAGAATAATTTTTAAGCGTAATCTAAATGAAAGGAACACTTGCAATTTTTGAATTATGACGTTTTTTTTCTTATTTTCACCCCAATGTGCAACGTCCGGAATATATCCCAAAAGCATCGCATGATAAAAGCATATATGCCGCACACAATAACGATTATGACTTGATTTCATTCCGCCAAGCTCCATTCAATTCTTTATCCTCTCTTTCATGTATGGAATGATGTTATTGTTATTCTTTCGCCTTTCAATGCCTTTACTAATAGGCGATTGATCGCTATCGCAAAAATAGACAATAAATATATCCATTTTCATGTTTTTCTCTCTTTTTGCTCCTCTTTCACGTCAATAAAATGAATGAAAATCTATTAAAAATATTGGTTTATTTCGATATATGAATTTTTTTTTGTGTTATTGCCACTGGCCTACCAACCCTCACACTCCGCACTTCTTCATTCATGGCTTTTTATTTCGACATTGACGATAGGTTAAAGTTAGTCGATGGCAATAAATGTGGAATTTTATTGAACATTGCCTATGTACATATATGGTCGACTGTAAAAATTGTTTGTGTCTGATTTTTATGAGCGTAAAGGTACCAGCAACCGGCAAACATCCACCTCACACTAGTCATAAAACCGGTGAGAGAGTAAAGTCTCAGTTTGTTGACATCGAAAAGCTTCGCGTCGAAGGACTTGTTTGTTGAATGTGTAAAGCTTGCGGAACAGAAATTTACACATTTTACGGCCATTCTTTTTGTGTGTCAACACGCGTGCTCATTCCTATTATTTTTAAAAGTGTTGAAAATATAATCAATGGAATGGTGAAAGTTATTTTTCTGAGGAAAATTGTGCTTACACATGCATGACCGACATTAAAGACTCACGGAGCAATTTCGAGGATGTTTTACATTTAAAAGCCATTTGCCGCTCAAATCTACGAAAATGTTTACTGTTACAGGAAGAAAATAGAAAATTTATTGGAATGAACATTATCGCGAGGTTTTGTCACGCAAAAATAAATTAAACTTGGAATTAGAAAAAAATTTATTTTATTTTTTCATCCCCTTGTAAAAAGGTCCTCCTCACACTCTTTCCTATAAATTTTTGTGTATACGCCACATTAATTCGATGTCGACCCAGAGTGCGTATTAAAACTCCAATTGTGATTTATTTTCATTTTCTTTGATTTTAATTTTAGCGATATTCGTTTTTTATAGCATTTTATTTTTGGGACACAATAAAAAACAAATAGAATCGCATTTACGCACACAATACACAAAAATCACGAAATAGAGTTGGATGAAAAAGAAAGCACGCTGAACACATGAGTTAATTTCTCAACTTACGTCTGAATGCTTCGCACAGGCAATTCGTATGTACACATTATAACGAGCAAAATGCGTTCGATCAACACAACGATGTCGATTGCTGGTAGGTATGGCATGCAGAGAGAGAGAAAAAAAGAATTTGTAAATCAAAGCCATTATAGACTTTGTGTGTGGAGGAAACAAAATGCTAAAACGCCTTGTTTGTGCGTTGAATGGGCCGAGAGAGCACACATCCAATTCACCTTATTGAACTTTTTTCTGCTGTGAAAATAATCAATAGACGTTGATGTTGTTTGTTTGCGCAAAAAGGTCGATAATTGAGTCATTATAATAGATTTCGCTATTCAAAAGCTTCTCATAGGTCAACAAAACAAAAATTGGGGACATAAAAATAATTTAATTTTGTTGAATTTAAATTAAGTGGAATGCAAACAAAAATTGTTATAGAAATTTATTTGATTGCAGCACTTTTAATATAATATTTGAACTGAAATTATTTTTTTTAAAAATTTTTTTTTATTATTTTTGCATCGCAATATATCGGTCATTATTTTCATGCCCAAAATCCAAACACACCCTTCTTAAACTCACATTACGCGCTTTTACAAAACAACATTTTGATGTGAAAAATGGATAAAAAATCGACCATAAAAATGATAAACAGCGATTCCCTTAATCAATATCAATGATACTGAAATATTTTTGTGATTTCCTCTCGTGCATATTGCCGCACGGCGTGAACAGTGCCGAAAATTATTACACTTTTGCGTGGTGCCGGGAAGCGAGAGATTGGTGGGAGGTAAAAATGTGTACATTCGCTCTTACAAAAGGTTATAAATATTTTTTTATGTACTTGAACACACACACACATACACACACATTTAGAGCATACTGCTCGTCTTTGATTTTAAGACTGCGATAAATTTAATCTATTCCATTGAAGCGCGATAGATTTCGACTTGGTGTTTCTGTGCCATTTATTTCTTTCGCCGCGTGAGTACTGCGGCATTTTCCGAGAGCGAAGTAAATAAATTTTTATGCCATAAACAACATTTGCGTTCAAGTTAAGCTCTCACACACGAACTACCTTGATTATGTAACGTCTTGAAGTGAAGTTGATAGAAATTGCGCTGCTTTCTATTTTATTTTCAAAACCCTAGGTGATAACGGGTGGTAATTTGGTAAACTATGTAAAGGAAAATTGATAAAATTTAAATAGAAATTTAGCTGACATCGTCTTAAAAATCACTTACTTGACAATAACAGTTTTTGAAGGTTCGTCTTATGAATAAATTCTATGACACGCTTTATGTTATTAACGTCAATCATGAAAGGAGCTCAGTGACGACAAAGACGAAAAATTTCGGTAGTGGTTGATGGACTGAAAATAATATTTCTTTCGCTTTGTAAATTTTCCATTTAAAGCAAAAATATTTTTTCATCTCTATCGCAGAGAGAAGAAAAAGTGGCAATGGCATCATTTTTTTGGAGAGGATTTGGAGATAGCTCGAGAAAAATTGATATTGCTGGATTATTTAAGAATTACTGCTCTCGAGTAAATGTATGTGCTTTCTTCAGCTGAATATACACATTTTTGTGATCCTATTCTACACACATAGAGCGAAATGATTAATTATGCACTTTGCGTAACAAAATTTTTAGTAATTTGTTTTGCAACATAAATTACTGTTGAAAATTATTTTAATACCTTTGACGATAGAAAGACGACATAATTTATGGACATCTCCCTCTCTCTTTTTATTTTTTAAGATGTTGCCACTTTTTTGTTGAGCTCAGTAAGAAAAAAGTAAATGATGTAGCGCATGAAAGTTCGCGAGTTTATTTTTTACTCTGCCTTTTACAAATAACGCATTGTGAGAATTGCTGGCAAGCTTTCAATATTTCAGCTTTTTCGAGACATTAATTTTCCGTTCTTTGCTTCCTTCTCGATGAGTTTTCTCCCAAATCCACCGTCTTTTTTTGTGTGTGTGTGTCAGAATGATGATAAAAATAAAAATGATTACGGAAATGAAGGGAAAAAGGAGCGGATTCACTCGTTGTAATATAACGATGGAGAAAAAAATCCTTTTCATTTAACATAATTGAAATAAATTCAACTTCAATGATTTGAAAGAAAATTCCACTGAATTATCATCATCTGCAAAGGAGAAAAAGAAAAACGGCCTCTTCATGTTCTCAAGCACACACCTTTTTCACTCTCGAGGACATTCTCGCTGAAATATCAAATGACTCTACACGTTTAGAACGTAAAAATGAGAAGCAATGACTTTCTTTCTTTTGTCCTTTTTCTTCTTTTTTTTACATAAGATATTGAACGCATTCAAATTTCATCTTTTACACTCTCAGTGAGTGATTGAATGACACGAAAAGTGAAAGAACCCTTTTTCGATTTTTCTTTTTCTCAATCGACATTTTTTAAGGCAATTCTTTCGAGATGAGTAATAAAGTGAGTTAGCTTGGAATGTGAAGGATATCAGGTGAATTTTTAAAAAGGGTTTAGAAAAATCAGGTTTGAATTTTTTGTGAGAAACGTTCAAAAATTTGGATTGTAAATTTTCATTTTCCAAAAATTTTTATATTTAGTTTTTTCATTATAAAATCTCAACCCATCCTGCCTCGCCTTCAACGGACATCCTTAAGCGTTAAACCCAAGAAATTACTCTACCAAAGAACAAATGAACAAGAGCGATGAAAATTTATTACTTTTCACTTTTCTTCTTCATCCGTTTCATCATCACAATGCAATGAGAGAAGTAACGGGAAAAAGTGATATCGATGAGAGAATAAAAATAAAAAGTTATTCTAATTCCTTCCTTTGAGCTACATTTTTATTACACTTCGATACTTTCTCCACTGAAGATTGCCTTCTTGATTAAATTCGCAAATTCTTAAGGCAAAAAAGTGAAGAGGCGGAAAAGGCATGAAGTTCTTATCATAAACACACATTACATCGATAAGGAGAGGAAAGAGGGCATGATAATGGTAGTTTTTTCTTGCAGTATCCTTTCCCCTCAAATCATCTTATAAGTCGATAGTATATCTTGATGCCAAATAATGTACTTCCATGGGATGTTTTTATTCAGGCATGAGAGGAGGAAAAATTGAAAATTCATAATATTAATAAAATTTTATCGCTAATTTATTCGTGACGCGCTCTTCTCTAAAGCATGTGCGTGTCTATACACATTGGACTTAGCACCAAGACAGTCGACTATGGAGGCAGATGTTGGAAACATATTAGGATCATTTTAAAAGCTTTAGCTTCTCGAGGGTGGAAAAAAGGTTTATTGAGAAAAAGTTTGAGCATAAAAAAGAGTCTTAGGAGAGGTGTGAAAATTTCGTGAGGCTACTCTTAGATGGCACTTAAATAAGCTTCAGCTAATCAGTATTCCTGTTCTCCATTTATTGATTTCCATCGGAATTTTACCGCCGAGAGATGAAGCAACCCACATGTGTTGGTATGTCTTCGACTATCTACAAGGAAAGGTGAATGCTGGTTTTGATATGAAACTTTTTTATCATTATACGATGAGCTGTTGAAGTTGCCCCTTTTTTCTTTCTTATTGCGTACGCACACTGATGTACAACAATAAGCCACCGAACGTATGGGAAAGGATGTTCTTAGAAGATGTATACGGCACATAAAGAGAGGAAAGAAATGAAGATTGAGAAAAATTGTGCCTATGTGGGTTGAATGTGAAACTATTTCGAGTCTTCATGTGTGTGCTTTGGATGTATAAATGCACATTTGAAGTTCACACATGGAGAGTGCTCTCACTCCTGGCATGAAGTGACGGCAAATTGCGACTTACATGTGAAATGTTTTGTTTGTCGGCAGATAAAAGCACATGGAACAAATAATGAAGCCATTTGGTATGTAAGCTGATTTAATAATAATAAGAAGAAGACAATTGTCTTACATTGTCATAAAGCAAGTTTCGCACCGAACAGTGCTCCATAGGGCTTTTGCCTACCATTGCATAAATTTCCATCCTACTTTGCAAACATACAGAACTTAAAGATGCCCTGCCACACATATATTTACATTTAGTGGAAAATTTCAGATCATTAAATTCATATTTTGTGTCAGTTAAGAGTCTTATGGATAATTTATGGCACAATATCAATATGTACATGATTACTTTACAGCTATACACTCGGCTTTGCCGTTATGTGCGGTGGGATTATTCACTCCAGGCTTTATGTGTATATACTCATATCGAGTGTTTTCTACAGTTGTGAATGCAACTATCGACCATTACATTTGCTATTGATGATCAAGCATATTTTTTTGAATAAATATCTAGAAACTTTTAAATTTCGAAACTCATACAATAATTCATAAATTCATACTTTGATGCCTTAAAAATAAATTAAATAAAAATTGTTAATCAAATTTAACGAAGAAATTCCTTACTAAAAACAGACAAACTAAAGTTTTTCCTATCACCACTCGAGTGGTCGTAAACAAAACACTGTTCGAGATTCCAATGCCGTCAGCATAAAGAAGAATATAAATTGATGTGAGGAAAAATACAATTTTTCATTCCTAATTAAATCTTAAATGTTTATCGAAGCGTGCTGTAAGTGATAGGAAAAGGCGAGAAGGAGGTTAAGGATACAATAACAAGCACGAGTCTCATACACATTGTCGTGCTGTAACTAGATACTGTCATCAAGTTGAAGTAGATCTTTATTTGTCGCTCAAGCACATTACTTTCACTTTATCTGTCGCACTAATGAATGTTGTTGAAAATTTATTCATTTGTTTTTGTGCTTCCGTGCAAAAAATGGCATTTCGTGTCGCCCGAAATGCTTTCTTATTGTTTACTCGCCCGCAATTGTTTTTACCCTTTTTTATCTCTTTCCACCCTTCTTTTTTTCTCTAAAACTTTTTCATTTTTCTGATAGAGTTGTAATGGAAATTGTTGTAATGGAAAGCTGATTACATTAAAATTGAAGTGAGGGTAATTGAAGAAAGTTTAGCATAATGCAGAGCCAATTTAATCAAGCGATGAAAAAAAATATGCAATTGTTTTACCTTGCTCGCAAATCAATACCAATAATGTCTTAAAATACTTCAATTTTCACATTAAAATCTAAAATTGACACAAATTGTGACTGATGATGTCAATTTTATTTTTTATAATCAATCGATTTTTGATTCAATTTCACGCTCTTCAATAATCGAAGCGAAAAATTTATTTTGACACTAAAAGCTTTTTTCTCTCTCTTTCAATCACTCTTTCACGTTCCATTTCACTCGCATAACAACTTGCATCCCATTGTCATATATGTATGACGAGAATATTACTATTATCATTGTCGTTTATGTAAAATTCAATGAATAATAATAACCGAATATATGTATTTTTTCTGCTCTTCTTTGCGGCTTATGGTTGTTTTCTACCACACAATGGCGGTGATGTGAACATGAATACTTGAATAATCTCGATGAATTTTAATTGAATTTATAAATTTTTAAAGCATGAAGTGGCATGAGTGAAATTGTTTTGGACATTGATGAGGATTCAATTTGGTGGAAAGTGAACAGATAAGAATGGACATTAGGAATTTTCTATGCTTTTTGAAAAAAAATAATGTGCATAACTTTAAGGAAAATTTTTTATATTTTTAAAAAGTTATGCAAAAAAATAGTTTAGAAACTGAACACACACCATTTTCTCTCTAAACCAATCTGATATCATTGTTGAACTTTTTCTCTCCCTCTTCCTCAAAGCATTGTCGTCTATATTTTTGTCGTCATATCATGAAGGAAAAGCCATTGAAGCAAAAATGATACTCTCTCCCGAACATAACACACGACATGGCAAAAACTTTTCATTTCTCGACCTCTCACACTGTGTATAGCCTCAATACAAAACTTTTTCCTCTCTCTCTCTCTCTTTTCTATTCACTCGTATATTCCTGAATGTTGCTGTTCCGGATTGTATGCTTTATGTCTCTATCATTGAGATGGAAAATCGATTCATTTGACTAATAATATTTTTTACCATATATACAACAAGCTGTGTGTGGAAGCGAGATGTGTACCGACCGTACAGCAGCGGCAGCATCATCAGAGTAGTCGGTCGAGCTGTCTCTCTAGAAATCGGAAACTTTGTTTAGTTGGAAAGGTCATATATCATTGTTTTTTATGTTGTTTTCTCGATGTCTATTCAATCGGACGGAGGGCATACAGTCACACACAGTGTATATCGAGCATAGAAATTAGATTGAAAAATTTAAATTGAGTTTTGATGTTATGGATCAGTGGAGCTTTTGACTTATTTGGTAAACATAAAATTTTCATTTCCTTCAATGAACTTTTCCTCTCCCAAAAAAAAGTTTTTGATATTTTTTTATATCCATTGAATGCCATTTTCACCCTTCTTGCACGTTCTCACTGTTAAAATTATTGCTGACCGTTAAAACTTTCTTCACTCACAAAAGTGCTTTATTTTGAATTAATGAACGAAACACAGGACTAAATGAGATGACTGAAATGACAATTTATTTTTAAATTAGTCCCATATAAAAAGAGAAAGAATAAAAAAAGTTAGACCCTCTCGCTGCGACACAAAAAAATCCAATTTTTATGTTCACTCATTGCAATGAATAGAAAGCGAAGTGAGAAAGGAGGGAATAAGTTGATCGAGGCAACTCTAAAGCTTTACATTCTGAGTTGAATAAAAAAAATTCTTCCAAGTCATAGTTTTTAAAAGTTGTACAATCTATTAATGTTACTGTCACTCGATTTAGTTTTTAAATTTGATATCCATTGTGCACTTGCTGTTGTGCTTTTTTTATTAGATTTTACCTTGTTCAGCAGAAAGTTGTTGTATAATAGCATAATACTTAAGAGATCATTATTTTGTGTTTGCCACTGCTGAATTTTTTTTATTTCCAAATCAATTCATCTTAGCGAGTGCTGAAGTCATGATTATAGACAATAAATATAAAAAGAAACAAAAATGATTCATTCCACTAGAGGAAATTGAAAAGAAGTGGAAAAGTTTTATTTTCTCTTCATCATCACGGACTTTATAAGAGCGAGTCATTCACTCGGAAGTGAAAAATATCGATATCATCTTGCTCTTCCACTTCCCTCTCGATGAGTATGAAACTTTTAATTTGGCTAATTTTTGCGAAGAACAGAGCAGCAGAGAATTCAATGTGTCACACAATGTCCAATTTTCTCCGCCTCTGCCATAAAAAAAAGAGAGAAGAGAAAATTTTTCACACAATCAAGATATAAATCTGTTCCGAAAAATAGAAAAAAAGGAGCAAAGAATGGAATGATGATAAAGTGCTCGAGAAGTGCGACAAAATGATGTGTAAAATTGAGTTTTAAATTTCTGATGACTTTGTGGAAATTCGCCATATATTCGAGTCCGTTTCCCTGCCATAGATATTTTTCTCAGTATGACATGAGACACCGCATTCCTATCACAGAAAGAAAGAGAGAGAGAGATATATATGTTATAATTAATGACTCGATGTGGCTCACCATTCCGAAAATGGTCGAAAGCAAAACCTTTTCGCAGCATAAATTATTTCTCGTACTTCGATGTTCCAAAATCACTTTTGCATTAATCTTTTTTTATTTTGTATGAGCATGGAAAATGACCGAAGAAATCGTAACATCATGCGAGTGTATTCAAAGGTATTCGGTGCGTATCAATTTGTGGATAAAAGATAGTCCAGAGAGAGTACAAAAGAGAAATGAATTTCATTATATTGAGTGATCAATCATTAGTGTTAGAATGAGATCATGTTGCATGGTTTAAACGCATAAATTGAGTCGTTCCGAGTAAAAATAAATAAAATTCTTAAATCCTTAGAAATTAATAAAGTCATATTGAATCATCAAAAGAAATAAAAAATGTAAAAAAATAATTTTTTTACTAAAATGATTCACTTGAAAAATATTTGTAATGGTTCACTTTACATGATTTATTATGCTTTCGAAATATTTTCTATGCAACTCTCGTTTAATCAATTTTAACTTGACTCGAGCTTAGCATTAGCCACCTTATGAAAGCAAAACTCATTCGATGAAAGTCAAAACATAAATAAAACATACCGGAACATTTTCGCCCATCGTTTCGTAACGCATTTCGGGATCTGTGTGAAACAAGCGCCACAGGAAGAATGCAGAAGGTATTGATTCCATTGTCGTATGGCTAGTGTGAGACTTATCGGCATTGTTATTAGCAGCGTGATGTAATGCTAATCCCACAAATTGTTTCATTTCACCGTGCGCTTTAAATACATTGTCATGACATGAGGCGAATGGATTTTTGGGCGTCGAATAAAGAAGAAGCGGTTTGTGTTTACTCTCATAGCATTCGAGCAAAAAGTCCTGTCCATACTTCAAATACTCGACGACATCGCCGCTACTATTTGCGGTGTCATTCGATGACGGACGTCGTATTACAAAAGAATTGCGAGCGATAAGCTTTGATGATGGTGCACATGTGATGCCACAATGCTGATCGATTTCTTGACATGCATTTATGTGCGGTTCATTAGCAACAACTGATAACGTCAATGGTTCGCTCATTGTTGAATGAATAGTTGGCATGTCGCAAGCAATTAACTGAAATATTTGGTCAAATGCTACATAAGTTTTTTCCACCATCGTCTGTTGAACGGGAGCCAAAAAGTTCTCGAATAGACGTGCCGTTTTTTGTATCAACAACTCGCCCTGTTCCCGCTTCTTCAGAAACTCTTTCAGCTTTTCCTGTTTGCATTTTCAGCAGAAAAAAATTATTTCTCTTTAGATATTTTTGTTATTTTTGTACATCGCATCGGAAAGTTTTCGACTGAATTTGCAACATTGTGCAATTCAATGCTCCATAATCAGTTGAATACAATTCTGATGACAACGGCAAGGAAGTAGGAAGTATTAAAAATGGTAATTTTGTTATTACGACGCTCCAGCAACTACTTACTTGCTCAAGCAGCTCCTCGCAAGGCCAGTTTCCATTTCGACATTTGAAATTGTATTTTTTATCTTTTGCCACCAACAATTCCACGTCTTGATCTTGTTCCAATCTCTTGCTAAAGTTCATGACTGCTTCTTTCTTCTTTTCAATATCTCGTATATACGATAAAAATTTTGGAATCCGCTTTTGCTTTTGCGGAAATTTCTTTTCTACTGTTTTTATTTTGCCTCGTTAAACAAAAAGCGGAAAAATATTTTGCTCGCTGAGTGGAAGAAACTTTAAGTAGTCAAGGTGTGTCAAAATGTCAAAACAAGCTGGTTACTATGATTTCCATAATATTTTTTTTCCTCCCCGCACTTTGAGCCTTGAGGGTGTTTTAGTCTAAAATATTTACTCACCTTCTTGAGTGAGGATTATAAATTTTTTTAAATAAACTTTAAAAATGTTTTTTTACTACCTCAATTGTCATAAAATAAAATGACCACTTATTTTGCTTCAGAAAAATGATTATTAGAGGAGAGCGATAACCGAATGACACACTCAATGTTGAGTGCCTTAAATGGGAAGAAATTTCCATATTTAATCTTCTCATTCTAATCACTTTCACTCCCCCCACCTTCAAAAAGTCATGAGGTAAAGAAGTTTTTCGTTTATTGAAAAAAAAACTCCATGCCGTTAGGTGTGAGTGAAAAAATCATTTATTTAAATATTCTATGATATTGTAGCAACGTGAATGAGTGCTGTATAAAAAGGTCCTTTACGGCCTTACTCGTATTAGCAATAATAACATGGCAATGCTCCTGATATTGATTTAACAACAAGGAGGAAAAACATTTTGATTGAATTTAAAATATGAATTTTTATTGAACTTCATAAATGTGCTCGACTCTCAATGCTGTTGCCTCGTTATTTTTAGTTACACGAGCAAATTTTTTCGTACTCAACGTTCATGCAGGAAAAGGTCGAAATTTGTATTTTTTTATTTCGCTCGTTTACTATTTTGAATTTTCCTACTGCCGCTGTTGTGCTATGCTCCATCAAAGACGGTTGGCAAGTCATAAAATTGAAATTTTCATCATAATGGCACACAGCGAATCAAAGTCGCTTTCTGGAGTACTTTTCAATGTAACCTGCTTCCTGAATCATCCACTCGAGTAACTTTTTGATAGATTTGTATCATATTTTGTGACCTTTTCTCTCTCTTTGACATTTTGTGACCTTATTGTGAGTTTGCTAAAACTTTTTACTTATACTTGAGCGTATCCCACCTACCTCATGTTTAAATGAAAATTTCGGAGAAAAGCAAATTCTTGATAAAATTTATAAGCCGATTAAGACAAGAATGACGTCAATCGCAGATTTTCAAGATTTTGAGATATTTTCGTGGAAAATAGAAATTATAAAAATTTTAATTTGTTTTTCATCGAAATTTAAATTCAATTCGTTTCAGCATAAAAATTCTCATTATTCAAATATTTATTTTCTTATTTTTTACACTAAAAATAGTGGAAAGCATTTCATGCATGCACAGTTGCATTTATGCAATCCATTTTATCCACTTTTCATCATCTTCCCCGCAACCAACTCAACTGTCTGCTTCTTCTTCTTCGAGATATTATCACTCGCAAACAAGATTTTTCTATCCATCTACTTCTATGAATATTTCAATTGCAACGAGAAAGAGAACTTTTGTGTTTATTTGCAATTATCCTACAACAATTTTTCCAGCAGCATTGAGTTATTAAAATTCAAAGACGAGCGAGGAAATATTTTTCTTTTTCCCTTCATCTCTCAACAATTTTTTTTGCATGTACATAAAAAAAGTTGTTTTCCTTCTGTTTAAATAACTTTGTGCGGAGAGCTGCATTTAAATATGAGGCAAAAAAATATATAAATACATACAAAGCAGAGCGTGTACATGCGGAAGTTCTTCAAACTATTTTGCAAAAGAGTTCACGTCACGAGAGCGACATGAACATTGCACGAAAGTTCAAAATGTTGCTCTTCTTTCTCGGAAGAAAGTCTTTTGCTTTATTGCAATGAGGGTGGCGAGACTCAAATGTTATAAAATCACAAAAATTATGAATTAAAAATACTTAAATTTTAGCATTAATTTTTCTGAAATCGTTACGTATTAAATTTTCACTCAGCACAGCATGAGATCTAATTCTCATAAGAGCCGAATAAAAAAGTAGAAAATGTTAATATGTAATGACATGTAAGCTGACTTTAAAGAGATTAGAAAGTAAATGTCATGTGTTTGAGGAATATCGTTGACATAAAATTGCAGTTAGCTTTTGTGTGCTAGTTGAAAATGCATTTATACAGTGAGAGAGAGGATTAAAGTTGAATTAAACAGGACTTTTCACTCACTAGTGTTTGTTTGAATTTAAAGTTTCTTTCTTCAGGAGTGATAACTACTTTTGAATAACTGAAACGTGCACACTTTGTCAAATACAAAAACGAGAGAGAGATAAGTCGGTTGACTTTTGAAAGTCACACAGACTTTTTTTTTGCATGTTTGGCGTCTCTACCCCATTTCACTATTTTTTCAATTCAAGGAAGAAGGAAAAGTTTTTTCTTCTTCTTTTTTGTGTCATTGAAAGCATCTTTGTCGACTTTATTATGTCGTCGTCGTGAGTATAAGGAATATGTATGGAATATACCTGGCGTCTACGTCGTGTGCAAACAAAAATATTGCATTTGAAGCCAATTTAATAAAAAAGAGACTCTGATGAGAATTTTTTCTTCTCTTTGGTGAGTAAATAGATAACAACGAATACGATATGAGGGGGAGAAATTCTTTAAAGGCGGTGGTGAGGTACAGATATATGAAAAAAAGAAGAAGGCAAGGCAAAAAAAGCAATCAAATGAAATGTTTTTCTTAGGAGGAGATTTTCATTTCCATTTCATGTGCATGTTGAGCTTTTCATATAGCCTCCCTTCCATACATATTTGTTTGTAAGTACTTCATGCCATATCAAATGAAAAAGACTCTTCTTTCTTATTTCGGCTGCATACAATTTGAGCTCTGCTTTTATTAAAAAGTTGAAAGTGCTGTGAGTTCATGACAAAAATGATGATTTTGGCAAAAAATAAAGAGAAATTCAAATTTTAAATGGATTAAAATCGTTTTTAGAGTCATTCAATTGCAATAGAGAAATTACTATAGCATAAGGAGAGTGTCTACTAAGGACATTGAGTCAAAAGGAAAAATTCCTCTGATGTCATAAATTTTTGTGTGTTTTTCACAAAAGTGAAGTTGAAAAATGTTCGCCAGGAAGTCTTTTGTCCGATTTAATGCTTTTTTGCAGTCACATATTTTTATAAATTCTTAAAGACTCAATAAATTGTTTCTCCTTAAACACAGAAATCAAGCTGACTTTGAAACCCAAAAATTTAGATTTCTTTATAAATATTTTATTTTATTTTTCTCATATCTCTTCATTTTTCTCTCTCGTGTGTAAATGCGAAAAAAAATTACAAAATACTGTTGAGTGACAGTGCATTTTATAAGGAGGGAGGAAAAAATTCTTTCATTGTTAAATAAATTATGAAAATTCTTTTCATTCTCGCACGCATACCGTCATCTTAAAGGCTTCACTGTCACTTCAACTTGAACATGTATAAAGTGCGAGTTTGTAGCTCTGCAAGAAAATTTCTCCTCAGTATCAAACAATCATAAATCAATCATAAAATGAAAAGACTCAGAGACAGTGAAATTTATTGTCCTTATACCTTGAAGGTCTGTAAGTGCGCGTGAGTTGACATCTAAAGCCACCTCTGCGTGTACATCAAATTAGAGATAAAAAATGACACAAAAATTCTTGGAAGTTTTCTATGAATTTATCTTTTGATAAATCTTTAAATCACTTTTTAAATTTTTTAAAATTTGTCATAATTTTCTATCAATTTAATAGCTCAAAATTTATTGAACCCTAAAGGACCTTTCGACAATTTCGTTATCAATGCTTTACACTTCCAACCCTAACTAAGTGCTTCGTTTATTTCTCACACCACAAGGAAATTCCATCAACCAATTTAAAACTTCCTCACGCGTTAATAAAAACAGCAAATTTGGTAAATATTTTAAGAAACCCCGGCATTATCAAAAAACTTTAAACTTTTAATTGGATTTTTTTCGACATCACCGCTCGACCTCTTTTGAAATTATTTTCAAACTTTCCTGCTTAAACTACTTTAAAGTCAAATTTTCAACATGCTCTCGAGTCTTTTGTGTCACGCTTTTATATTGAATTGTTTTAAGGGGTTTTAATGTCACAAGGATAGGGTGAATGATGATAAATTCCATAAGAATAAGAAAATTTTCATTTTTTGTCGTCTCTCAGTGAACAAGTTTGTAATTTATGCGTCAGTGGCAAGAAAACAAGGAAGAGAAATATTTCTTATTATTCTCCACGAATATAAAAAAATGTCGTTATAAATTGTTCAAGTTTAAATCATACTCTCACCCTTCAGCTTTTCATTCGACGAAGTATAACAAGTTGGTTGAATTTGAAGATGAAAATTCTCTTTTTTCCAGCACTTGATGCTCTGCTCACTCAACGATTTAAAATTTATTTTGTATTTGAAGAGAGGAAGACGTGCGGAAGAAAAATTGACTACAGCCTCCGCTCTTGATCTATGCTTCAGCATAAAAAAGGGGTTGAATTGAAATTTGCAACATACAAGGAAAAAAATTATCATTCCTCACTTTTTTAATGGTTGGCCGTTTTTTTAAATGCTCTCTCTGAAGTAATGATTTTGTTTTTTTATTTTTTTAAGTAGAGAAAAGTTTTTTTTTTATTTTTTTTTTTTTTTTTTTTTTTTATTTTTTTTTTTTAATTTTTTTTTTTGAAGATTTTTATTAAACTTTAGGATATTTTTTTAAAAATTTCTAATTTTTCGGGGAATTTCCCCGGGGAATATTTTTGAATTTTTCGGGGATCCCCGTCCCCGGGGTCCCCGAAAGAAACTCTACTCACTCTATCGATAGCGATAAATGGAGAATTGATGATATCTCGTGATGAAAAATAGTTGTGCTATTTGAAAATTGATTTCTCATACATAAACGATTATTTAGTTAGGAATAAAATGAAAGACGAGTGAATAATTTATAGTTTCACAAAATTTTCCTTTTCTGTTTTTTATTGCGAGCGCTTTGCCTCATTTTGCACTCGATATTTTGCGAATATAATTTAAATGCGAGAGACACACATTGAAAATAGCTAAGTACTCTTGATCGCGGAGGTGAGAAATTCCGAGGATTGGAAATAAACTTTTGAAATTTATTTTATAATTTTGCGATTTTTCCAACCCTTTTCTTTCCCTCATATAGACGGCAAAGTGTTAATACTGAATTCATGCATATAAAATTTGCAGTACATTAAGCAGTTGAAATCAATTGGCGATGATGAAGCTGATGTATCATCTACATGCAAATATAAAACCGTAAGCGAGAAATCTCAAATGTAGATCTAGTTGAGCATTTAAATCGCGTCGATAATCGAGGGATGATGACGTGTCGGTTGAGTGATTGAGTTGATACATCTTTTCCGCATTTACCTTTGAACGATGCCACTCTAATTTTATGTGTATGCATTTAATGTAAATTTTTTACCTCATTAGTTTTTGATGATACAGAAATATGGAAACGATTTACAGTTCACATGCTAATAATGATCGAATGAAATGGCAAAAGCGGAAGGAATTGCGAAGAGAGATGAATAAATCGCTATATCTGCGTCATCATTTTTCAATAACTCAATAAGCATATCCATATCGTTCTCTCTTTTCTTGTGCCATCGTCGTCTTTTCCACTCAAGAAACCAATGAGCGCATAAAAGACATATTTTTCCATTGATCTACTCCACAATCTCTCTCGCTGTAAAAGTGAATATACATGTGGCTCAGTGGAGTGAGCGAATGATACGATTTTACTTTCTATATACACGGCGGATGAGGCAAGAAAATTGTGTAATCCACTGCAAAATCTAAAGAAGAGTGAGCAAATGGAATTCCAAAGATGCGGGGATGACAACAACAAAAAGAAAGAATCTTCTTTGCATTTTCAGATACATCAATAATGAAGTATTGATGGCCAGGGACATTTTGTGAATGTAAAATAAGAAAAGAACTTTTCAATGTTCATTATTAAGTAAGGATTGAATTTAAAGCTGTATTTTCAAATAAAATGGAATATTAAAATTTATTGAAAACAATTGTAAGAAAGTCTCAAGATTTTGCAATTTACAGAAAATTTCCTTTTTCTCTCACTCCAAAAAGCTCATTTTAGCTCAGATTTTCCGGATAAATAACAGACTGAAAATAGTCCTGGGGTGAATGTGTGAGGGTGGTGGTGATTTTATAACATTTTCTACCTGAATAGATTTACCGCAATTAAATAAGCATATTGTGTGTTCATTTCTCTGCATATTACTATTCAAGCCATGAAATCCAAGACAAACTCACTTGGCACTGTGCTCGAAACGCTCTTGATGATGTTGTTGTTGATTTTCATTTAATTTTTGCTATTCAGAGAGCATTTCGAAGAGCAAATAAGGCAGATAGCTTTGATATGGAGGAGGAAGGAGAAAAAAATTGTGAAAGCCACAAATTTTTTGATTCTTTTTTTTCTAGGAAAGTTTTTGAATGAAAAGCTTTTAAAAAATGTCTTTTGATAAAAATCAAATTATATTTTTAATATTCATTTGTATTTTGCAAACCATTTTCATTTGTTTTCTGAATTTTAAAGGAATATTTTAAAAATCTTAATGTTTTAACTTTTTTGTAATCAATTGAACTTATTGAAAAGTTGGAATATGTTACAAATTTCCATTAGTTGAATAAAATCGAGATTTTATTTATGAATCTTTGAATTGAGTTCAGCGTGAATATTTCAAAAAATTAATTGATAACAACATTTTTAAATTTACCCACAATTCACTCAAAATTTTGAGTTATTATTTTTAACCCTTAAAATTATTCGACACTTAAATATTGTACTTTTACAAATTCCATTCATCAAACGAATCCGAGTATATGACATGTGTGAAATCGTTGCTGTTGAAAGGATGTGCCAGTATATCATAAATGGTTGCCATTATGCCTAAGCATAAAATGGTTAAAGGCAAAATGAAACACTTATCTTTCATGTATTCAGAGAGAAAGATACTCATTTCTACCACCTATAGACATTATTCAATGCATTCTCAGTTAGGAATTTCCTACCTTTCAAGTAATGCTCAATAAATCAAGTGAAAAGAAATTAATTAAAACACAGAGAGAGGAAAATGTGTGTAGGCACTTTACGGTTGAGTGGTAGTCAATGTTCTTGTCATTCAGTAAATTTTGTGGTAAAACATATGAGGTAATTTAAATAGAAAAGTTCTCAACCCTTGAAATAGTTTCATTTCCATGTCGAAGGTTTCACCGACTGAGGTTTTTCCGAGTGTCAATCTAATTTATCAATTTTCTTCTTATTAGATTTATTATCACGTTTGAAAATGCCCTTTTTCGCAGCATAAAATTATGAACCATTTTACTCCACCTTATATCACTTTTCACTCCATTTTCTTGACGAAAAAAATATTTAATGAGTTGTGGCATTTTAGGTGCGCACATCACATTTATCAAAAAGCTTTTTGATAATTTAGAAAAATAAAATTTGCGTAAATTTAGTTTGCAATATTTTCTTTTTATGATTATTAATGTTCGACCATGAAAAATTTCAACGACTTAGAAAAAGAGCGATGATAAGAGAGCAAGAAGGAAAAGGGCATGTGAGCTCAGCGGTCATTTTTTCACTTCTCTTTCGCATCGTTAGTTCCACGCTATAACTTTCTTGCAGAAAAAGCTCCGCTCGACGGTATAAAAGGTCGTTACGTATGAAAGAGTTTGATGATTTGAAAAATGTATGATAATTTATATGATGTGAGGGGCAGGGAGGGTTTTTTGCAAAAAGAACATTTAATGTATATAGAGCACAAAAATTCCTTCAAGAACATTACACAGGTAGAAGAAGAAAAATTAATGTTTTTTGTCGCTTACGTAGATGACACATTTATTCTCTGTTGGCGGTCCTCACACTGCCCACTGTCTCATTCAAACAAGAGAATAAAATGCAAACGTTTATAAAATTAATGATTTCACTCACGCTATAGCACTTAAACATTGCGTCTTGTTCATTTCAAAAAAAGACTTTCTTACTTTCATCTGAAATGTGTTTTGTTCACGAGCATTGTGTGTCCTCATAGTAGCGACGCCTTGTGTCGCTCTCTCTCTCGTTCATTCAATGTGGCAAATAACAATTTTCATTTTGAGGTGCACAAACAACACAAACGACGACATTTATAGAACCGACGAAGAAAAACCAATTTTGCTTGAAGGTAAACCATCAAGAGGAGAGTGAAAGAAGGAAATCTCATAAAAACAAAAGCGAACAAGGATGATCAGAAAGGTGGTTAGAGTGAAAAAATAATCGCAAAGAGGGAATGAGAAAAAAAGTGGCAGAAAACATGAAAGCAAATAAAGCGACAATAATAAAAAATCTTTTTCTTTTCATGCTCAAAAACTTCAATTGAAATTTCGCCAAAGGCTAAATGAGAATTTTTCTAAGGTTTTGTGGCTTAAAGAAATTTGAAATGGCAAACAATATTTTTAATCTTAAACGATTTGCGACATCTTTAAATGAGTCTGCACTATTTTAAGAAAATCTCATATGAAAAACCGCATGAGATAAAAGCTGAGGATTTGGTTGTATGATCTGATTTGCGTATCGTTATGCCGCATTTATATTTTTCCGAATAAAAAGAAGATAAACGAGAGATTCGTTTCCTTTTTACTTCTTTTCAATAAGCACACGAAAAAGTATTCATCATCTCATGCTTGTGCGTAGAGCATCCTCTTTCGTGAGTGAGCCTACATTATTATTTCTTGAAAGCAGTGGAAAATTGAATGATACTTGTGTGGGGATTTTGTATTCATACGCCAATTGAGAATTTCATGCGAGTTCGAATTGTTATAAAAAATGTCTCATTTTCCTTCTTCTACGTGCGATTTCCGCCTTTATTCATTTTTATTTTATCATTTCTTTTCATAATTCACATTCTTTTTAAACATTCCTCAAAAATTATTCTTGGGCATTGACGATGATGGTTTTGCCCTTTGGATCATCAAAGCGATCCATTGCTCTAATGTCCATCATGTTACAAATTCCGTAGAACAAAATGAACAATAATAGAATCACAACAAATAGACCGCCCCAAATGCCAGCACTGAAGAATCCAATGCAGTCATTACATGGACCGAACTCCACAAATGTTTTGCCCTCTTCGGCTACTCGCGGCTCCCACGATGGTTGGAATTGGAACTGCACGAGGTTAATAATTTTGCGGGACATACCTGTGTATGGGAAGGGAGCAGGAGCTTCAAGTGTCAAATTGCCACATCCAAAGCTCCAATGTGAACTGTAACCATACACTGCGCTCTCTTTTGGATGGTAAATTTCGTCTGCGTATTTGAATGTCGAAATTTCCCAGCGTCCTGTGGAGTTTGTGACATTCATGACGAGATTGTGGGTTCCGCTGGTTAGGGTTACAATCATAGACATAAGATTATCTTCTGGAATGTTTATCGTGTATGATGGTTTTGCTGTAAGAACGTCAGCACCATTAACCCAAAGTTCGCGGATCGCAAGCAAAACGCGACCGTCAGAGTCAAGAATGTATGGTTGTTTCTCAGGTTCATCTTCTCCCTCACGTGGTTTCACTTGTGGTTTTGGTGCTGCAGCAGGTGCTGGTTTCTCTTCACTCTTTTCTTCTGCTTTTTCTTCAGCAGCTTCAGCAGCTTCACGAGCTTTTCTCTTAAGAACTTCGGAATATTTCTAACATGAATAAAATAAATATTAAATTATTTAACCTTTTTTAACTCTATCAACTTACGAATGATGGATGACGACCGGTGTAGATGGCCAAAACATTACCATACTTTGATTTGAGTTCATTGAAGAGCTTGATCATCAATTCGTCTATGTACAAATTTTCGAGGTAAATTTAAAAAACAATTTTTCAATGCAAATTTTTTTCCTTACCGTGCTTATCAAAATCCTCGGGATTTGTTACATCATCAAGGTTGACGATGAGAAGTTTTTCACTCTCTAAATCAACTTCCTTCACATCGGCCTCACTTGACAAGCTAATGCTCTTCTTCTTGTTATATGAGGCAATAAGTGAGTCAACTGGATCTTCAACGGAATTCAAAAAGGTCTTTTCCGGAATGTTTTGAAGATTCTCGAAGCATTTTTTTGTCTTGCACTGACTGAAATCCTCAGTTGACAATTTATTTTCGACAAAAAGAACTGTGAGCGAATCCTTATCGGTTTGTGATTTCACCAAAGTCACAAATTCATCTTTTCCCAAGTGATTTAAAGTCGGCAGGTAGGAGGGTCTGTATGTGAGTATGAAATTAAATTATAAATTAATTAATTCATGAGAAAGGTAATTTAAAAGGATTTGCATGTCAAATCATGTGACTAAAATCTTTTTTATCAGTAAATCATTACGCAATTAAAATTCAATTCACTTTTAATTACTTTGTCGAGTGATTGTAGTTTTTAACTCTAATTGATTAGGACTTTAGGGGAGTGGAGGGAGAGAAAAAATTAGCATGTACAAACTCTGATTAATGTCACGAGATTAGAATCTCTTGTCACTTTCTCATAAGAAACTAGTGGGAATAGAAAATTATGGAAATTTTACACTTTAGAGAGTGACGTAGACTCACACATAACTATCAATCAAACGCTTAAGGATGTATAAATTCTCTTCTAATCCTCCAAATCGATCTTCTTAACTTCGAAAAGAGAAACACAAAATATTTTTTTTGGCGAGGGGTGAATAAATTATATGAAATTTCGATACTCACGTTTTTGGGCCTAATATGAAAACTGGTGAATTTTCGGCATTGATTTGGGCAGCCAGACCCACTATCAGCACTAGGAATAATTTCAACATGATTAATTGTGTTGAAAGAGTGAGTGAGGAATTGAAAATGAATTTTTAAATTTCTTTGCTATTTTTTTGTGTGTTGATCGTCACGTGACTATTGTAAGGTTCAAAGATTGCTGTAGTTGAGCGCCCTGCAAAGATAAAAACTCGATCGTTCTATCTCACTCACGCGTAGTTGCTTCATGTATGTAATTTTTATGTTGTTGAAAGCTTGAAAAAGTAAAAAACTTTAATGCAATTGAAAACTCTTTAAGTCTAATTAGAAATCGCATTACTGCTCCACTCTCGAAGCGATAAATTTCATTCAGAATTACACCTTGCGCTTACTCGCCACCCCCTCATCATCATAAACTACCCAAGTTAATTGCAAAAAGTCGTTGAAAGAATGCAAATTGATTCGCCCATAAAGTGATAATTATATGCGAGCTCGTGCAATTATCTAAAGTGTAAATCTCCATTTAACCGATTTTCGCTCTTGACTAAAGGCGCAGAACAGTAATAACAACACACAAAAACACGCCAGAAGCAAGCAAGAATAATAATGTATATGAATATATAAAAGCGTTGGGGGTGTAGAAATAATAAAAATGAAATTTATCATCGAGCATGCAGCGTGAAAAAGTTTTAATGTGAAAAAATTTATGCTGCAATTCTCATGAAATTACATTGTCGGACAAATTACGTTCAATTAAAGTCCATCACGCACTTAAAATTAATGCCGTTTGCTGTGATTTCTGCCATTTCGCTTCAAACTCGCTCCATACGAGGCAAATAAGGGTTTAAAAATGTGAATGTGTGTTTGTCGAGTGAAGTAAATGAAGTCAGCTTGCAACAAATCGCTTCGCATTAAATTTAATGAGGGAAAATGCAAGTCGCTTAAGGGTGAGAAAGGATTTTTTCACTTTAAAAAGGGATTTAAAGAAAAGCAGGGATCAATTGTTAATTTAGAGAATTTCTTGAACGCGTTGAAAAAAAATCTTTTTTTAGCATTTTCAACCTTATTTAAAAATAACCTTCATCGCTCGAGTTTCGCTTAATTTTATTTACCTTTTCCCTGTTATAATTTAAAGCTCTAAATTGAACCTTTAACCACCCATTATGACGGAGTGTAAGCATGCTATTCGTGAGTGTGTATCTATAGGTGGAATTTGCATTTTCATTCTTTGCCCTCGCATTATTTCCGTTACATACATAACAATATGAAAATCAACGGGAGCTGTTCCGACTTTTTTTTGATAATGTTACTTTTACTTATTTCCACGCGCATTCCATTTGTCGACCCACACACTCAGTGATTGAACCAAAAAAAAAGTTTTGTATTAACTCCGCAAGGTGAACACGCAAAATTTAAATACTCACGTCTGCTTAACTACATCGCCAAGAAATTACTTACAATCACTGCTGAGTGCTTCATTTCCTATCTTTTCAGGTAAAAAATTCTTCACGCAAAACACATTTAATCGATTTTTATTTGTTTGAATTTAAAAATAGAATAAAAGAAGCTTGAAATTTAAATTTATCGAGTAGATTAAATTATTTCTACAACTCTTAATTTTGTAAAATTTACTTTCATGTTTGGTCACTCACTTATGGTGTTTCAGTCGTGACATTTTGTCACCTACGCTGACGTCATCATTGTGAACGACAGTTACTAAAGAAATGTTTGCTAAACTAGAAAAATGAGGATATTTTCAATCAAGTAAAGAGCACTCCTTGAAGCAATGTATATAAGGCGATGAAGTGTCGGCTTTTCTCCACAACATAAAAGAGGAAGAAGAAACATGGTGAGGAAATTTTCTCACACACTCAATTCATATAAAGTGCTCGAAATGAAAAATGGATATTATTTAACAAAAGCATTTTTTTGCTCAGTTCTGCCTCACAATATATATAAATTGGGTGGTATAGAACTTTCATGTTTCTGAAAGGCATACGAGAGAGAGAAATCGTATAATATCTATAACACTTTCATGCAAAATTCATTTTCACCATAATCCTTCAACTTTTTTGCTCCTTTGGTCTTCCCACACTCGACTCTCATGTATGCGTATCTCTATTGTGTTAAATGGAAGCAATTTTTACTAGCAGAGGACAAAAAATTATGATGAAATTTATTTTTGGAATTAAATCGCTTAAAAATTATTTCATAAAATTTAAAAAGTTTTTGAAAAAAAAATATTACCTCTAACAGTCACTTGTATCATACACTCTGTTTTGTGGCATGTCTTTTCATGTGAGACCGATCAAGAGCACTTTTAATTAGAAAGTCATAATTAATGATGGTTATTTAATACATTCATTTTCATCTTAATACTCTTTCATTATGAAGCACAATATGGCTGCTGCTGTTTCATGCTGATGCCCCGATATCAGAAAATTTCTGACCTTCGTAAATATCAAGAACATGAACATAATGAACGGACAATGACGTTGAGGATTTTTTTTGTAGAGAATATTTTAATTAAAATTCAAGCAAAAAAATTTAAATGAAAACTAAACTTTCACATTAAAAAATTTGATACTTTTAAAAAAATTCACATTAAAATTTTAACAATAGCCACAAACAATACCTCATCAAACTTATATTAATTAACCAGCAAATTTCAAAAACTGAGTAATATGAAACTCGAACTTTCAATCTCGTAGCAAATATCGACTATTCATGCTTGATTTTAATGCGAAACAGAGGAGAATGAAGAGGCAGAAAATTAATAATTTTCCTCTCAATACACAAATAACTTCTATTGTTCGAAGAATAGAGATGGTGAAAATAATAAAAAAAGAGCGAAATAATTAGTGAGGTTTAAGCAACTATATAGAAAAAATTAATAATAAAAATCTGCTGGCAATCAATTCTCTTCTATAAATATTTTGTAAATAGACTCAAATTAATCTCCATCTCATCTTTCACGTCTCAATTATAAAGTCAGCTCGAAAAATTATTCGATTACGCTTCGAAAGAAAATCTAATGAATTTGAAATGCTGAAAAGGAGAAAAAACGTGCGAAAAATTTCTAAAAATTATTCTCTCACTCAGACTTTACGCATCATTGGAAAATAAATCAAAAAAATAAAAATATTCCGTGCGATTTAGCTTGAAATAGAAAATTGAGCGACGTAAGGTAAGAAAAAACAAAAAATAATCTGCTATAAGTTGAAAAAATATATTTTCTATACCAAAAAAGTCTAAAAACAACATTTATAAAAATTATTTCCCATCCATTTGTCAATTTGAAATCTCTGAAAATATTTTTTCGCTCTTGTATTAAATTAAATTGAATTTAAAATTATTCTTTTCGTTTTTATACCACAAAAATGAGTCTCAATGTATTTTCTTAAGCTCCACTTATTCAGCAAAGAGGGGTAAAAAATCGAATTTATTGTTTATATTCCTCCTTCATATTCAATTCACTTGAAAATCCAAAAAAAAGAGTGGCGGTGGAATACCGTGGAAAAAATAATATCGATTACAATTCCCCATTTCCACATATGTCTGCGATATTCTCTATCTGAGTAATATGGAATTATAATGGGCTATTTCTGTGCAAATATGTCTCAGGTTTCACGTTACCAGGAGAAGGAGCGACGATGTGAGTGTGGGAGGAAGAACTTCGATTTGGTTTTGCTTCCCATACGGAAATATCCTTTTTGTAATGCTTGGCGTATTATGAGGATCGAGGGAGGAAAACATTGAAAAAATATTCTCATAAAATTATTTTCGAGTTAAAAGTAATTAAATTTCTATAATTTTCAATCATTTAATATTTAAATAATCTTTCATATCACCTGGATAGAAAAAAGAATGAAATTTATTTATGAAAATTATTAATGCAGTTGAGAGAGAGAAAAAACTGAAATTGCAACTCTCTCTAGTTGCTTCATTTTTGGGAAATAGAAGCTAATAAATGTTATGAAGCAATGAGAGTGTAAGCAGCAGGAGAGAAAATTTAATTTTACAAAATTGATGCAGCCAGAAGGAAAATTGCATGAATAATAAAAATTTGAAGAAATTGCAAGATTTTCACTTAAACCTTTTTTATGGTGAAAAATTTACTCGTTTTGCATTTTCAAAGTGTTATCGCGCGACAAATTGCACATTACAGCCATATAATAATAAAATGTTAATGTAGCGAAAATGGATATTCTAATTCAATATCAATGAGCAATTACAGAACAATTTTATGTTTTTAATGGAAAGCTCAACTTAAAGTGAAATTATTGAAAAGTTTTTCGAACGATAATTTTTCGCCGAAATGCGCTGCACATGTTATCGATACCGCCAAAGCCACTCGAACCTGGTAATAGCTCTCTGCCATTACTGAAATCCGTATAATGAGCATCATAGAGCACTAACGAGCACTTGAAATTTCATACTGAGCTCGACGATAAAATTTTCTATGAGAATTAATGAGCAAATTTTGTGCAAAATGTATACAAGGTGAAACTCACTTTTGCGGCTAGAAGTGGAAATTTGAAATCTAGAAAATTGTAAATTTAACTCGATATCAATTATGTGTTTGCTCACTATTGTGAGATATATGTAAATTAAATATTTAACGCTTTCTATACTAATGATTTAGAAAATTATCTCATTATTTCCGATTACTTGCAAAATTTAATTTCCAAACAGCTTTAAGATCAACAAATTTAGCAATAAAAAAGAGAATTGAGAAAATATTTTGAAAGTCAACATGGAGACAGATGAAATTGTGCAACAGATCACATCAATATCAACACATCTAATAGCCTGAGCTCATCCTAAGGCAAGTCACATTTGAAAAAGCATCAAATCGATTTGCGAAAATTCATTTTGAGAAGAGTTTGAAAAATTTTAGATGAAAATATTTCTTTAACTTCAATTACGAAAAGCGATGAGGAAACTATGTAAGAATCGATTACAAGTCACATCCAACCTCGATATTTATATTTATTTCATTTTGATAATGGCTTCTCACGAAGCTTCGTGAAGCACTTTGTTGTATATGCTCACGCTATATTTCTCTCATCCCTTCATCTATATTTCGTTTAATGGTCAATTTGTTCGTCGAAAAGTGGAGTTAGGATGTGATTAGTTTTAGAAAGTTGTACATATCGTAGAGAGAAAACAAATTTACAATGTCATGTCGCGCGTGTACATGAAAGTTCTATATTATGCCATCACACATGCCATTCTTCGATATGGCTCTATTTTTATTGCTTTTTCGTTATAGTAGATTCGCCATAAAACATGACCATTCTCTCTCTTTTTTGTGAAATATTCAATAAAATATTGCAAAGTCTCGCTACAAAATTTACAAGGGAAGATAAATTTCATTTTATATCAAAAAATGATATTTTTTAACTATTTTTTATGGACCATGCTGTTGAATTGCTGTCAATTTTAAATCCATAAAAAAATTGGACGAACAATCTGAAAAATAAATTGTTCATAATTTTATGGAAAATTGAATTTTTAATAGAAAAAGGCAATTGAGTTATTTGAACTATGTAAATTTGAGTAACAGCAGGAAAGCGAAAATTCAATTAAATACTTATAAAAAAAACTAATGGAAATTTTTTTTGATAAAAAATCTCGAGACTGACAAAACTGTCGTGATGGGAGGCGAACGACGGAAGGAATTTATTTTGCTTCTCTTTATGGCATTATCCGATTGAAAAATTGTTTTTCGATTGAATTATTGTCTCCCGTTATTTTTCGTGGAGCCAAGAAGCATTTTCTACACCATCAGCTATTTTTCCTATCAACTTGCTGCTTTCTTCTCGTGTGTTATATTTTTTTGCTCTTTGCCATGAGTCGATACACGATATAATCGAGTAATGTGGGGATGTAAGGAGTGAGTAAACTGTGATTCCACTTCAGAATGCTTCCAAGGCAATTATTTTCGCCCTTTCGGTCTCATTTTTCTTTTCTCGAATTTTTTTCTTACTGCCGATGTGTCAAACAGTCAGAAATAATAAATTGGCATATTTTTTTCACAAAAGTTCATGCTGTGAACATGGGCGTTAGAAGTAGGCGGTTGAGGTGGTTTTTGGCAGCTTCTTTTTTCGAACCTCAATCAACCAATTAATTTTGATCGATTTTTATAAAATTTATTTCATTTTTTTAGGATGAAACTCCAAAAACTGACTTTAAAGAGCTTTCAATTTTAATCGCCGCAAAATTGCATTCAAAAATCGTTCAATTTAATTTTCTGCTGTGAATTTTGATGTCTAACCAGAAAATAATCAACAGAGTCAGGCCTCAAAATTTTTAAGCTGGATTTACTGAGGGAAATTTTGGTGTGCGCCAAATCTAATTTAGAATAATTTGAAATGTTCATTTTCATGAGCACATCTAACAATAAAACCAATTGCGACAATAACGATTAAATTAATTTGAAATTATTATTTTGTATTTGAGGTGTTTGTGATACGTGTTTGCTTTTTAAAGTGCATGCATGCAATAATTTTTATCGAAATTAGAAAAGGTTTTTAATTTAAAAAATCTTTAAAATTAAAAAAAAATTAAAAATTTGATAATTTTCAACATTTTAATCATAAAGTTGTTTTTTAGTAAATTTGAGCTATGAATTTTCATAGAGAGAATTTTCAAACAGAGAGTTTTTTTAAAAAAAATAGATAATTCTCATCAATTTTAAATGATTTCTTTATTTTAATTTTTTATCATTATTTTTCAATGTTAGTCAACGTACATTGCAATGCAAGCAGTATTGCAATTATTGAGAGCATCACGACGCATGTAAATGTATCCCTGCTCACCCCATGTAGTTCCTGTAAAAATCATCTTATAATTATCTCAACATCAACGAGAATAAAAACTCACCCCATGAATTTTTAACTTTCCATACAGGAACATTGTTATATAATCCAAAACCAGTTATGATAACCGCTAATGAAAAATAAAATAAATTAAAATAGAATTTTTAAAATTTAAGGAACTTGCCATGATTGAGATTTCTAAAATCACACTGTGGAATTGTAGCTGTCGCCTTTGGACACGTTGAATCATAGAAAACTCCACTTCTGTAGCTCAAGAAAGATGACGAAGAATATAAACCTACAGCAACCGGTCCAAAATTTGCGATGATCGATCTCATTAGAGCTTCATTTCCATTTACACTTGTTTGATAAGTATTTGTATAATTTAGAGGAAATCTTTTAAGTGAACTTTTGCATGTTGCATATCCAGTATTCGCTGTGGTGTAACTTGCGGAAGTGTAAGCATAATCAGCCCAAGATGGACATGATGTGTTAAACTGATTTTTAAGGACATTATAGGCAGTAGTTGGCCATCCACCATTACATCTATTGTTTGTTGAAGTTAAATCACAATCAACTAAAAATTGAGGTGCAAGAAGTGGAGAATTGAATCCTTTAATTTTGTTGTAGCACTCAAGAACTCCAAGAGCTGCAAAAGCCCAGCAACATCCACATCTTCCTTGATTAACAATCGGTTGACAATATGAACTCCAATCGCCAGACAAAGGCGCATTTGTGGCAGTGAATTCATTAAATTTTGGAAGTGCACGAGCTTCGAGGGGAGGAACAAGACCTTTTAATCTGCTTTCTGCCTCTTCACTCGTTAAATGATCATACTCGTTTGAACCACACACCCATGTTGTATCGGGTTCTTCATTATGTTTATTGCATCTTCTTTTCTTCTCCAGAACTCTTTCAGCTCTTTTCTCAAGCGATTCAGAATCTTTGTCTTCCCATTTATCTTTTTTGTATTGATTTTTCCATTTAATGAAATCGGGATCTTTTTTAGCCTTTCGCTCAGCTTCAACAGAAATAATCGCAATTAAAACTAAAATTACAAGCAAATTCTTCATTGCACAAAATTTAATTTCTTACTGATGAAGTATCGATAGAAACTTCTTGTTTTATAAGTCAATTATTTAAAAATATTTTTTATCTCATTCAAGTAATTAGTTTCAATATTCTCAATTAATAAAAACAAAACAGACATTGCGTTGTTTTTTAACGCGTCGTTTAGAAATTAAATAAAGTTTTTAAGATCATAATTTGAGGTGAATGTTCTCAAGTACTTAAATACCTTTCAAGGTTAAGTTTATCGTAAAAAATTAATAACGTTTAAGTTAATTTTGATAGTAAAATTTTAAACTTGATAAATGTTTCCAGTTTATTTTTAAAGCATGATATATATTATATTATATTTTGGAACATGACGCATGAAAAAATAATTGAACAGATGCAGTTGAAGAATTTCGTTTTAACAACAACTTTTGTGTTTATGGAAGGAATTCATTGAAATTCCTTTTTACATTAAAACAAAATTACAAAAACTTCTGAAAAATTGCTGCAACCAAAAACTCACTTAAACTTTTGCTGCGGTCACTTGTGATGAACAAAAAATTGATATGCAGCGCAACATGAATAATGAATGGTTTCATTAGCAGGTTGTGATTTAAAATTTATGAGTTTTTAATAGAAAAAGCAGCATGTGGTGAGATAAGGGGATGCAAGGACATTGGCATGCATCCATTGATGTCAGATAACGTTCGTTTAAATGGAATATGTCTATAGGGCTGTTTGTTGAATGCATATTAAAGGTTGAGGGTAGAGAATTTTTTTTCGATGAGGTAAAAAAATCTTTGAAGTTTAAATTTTAAACCAGCACAAGTGCAATCAAGTCTTAGAAGCACTCGATAATGTTGGATGTTTATTGAATGGATTATTACAAAGTTTAAGTAAAAAAGACAACTGAGAAAAGTTTTTTCTCCGCAAAGGAGAGAACAAACACCGTTGGATGGTTCTGAAAGATGAAAAGAAGGTGCTTCGAGCTTTATTCAATTTTTTCCTTTTCCAACTTTAAAATTAAATCCCTTTTATTGTTTTTTCTCCTTGCAAAAGTGGATCTTTGTGTTTTTGTATCTTTAGCTATCTTTAGCTATCTTTTCTGCTTTGTGTAACGCTGCAGCAGCGCTGGAAAAAGTTGAAGTTGAGCGCAAACACTTCAATCGACCCCGGGTATGAGGGAAAGTGGCTTTATTAACAACTTTTGTAACGATTTTTTTATGCTCTTATGAGTCAGCAAAGCAAAAAAAGTTGCTGATAAATCCATGCTAAGTTTTTTTTCAGAAAATTTCCGTTTCTTACTTTATATTCATTTAATTCTTACCTTGAGCTCCTTTCAAACTCATAACATTTCTTCCTAAATAATTTTCTCTTACAAGAGTTTTAAAAAGCAAACAGCAATAGTTTGAAATCTGTTGAAAAGTTAAATGAACATTCAAAATTTTCTTGAAATTATTTTACATAACTTTCAGGCGAAATTTTTAAATTTTTTGTAAAGAAATAAATTTAAATATTAAAATTCATACAAAAGTTTGAAAATCGGTCTTTAAAAGTCAACAAAAGAGAAAAATAATATCTTTATTATCTTTTGATCTCCTCCCACGATTGAAAATCAAACAATAAAATTTTACGTCTCACATTTCCCCCAAAAAAAAATCTGAAAAAGAAAATTCATATTTGTCTTTTGCGTCGATGCGTGAGTTTTAAGTTGTTCGTAATATTTTTTATTTTTGGAGTTGAACGCGACTTTGAGGGTGTTCTATATATGCTATCGATCTACATATTTTTGAAATTCAAATAGGATTTTTTCTCTTTTACTTTTTTTATTCCACAACCGTTAGCCTCAATAGAAGGAAAAGTTCAAAAAAATTTTTCACATAACTCTGATGAAATCATTTTATAAATGGCACACATATAAATTTCATATCTATATATTTTTTTTGAATAACACAAGAGGAAACCGACAAAAAATTCTTTTATACTGCCTTAATCAGTGGAAATTCTCAACTCACAAAGGCACAAAAGCGAAATGAAGCATGAACAGAGAGATCTATAGAGAAATGAAGACATAGATGATTATGATGCGAGATGTGCTTTGAGTATACACACATCTAAAATTGATGCCAAAAAAAGATGAATTAAATATTAACCACCGAGTGAATTTATAAAATGAAATTTTTGAAAGCGGAGGAATTCGAAAAAGGATGAAATTCAAACTTTGAGGGGGGATGAAATTTAAAAACATTTCTACGTATTTTGCCAAACTGCAATTTAATTTATTCGTGTGAAAAACTTTAAAAGCTCAGCAAAAAAATTATTCGATGCTTAAAATCATTTAGATCTTTTGTTATTTGTTTTTGTGTAGGTTTTCTCACGATCCTTTTCTTGTATCCATGTTCACTCACACACATCGAACATTTTTGGGTATTTTATGGCTTATATTGAATCAAAAGGTTCTGTTTAAGGTTTCTTTAAAAAAGGGAAGTTTTACTGTTTCACAATGTTTTTCCCTTTGCTGACTCGCTTTCTCTCATTCAGTCACTAACTTACTCGCCCATATTGCATGCGAGAGAGATTTATTGCATAAACATTTTTCGAATCATTGAACTTGTAAAGAAAATGTACGCAACATTTATCATGATGAGGAGAAAGTTGAAGAGAACATTTCTTTAACTTATAACACACAAAATGTAAAGACAGCAAAGAATGCTTTGAAGAAAAAAGGACTTTTCCACATACATTTTAATCTCTCGATGCGAAAAATTTAAATAATAACTAAGTAGGCAAATGTCTTTTTAAAAAGAAAAGAGCTTTTTGATATCACATGGTAAGCTTAGTGTGGGTCACCACAGTAACGGCAGCTGCTGAACATTCAAAATTTGACATTTAGCAAAAAAGAGGAGAAATAATTTATGAGAGACTTAAAATGTGGTTTGCATATATTAAAAAGAACTTGTTATTTTTTTTCTCGTTGCTCACATTGACAAAAGTATTTTTTATTCAAAAAAAAAGTAATCTTAAGCCTATACACGCAAATAAATAAAATCCACGACATGATGCAGAAAAAAAATCATCTGATTCCTGAAATGATTTCCTTAATCCCAAAAGTCTCTCTCTCGCTCTGTCGTAAATATACACACGTATAAAATTATCCTGTAAAATGAACACTGAGGGGAAATCTCTCTCCTGCTCATTACGATTGATCACTCTCATCCGCTTTTCTACTTCGCTTCTGCCAAATCCAATTCGACTCTTGATAGTAATCCTCAATATCGTTTAACGTTTTGTCCTTTGTTTCTGGCAGGAGCCAATAAAAGAGGAGAAAAGCGCAAAAGCTCGAACAGCCGAACATGAAGAAGAGTCCTTGGGTTTTGATGACGATCCGGAGCCAGGGAAATACTTTTGTAATGCTGAAGAGCATCAAATTGAATGCTGTGAAAATCATACCCGACCAATGTCGCACCCGAAGCGGCAATAACTCCCCAACCATAATGCCCGGCATAAGCATCGAACAAGTATTTGCGGAGATATAAAGTAGCATTAAAATTCCAATGATGATTAAGTCATTAAAAGATTTCGTCGTGTTGCCCTTCCAATACAGAAATGCCGACAATGTGAGGCTGATGATGGCGGAAAATATGCACGATGACAAGTACAACTTCCGGCGCCTCCACTTCAATAATAAATAGCAATAAACCATCGTTAGTATTAATCTGATTAAGGCAGTGAGCACGGCCGACTGCATCGTTGAGATTTGCATTGAGTGGTCGTCGCCAAAATTACAAATCTCCGTGATAATGTCGACGGCATAAAACACTATCAAATATGTGCCCGATAGGATTTGGAGGATGTTGAATGCATTAATTAGGATTATTGGCTTCAACACCGACGGCTGCCTGATGACACTCAACACTGATTGACTTTTATGGCTTCGATTCATTTTGTCATTCTCGATGCGCTCAATTGTCTGCTTCAGCTCAATTTTCGCTGTCTCATCGGAATCGCGAAGCCATTCCAAAGCTGAAGAAAATATTATGATTTACTTTAAAAAAAACATTTTAACTTTTTTCATACCTTTTTTCGCTTTCTCATAGTAGCCTTTCTTTGCAAGCCAGTTTGGCGATTCAGGAGCAAGCGCTATAGCCATAAATGAGAAAATTGGCATGAGAGACCCACACCATGCCACCGTCCGCCAATGAAAGATGCTCCCAAGACCGTAGACTAATAAAATGCCGCACGAATACGATACAAATGGAATTCCCACTAAGATGCCTTTATGTAATGACATTAAAATGAGAGAGAAAACATTTCTATGATAATTAACCTCCGCTCGTGTTGCTAATTTCAATATTGGAAAGAAAGTTACCTCGTAAATTTGCCTGCGAAATTTCGGCGAGTAAAATCTGTAAAAAAGAAGAAAATATAAATGAAAAATTATGCAAAAAAAAGGTTAGGTAATGAAGTGAATTTGGAAGTGGTCAAGTTAGAGGAGAAATTATCATAAACGGTGATGTCAAGAGATATTACGCAAGTTTCGCTTTCTAAAAAAGGCAACATCTGACGAGAGAAAAAATTTTTTGTGACTTTTACCACAAGGAACTTTATTAAAAAATTGACAAATCATTAAATATATCCTACCTGAGCTGGCGCTGCCATAAGACCAACAGCAATACCGCACACAATCCTTCCAACGAGAATGGCAACGTGAGAAGTTGATAGTGCAATAATACCCCAGCCACTCAATAATGGCATTATGGAGAGCAGTAGAGTACTCTTTCGACCGTATGCATCCATTATTCCGGCTGATACCAATGAACCCATCGGTGTTGCCAGGGAATGTATTGACGCTAAACGTGTGTGAAGAAAAGTGAAAAGCAATGCAATGAGTTGGAAAATTTAAAAAAATGTTTAAGGTAGTGTGAAAAAGGGAAAGAAAGAAGTTCCGTAATTAAATTAACTTTAGACAATTTACTCGAACCTTAAATCCGATTTTAGGACTTTTTCTCTGTACTTGCTTTGTATACCCAGGAGATCTTTCAAGAATTGAATTTTAATGTTTGAGTGATTTTTCACTCGCAAGGAAAATATTGAATTTCAGTCTCATGGTCATGCATGAGGAAGACGACGAAAAGAGATTAAAAATGGAAGGGATGAAGCAAGAGCTTACCAACCCAACTCGCCATTTCATAGTCCATTGAGAGGGCATCCGTTGGATGGTTGACCAATTGAGGTAGAATGACTGTCGAATATCTATATTTTTTTTCAATGTGAGAGGATGAAAAATTAAATTCGTTCAAACTTTCATCACAATCTATTAAATTTTATGTCCTCAAAATCGTTTCTGCGATAGTAAAAAAAAGCTCGAAACATTTTCTGTTTGTTGATAATAAAAAATAAATGTCAATGAAATTGAGTTCGGAGCACTCACCCAATGGGCATTCCAACTGAACAAGCGAGCAATAAGATTGCGCCTGTCATCAGAACCTGCAAAAAAGAGAGAGAGAAAATATTAACATGGGTTCATTTTTCACACTTGTATCATCGAATAATAATTTATTTTATGTATATGACCTCCGGGAGGGATGGCTGCAAAGTCCATGTTTATATATAGGAGAGCACGGTCAATAACATTTCTCAATGTGAAGTTCATTATTATCGAACACTTTTATGTGTGTATAAAACTATCGAATGTCATTGGCATTCGATTATGGACTTCATTTCCATATCAAGTTTTCGCACCAAAATTATTAAAACATTTTTGTTCTGTTATATTCATAACATTGGACTTCCCGATGGTTACAATCGGATTTTTTTGAAATTTATTCACATTTAATTTTTTAAATTTAAATTTCAAATTCGAGAATAAAAAAAATTCCTCACATTAAAATAAATTTTTAAGGTTAAATTTTAAAAATTTCTAATTCAAGAATAAAAATATTTCCATCCCTTGCTAATTTTGTTTTCTTCTTATTGCAATTTCCCTTTTCATTTCCACCCCTCACACAAGCTAGAAAATGTCAAATTTTTAGAGCGACTCAATAAATTTCGATTCAGTTCTTCATCATCATTTGCTGTCATGAAATGTCATCGAAATGAAAATATCAGCAAGAGTGAGCGAGCTTTAATTGTTTTGTTGTGCCTCGATTCAATCTTTTTCCCCTTCATACACTTGATAGAAAGAGAAATGAAATTGAATAGCAGACGCACATAGTGTGCTTGTTTGAGCAAAATGCGAGACACGCGATCGCTATACGAAAATGGAAGGAAGGCTGACGTCATTGATCAAAGGTCTCTCTAATTTTTGTTTCTATAATTTCGGCAAAACTCAATTTTATGGACATACCGGAGCTTCTAAACATACAACACGAAATGTTTATGGCCGAGAATTAATTAAACATTCAGGTGTGACACGATTTTGTGACGGTTTCGATAGAAAACTCTTTTTTTCTGTTTACTCGCTTGAAGGTGTCGACAGCAATTAAGCATCGACATTGCACACACACACGACATGCTGATGATAGTCGAGAGCGGAACATAGAAAGGAACTTTGATGTATGACGACGATCATTATGCGGTTATCAAACTTTTTTTTCTCCTTCGCGCTTCGACGACGCGATTTAATGATAAAATTACTCCCGTCGTACACTTCGCTCCGTGACATTGTGTGGATTTGGATGTGGGAGAAAATTTATATGCGTTTATTGCATTCAAGGGAATTCCACTTCATTGTGGTGGCGAGATAATAGAAATTTATATCAGCTGTTCTCATGATGACACACATCATCATAAAAAATAAGAAGAAGCGCGTATCTTATTGGATGAGGTCAAGGTTTCATTCGCACCGAAAAATATTCTTTTATGACCTCATGTTAAAAAAAGTTCTGAGATAAAAACACTTGATTATCTGAGTTTATATTTTTTATGTGTTTCGCCTTGGTGAGAAATTTAGCATTTACTCGGTTCTTAATCTTGCATCATACGAAAAAGTTTTCCCTCGAAAATTAAAAGTATTAAAATTCAATTCTATAAATTTTTACAAATTTTTACGAAAATTTTGAAGCAACCCTGAAGGAGATGTAAAATCTCACAAGAGGCTTCACTCTCACCCCTTTCACCCTTCATCGCCATCATCATTTTTTCTCTTCGTCGTTTTGCATCGTGATGATTTTGATGATGATTTATGAGCTCTGTGCTCAAGGCAGCAAAAGAGATGCCTTGTAGTCGCGATCACATAAGCAAAAAAGAAGAGAGATATGAAGACGGTTGCAAACGACGGCATAAAGAAGAGAGGATTTCCATTTTTATGGTAATGATTGCGAGATATATCTTCAAGTTCACCTTCGTGCATTTCACATTATCCTCACTTTTACCACCTTCGTCGGTTTGTTGTGTCGTGTATGTGCCTTGAAATATATTTTCATCGTTGCGAGAATTTATAGAAATTTGATGGGTTCTCTCACTCGACTGTCATATCTCTTTTATCATATTTTACGACTTTGTACTGCCGCTTACAGAAATCATGACAGATGTAAATTTGTTGCCACCTGACACCCTTCTCATGTATCTCAGGTGTGTGTGCGTTGTTTACTACCCTTGGTGCGAATGACAGATATTCATCTTTTATCAATCGAAAGCAGATACACGATGGGGATTCAAATGACATATTTTGTTATTTATTGAAAATAATTTTTCTTATGATTTCTTTCCCTCTCGCAAAAAATGACGAGCATGTGAAAAATGATTTTTCTGGGTATTTTTGTGTGATAGTAAATTTTTTAAATAATTTTAAACAGAATTTTTTTTGAAATTTAATTAATTTTTTATCCTCTACAAAATGCGCGGTTTCTATTTGCACAAACTTAGAAAATTTTATTTGCCCTTTTGTAATTTTCCACGAAAAAGGATTTTAAGCACTTTTCAACTAGTTGTTAATTAACTTATTAATATTTTAAATTTTCCCTCGAATTCTTGAGGTAACTTTTCGTCTTCAAACCCACACACAAAAACCATTCTCCACGTCAATCTAATTTCATTCCGGCTCGATTTCGATTTCATGGAAATTTAACAGCAATTGGCAAAATTTAATTTCGAAAGCATCGCATGGCAACAACATCAGAGCCGTTTGTTGGTAACAGGCAATAGCATCGAAAGGAAAGCCGTAACAATTCTTTAAAATATTCAGGAAGTGAGAAAGAAAATTTTCGCTTTTCTTGTAAAGCGTTCAACGGTGGTGGAAGAGTCAAAAGAAGAAAATATGTTTAGTCACTTTGTAAAATTTTCATTAATTTTTCTTTCTCCCCTCACATACTTTTTTATACCTTTCTTTTTTCTCTCCCGGTGTCAGTTTTAATCATTAAAAATTTTTCCTTCACTCCAACGCACCAAAAAAAAGAGAGCGAGAATCTTTTGCATAGTCAGTGTTTCTGCTGGTGATGTTTTATAAAAAAAGGCTCAGGAAGTGGGAAAATTTCTGCGAAGAACTTTTTTATATGTGCGGAGAATTTTCTAAAGGTACCACAACATTCATTAAGTGCGAAACGGAAAAGAAGCATGAAAAAAAGTTTTTTCCCCTCCATCCATGTAACAGAAGTTGAAAAATAAATTTCTGAGGAGGGTAAAAAGAGAAGTGAAAGCAAACTCACCTGATGCCAAACACCATTTTTCGATGATTTGCCTTGCTGTTGCGATGGTGGCCCATCGTTGTTGATTATTAATTTGTCAATCTCAATTAACTGTGTCTTATGAGGAAATTTATTGCCTTCGCCAACATCACCATCCGTCCTCTCCGATGACACATTTGCCGCTTGATTGATATTAATAATTTTGAACTTTTTGTCATTGTTGCTGTCAGCTAATGAAACTTTCTCACACTCGCTGTTAAATTGATCGCTGTTTACCATCCAACATGCATGAATTATAATGAGGTCGTGGTGGGGGATGCGCGACGTTATATATGGAGGAAAAGAAAAATAATCGCATTTCACCAATTAATGGAAATGTATCATTAATTTTATTCCGCTGTGACATTGAGGAATTGAATGTGTGCCTAGAGTGCTTCAAGAGTGTCATTAATTTGAGATTTGAATGAAAATTGTTGGTGACAGCTATTTAAGTAAAAAAAGATTATGTTTTCGCCGCGCGCGCGTGCACTTCAACATGATGAAGCGAAAGCAATATGCGAGGACTAAAAAGTCTATTTTTCACTCATAAAAAAAGCACTCTAGACTAAGTTTTTTTGGGAACAAAGTATTTGACAAGGGAGGGAAATTTTTTTAAACTATTTATTAAAAACTAGAAAGCAACTTTTTAAACTTTTTCATGCAAATATCATGAATAACATAATGCTAGTAATTTTTTCCATCCCTTGTCAGTAAATTTCAAGTTCTAAGAGCAAGAAAAGCTTTACAATGCCATTGTTGGAGCTTATGGTGGTTGTATGTCGCGAAAATGATGATGCTCTTCGAGATTCTTTCCTCACCCACGATGAATAGCCGAAGAAAATATATAAAATTTGTACGCGGCAACGATATGAAGCACTTTTTGTCAACAATAAAGTTTTTTACTCTCAAGAAGGATTTTTTTCACTTATTCTCAAACATGCTCACGCTCGCAAGGAGAACAATTTGAGGGCACTTGAATCCTTTTTTTGCTTCCCGCATTACTTCGCATAATACGACATATGCACAAAATCCCACTTGAGCCTTTGAGTTATTCTCTTTGAGTTTTGCAACTTCACCGCATAATACTTTAGGACTGTTCGCAACACACACACAAAAAAATCTCTGATTACTGAAAATAAAACTCTTTGCTTTGTTATGTTCCAACTTGTGCGAGTGACAAGAAAAATGAGTCCTTAACTCTGTTATAATTTCTCAGAAAGCCACATGAATTTATCACATAAGAATTTAAAAAAAAAAATAGTCACAGATTTATAACGCGTGGCGTTCCGCTTCACGTTAGACTTGCAAATAAATTGGTGGCTTTCTCGGAGAAAACGTATAAACCGAATAAGCTTTGTGTGACTGACTGAATGATGTGCGTGTGGATGAGAGCGAGAGGCACTTTAAAGCTGCCTCTCTTCTTTTATTTTCTGGTTTAAAGCCACTCACTAATACAAAGTCTGAGATTGTTGTGTGATCGCGATGTTTTGTGTGAAATTAACATGCATGCTTTTTCATGAGTGTTTAAGCGATAAGAAGGAAGAGTTTTATTTTCTAGAACTATTCTAATGAGGATTGATGAATTTTAATTTGGAGTTTGTTAAAAAATTATAAAAGCAATTTTAATGTCTCTCCAAATGTGTCATCAAAAAAATTAGAATTCCTCCACAAAAGTTTTTCTTTCATGTCACTTTTGCCGCCCGAAGGATTCTTTTTAAATCATTATCAAAGCTTTAACTTGAAGCTGAGATCAAAGCATATCTCTTTTGTAAGTGTGAATGTTTTGACAATTATGACTCAAGAGACATCATTATCTTGATTAAATCTCACTCCACAACACCAGGAAGATTATATCACTCACTTTATGTTAAAAAATTCTGACACAGATCCAGCTCTCGCAAGGAGAAAGGAGGAAGTAATAAAAATGTATGAGAAAATTGATTTAAATCGCAAAACTCATGTGATAATGGTGCCGTCGTGAAGTGACACACTTCTAGTTATATCGTCAAGTCTTTTTGATCCGATTGCGTCAGTTTTGATTAATCGCGCACTTGACAATTTCTTTTTTTTTCGGGAGTAACTGTCTTGACCCATTTTTTTAAGCACACGCATGCAAAAAAAGTAAACAACGAATTTAGATTTTAGATGGAATTCAATCAAATTTTATTAACCGCAATTCCAAACTCTAGAACCCTTCAGTGTTCAAGTACAATTTCGTGCATTTTGATTTGAGCTCAAACTCGTTCAGTTTTTTCATGTCAGCGAAATTTGGCACGATCTGCTTGTGCTCCATGCAAGGTTCCTTATTCTTTTCCTCCTCTTCACATTCTCCGTATTGCTCGCGTTCATCGTCTTCACGAATATTAAGCTCCTCCGGGCACATTCCGAGTGGCGGTCTTAATGGATTCTGCGAATAACTTCTAATCGAAGGTATAACAAATTTCTTGAGTGATTGGCGGAAAATTGACATAATTGAAATTTAGAGAGAGATTTTTTTTCGATGTAAAATTTATTTTTGGAAAAGAAAAAGATTGCTGAGTTAATAATGGCATGAAATTTTACCCTTTAATCAGTCTGCACCCATTAAGAAATATTTTTATGACACAAAATATCTTCATGACAATCAGAGCAACTCAGCATAAAAATCTATTCAAAACTCACCCCTCAATGACACTTAAATGAAATTCTAATAAAGATTAAAGCCCAACCTAAAAAAGCCTTATAATTTTTCTATTAATAAACCACAGTGCTAATGACTTTAATGTCGGTTATCAAAGACAAAAGTAAACATACACCAGAGAGGAAAATTAAAGGCGTTTATTTTTGTTGTTTTCCATAATCGTCCCTCATGCCATTCTATATGCCATCATAATCTCTCTTTTTTGCCGAGTCATTGAAAGCACAATATTTACATTAGATATATTTCAGCCGAAGCACAGCAGTGACAGAAATCCGTAGGCACTGATAAATTTTTCGTGTTTATCGCATGCAATAAAAAAATAATTTCCATCATCATTAGAGAATTTTTTCTCCTTCAAATTAAATGATTCTTTTGATGCATACGTGAGAGAGAGAACACAATAGAAAGTCTTATTAGGCCATGGTCGAAAATATATTTGATCATGAATTTAAATTTCCTACACTCCACGTCCGCTTTATGAGTTATAAGACGATTAAGCTTGTAAGGTCATGTTTTGTGTGTTTTCGATGATCAACGAGGGTCATGGAGGTATATTTTGTGCTTATGCTCATTTCGCATGCATTCAATTCAGCTCAGTGAGCAACTAGAAGGAAGTTCACTCATGCAATTTTCATCTAAGTACTACAATATACGTACGTGCACTTATCTATGTAAATGTGTTCAATAAGGAAGAGAAAAGTGCACATACTATACTTTTTTATGAGATTCCATTCTATGATGCACATAAAAATGATGAGTTTATGATGGATAATTTCATTTTTATTTACGATATATTTACTGATGTGTTCACATATGATTGTGTGCACCTCATTCAGTCACTTTATGACATAGAATCGAGAAATGTAAAAAAAGGTACTGAAAAGATAGTAAAAATATGGAAGATAATAAAAGTAGTAAATGTTGTACTTGTGAAAATTATTGCGATACATTTTTATGGGAGAAATTTATTGCGGATCAAACTCTTCTGCTTATCAAAGATTTTTATAAATTTAGAAAATCATTTTCTCAGCAGAAATCTCATCCACAATGACCAAGAAATAATCGTATTTTTCATTCTTATAAAATATGCAAATTTAGCTGCAATTTATTGTGAATTATTGACATAAAAATAGTAAACAAACAATTTTTTTCTATCATCATGAAACTAAATTTTAAATTGATTACAGCAATTTTATATTGAATTTAAAATTTTGCAGATTTTACTGAAGATCGAGTTAAAAAAATATAACTTTAAATTTATAAATTTTCTTCAAATAAAATGTAGGTCATCCCTTAATATGATCAGACACTCTAACACATCGCAATGATCCAAACATTTCAGTACTAAACAAACTTCTTTTGTGACCTGAATATGACTTTTTCTACTTTATTCTCGGATTCAATATTTTACGACGGTGTGGGATGAAAGTGAGCAGAATATTATGAAGCATAAGGCAATAAAAATATGATGTGCGATTCACGAAAAGTTTAGCGTCATATGTAGTTCCCTTTATGTCTCTAAATTGTCTTTTCACACTCAACTAGCTCATGATTGATAACGAACAAAGCGAAGATGAAAGTGAATTTATAACTCATAAAAGTAAGAATGAATTTATGATTTTTCTATTAAGAAACCACAGTGCTAAAAACATTTAATGATGAATTGAAAATAAAATTAAAAACTTTAACTTTGTTCAGATGAAAACAATAGAATAAGTTGCAGTAAAGAACTTGCAGAAAAAAAATTCAACTATATATAATTTTTTGCAATACATTAGAGCGAATTTATCGATGTCGGTAGTAAAATAAAATATGCCAGTATTTTCTATTATTCTTTCAAGTATGACAATGGAAAGTCGGAATTGGAAGACGAGAGTGATTCAATCAACGCATGCGACATTAGCAAGGCTGAGTGTCAATTTAGTCTCTTCTATGCGATTGTCATGTTATGTTCGTATGTATACTCGAAATCGTTGACCTTATAAAAAAATTGCTTACTTAAAAAAGGAAAAATAAATTTTTATCGCATTAGAAAATGAAAGTTTTTAACCAATTGCATATTGTGCTTGGCAAAAATAAATTTAATTTTAATATTTAAAAAATTTGCTCGCTCAACAGAAACCAAATTTCACATCCGTTAGTGCTTGACAGTGAAAAAAGCTTTTTTTTCTATCTTCGCACCATAAAAATGCAGAAAAGGTTCATTTGCATAATGTAAATACAATTTTTCTCATTCTTTGACACGATAGTGACAGTGATAATGGAAAATTCGTGTCGTTCAATGGCTTTAAGCTCTTATGTAATGCAAAATGTGTGTGTATGGGTGGATGCAGAGTTGAAAGCATTTTATGCGATTGCGATCATCATCGAGTTCGTATTTTAGAGAAAAGCGTACACAAAAGCAAAATCCTCTACTATTTTTCCACGTGAATGAATGCTCACTCTAACGATTTTAAGCTTTTAAGAAGATTTTCAGGATGAAAATTGGGAAGCTTTAACAACAAAAAATAAATTCTCTTTATTAAAAAATCCCAAATCCACTCTCGATGTATAAGAAACTGATTTGAATTTAACGTTCGATGAATATGAATTATTTAAATATGATAATTTCAATCGAACATTGCCATACGCTCACAGCTTCTGCCAGAGGAAAATTCTGCGATTTTCATATCAAAATCTATTAAAAAGTGATGAAGCACAATCTTTCAATCCCATACGCCTTGGCAACAAAGTAATTAATTCATTCATGGCAGAGTACGAAGTGAAATTGACTTTTTAATTCGGTGTCGTTGCATTTTAAAGCAGATTTAAGTGAATTTTAAATTATTCAAACGGATGCAAAATTTTCTACAATTAAACCTCAACATTGTCTCTCAAATTTCAAATGGTGTCTAATTAGCTAAACATATCAAAAAGCTCAAATAGTCGCTCAAAGCTCATCACTTCTTTCTAATCACGAGCCACAAGCCCTTTTACATTCCCATGCACAACAAAACTCAAACATAATCCCTCGTTGTTTGCAAAGCACATACATTCGACAACAAGGATCTGAAATAGCCAATGGATTGCATGTCCAATGTGTATTTTATTGCATAATAGATTCTCCATTCATGGTCAAATAAGTTGTAAGTGGAAACCACTGAACCTAATTGCATAAAGAGCACTGCTGCATAATTTATAATTCCAAGAGAGTGGATGACATGATGTATAATGTGAGTGTAGTACATCTAGAAAACAGACCATTAAAGACGTCGAGTATGGAGGAACATAAAATTAAAGGAGAGCATTATTGTCGTGAAAGCAAGTGTACTTGTCGTTTTATTACATCTAGTCTCGAACTTCTTTTTATTCTGAACACAAAGCGATGTGCTTGTAAATTGCACGGAGCGAACAAAGCGCGCGCAAAAAAAGTCGCAACCTAAAATCCGCTTAAGCCCTTAAAGAATATTAGTAGATAAAGAATACGGCAGCGGAAGTAGCTTTTTTTCCCGTGTACAAAAAACCACAATAAAACATTGTGTAAAGATTAAAAAAATGTGAATACTTTTTTCACTGCTGCACTTTTTTTCCGTCTAGATGCTGTTTATTTTGTTGATAAAATCCACTTTCATATGCGATGATGTAGCAGCGAGAGAAAATCCACAGTCCGCATGTACTCAGTGTTCGTTGCTTGAAGGGATAATAAAGGAAATACTATTTCATACTCGCCGCTGTGTTCAGCATGTATTATTTTCAAATGACACCGAATATTAGCTTTTCATTTTTATCTTCAGATTTTTCTATGCACTCAAATGTGGTCGCTAACTGTGGCAGGGTTTTAACTAAAAAATTTAATAATGAATCTAATGAAACATCCATAAAAATGCATGATTTACTATCATCTTCCTACTTCTATCTTTTTTTATTACAAAATTGCATATTTTTGTAAACTTCGCCGAATAAAAAAGTTGAAAATGCAAAACGTAATTCATTTTACCTCGCTCGCCACATAGATTTTTTGTTTTATGATTTTGAGTGCGGTTTGTGCTTCAAATATAATTTTTTCTTGCTTTCTATAAATTTTGTTTTTTAAATTAATTAATAATGAAACGAGAGACCAAGGCCATGAATATGAAAGCGGAGTAAAAAAGAGCCCTCATGACGAGTAATTACGTTTGGCTTATATAATTATGATTGTATGATACATTTGAGAGCGGTAAAAAATGATTTTTTTTGCTTGCATGAAAACTACCGCAGCAGCAACAGCAAAAAAAGTTAATTTAATTTATGAGGGAAATTTTCATCTTTGAGCGCGTTTTATGAAGTCGAAAATTATTTTAATTTCTTTGTAATTTAAATTATTTTAATTTTAAACAGTTAAAAATTAATTAGTGAAAAACGCGCTTGATAAATATTCACGGCTACTTTTCAATCTCATTTCTCCCCGCTTCAACTCAGTTGGACTTCAATAAATTTTTCCATCGTTTTCTCTCGTGTACCTTTTACTGTTTGCGGTTTTGTGCCCCAAAAAATGAAATGAAATTTAATTCACAGTGGAGAATTTAATTCGGAATTGTGTGGAATTCTTATGGGAGAACAATTTTTTTGCGCAAAAACTTCAATTAACAAGCAAAAGAAAAATCCGCAATTGTTTTTAAATTAATATACAAAAGTTCATTATTATAGAAAAGAATATTAACCTAATGAGATTGCTATCAGAAGTAAGAGTATTTTAATTAGCTGCGACGAATAAATGACGATGATGGCAGAATGCTAGAGTGCCGCATAGTGCTGCCACATTCATTTGCACACAATATAGTTGAGTGGAGCATAGTAAAAAAATAAGTGAGATCCCTATCTGAAAAGGATGATCCTTAAGTGCACTTCAGAGAAATAAACAATTACAATTAAAAAAATTGCTTCAACCAGAAAACTGTCTTTCTTGTCTTTCACCCCGCAACTCTGACTACGAAGAAAGTTCTCAAGGAGAAAGAAAAGAAAAACAGAGATTGTCGTATCAAAGAGAAAATTGAGAGCGAGTCATCATTATTTTGCTACCATAAAGTGCAGCACTTTGCCACGCTTCTCTTCCGACGTGATTATACTCGGTATCGCTTTGCAAAAATCCAATTTATGACCGTCCATCCTGCTAAATATGTTTTCATTGTCTTTAAAGTATTGCACAAGTGCGAAAAAGATGAAAATATTTTTTTCCCTCAAGGATTTACCTTCTTAAGTTTGCACGATCTTAATATTCGTATTCAAATATTTAACATCGAATGTATGCATACCGACTCAATAATTTCGATGCAAGCATACGACCGTAAAAAAGCGAGAGAATTTGAAAAATTTATTTACTCGATCAGGATGCAATAATGCGCTCGAGGTTTTTTATTCCTCATTGTCGTTGCTCAACGTCGTCCTTGTTGTCGTTTGCAATTGCATTCTACCTGTCTACATATTTATTTGTATTGTTCAAAATCGAGGGATAAGGAAAAATCACTATAAGCGATATATTCAAAAACAATTTTCTCCTTCGACATTTCTTTTTCTTCCTCAATGCACTGCCATGTGGAGTTTTTTTAAAGTAAAATTTCCTCCCTCTCTCTCGCTTGTCTTTCGTGTCTGCTGTGAACAAAAATTGCACTCGACAACCGTTTGCGAAGCATGAATTTTTAATGCATCTCTTTTCCTCTATACTTTTCACGCTTGCTTTCCTCATCGCATGCATCGTTTTTTTCCCTCCTCCTCATTTCGCATTAAACCGCCGACATCGAGAGGGAAAAAAGAATTTTTTTCCATTTACTTAATTCTTTTTTTCCACTTCATCGTCGAATGATTTTAAAATCTGCGGGCTTAACGATGATTTTTTCCTCACATCGCATAGTGAAAAATTCTGAGAAAAAAAATATTTCATATGCTCGATGAGGAAGAAGAAAAATCGAGAGTATTATATGCAATTAAAAGCGAAAAAGTTGGAAGCATTACCGACACATGTTCTCGATAATTCCAGCAATGAGATTTCTTTAAAAACTTTTCTTTTCTTTCCACATCCGGAGTTTGTTGTTTGAGTATTTTCCTTTTAATGCTGCTGATCTCGCGATTTCTTCCCTCTATCACTAATGTCATGAAACAACGAGTTGCGTAATGAAATGAGAAAAATGCTCAAGTGCTTTTCAACATTTGCAGAAACATCAAAGGATTTTTTCAACATGCCTCAAGGTCGCCAAAAGCTCATCGTTGATGAAGATAAAAGTTTTTTTGTTATTATGTAAAATCATCATTGCGGCTGTTGTTGATTATCGCTAGTTTCATGACAATCGCATAAAGTGTTGCAAAAAAATATAAAATAAAACACTTTGCGATGAAGAAAGCGCTCCTTCGATATAATTTTTTATGGAAGTTTTATGAATGCATATGTTGTGGCCTATCACTCTCGCTCTCTTTCTCATACATGACGATAGTATCGCTCTGATAACGAACGAACGACAAAAGCTTCGTATCAACAAAACAACCCACAATGTTTAGGAGAAAAAAGATATCGCGAGAGTGGAAAGAAAGAATGATGAATATTTCGACGACGTTGTCAAGCGAAGTGAAATAAGTGGAAGAGAAAAATTGAAAAAATTTGCTTTTCATCTCCTTAGCTTGTTTTTTCTGTCTTTTTTTACGTGAAAAAAATTGATTTTCTTCCTCTCACTTGCTCTCACACTGAAAGTTCGTGCTTCAAACCACAAAATTTATTTTTCCTGAATGCTTCTTGTCACTGCTCGTCATCTCATCTACTCACTCGACATGTCATGAGAAACAACTCCCTTGGCGATAGAGATATGTGTGTGTCTGTGTATATTACAAGATTTTTATTTCAGCATGGAGAAAGAAATTTATTGATGGAAGAGAGAAAAAAATTTGTATGTTATCGAGTGAAATTTGATAAGGCAAAATTGTACATTTCAGATTCACATGCGAATGATGATTTACTTGCTCTTGTCTCTGACACTTTCATGTGATATCTTTCTTTTATCTAAGCCCAAGAAATTGACATCATGATAAACATTCATCTCAATCTTCCTTCGAGAGGATACTCACTCGTGACGATTATTTATCATCAGATTATTCTTTCATAGAGGAGAATTGTAAATGAGACACATTTATTGTGCGATATAGAAAGTCTTGAGACTCGTCACATTTTACTTCTTTCGTCTGCACTTCATTATGATAACAAATGCGCACTAATGTTTCTTTTAATCTTCTTTTATTTCACTCTTTGCACTTTTTAAAAAAATCGTCATTTAGCGAGAGAAAAAAAAACAAAAGCGAAAAAAGTCTTTGCAAGTGCATTATTAAGATTGTTCAACGAAATGAAAAGGTGGAAAAGGGTGCAAGGGGATTTACATTTTTGCGCTGATCAAACAAAAAAGAAGTGCAAAAAAATCACTTTTCGCATACAACTCTGTACTGCAATTTACAAGGAACGTGCAGTAACATTGAGCAAATCAATGAAATTTATACAGCAGTGGGAAGAAGAAATTGACATTAATCTGCATTTGACATTGATTGCATTAGCGACAATCGAGATTATTTGTTTGCTGCTCGTTCCAGCATAAACTTTATAAAATTATACAACAAAACTATTTTGACATCGTCAGCAACATCCTTCTCACTCAGTGAAATTGCTCGACTCATGTCATTTGTAATTACAAACCCGTGATTCATCATCGAACTCGAAAATCCGTGGAGAGATTTCGATTTATCGAGAAAATTTCATAAATGCGACAATGGCATTGCAATGATGAGGTCTTTTGTTTCGCAATACATATATATACACCCGGAATGTGACAGGCACTATGCTGGTTTTCAAGAGAATGAATTTTAATTGGCTTTCATATGCGGCAACGATGACGACAAAGGACGGGGCTTATATGCTCTCTCTTAACCATCATCATCAGCATGCATAAATTCATAAAATTTTTGATTGCAAAGTCAATCTGATTTTCCTCACTTTCGACCGAGCGATCGAATCTAAGAGCTTTTCATCGCCTCAATTTCAATTTTATAGATGCTGTGCAAGAATTCTATTATTGCATCTCTAGGTGCTCATCAATCAGCATCAGCATGCAAATAAACTCATTAAATTTATCGTTTTCTCACACTTTATGCATGTTCTTGTGTCCGAGCGAAAATTTCATATTTGTTACACTTTTATTGCTCAATTCACTTAATGCATGTGAAAGTTTCTCGTTCAGCTTGAATTCACTTGCAAGTATTCTCCTTGGCATTCATCATTTTTTCTCCTTATCACTTTCTAAATTGTAGTTTCACAATGATGATTGCAAGACTTTTCATAAATTCATGCAGTCAGAGATATAAAAAAGGGATGGAAAGTTTTTTAAATTGCGCCTTAAAGTTATGCAAATTCTCAACAATTTTTAACTCTTTCTGACGTCTTGCTATTTATTTTATTTAAATTACTAAGTAATTGAACCACATTAATAAGCATACTTAAGTGATTTTGGTGCATAAGTAAAGCCACCAACTAGCTAGTGTCAGGATTCATAGCTACTCATCCAATTTCATCGGCATTTGGCATTTTTTAACTACGCCAATCGTAGGAGTGGTGTTAGTGATTTTTAACGTGCTCAACAATATTATTTGACCTTCGTTGACATCCATCAATCAAGTTGGAAGATTAAATTCAGCAAATTTCGTCGGCTTTTCCCACATTCGAATTAAAGTTGACCATTAAGTTGGCAACTGAACTTCACTGAACGGTACGTTTCGTTCTTTTAGCAAACTTCTCGTTTTTGTTTCTGTTACTTCTTTGCAGACAGGCTGATAAATTTTTGTGGGAGAATTTATCAGAATATAAGCCGTCGAAATCCGGACTCAACCTTAATTCATCGTCAACTCAACTCATCATTTGTTCAACTATCAATTTTCAAAGCCAATAATAGTGAAAGTAACATCAAAAGCAATTAACACCCTTGCGGATATTTTTGGTCAGAATTTTCAACCACAACAAAATACGTCACACCCCACACTTGCTTCTAAGTTTGCCATTTATTTGGCGGCTGTAATTCCTGAAACAGTACGTAATCGATTTTCATAAAATCTCCTCGCTGGTTTCGGTTACTTTTCTTCCAGTCAAGCTAATATAACTTTTGTGGGGGAGTTATTTTTGCTAAATGACGTCAAAAGCCTGCAATAAGTGCCATAAAAACGTCACTGCTTTAAGGCATCCAGGAATCAGTTGTGTTGGCTGTTCAAAGCCGTATCATTGGGGGTGTGCTGATATTGTTGAAACAGCTAAGGAGAGCATAGTAAAAAACAAACTTTCGTGGACGTGCAAATCGTGCAAAAGACGATCAACAATATTTGCAGAAAATTCAACTGTTGCTTCTACGTCTACCTCATCATCATCATCATCAGCATCAAATTCCTTGCCTTCGTCTGCACCTCCTTCCACGGACTCAACTAATCTCAATAACAAAGTTAACCGTTTGGAAGAGCTACTCAACGCCGCCTTAGCTCGGATTGATTCTCTTGAGTCACAACTAAGTGCGAAATCCACACAAATTGAGAAAGTTGAGGTTGAAGTTCAGAGATTAGAATCTACCTCAGCAACCGTCGAAAAACATTTAATTGACGACAATCTTGAAATTCAAAACCTTCATGAGTCATCGCTTGAGGATCCTGTCAACACTGCTGTTCAACTAAGCGAAGCTATTGGCTGTCCTATAACTGCAACTGACCTCAAATCAATTCCGGTTATTGATCGCAAGCGTCTGAGAATCTCCTTCAAATCCAAATCTATTCGCCGTAATTTTCTTCTTGCTGGGAAGCAATTCAATAGAGATCAAAAGCGTTTTCAAAATCGAAAAGTTCACGTGAACGAGGAACTTACCACCACACAACGTCACCTGTTTGAGCACACTCAAACCTTCAAGAGAGCCAATAACTTCAAATTCTGTTGGTTTGGTGCTAGTGGGCAACTCTTACTTAAGAAAGACGAATTCTCTCAGCTCCACATTATTCACAATATCGACTCGCTTAAAAATGTTGATATACTATCAGAACGTGAGAGGCCTTCGAACGAAAACGAAGGAGTTTCATCAGTCAATCCTACACAATAATTTTCCGCTTTACTGTCTTGTTGAGACCTGGCTCACGGATGGCTTTTACAGCCACGAACTGTTTGATGAGCGTTACACAGTCATTAGAAGGGATCGATCAAAAGTCACGTACACAAAAAACAATTCTGACAATACGCGAGGAGGGGGTGTTTTATTTGCTGCACTAAATTCATCTGACTTCAAAATAATTCACCAAGTCGACTGGGAAAGTAAATTCATTGAAGACATATGGATAACATTAATTTACCCTGATGGCAAAAAAATACATGTAAATTGTTGTTACATCCCGGGTGACACAAGTTCAGAAATATTTGAAGACTTCTTTGGGAACATCAGTGATCGAGTTGCCGCTCTCGAGAATGATGAAGTTATTCTGCTGGGCGATCAAAACGTTCCTGAGTTTTTCAACTCTTCCCTTCCTAGAGCTGTTAAATTTGAGTGCCTTGATGAATTTGTCGACATCTGCGGACTGTATCAATTCAACTCAGTCACAAATAGCCTCAGCAACACTGTTCTTGACCTTGTTTTCGCCAACTGTTATCTAGAAGTATGCGAAGCTGATGAAGACATAACTAAACGAGATCTTTTTCATCCACCACTCATTATCAGCAAAGACACAAGCCCTCATCATGCAAAGGATAAGATTCACATCTATAGAAAATGGAAATCTGCAGATTGGAGTGGAATAAGACGTGATTTGTTCGATGTTGACTGGAATGTTGTTCTCCATAAGGAGGGGCGAAAGAAATGTCATTACTCCACACCAGCATGGCTTTTTCAAAGGTCGTTCCACTTCAACGAATCTGATAGGCTATACGGAAAGAATACAGCAGGCTATAAATTTGGGTAAAAAAATTGAGTAATATACACCAATTTCAAAAAGCTCTTAAAAAAATTTAATCACTTTATTTTTATATAAAAATGAAATTTGTGGCGGAGCTACACTTGCATGGTTTTCAAGTTACTTGAAAGGACGTACTCAGCGTGTTCAAATAGGCGATGCACTCTCTGGAATAGCCGATGTTACATCCTCTGTAGTGCAAGGCTCGCATTGTGGACCAATACTCTTCGCTCTCTTCATCAACGACATTGCTGATGTCATTGGAGTGGACTTTAATTGCTATGCTGATGACATTAAGATTTTTATGGAAATCAACTCACATCAAGACACCAGATCACTCCAAAATGGTCTTGATAAACTCTCTCTTTTCTCTAGCGACAACAATCTAGCACTCAATGCTGATAAATGCTACGTCGCCAGTTTTACAAGAAGAACTTTGAGATTTATTTGCAATGACTATGTTATCAATGGCAACATTCTCAAAAGAAAAGATATCATTCGCGACCTGGGTGTTTTATTTGATGGAAAATGTACTTTCTCTCATCATATTGAGGACATTACAAAAAGAGCAAGAAGAACTCTAGGCTTCATTATGAGAAATTCAAAAGACTTCAATAATCCTCGAACAGTTGTTACACTTTACGCATCGCTCGCCAGGTCCACACTCGAATATGCTAGTCCTGTCTGGTCTCCAACATGTACAACTCACATAAAATCGATAGAGAGGGTTCAGCATAAATTTATGATTTATATGGCACGTAAATTCTTTAACGATACAAATCGCAAAATTGATTACAAGATTTACGAAGAAAAACTTAAATTAAAATCACTCGAGATTCGTAGGTGCATCGCTGACATTAAATTCATTCTAAAATCATTCAATGGATCGATTGACAGCTCTAGCTTTATTAATTTTTTCCAATTCCATGTGCCGGCACCTAGTATGGCCAGGCTTAGAGCAACAAGGCCGAAAGCAGTATTCTCGATCAAGAATCACGGAAGCTCGGTGCATCGCATGATGACGCTCTTCAACTTACACTGCAACAACGTTGACTTACTGACTCAACCTATATCACTATCGGCAGTCATTCAAGAGATAAATTTCAATTAAATCTCTTTTTTTACGACTCAAATTTTCAAAAGTTCGATTCACTTTCAACTTAAATTCAATTAACTGACCAATTGACATTTCATCAATTCAATGCTCTTTCAATTTATTTCTTTTTGGCTGTTAATCTTTAAAAGCAAATTTTTCAACTGTTTCGATTTCAAATGCCTTTTCAATAACTCTATTACAAACGGTTACGTGCACCACTTGATTGTACGCGAAATTCAATAAATAAATAAATAAATAAATAAACTCGCGTGACTCCTTAAACACGTTTAATTCTGATTAATTACTCAATTATCAAAACTTTTCCTCCAAATTATCGATTATTATAATCACCGTTTCTCGAATCATTTGTTTATGTTTCAGACTTGATGAATAATTTAACTTAATTAAAATTCTATGGCTTTATAACACGTTTAATGATTTTATTAAAAAGTTTGAGAGTGCCTGCAGCAAATTGTCTAATTTTTTTTTACCAAATCGCTCATCCCTTGAAAATATTCTCATCAAAAAAACGAAAAATTGTGAGAGAGACAATTTCGTTATGATGATGACGAGCTTTGATGATTTCTTGATTGCACATTCTTGCCTTTTAGTGTGAGTAGCTGAAAGGGCTCATTCTGACCAGAAATCAGAAAAAGTTTTCTTCTTTTTAAATGAGAGAGGAGCATATTGAGCGGTAGATGCAGATTGCTCCAATTCATTGTGCTATTTGGAGCACAAGAAGGAAAAAGTTTAATGAGTTTCTTGCCATTTAATGATTCTCCGGGCTTACAAAGTTAAAGTTATTTAATTCGAACTACTTTCGACAAAATCACCCCAAACAGCACTCATATCAAGATGTAATAAAATCAAGTCCATGCATACACACACACAAATTTATATATGGCGCGTTAATTGAAAATTGGTTTCTGATCTTTTAGTGTCGATAACAGAAGCACCAACTATATGTGCTTGTTTACTATTTGACTATAACCGCATCGACACAAAACTGGATAATTAATGAAAATTTCATTAAACTTTTACCATAAAATGCGAGAAAGAAGCGGGGGGCAGCAATATGTTTTCGCTACGTTGGCGATGACGACGTCACGCACACAATGGAATTCACATTATTATTATATTTTTTTCAGATGCCTTACTCACAGTGAATGTGGGTACCTTTTTGAGAGCGCGTTGTCATAATCAGGAAATCAACTTCATTTCCGCCTCTGCGTTTTTAATAAATACGAAATATTGGCAGATTTTAGCTCCGCATCTCCAACATGTGTACTGTCGCCATCGAATTTTACTGAAAATTCAATGACAACGCGGCACAACACGATAACTGAAAGGGAAACACCTGATGTTTAATTAAATTTTTGGCGAAATTAAAGTTTTTAATAAACGACATCGAATTGTGCCTTGCCGTATTTTACGAAAATAAATTTCGTTTGTGAATGTTTCACTAAAAGACTCAAAAGTGCTTCAAAAAGTTTTTCGCTGCATTTTGAAATGTCAAAGTTAAACTTGACTGTGAACAAAATTTTTTTGTCAAAAGTTGCGTTAATAAATTTTAAACGCTTTTTTGAAGCTTTTTGCAAATAAATTTTACGGCAAATGCAAACTACAAAATTTATTTTCATTTGCAGTTTTTTTTGATGAAATTTAAACTCAGACCTTTGAAAGAATAAAATGCATTGCAATTTTCCCTGCAAAAAAAATCCACTCAAACATCCTTTTCAGCGTTAATTGCCATGCAACGAAAGTACCAGCAGGTACAAACTGAAGATGATGAATGAGAGAAGATTGTTGATTAAGGATGAAGTTGCCGTGTGATCTTGATAAAAATTGCAACCACCGAGTCTTTCTTTTCGCTCCATGTCATCAAATTAATGCTTAAACACACTCACATCATCATCAACATTGTCACAACCGCTGTAGAGAGCTAACCTCAGACATTCGCAATTCAAGCACTGCAAAAAAGAGAGTCTAGAATGAAGTGGTAGAAAGAGGAAGAAGTAAAATAAATTTTTATCCAAAATGTCACGTTTCTAGCCCTCAACAATGTTAGCTGCTCAAACAGAGGAGAAAAACGCTCTTAAAAAATGTATGAATCTCTCGTTCTATCTCCACTGCTGCTTTGGTTGAAATGCTTTTTAGGATTGCTCTCTGCATTAATCTCTTTCACACACAACCAACTCGTGGCTGTCTGTCCATTTCCTCGTACAAACCTGCCTGCACGCTTGATTCCCGTTTCGTGATTTACGAAATTTTAAAGTGTGTCTTGATGGTGAAATTTTTTAAATGTAAAACATAGAAAGTTCATTATTAAAAATCATAATAATTTTCCCACTCATGTTTGTCCCATTCAATTTTCAATTCTGGGTCGAGATTTTTCCAAACAAATTTCATATTGCATCGTGCAATCCGATTGAGAAAATCTTGAGTGCCTTCGCTCCAAATTGCCACTTACCTCTTTTCTTCTCCAACTTTTGCCTCAAGTGAATGAATAAAATTCAATTTTCATGTTCCTCAGGGAGCTTAAGATTGAAGTCAAGAGACAAAAAAGTGGAAATTAAAATAAATTAATATTAAAATTTGCAACTGTAGAGCCTTTAAAGCATGGACTCTGATGATTTGAACACAAAATAGTCAATTTGATGGATCCAAATTTTGAGTCCACACCTGACACATTTAATAAATCCTCACTGCACCATGACTTTGTTGAAGTGTGCAGGGAAGAAAAATCTGTTTCAAGTACCTCCTTGATATCTGCATAAGATACACGAGTGGAGTGAGAAAGAGAATGGAAGCAAATTGATGAAGGCAGAGGGCACTTCACAAGTCATCAGAGATGACGACAAGAACAAGGAGAGAAATAAGAAAGGAGCTGCTTCTTGATGAGAAATGTGAAATCAAACAACGTGCTGGAATTTAATCAGATTTACAAGATCAGATTTCTAATATGCGCATGGTGAAGTGAGGAAGCGAGTCTCATTCATTTGAGATTATTCAAATTAATGATTATCCCCAGAAAAATTCTTTTCGCTTTGAAGAACTCGCACACATTGTATGCGCTCTCGGTAAATCCCGGAAAATCGTGAGAGATGAAAAATGACATGAAGCTTGAATGCTTTAAAAGCGATAAGAGAAGAGAGAAAAGAATTTACACCGCACAGCAACGGTCAGATGAAAAATCTTCCAGCACTCCAACTTCCACCTTTCGGATTTAATTTTTCATTCAACTCTCATAATTTATGTTGCCTCATCATCATGTTAAATTCACTTGCTCTAGCATTTCGAGATTGAAAATGAGAATTGTGTTAAGTGCTACTGTGTATAGTGTTCGTATATACGAGCAGTTCATTAAAGCTTCATAAAGTAATTCGAGAAATTGAAGTTTTAACTTTTTAAGGGGAAGAAATTTAATTTAATTTCAACTTGCACTTATGATAAATTTACTTCAATTAGGAGATGTAATTAAAAAGAGTTCAATGACCATCAAAAGATTTAAATTAATTGCAGATGTGTGACGTAATTTGTTTTTTCTTCTAGAGATCCACAGTTAGATCCGTTAATTATGTTTGCAGATGTTTTTTCTGACGTTAATTAAATTTTTAGTTCCTTAATCGCACCTGAAAAATTAAACGACGTGCGTCACAATGTTAGATGAAATGTATATAAAATAACTAGTCGTTTTCTACTTTATCAGTGAGAAGATAAACGTTGAAGAAGTAAAACATGAGAGGTTTGCTAATAATTTTGGTGCTTGTTGCTTTTGTCTCGGTTGAGGCTCAGCGAAAGGTTAAAAAAGATTCCGATTTCGTTAAATGGAAGAATCAATTCAAAAAAGATAAATGGGAAGACAAAGATTCAGCATCGCTTGAGAAAAGAGCTGCGAGAGTTTTGGAGAAGAAAAATAGATGCAAGAAGCACAATGAAGGCAAGACTGCAACATGGGTGTGTGGTTCTAACGAAAATGATCATTTAACGAGTGAAGAGGAAGAAAGCAGATTAAAAGGACTTAGACCTCCAGTTGAGGCTCGTGCACTTCCAAGAGCACCAGTTTTTAACTCTTTTAGTCCCGCAACTTTACCTGTAACTGTCGATTGGACCAGTAAGTGTCCACCCGTTTATAATCAAGGAAGATGTGGAAGTTGTTGGGCATTTGCTGCTATTACAACTCTTGAGTGCTACAATAGAATAAAAAATTTGCCCTTTACCACACTTTCACCTCAATTTTTAATCGATTGTGATATAACTTCGTCGAATAAACAGTGCAACGGAGGCTGGCCAAGAGTTGCATTCGATAATCTTATTACTAGGTTCGGTACCTCATGTTCTAGATTAGCTGATTATCCATACCTTTCCGCAAATTATAATGCTACATATACTGGTTATTCAACGTGTAAAAGTACACTCAGAAGATATCCACTTAACTACACAAGCACATATCAGGTTAATGTCAACGGCAATGAAGCCAATTTGAAATATTTAATCGCAAATTATGGACCTGTCTCTATTGGAATTAGAGTTTCTCACGGGTAACCCGGGTACGGGTATACCCGGGTATGCCCGTCAATTTTACTAACCGGGTATACCCGGAAAATTGCTCTACCCTTACCCGGGTAAAAATTAAAAAATTCGAAGAAAATTTTCTTAATTTTTTTTGTGAAAAAATCTTGCTCCATAACTGCTTTTTATAAGTTTTGTGTAAACCAATACCTGAAAATGTTTTGTTTACAATGAATTTTATCACTTATCAAAACTACATGACTTAAGAAGGTTTACCTATATAAATTTAGATTCGTTTGTGAAATTTTTTAATTCAAAAAAGTATTTTGAAACATCAAGTGCAAGTGCAACAAAAAAGTAGCCATGAGATGACATCAGAAGACTCAAACAAAGATCTCCAATTTTGGACCGATTGTTTAAAGCTTTACTAACGATTCAGGCAACATCAGTTACTTCATAGAGGGCATTTTTAGAGGCTGGAGATATTGTAACAAAGGCTAGAACTCGAATGTCAGACCTTCACTGTGTAATGTTCCTTAAGAACTATTTCCTTTAAACTTTTTATATTTCTTTTAATCTATTCATTTTCTGTTTAAAAACTTTTATTTCTGTTACTAAAAATGCTCTATGTAAAGATAAGCCGAAAATTTGAGTAAAAATAGGTATATTTTTTTAAAAAATTTCTTACCCGGGCATGCCCGGGCTACCCGGGTAGTAAATTTTTTTACCCGGGTAGGACTAAATCTCATTACCCGGGCATTTGAGAAACTCTAATTGGAATGTGGGCTTCATCGGCATTCATGAGCTACAGAAGTGGAGTTTTTTCCGATCCACTTTGTCCTGTCAAAACGGCAACAGTTCCACAATGTGACTTTAAAAATGTCAATCATGGTGAGTTTAACAATGATTTTTTCAATAATTAATTTTTAAAATGTCAATCTAAATTAGCTATGGTAATTATTGGCTATACCACTCTCAATGGCGTTCCAGTGTGGATTGTCAGAAATTCATGGGGTAAGAAAAAATTAAAATTCTATAAAAATTCAACTAATTTTGCTCTATAGGTTCGACCTGGGGTACTGCTGGTAACGTTTACATGCGTCGGGATGCAACCAATAACTGCAATCCTGCTTGCTTCGCAATGTTCGTCGACTAAACGAATATGAAAAATTTATCTTCAAATTATCTTTCTTACCACACAAATTTTTCTGTTACAGCAGCCATAAAACAGCAGAAGAATAAGGTTGAATAAGATTGATTGAATTTTTGTGTTTTTCTTCTTACTTCATTACATTTTTCTTCTTCTCTCTCATGAAATAAAATTCTTCGAGAAGAGTGAAGAAAGCTCATGTTAGGCCCACCGAAAAAAGTGAGGTCAATATATGAGATTGATTCTCATTCTATTGAATTCTCCGCCCACAGTAAATTGTGAAAAATGCTTTTCCACTTTTCTAAACACATTTCACTTGTGTGCGGTAAGCCTCGCACTCAAAATAATCACCAAACCGCTCCACGATCTCCCGCATATTCCCAGCAGTGAGCATGAAAAGAAGAAAAATTGTTTGAGAGAAAAAAACTTTTTAAATTCTTTTGTATTGCGTTTTTCGATATTCGATTTATTTTTTCTCTCTCTTCTCCCTCTTCAAATTTGATTATCTTTCCTGCCTTTCCTTCCTTTCGCTGTTTCCTGCCGCTCCAAATGCTGGTTGATTTTTAATAGCCCCTAATGATATTCTCTATGTGCTTAGACTTAAGTCTTGAGAAAAGTCAATATTATTCGGAGGAGGAGGAGAGAGAAATGTAATTAAGCATGGCTTAATTGGAATGAATGCATTAATTTTTTATGAGGTTTTGTCAATGTATCTTACATGACACAAACTTTTCGAAAATGTTTTCCTTTCACAAAATTTTAATCAGCAAATTTAAACATTGATTTGTGATTAAACTTTAACGCTTTTTAAATGATCTCAAAAGTGCACTAATATTTTATATTAAATTTTTTTTTTTATTTGTTTTGTTTGTTTTTTGTTTGGTATTTGGGGGGGGGGGCGAGAAAAAAAAAAAAAAAAAAAACGGGTTACGCTAAAAATCTCAAAAATATAATTTTTTTAAAATTTTTTAAATTAATGCTATTTTGCTTAATCTATTTAATAAAACACGTGTTATCAGTTTGAAATTCTCTTATTTGATGTTATTAAAAATTGTTACGTCAAAAGTGAGTTGAAAAAAAAATATTTTTTCAATATGTTGCATCACATCCAATTTTCAATTTTCCCACATGCAATTTTATCTCTCGTCAATTTACTTTTCCACTTCATTTGAGTTTCCTTCGTCCCCAACGTCAATAAAAATCTACTTCATGTGATTTTCTCTCGTCCATTTCTTTTGTGCGATGTGAAAATGTGTCAAAGACATCATTAAATCGAATGCATAAGGAAATTTAACAATCTATTCAACAATGAGACATTTTTTGGTCAGTGTGTATATCGATAAAAGGACTTCGTTCGGGTCCATCTATAATGAAATTCTTGATTTCATTTTCCGACACTTTGTTAACGTTCCTCACTCTTTCCATTTTGATGTGTCCATTTTGTTGCTTTGAAATAAATTCTCATTGTTTGCCTCTCATTTGAGATAGCTGATAAGAAATTCCTTTCTTGGTTGCCGGAGTTGATTGGTTTCTGTGGCCTTCTTCAAGTTAACTTCAGAGCTTTGTTTTTTCTTCAATGCACAGCACCGAATATTCTGTGTGTTTTCGGCCCTTTATCGAACGGAATTTTTACACATTGCTGATTAAGGAACTTCCAACTATATTCAACTGACCCTTTTTTAAACGGAATTTTCTTTGTTAGATACGATTGAAATTAACTTTGATTCAAATAAATTTACAATATTTATTGAATGTGGTTGCACTGATAGAATCGCTGCTTTAATTTACCTTCGATTTTAATGACTATATAAACTTTCATAAGAGAGTTGCCACTAGAACTCCCACCCTTAAACTTCCTCAACAGACACTCGAAAATAAGCCGCAGAGTGCCTATTGAACGAGTTCGATTTACTCAACACTCAAATTGCAGGATTATTCACAGGAAATTCTCTCACTTAAGCTTCTCGCTCTTATTGAATGGAAAAACCATCGGCACACACACAGCAGATAATAATAACAAGCATAATCGTAAAATGAACTTTACATTTTCTCTCCCTTCACCACCGGTTCCATGCATGTATACACACATATGAAGAAATAATAAGAACTCACGATAAGCTCTCTATCTCCCTCACCATGCCTCGCCTTTGATAATGGAAAATATTGAATATTATGCCATCATGTACACACATGCTTATATCGACGCTGAGCTGCGTGTGTTGAGTGAAAAAAAATGTAAATGACAAAAAAATTGGGCAAAATTGAAAAATTTCTTTTTGGGTTAAAAGAGATTTTTTTTATCATTTTTGAAGTGCTTTAAAAATTTAAAGTGGATAAAATAATTTTGAAATAATATTAGATGCTTAAATAAATTTAAAATATCCAGTCATTCCCATCTCAAACAGCTATCGAGTTAGCAGTAATTTTTCAAAAATCTTCCACCAATTGACGTATCTCAATAATCATCACTAAACCTCCATCAGTTCCTGTACACTCATGGCAAAAAAATATTCGAGATCACTTTTCAACACGATTGATTGATGTATGAGGAGAGAACAAAATTCCTTTAAGCCTCACATATGAACATACAGAAACTCTAATCCATGAAATTTATGCAGATCCTCTTCATGTCATGAGTGTGTGTGTTTATGCCTCAAGTGCCTTCGTCTATTGTTCATATACCGTTGATAGAAGGCAACGAGAGAAATTTAAATTTTTTACTTAGCATGCACATATCAATTCATTGGCGATAATTTTTATGCGTGTGTGTGTGCCATTACCTACAACAAAAGAAAATCGAGAATTGAAAGGAAATGTTTCAATGTGTTTAAAGTGGATGGAGGACGAGGAATAGAAAAAAAAATGGATGAAAAGAGGTTACTGGTGAGTGAAAATCGAGAGGCAAAAAATGGAAATTATGAAAATCCTCAGGAAAGGAGATTTAGGAAGATGTCGTTCGGAAATTTGAGAAGGGTTCACCATGCCATGCCATCATGCCTCAGCTCATCCATTCTCACAATCAACGCCCATCCCACATCCAAAGCATCCCTCTATTCATCGAAACGTCGCTCCTCGTTGTTGTTGTTATGTGTTGCCGAAACGAACTCAGCGGAGAGGAGAAGAAGTTGAATTCAATGTTGGCGTGCAATCAATCAATTTACATGATAAAAAGATTTTCCCTCAACTTCTTATTCATTCACCACCACTCTCCGATTTTCTCCATCGTCGCTTTCTATAACGTTAAGCGAGCTCTCTCGCTGTATATTGATGATAGTAAGCGTCTCTCCCGCTTTTGACCCGCCATTCTTTCATCATCCTTTTGTGTCATCTCTAAATCTGAATAATGTACTGTTCACCGATTAAATGCCATTATCTTCTTCTGCCCGCATATTTTGCTTCTCATTCTATTTTTTGCTCATTTCAATGAGCGACGATTTAGAAATTATTTGAGGGAAAATGTAGTAAATTTTAATGTTTTTAAGTTTTATTACAAATTTTAAAGATTATTTTTCAGAAAAATTCTAAAAAATTTAAATGACTGAAAAAACTTTTTTGGAAGTGAACATTTTTTTAAAGATTACTTAGCTCTCGAAATTGAGCTCGAACAAATTTTTTCCTTTTATAAATCCCAACTTTAAATAAAGCCCAGTTGTCCATTTTCATTCAGATTTGTTGGTAAACACACAACAATAGCCACAGCATACTCGGATTTAATATTCTATTCTATACACTATGCAGTGGACATCTCCAACTGACTCTCACTCTCATCCACCGACGTTTTTATTTACTTTCTCGATGACAAATTGAATTTAAATTAAAATGCTTTTCTCGGCTTTTATTATCCTTTCCTCCCTCCCGCGTGAGTAAAGGGCAGAATTTGACTTCTCTTTCTTCTGTTGTTGTTGTGCTGAGTCGGAATTAAAAAAAGGGTTTGTTTACGTTTTGAGTGATTTATGAGATTTTAAAGCATCTTCAAGTCACTCGTTTCTGGCTTTTTTATGGCTTATCTTCTTTTATCCGTCAAATCAAGAGGAATCATTTGATGGCGACTATAAAGTGCGTGGGTATAGATAATATTGTCAGTGTATTGCTTTGAGAAAAAAAATCGTAAATTGTATGGGCGGAAATATAACTTTTGAGCTGTTGTGGAAAAAGTCGCTGAAAAATCTTTTACGATTCATTCAGGAGAAATTTCCATGGAAATTCTATGAGGCTGTTTGTGTCTTTTTATTTCCTGCAAACTAGAATTTTTTTTTCTTTTACTAAGCGACAATAAAACTGAAATTTTGTGACTCTCAACGCAGGTTTGGTGGAACTTAATTAAATTTAAGGATGCATCGTAAAAAGAAAATAAAAAGTTCTCTTCTTTGCCGACTTTCTAGAGAGCAATTTATTGCAAATGTAAGAGAAAAAGTTAAAGTTCATTTTGTGGTTGATTTTTAAGTAGTGAAGTTGTCGAAATTTTTAGCTTTAAATTTTTTTAATAAAACTTTTCCGAGTTTTTTTAATTCAATCCAATACTGGCATTAACTTATGTGAAAACATTTATTTTACATTCGATGTCAAATAAACGTTTGAAAATTAAATTCCTTCACTATTTAATCATCAGCCATCGTTGTTTAAATTGCAACTGTTTGAAAAATGGCGCTTAAAAAGGTGAAATTCAGTTTACTAGCAAATATTTACGGAGAATAAATAAAAATCAGAGGAAATTGCATGCGCATGTAAAAGTGACAAAGAGGAATGGAAAAACATTTTTTCTCACTCGCTCTTCCGTTTATGCTCGCAACACATTTTTAATGAAAATTTCAAACATTTGCGAGCTATTTGATTTAACTTTATGTATGTATGGATGCAAATAGTAGCGACAGAGTCGCTCTTGTTTGTGGACCTAATTGCTAGATTGTAGTCGTGTCATGTGAACCATGTCGTGTAAATGAAATTTTCAATTAACAAGCATTCCATTATAGAGATGACTTCAGCCATTGATTTTACAATTTGCTATTTCTCTCGCACTCAACGTCGATTACATTCGTTCCAGTTTGCTTGCTTAGCCTTTCAAGCTTTTCCTGCTACAATACTCAATATTTTTTTGCATTTCGTCACTCGATTTAGATGAATAATCTAATAATGCTTCAAAATTTGCTCTCGACGACGATGTTGTGAAATTTATTCTTCGTTTGCATATTAAAATTTGATTTCATCCAAGGAGTCTTGTTGATGATGAAGTAATTGACAAATTTCCTCAAAATTTCCAATTCAAAATTCAAGAATATGACTAAATAGTTTAAAGATCATTTGAAGCTTTATACTTTCACACAAATTTTAGCTCTGAAAATTTAAAAAATAAGAAGAACTTTTTGTTATTTTTCTTAGAATTTTTATTTTATATTTTTGAACAATGTCCATATTTAAATGTTTTTTTTTCTTCACTTCTTTAAAGAATTTCTCATCGAGTGTGGATGAACTTTTATTTATTTTATTTTTACTCCCACGGGGGCACGTTGTACGTTGTGATCTCATTTTTCACTTTTGCTAAAGTTTTTCATTTTCGACTTTAATGATTTTATCCCATAATTTTCTTTATTTCTCGAATTTCAATCAAAAAATGAAACATTTAAAGTATGAATAATTGCAGAATATAAATTACAAAAAAGAGAGAAAATTAATTAACCTTTTTTTCTTTAAAGTTGATATAGAGATAATTTTTTTAATATTTATTATTTCTCGCTCGAAATCGACGCGGGAGATAAAAAGTTTGAAAAATGAGTTTTCGTATGTATGGAAATAGAGAAAAAATTTCCTCGCGACAATTTCGAGGGAGTTTCACATTTTTTTTGAATGAAAATTTATTTATTAAAATTAATTCATGTGTGTTTCCTGTGTCGTGTGAATCTGTATGTGAGTGTGTGTAATTAAGTGTAATACTTCTTAATTTTTTTTCTTTAAATATTTAACGATTTTTTTCATCATTTCTTTATATACACCTTGATGAATGAAACATTTTTTAATATTTTTTTTATAATATACGAAAAAACAAAAAAGAAGAACTTTATTAAAAATTATTTATTAATCCTTCATACCCACTTTAGCGTCCATCGTCATCGACAAGTATAAATAATTCTCTCGATGCGATATAAAAAGTTTTTACTCTCATTTGCACCCTCTCATAGTAAAAATCATTTTGCTCATTCAATTAAATCTTTGTCGCTATTTTTTTGTGTGTTTTATGCTCTGACATTTCTATGTTTTTTTCATCATTTAAAAAAATATTATTACATTATGCATCTTCACCTAACTGTATTTAAGCATCATCTCCGGCTTTCGACTAAAAATCTGGCTAGAGAGTGAGTAAGAGGAGGACTCGATGCAAAAATGGATAATTTTTCCATTACGAGTGGGCATGTTTTTTCTTGTTTCCGGGCGTTGATTGAAATTTCTGATTACATTCCGATAAAATTTGTTGTTATGACTCATAAGCATTTCCGAGGATAATTTTTTTTTCATATACTCACATTTTTTTATTAAATTTTTTTTATTCATTTTTTAAAGATGAAAATTCAAAAACATTTTGGTTTTTTCAATGACTATAATGAAATTGTTAATTTGATCTTAATTTACACATTTATACTGCTGGCTTCATCAAATATCCTTCTCATAATTCATATTTTGCCTTGTAATCAAAAAATTACAACAATTTATTACTTTTTTTTGCGATATTTACACTCGTTAAAATTTTTCTTATTTAATTCTTGTGTTGTCTTTTTTTCGCATTCAAAAAATGACTTGTTTACTAATGATATAAGAATAAAGTTTTTTAATTAATTTACTTCTTTCTTCTTATGAACTCTTATCATCATCATCATCATCTTTTGTGTGTTTCATAATGTACGTATATATGGATTGATAGAAAACGAGAATATATAGAGAAAAGTGTAGAAAAAGAAGAAAAAAGGACAAATTTTTGACAGTTTGACATTTTTCTTCCGATTAGATTGATGATAATTGAGATTTTAAAGAGGGGAGATGAGGTTAGTAAGAAAGTTTTTTTTCAGATTGACGTTTAGATCAAAAAAATTTGTCATCCGATATGAGAAAAAAAATAAGTGATGACTTTATCGCAAAGCTGATACTTACATTAATTTATTGCTTTCAATTAATTACAACAATTTATGTTTATTTAAAAAAATAAAAAAGGAATTTTTAAAACTTAAAAATATTTTTCGTGATTGATGGAAGCGAGTCAAAAAATATTTAAAAATGCTCAATTCCAGGAAAAACTTTTTTGGTCGAATGAGAATTTTTAACATCTTTTTTTATCAAATTTCAAACCCTTGAAATTATTGTATGTTTGTATATATTTACGTTCACATGTGGCAGCATTGCTGTTAGACACAATTCTAAAATTTATGTCAATTGAACCCAAAACAGCGATTGTCACACATTTCGAAACATATCTCTCGAAGAGTTTGGTTTTTTTGGGTAAAATACGACATTAAGAATTTTCACGTTATCGTGACATAAACATTGACGTTTTGCGAGTTGTGAGAAAGATTTTATGTAAAATTGAGTGAGAGTAAGGCAACACAAAAAGTTTACGTCGTTTGAAAAGGATTGATTTTTGTGGGTTCTCCCTCTTTTTATGCCTTACATCAAACAACATATACTCTCATCATTATCACGCTTTTATGTTTTTATTATGAAACGCAAATAAAGAAATAAAAGAGCTTTTTAGAGCGTGGAAATTGTTTATAGACGTCATTGTTGTATATAAATTTTCTTCTTCATCATCTTGCTTATAAGTTTTATGATTTAACATGCAGACATTTAGAAAAACACGATAAAATCATTTTTTTGTCTTATAAATTTTTTAAATATTTTTTTTTTTCGATCGACACCACACGCGGACGCACTCGATAATATATTGGAGAGTTTGTGCAAGATCCGCAAAAGATTTTTTTTGTCACAAAGATTTGCTGTGTGTGTGTGTTCAAATATAATATATAAATTTATAATTAATCTTGTTCTCTTTTAGTACATTTAAATAGTTTAAGGCCCATACGATAAAAGTGTTTTAACAGACAAGAGAAAAACAAAGAATTTTTTATTCTTTTTCATTTATTTTTACCGCTATAATCGGATGCTGAATTATTATGATGAGAATGCTAATCTCATCATGGTTTTTCATCTAAAAAGGTTTCCTTGCGAGAAAAATGTGAAAGGGGAGAGATGAATGAAGAATTAATGAGAGAAGATGATGGAAAATTTTTGAGCGGAGTTCATGAAGAGTTTTCAGCCCTTGAACTCACTCCCACAAAAACCCTCCAAAATCTCTTTTGGAAAAGAAAAATATAGCGAGATTATAAAACTGGAAAATAATTAGATGAATTTCTACCATATGACAACGGAAAAAGCTTAATTTAATTCTTTTTAATATTTTTCATCTTTTTTCTTGTGTATAAAATATTGTCGAAATTTTTTTATACAAATATTTTTTCCATTTATACCTATTTAATGTATTTTATTTCTTTCTTCATCTTATTTAATCCATCTTTCTGGTTCTTTAATTCTTCTTCTTGTGATTTTGTTCTTTTTTGTGTGTGAGAAATTTTTTTTCGAGGGAAAAACAAGAAAAACTGTTTTGTTGGCATCTTTTTATCATTTTCTTCTCACTTGACATGACTAGTTGTTGTTATGAAACTCTCGACTATGTTTTTAAATGATTTGGAAATTTTTCTCGTTTAAAAAATTAAATTTATGGGGAGAAAGTTTTGAGTTGTGGAAACAGTAAAATATTTGCTGGACATGAATGAATTTTGCACTCAATTAAAAACTTAGAAATCTTAACTTCTTGTTGCAGCTTAACATCATCATCAAAAGTCATCTTCGTCATATTTTTTGTGCTTTTCATTTCTTATAAAAATTGTCTTAGCTGCCACATGCATGATATTGTAGGGAGGTTGGGGGATGAGAAAGGACTCGAGTGGATTTTCTTATAAATTTATGTGAGTGTGAAGTAAGATGGAGAAAGAGACAAAAATAGCATGAGTTCATCATAAAAGGACCTTCAAGCTTTTTCTTTTCAATTATTTTAAACTTCGTTGCACATTTTTGAGTTAGAAAATTCTCGGGATGACAATTGATGATGAAAGTCAAAACTTTTTTCCTCTTCATAACAATTTTTTTTCTCTTCTTTTGTGTCGAGTTTCATTCATTTTTCATTTCATGGTGATATGTTCATGTGTCATAAATGAAATATTATCCTTGGCCAATTATTTCTTTTTTTGCTTCTTCAAGGAATTAATAATATATTCGGTGGATATTTTCATTTTTATTCATTATGCGTGTAACTTTCTTCCATAATAAACTTTGAGAGAAAATTTTTGTGTGATTGTGATTTGAAAGAGTATCAAAAGTTTTTTTTACCAATTAAATATTATTCGATTATAAGATTGCGATAAATTTGTGAAATACAAAGTGACAAAAGATATTTTTTTTCGGGTACAAGGAAAAATTAGCGAGAAAAATTCGTTTAAAACTTTTTTATTTTACTTTTTATAATTGACTTTTGAAAATTGAGAAAATTTGCCGTATTTTGTATGTTTTTATGTGTTTGGTTGTCATTCACATCTTTTTTGTCTTTTTTCCTACTTTTCACTTTTTTTTCTTGAGAGTAGATTTAAATTATTGCTTATTTTTCCAAATCAGTCAACGCGAATAAATACGCGAACACAAGACTACACTTTCAACTTTTTTTTCATGTTGATTTTTTTCTAGTTGGAATATTCTTTGGGTGTTTCAAATTTCCTAGAGAACCATTTCTATCGAGAGAAATTCGACGAAAAATGGTCGTGTAAGGAAAGAGGATTTTTCTCAATCATTTAATGCTACGATAGCCAAATTTTTTTATGTATTCATAAATGGAAACTTAATTTGCAACGTAAATTCATTAAAACTAGCCATTTAAGTAAACTCCTAAAAGTTTTATTCTCATATTATTTTTTTTCACATTCTAGTATCATCAAAAAACAGGTGACACAATTGCGGTTTAAAATACACAAATGCGCGCATTGATTTAGTAATTTTAAATATTTTTTTGCCTATCTATCTATCCATTTTTTGTTTTAGAGTTCATTTCCATATTTAAGTTGGTGAAAAGCTGGAAAATTCTTTCTCGATTTTACCTCAAACATTGTGCTTAGGCCTCACACATCGATGGCATTTTCATGAGGCTAACCTTTTCATTTTTATTTATTTTGAAAATTTTCTAATATCAAATTTTGAAATATTTCTTTGCTGCGGTGAGAAAAACAGAGATAATGAAAAACTTAAATTTTTATATTTTATTCCTTTTTTTCGTAGCCACACGTAATAATGATTGATGATTTTTTCAAAAAAGAGAATGATGTTGATTATTATTGTTGTGTTTTGTTAAACGTCAGTAAAATTTACATATTTACACATTAAATATTTTTTCAGGAGTTTTTGGTATTTTGGGTGAAAAAAAATTGAGATTTTGAAAAAAGTTTTTATTTACACATTTTTTTTTGTTGAGAATGTGAATAATTCGTGCCAATAGTTTTTTTTGTGAGATGAATTAACTCGCAATGATTATTTTTTCTTTCGTGGTCAAAAGCTTCACATTCATCACTTTTGATAATAATTTTAAATGCGAAGAAACATAACAACTATCATATTTTTATTTTCCATTTCGTCTATGCATGTCCACGGCGGATTTTACAACGTTAAAAGCCAATTCAAAAGCAAGAAAGAGTTCACGAGAAATGCACACATAAAGGCTTGGAAAAAGCTATGTAAATGTTTTATTACTTTTTTCATCATCATCATTTCTTTCCTCTCGTTTTTTAAGCTAACAAACATCAAAGAAGTTTTTTCATCATTTTATTTTTTATGTTTTTCGGAATTTTCTTTCTTTTGTTTCTTCAAGAAGTTTTTTTTTTTCAAGAAAGAGGAGTTTATATGGTTTGATGGTTGTTTGAGGGTTCTAAATTTTGTTTTCGTTCTTTTGCCATGTGTGTTTACATATGCATCAAGGATTTGAAACTCTGAAGGATTTTCTTCATATTAAAAACCTCTCAAGAGTTACCAATCCTTGAACTTTCTTTTACATATTTAATTTTTCCTTATAATCGTAATCATGTTGTTGAAGAGTGTGGTAAAGAAATTAATTTTCTGTTGTTGCAAGTATCAAAAAACTTTTTTATACTCCACACACAAGGAAAAAGAAACGACTTTATGCATTTTTCATGTATTTTGTTTTTTGGCGTTTAAAGCATTGTTTTTTTGTTTAGCTATATTTTATCATTTATTATAATTCTTTTCTCCATGTATAAATATGTAGCATGTCGAGGTTTTATTTATTAATAATTTTTTTATTTTATTGAAGGAGGCAAAAATTAAATGGATTAAATAACAAAAAATTAAAATTTAATTTAGCTTAAATTAATTAACATACTGCATGAAATGTTGTCGCGAACTATTAGATTTTTTTTGCGTCACGATCAACATAAATTGCTTCCGATGCTTTAAAACAATTTTCTAAGAAATTAATGAAATAAAATTGCAAATTTAGCACTACAGAACCTTTTAGGCTTTCCAACAATTTGTTTCTCCTATTTATTTTGGGGTATTTTTTTGGTCCTTTTTAGAAAGTTTTATATTTATTAAAAATTCAGATTTTTATTCCTGGCTTTTTTTTCTCTAAAATAAGAAAAAGTTTTTTTCCCTTTTTCCGCAGTGCAAAAACTTGCGAGCAACTCAAAAATTATTTTATTATTCATATTTGTATGATGGTTATGGTGGGTGGGGGGCGGCGGAAAGAGGAGGAAGAGAGCGGTTTGATGAGAGAAAAATGAATGTTTGAAGATTTTATTTTATTTTTTACCCTGTTGCATTGTATTTTCATCTTCTTGTATAATAAAAATAAATGGCTAACTATCTGTTGTTTATTTTTTTGTTCTAGTCATGATGAACCACCAGAGAATTTTTTTCCATATATTTTGTATGTGGTTGCAGAGAGAGAGAGTTAGAGTAGACATTCAGAGAGGGGGAAAGGAAAAAGTTGAATAAAAATCGTCTCACATTAAAAATGATTTTAGCTTTTAAATTCTAATTTTCATTATTGTTTGCGTTTTTCAGTTTATCATTTTTAATTCTCATGACAATCGCACATTAAGAATGAATGTCATCGTCATGATAATATGGAGCGAGTTTCTCATCGGGGGAAAAGGAAATGACTGGTGGTTTTTATGGTGATGTTCAAAAACTATAACTTCATTAAGTCATTAAATCGTATCGCTCTCTTTAGTGTCATTCCATACAATATTAAAAATGATTTCTTTTATTTTTTCGGGGTGGGTGACATTGAAGGAAAAAGCACGCAATTTGCGTCACAATATTCTTCTCGAGAAAAATCGCATTTAGAATTTTTTATGTAATTTTTTTTATTCATTCATTAAACTTTCAAAAGAAACTCTTTTAATGTGTTTTTTGTTGTGTATGTGAATGTGTGAGATTTTCATAATTTGCTTTTAATTTTTTTTGTAGGGCATTGAAAATATCTAATATATCTTAATTTATCTAACTTTTTTTCATCATTTTTCACTTTTTTGAAATTAAAAAACATTTAATGCTTTTAATACTTCATTTTTTTACGATTTCCATATTTATTGTATTTTATCACCTACTCGTCGCTGCGCACATTGAAAATGCAACAAATCGATCAATTCATCCACCATATCCATAACATAATTTTATTATTATTATATTATTTTTTTGGGGTGGTGTGAGAGTCACTATCTAAAATTTAACATCGACATTGCCCGCAATTTGAAACATCGATCTTCAATAATTTTTTTTATCATCAATTAATCTTTGTGAGTGTAGGTGGATAATTCGAGATCGCAACGAGAGGATTTTTACATCATTAATAATTTTTTTTGCTTCAATGTTTATTCGAGACACAATTCAATAATGATTAATCTAAACTTCGCTAATTAATCTGAAATCAATACTCTCACAATATAGAGAACGTAAAAAAAGGTATTTTGGGAAGAAATGGAAAATTGATAGCAAATCATTATTTTTTTTCCACAGAACTTTTTCTTTTAATTGCCATTAAGCACATTTTTTTTAAGGTAACAACATTCAAGAGAACATATCCCTTGACATAAAATAAAATAAACAACTGCAGAAAGGATTTTTTTCGATGGGAGCACGCGAAACTTTTTTCATAACCGCGTGATGTAAATCTTGCCGGGTTATGGGAGTTCATTTATTTCAATATTTCCGCAATTTATCTTGCCTTGTTTTTCTGTTGCTGCCACACCGATTTATTTTGAAACCGTCTACAATTTGTTTCCGTGACATTGCTGCACTTTTCGCTCATCCTTGTGATGCAAGTTTTTTTTATAATATAAATGATCAACGAAACTGAAGGAGAAGTGAAGGAATTAATTTTATAGAGGGAAGATATTGACGTGTTTAATGATATCCATTGGTAAATGCAGCTGGTATTAATGGTCCCTGTTGTGAGAAATTAAACTATTTAGTAAAATCAGTAAAGTGTCAAGTCCAAAAAATATTTTTCTCTAAAATCAAAAAGTGTCATGTGCGAAAAGTTACTCACAGGACTGTAATTAAGCGGCGCACGACTGACAGCAATGGCAGGGTAGCCAGATGGTTGTGGACTCGTCGCTTGTACATAGCTTACACTATCGCCGCCATTTGAACTGTACATATCTATGGTTGGTCCCGGTGAATTTGCCGCCGGAAATCCAGTTCGTGTGTTGTTTGCGTGCGGCGATGTTGGAGGTCCAAAGCCTTGCGCTGCAGCAGCTTGATAATTATTCATTACTGAAAATGTATGCAAAACACGAAAAAAAATTAAAGTAAGCGGCTGTGACGTAGGGTAGAACAAAATTTCACACAACATATGAGAAATTATAAAAATTTAAGGAACATAAAAAATATAAATACCTAACATAACCTCACCTGAGAGCGCTTGAGTGAGGAGAGGAGTGTTGTTGTTTGGTGTTAATTGTCCATTACTTAAATCCACTGCAAAATAAACGTGAAAACGGGGATGATTTAGAATATTAGTTGGAAAAATTTATTAAAAAGATCAAAAACAGCAAAAAATCTTTCAAAAAAATTTTGTGTTAGTGTTTTATGGGATTTTGGGTTAGTTTCTTTTTGTGAGTCTTAAAATATGTAAAAATTATAGTTTCCAATTTTGAGAATAAAACATTGATTTGTTGCTCGCAACTTCATAAAGTTTCTTAATAAAAAATTCAGCATCCTTAACAGTTCATACATCACGAACTGGATTTTATAGCAATAAAAAACTTTTGATTGAATTCTCATGAAACTTGAATGAATTGAACTTTTTTTTGGTGTGTGCGAACCAGAACTAAAACTTTATAGCAATTTTTTTTTCGTGCGTGAATGATTGTGTCTGTGTGTAATGACGGAAATAAGAAAAAGAAATTTTTGAAGTGGTTTTTTATATTTTCGATATGAAGAAGAAAAAAGTTTGTAAACAACGGCAAATATCGATTTCTGCCTCCCCCATTTCTCATCTCTAGAGATTTTTTTTTGTTATTTTTCCATTTTGATTTGGTAACAAATACTTCTCGCAAACGCATGTATCATAATAGGACCATCAAAAAAGTAGAGGAGGAAAAAAATAAGTTTAATGGCGACGCAAATCTTTTGTCTCTTATTTTTTATCTTTTTTTTTACGTTACTAGTTTCCTTTTCTTATTTGCTTCTTTTCGCAATAATTTTCGTTGCTCTTGGTAAATTGCCGAGAAACAAATTCATACTCGAGTTCAAGTTACAAAATTAACATCGTCACCGTCAAACGGTTTCGTATCTCGTTAAATCCTTCCACAACAAATAAATATTGAAATTAATTAAGAGAAAACATTTCACTGATATTATTTAAATACTCAACTCTCGCTTACACGGAGGAATTTTTTTTGTTGTTGATTATACTCGCAGAGAGTGAGAAGGCACATAATATTGTGAGAAAAGGTTTTGTGGGTGGAGTGATGTTTAATCTACAATCTAAAATATACACATTCTATTCATGTTATTCAAAATGCTAAATACGACTCTTTTATTTACTTAAAATTGTATCATTTTACTCTCAAAAAATTTCTTCTTTCTAAAGAAAACTTTTTGCTTCTTCTCTTTCTAATTTAATTTAAAAAAAGTATTAAGTAAATTTCAAGTTTCTTTGTATGTGAAAATGTTTGTGTATGTCATGACCATGTGTGTACTTTTTAATATAGTTTGAAAGATTTTTTGTCACATTTTGAGGTTCACAATGACACTGCTGTAAGCTCTTTAGAGTCATTCACTTTTAATTATTTAACAATCTCACAAAAGTGTCATTCTGATTTTCCTCATTAAAATTTTCTATAGCTCTCTATTAAAACTAAACTAAAATTGAGATATATTTCAACTTTCTATTGACTCAGTTTTTCAATAGAGAAAAAATAACAAGGAAAAACTCAAAATTAATATGAACTTTTATGCTAAAGTTGAAAGTTGCTCTTTCTACCACAGAAAAACTTTTCTATAATGTTCGAATAGTTTGAGGTATTTTATGTAATAGTTCAAAAGGAAAATCCATTTTCAAATTCATTAAACTCTCTCGACTAAACATGTGAAAACCAATAATTAGTTAATTGAATTACAAAAACTATTTTTCAATTTCTATAATTCATTAGATTTTGATATGTTGTTGGTGTTGGAAACTGAGTGCCTATTTGTGTAGCATTGTGGAAATATTTAAACTAGATGGATGAGTTTGTGTGCTAAATTGAGTGGTCGATATATAATGAAAAATGATCTAATTTGTTTCTATTTCAGTTAATTTGATGATGATTGGGTAATTATTAAAAAAGGGAAAAACAAATTTGGTAAAAATGAATATTTTTAATTTATTAAAATTGAAAATTTATAAAAAATATACTTTAAAATTTAAATTCATTTTTATCATCAATTTGAATATTTTCTAAAATACTAATTTCATCATTTTTTATCTATTCTATTTCAAAAAACTTCTCGAACTCTCTTCACCCCTAATAAGGATCGGTTACATGATATTTTTCTCTGTTAAATCTAATTAAGAAAACTTCTCGACTATATTTACTAAAAATTCTTCTCTCTTCTCTTTCTCATCTAATCAGACTAAAAGTGGTGTGCTAAACTTTCATTAAATCGATAATAAAAAAAAGTTGTTTCGATAAAAAATTCTCACCGTTTAGCACCAACAAGCCGTGCGGGAGGTGGAAAAGTAATAAAAGGCTTGACGGGAACCTTTTTTTTCTAACTCACTTCGATACATTTTACGATCAAATTCACTTTTAATAACTTTTTATTCCACTTTGCAAAAAGAGAGAGCGTGAATTATAATAAGCACAATCAGCTTATGCTCTCACTCATTCACTTGGTGTGAAAGTATTAAAATCGACGAGAGGGTAAAGCAAAATTTTTAATACATTCGTGAAGCACGAACAATACACAACTTTTTATATATTTTTTCTACCCTCTTTGCTTTTTGAAAGAAGGTCGGATTGGGAGTGGAATTCATTTAAAAGACAATTAGGTTTTTAGCAGCTTTATGTACAATTTTTATAGCTTAACTTTTTTTCTTTCTTTATTATTTATTGCTTTCGTACTATATACAAAGTGAGTGTGTTTCAAGCTGTTAATTGTTTAGAAATTTATTTTCCTTTTTTTCTCTTAATGTCCTGCCAATTTATTTACAACAACAATGCGTTTCACATTTTTTTATGATTTCGTGATAAAGTACGATAAAAATCAAAAAGAAAAATGACACAAAATATTTCAACAATTTTATTGGATTGCCATATTGATTTATTTATTCGACGTCATTTTGACAGCGTGAAATAAAAAAGAGACTCGAGAAAAGAAAGAAATTTATAAAAGGTTAAAGGCGAATAATTCAAGTTTATGAAGATATCTTTTCATTTTATTTCCTAAAATGTTCGTCTTATCGATTACGATGTCAATTTTTCTTATGTTTTATGCTTTCATCGAACGATTTCATAAGATTAAGGGCGGTAAGTTTTCATTTTAAGAGTGTTATCAAATACATTTTGTAGTAAAAAGCTTAATGTTTTAAAAATTGCTAGGGTTGGAAGAGTAAAAAGTTTTTTCAGATAAATTTCCATCTCAAGTAATTTTAAAATTCATTGAAATGATAAAAATTTATAATTTTTTCTATGAATAAACTTCAGAGTTTATGCTTCTTCCAACCCCTTAAACTTTTTTATTAAAAACATCACAAGATTGTATAAAAAGGTAATTTTAGAATCATAAACAAATTTTTTGCTTGATTAATCAAAATTTTTGAGTAAAGGTTGGAGTGAATTCCAGCAGACAATGGGTAATAAATTTTTTCATACACTGCGTCAATGATTATTTAATCAAATTTAATTTTCTCCTTGATTAAATTTTTTGGTCTTCTGAATTATCAACCCCTGACCTCACTCAAGTTAAAGAATTATTTTTATGGTATGAGACAAAAAATATTCACCACAACAAAATAAATCAATCTTCAAAAATATATCTGCTCGCAACAAGAACTTACAATTAATTGGTTTTCAAAAACTTTTCCCCTTTTTTCATTTAATGGAACTTTGAACTTTCTCTTAAATATATAACAAACAATTTTATATTTATGAACAGTAATTTTCACATTTAAACATCGATCAAAAGCAGCAGCGTGTTTAAATTTGACGTGATTTTTTTGGCGTTCTTCGAAAAATGTTATTTATAGGAGTTAAAAGTTTTTTATAAAGCTTTTCAAGGTTTTTTGTACTGAAAACTTTTTTAAAACAGAGCAAAAATCTGAAAAAAGTTCAACGACTCAAAAACAATAATTTAAAAGTGTCCACCAAAAAGAAAAGAAAAGTCCAAATAATAATTTTAAAAAATGTTTTATTGATTGCATAAAAGATTGGGGGAAGACAGTGTGAGAGAGAGTGTGGGTATGAGGGTAGGGATACATTAATAAAAAGAGAGTAAAAATGAAATGAAAAAGAGAGAAAATTTAGAGGAAATAATTTTTTCATTACTGAAATTTTGTTTCAAGAATTTAAAATTTTTGTTGAGTCTTGCGATAGAAGAAGAAAAAAGTATTAATAATTTTTAAGCACTAATTTTTGAGTGAAATTATTCGATCAAAAAAATTTAATATTCGATATTGAAATTTTTTTTCTTCTCCTTTAAAAGTAATTTTCCTCTTAAAATTAAACTCAAAACTTTTTCTTATGTAAATGATAAAGAAAAGTAAAAAAATTAAGTTTCATGAACTGGTCGAGGTTGTGGTCGGTGCCATTAAAAATTGATCCCCAACGATGTAACGATTGTCAGACACCATGACACCTAGAGGAATAGAAAAGTATAAAAACAACTCATAAATATAAATCGAAAAAGAAAAACAGGAAAAGAACTTATAAAAAAAAATGTTGCACTACAACACAGAACGGAATTAAAAGTTCACTGAAAACTATAAATTGCAGCGGTAGTAAGTGAAATTTTGGTGGTAGTAACGAAAACACAAAATTAAATTTCTGACTTTTCACTAAATATGGGATCAGTGATGATTTTCATGCTATGAATTATAGCTGGAGAAGAAAATGTTTAATCGCAATACAAAGTCAAAGATAGGACACATAAATGGATAGCAAAATGAGGACAATTGTCTTAAATTGCATTTGAATGGCTCTAGATGCTATGCTTGAGTTATTAATCAACACTATTTCATACGGAAATTTAATTACAATCTTCTCTAATTAATTATCCTATTTTGACACGTTAGGAAATTTCAAATTTGACATTGTCATATTAGAGAGAGTTCAATATTAAAATTTATGTCTATAAATGCCTCTTTAACCTGCTAACATTAATTAATTACTGCCTTTTGTATAAGGTAACAAGAAAACGCTATTCATCATGATAGATATCTCCCTCTCATTTGAAGTTAATACATTTACTAAAACATCGCAATCTACTTATTATATTTCAATCGTTTTAATTGAGAGAAAATTTACTATTTTATCCATCATCATTATAAGTCTAAGAAAATTGACACAATTGCTCTATTAAGTGATGGTAAAACATTGACATAGAACTTTTTTTCTTGGTACTAATTATGACTATAAGATTAACTTTCTTATTCTTCTTTAAATTCATTAAGTTTTACATCAACAATATTATTATTTTATTTTTTTTTTCAAGAGCTCTATTGAAAGTTATCGATCTACGAATAATTTATTTAATTTAAGCTAAAAATATTTTTTTGATTCTGAAAGTTTACAGAAATTTAACAACTCCATTCGAAAAGAAAATTTGAAAAATAATCCCATCCCTTGAAATTTTATTGAAACTAAAGAAGAAGTTCAATTGACTTCGCTTCTCATCAGTTTGAAAAGTTTTGTTGCTCTTTCTCTCAATAATGGCTTTTCCATCATTCGAGTGTTTTCAATTTTCAACTTTATTTAAGTAGGTACGCAGAGAAGAAAAGTTTTTCTTTCTCTTAACAAAAAATCAGTTTGCTGCTCTAAGTTTCGAGTGCATTAATTAATTAGATTTTAGCTTAAAGCTTTCAACGAATTGTCGCGAATTTAAAACTTTATATAAATTTTCACTAATGACGCTCATCTGCTTTTCATCGAGCGAGCGAGGTAAAATTACTGTTCACAAATGCAATGGCAAATGAGTTGTGGCCGCAATGATATTTAAATGCTCTAATGGATGATGATGTAAGTGTGGATAACAAGATTGTAAGAGGGGATGATGGAGGGTGTGGTGATGATTGTTAAGTGTATGAATTTGATGGTGATTATTTAATAGGTTGTTAGTCAAATGCTGATGCAGTGTTGCAAGACTATTGAGGTTATTACCTGTTGGATAAGGTAAGCCAAAGCTTGGATAGCCTGAAAATCCCCGACCAGCGGCGTATGCGGCATAAGCGGCTGCTGGAAAACCTGGAATGAAAAATAATTTTATAAAAAATTAGTTTCAAAGATTTTTTGGGAATTTTAAAGATTGATTTTCTTAGAGCAAAATGTAAAGTTATTTAAAACATAGAAAAAATTATTCAGCAGATAATTTTATCGTTTTTCGAAGGACTTGAAAGAAAATTGAGAAATTGTATATGCAATAAACATTATAAGAACCTAATAAATATCATTTCTTTATAAATCTACAGCAATATTCACAAATTGTATCGTTCGCTACGCATATCTAAAGCTTCACTAAACAAAACTCTCTAAATAAAAAAATTATGTTGCATGACATTATTTGTGAATATTTTTCAATGCTATTAAAATAATTTCGATCTCTTACCGTCACTTAATGTTCCCAACGACCACATAAAATCTGCAGAAAAGATGATAGAAAAAAATAAATAAAAACTACTTAGAAAATTTTGCAAAAATGTCTATAGAATGTCATTGTCTTTCAATATGTTTATTATCAGTTCGAAAAAATAAGAACCACACAAAAAAATCTTTAAATGATTTTTCAAAAAAAATTATAAATCAATCTCGAATAAATTCAATGTGATAAGTAACACCGCTATTCTATCAGAGAAATACTCTTTTGTGTGTTGAGTCTATGAGGAAGAGAAACTACCACAATAATGCTAAATAAATATAGAAACATTTTCTTGAAGTGGATTTTTTTTCTTGAAACTATTTTGCACAATAAAACAACATAAAAAAGTTCTTCATCTATTCTAATGAAATCTCTTTCTGTTGCAGCATGAAGGAAACTTTTCTTCCTCTCGTACAATTTTCTCTCATATTCATTTTTTTCTCTCCTCAGAAAACAGCTTTTACTTTTGTGCACAATTTTCACGCTATGATGATGATGCTGTTTTATGAAAGAAAAGCTTCTCGCTATAAACTGCATAAAATTTGTTCTCAAACTATATTTTAAAATCTATTGTCTCATCACTCTGTTGTCACAAGAAAAGAATGTAGTTAAAAGCTTAACAGAAAATAAACTTAAGCAGATTCAATCTTTTTTAGTGTTTCTTTGCTTTCGCTTTACAATCAAAAATATTTGAAAACTATAAAAAGCTTTTTTCTCACTCTATAAAAATTTCGACTATAACTAAACTTTTTTTATCTCTTTCTCTCTCTTTTTTTGTTGAAGATGATATTTTTTCTCACGCGATGTGTGTGCAATTAATTTAATTAGTAATTATCTGAGCATTAAACCAAACAATAAATTCGCGTATTTTATGTGAGTTGGGAACTTTTTTTTTCAGCGCGTTCTCAATTATTTTGGCGTAAAATGTATATGGAATAATAACATCACAGTTATGTTGAGTAGAAATATTTAAAGCTAAAATGTAGATAAGCTACATCTAATTAGCTAATAAATTAATAACACACATCTATCTACTGCATATATATTTATATTGATTACAAAATTGTTATTTAATGGACGATATTAAAACGCTTTTTATGATTGAGAATTAATAAAATAAATAAAATTTTCTTCCTTAAATTTATTAATTACTATATTTTCATGTTAATAAGTAGATAAAAGAAACATGTAAAAAATATCATCATCAGCAACTAATTTTATATTTTTCTTATGGTCTCTATGCATAACTTGCTTTTATTAAAAACACACAAAGATAAAGTAAAACGAAAATAAATCATAATATGAAGAGATGGATTATTATTTTTACTAACTTTTGCTCTCATATTTTTCTAAACTTTTCTTAATAATTTTTTTTCTTAACATTTAATCACACTAGAGAGGAACGAAGCGTTGTGTGGGTGGATGGGATGATTACAAGGCAATAAATTTCCATAAACTTTTTATGATGGTCGTGGTATCGGCATGTTGATAACTCCCGTACGGCTCCTTTGAAAATGGATCTATTTATGGTCTGTCGAAAACTTTTCTCCCTTCTTCTTTCTCATTTTGCTTGAGATAAAGAAAGGGACGGTTACGAGAAAATTGGCGACGGTCATGATTTAGATCACTTCTAATTAACAAACTCATCTTTACACTTTATCTCTCTGCTCTTTATTTCTTTCTCCGTTAAAAGCTAAAGAGAACTAATTATGTTTCTAAATTCAATAAAAATAAGATGTAAAAAAAGTATCTCTGCGGCTAATTAGAATAAAAAAATTCACGACTCTAATTAAATGCATTTTAATGGATCTCATTTTTTCTGATTATGCGAAATTTATCACTTTTTATTAATTTTTAATTAGTATTTTTTTTGGCAAACAAAACATTCCATTTTTTTCATAAATTTTTTTGATTATAGATTTATAGAGCCACACATCCATGTGCGCTGTGTATATAAAGCTATAATTATGGATATGTGACTCTTTATGCTACAACTGCACTTCTCTCTCTCTCTCTGCTCATTTAATAATACAATTAAAATATCATATAACTGCTGGCTAATTAACCTTAAAAGTTATGAATATGTTATGTACGGCTAATTATCTCTGCATCTATTTTATTATAGTGTGATAGATAAATATGACTGGATATACATGGAAAAGGTTTAAAAAAATAATTAAAACCAACAATTTCTTTTTTTGTGCTATATGCAGAAATATTTTTTTAATTAATTTACCTCCTGCTCACAAATTAATTTTTTTTCTCTGCTCAATTAATGGTTAATTAATTATAGATTGATACGGGAACGTTATACAAACTACACATATTGCTGAGAGATCATATTGATGATGTCGAGGGAATATGCATGATCATTACATTTATTTCGATTCTATATAGAAATTTATGTGTGTGACGTGAGCTATGAATATATAAATCGTCACACACACACGCACTACAATAATTGTCAATAAATATCGTTTTCCTCATTAAGTGTTAATTTAAGAACTAATTGATTTGTGTTGTAGTGAGATATTTTCGATCGCGATATGCACCAGACATCATGATTGCATTAATACTTAATATGCTCATGAATTTGTTGCGCAAGGGGAGTGAATATTATTATAAAATTTTCAAAAAAATTTCATGAAATAAATAAAATTCTCTCACCCTTGGCAAATTCACGTTAGAAGAAAAAAAACTAATTTTCTCTCTGTCATTAAATATTTACCATTAAGTACCTCCAAATATAATTCTGTACTCTAATAATTATTTATAATTACTTTCACTGCATATACACTGCTTTATAGTAACTCTCTTAATTTATTATCGAACAATAAGATAAAAAAAAATAATAAAAGCAAAAAAACTCATCTATATAACTTAATATTTCTCATTCTGCTGCTGTATCTCAAAATGATTGCTTAATCTAAAATTAATCCTCAATAAATCCTTCATACAATTACTCAATTTCTGTGTGTATTATGCATACAAATCTCTTTCTGAATGAAATATTATTTGACTTTGTCACTTATCATCTATGAATACATTTGTTTTTGAAACAACATCTACAACTGACTGTTCTTATAATCTATGTAATATGTATGAAATTTATGTTTTTTCTCTTTCTCTTCTTTTTTTTGCGCTCGCATCGGAAAAATTCTTTTTCTTTGGTAATTTGTTTGTGATAAGAAAAATTTCTCTCGCTCACTCACTCACTCGCACTTATCAAGGAAAATTGGATTAATTTGTTTGTATTAATCATAAAAATGTACACAAAAAATATAAATTAAAATATTAGTGTCACACCCTTGGAATTGATTCATATTTTCCATTTTCTGTGTGTCGAAAAAGCAATAAATAATAAAAATTTATAAGAGAGTAAAAGTTGAGTTATGGTAAAACAGATGAAATAGTAAAGAACTGATGGTGTTGTAATGAGGTTGAGAATGATGGCTTTTTTCCAAAAAAATATAAAAATAAAAATTAACAAGAAAAGTGGAGCGTAAGTGAGGGAGGGAGAAAAATCTAAGAGGGTAGCAGGAGAAGCTCCTTGTTGAAGGAGAAATTCTTGGTGAATTATTTGGAATTTTTATGAGAGCGGAATGTTTAATGTTAAATAAGGCAGTGGCAATGTGGAAAGCAAAACTCGAAATGCCTCATTTTAACAAGGAGGAGAGAGATTCTCACTCTCGAGTAAATGAGGGTCGGAATTTCAAAACTCTCTTTAACATTATTAATGACAATCCGTTTTCTAATAGGGCGAGAGTTATTTGAGTATTTCATGAAATATGTTCGCCGAGCGGAGTGGTGTGGAAAAGGCTTCACTCTCTCGCTATATAGGAAATTTTCTACATAAAATGAATTATTATCATAATCACTCTAAAATGTCTATTAAAGGCTTCACTCAGTTTGTCTTCTATCTACGAAGTTGAAGTAAAAAAATTAACTAGAATTTCTCTGTTTCGGAATAAAATATCTCTCTCGACTATAAACTAAATCACACGCAAAAAAAGGAAATTTTTTTCTTATAATTCATATTCTATACTAGAAATCATCACAATCTGTCGCCTAGATATAAAATCACACAGTTTTCTATTGGAGTTTGGCACACTGTTACTATATTTGTGGCTCGACCACACTATTTCACTATATATTTTAAAATTGTCTCTTTCGTTGAGTAATCTCTCACAAATTGCTACAATAAAACCAGTCTTTTATTACAATTTTGTTGTGGTCGATGTTGTTCTAAAATTAACCTTAATCCTCAGCTAGTTAAGATATCGGGCAGGTATTGTCGTGTATTTCGTTGGTTATTTCAATATCATCCATTGAAATTTTGCATGTGCGGAGCTTAAAGTCTCTCAGTGTGTTTTGTGTGCATTCTACTATTCGTAAGTAAAAAACTATTTCTATCCTTTTTCATGGAAAAATCTATTTTCGTTATAAATTTGTAATCCTTCCCCACACAATCTCTCGCATAATCCTTTGAATGATTTTTTTTCGCTCTGTAACACCACAAGTTTAACAACAAAAAAATCTCTATCTACTTCACATTCAGTCAATGATAAAATAAAAAAAATCCACAGATCGGAATATAACGTGATAACAATCTCTCCATCTAAAGCTAAGCAAAGAAACATGACGCAAAAAAATAGTTTTCTATCTAGTTTTCAACTATCGCACTGCAATTTTCTCTCTGTTTTTAACTTATCCTTCAAATATATATAAAAAAGGTTTCTATTCTATCACAAAATGTTCTTTATCTCAAATCTTTTCTCTTAAATTGCACAAAGTGGCTTTCATCGGGTCACAGTGATTTTGATGAAAGCATCTCGAGAGCGTCTAATTGAAGAACTTTGAACTGCTTTTATGCATTTTTCAAGAGCAGCAATTTTAAATCAATAAAAAACTTTCAACAATATTTGATAACTTCAAAGTTCATTCAATTTAAGTTCTCTCTTTCGAGCAAAAAAAAAGCTAAAAATAAAATTAACTATTACACATCAAGAAGCTTTTCTCCTTCTCTCTAGATATAACTTTCTATATCTATATATCAAAAGTGTGTAGAGTTTCTAAGTTTCTAGCGAACAATTTCCTTTTATTCTTTTCTCATTATGAGAGCAATTGAAAATGAAGAGAAGCTTTTCAATCAAAAAAAAATACTTTTTTAGTTGATTTACGGGAAGTTGAAGAGAAAATTTCATTTTAAGAGCATTATTGAAATATAATTGGAATAACGTTGGAGCAATGAAAATTTTTTCATCTTCTTCTTGAACTTTATTTATTGGGGACGCTGCACTTGAATGACTGTCGTTGTTGGAGTGGGTCAAAGACCAATAGTGGTCGGAAATTGATAGAGACTGGCCAGGTCGAGACCCTGCATGCCGAGCAAGTCACCAAGTGGATATGAAAGGGTCGTAGCGGTAGGTCGATGCTGTGAGCGGAATGAAGCGGCCGCCGTTGCTGCCAATAATCTCTTGTACGATAATGCAGCGGCTGCGGTATCGTACAAGTTCGATGTAGTGGCACCAACGGCCGCCGGCGTATATTGAATATTAAAAGTTGGATTGGTTGATAATGGTAAAATGTGTGTGGTGGTCGATGCTTGCTGCTGATGACCTGCTGCCGCCGCGGTTAAAGTAGCAGGTAAAGGATAAGGAGTATAGCGCAATTGCTGTCCCGAGGCTCCTAGCGAGCCCGACGGACCTCCGCTCAAAACTACCAACTCACCATATGTTCCTCGTCCAGCGGTGCGCGTTTTAGCTAAATTTGCTGGAAGCATCACTTCTTTTGGTTGTGCCTTTTTACATTCAACCTGCGAACGAGAGAAATGAGATGATTTTTTTTGTATTTCACGATTGAATGGAGGGAAATGGGTAAAACAAATCGAAGAATTCAATTATCTAATTGATTTCATTTTGCCATGTCGCTCTGTGTATATTTGCGAGCTTTATCGAGATATCGGGAGCAATACACACAGAGAGAGATAGACAGGAAGGGAAAGAGGAGTCAAGAACTTTCAGGAGTGACAGGTTTGAAATGTGGAAATGACAGCAAACAAAATTGCATTTTCCTGCTTACCATTTTATTATTTATTTCATGGAAGTGAATTTCACAAACTTTATCTACTACATCTTCCGATTGGAAGGTCACAAAACCGAAACCTGCAATGAGAAGAAAGAAACAATGTTAATTTAAATTACTCATTAAAATGTGTTTCATTCTGCACATCTATGAATGCATAAAACATCGAGCGGAATGAAATTTGAGTTCAGAGAGATGAGGTTGATTGCAGAGAGTAGCATTTGATGATGAAGTTGCGGTAAAGATGAAATTGCATTAATTTATATTTTAATCCGCAACATTCAACACTCAGGATTTAAATTAAGGTTAGAGCTTTAAAAATGTTAACACACAAAATCCTGAAAGTTAATTTTTTTAAATCTCACTCCACTGAAAATCGTCCACGATAAAACGAATTTACATTTTAATTGTGCCTCGGATTCTTTAATCCACCTTAAAATTTAATTTTTCTCTTCACAGCTGCTGCGCTATGTGCGGCAAAGTAGTTGGCGGTGTGCATTTTAAATAATTCACTTCTATCGTCGTCTTCAGTTTCCTTCCGTTCTCTCTCGCTTTCATGTCCTTTCTCATTTTTACGCTTTTTAATGTTGTGCACAGCTTTTTTCTGTGTGAGCATGAACGAGAAGAAGAAGTAAAGTTAATTGTTCGCCTTCTCGTTAGCTTTCAGGAATTAAATTACACTATAAAAGCTTTATGGTCGTCATTTTTTTCCCTTACCAGCTCAGTGGAGGAGCAACATTTAAATGGAAATGTAAAAGAACAAGCAAAAAATGTGTTTCCACTCGTAGAAGCAGCAGTCTGCTTTATTCAGTCGCTGAGTGACTGAAGCATAAGGAATTCGAGTGTAAAAGAAGTCTCATAAATCTAACAGTTGTTGCATTTTAAATGATTTCCATACTGCACTTTTTATTTTATTGCGAAAAAAATTCTCATACAGATTTAAATATTATAAATTACATAATTTCATTCTCTCTCTCTCACTCTCTCGCCACCAAACTACTTTGGCTCCATTTTGTCACGCGGCTGGCAAATATAAATTTTAATTACACGAACAAATATACTTTTACGCACAGGCTTTTGTAATTTATGACCGAAGGTACACAGTGCTGGTCTGGTAAGTGAATAAAAATATGATTTTGAATACAAATTATCGACACACTCGCGACTCGCAATGTGTGGCGTATAATGAGATAAATCAATAACTTTATGCACGCATGAGTGATGATTGAATGGGATTTAATTGATATGGTGATGAATCGTTTGGAGCGAGTTAGAGTGAAAATTATGTAATTATGATAGTGCAAATTTAATTATATTGAGTAATCATCTGTGGTTGGAATGGGATTTAAAACTTTTCATTAAAATTTACAAATTATAAAAGTAATCGAAAAACTTGAAATTTCAAATTTTTCTTTAATTTCTCTCAATAATTTATTCACCATAAATACTGAAACTAAATGCCGAATGAGTATACGTATAGGTACAGCATGCGGCAATCTCAATTTATCCTTCCGTCGTCTTCTCCATCCACTCAATTTTGCAACACGATATTTGCAGTAATGAGGTTTCGAGATTATTTTTATTGTTGCTTCATTTAAACTAAGATTTATTCACTTCTGCTATGTTCACAGAATTTTCTACTCTCGCTCCTAATTATTACATGTATCTTACACTTGCTTGCTGAAAAATTAATGACTTTCATTAGCAGACAGAATTTTCCGTGGAAATTGAGAAAAATTCTGAAGAAGCCATACGTACAGGAGAAGAATATGGCCATAGACTGTTCAGGAATCGTAGAATTAGTTTTTTCTTTCTCGTTCGACACACAATGAGAAAATGTTGAAGGGATGGGAGAGAATCAACTTATATATTATTCCATTAACTGGCAAGGGCACTGATCGGCAATTTACTGCCTTCAATGGCGCAATGCAATGGTAACATAAAACTCTCATAAGTGTAATGAATGTCTGTGTGTGTGTGTGGCATTTCAAGAACAAAAGCATCCAATGGCAAAAAGGTCGTATTTGAGTCATTCATAAAAATTTAATTTTTACTGTTTTTTTCTTCTCGCATCTACACAAACTTACACACATTGTAACAGACTAAAGTGGAGCGACAAAAATGAAATTTATTAAAATCCCCAATGGCGTGGCGGAAAAATGTTAGATTTAATTTTAGTTTAGTTTTGTAATATTTCAGGTTGATTTAAATATTTTAACAACATTCTTTAATGAGATGCGAAAGAACTTCTTTAGGGAATTTAAATTTTCATAAGACACACGCTTACGAGAATTTTAGTTTATTTTCAGTCTTCTGTGATGCTGGTGATGATATACAATTTTACAGTCTCGTGTCACGAGATTAGAAATAAAAACTCAAGTTAGAAAAATGTAAAATTGCTCAATCGGTTGTCACTCAAAAGTCCGAGAAAGAATCTTCCCGACAATGAAACATGAATAAATTAGTGACATTAATAACATTTACATGCTTACATTACTTAAATAGTCTGAGCACTCAACGACTTTCCATAGAAAGCTAGAAAAAAGAAAAACTTTTTCCATACAACATTAAAAATAGCCAAAATGGAAAACGATTTTCGTATCTATAGAAAATGTGCAACGTGTTTTTTTCTCGTATGTGCATGTGACTCGTCTCTCTGACAATTGTTTCCATTCTTTTTTAAACTGTTTTTTAAAATCTAATTTTAAAGAAAAAAATTCTCTCCAAACTATTTCGACCATCTCGACACAGCATTTTAGCTACTCGTCGGCATTGCCGAGTGAGAGTGAGTGGATATGTTCTAAAAAAGTGAACGAAAATTAAATCAACTTGAAATGTGAATGTGAGAGGAAAAAAACGTGTTTTTGGCACCAAAATCGCTTCTCTTGTTGCTTTCTTTTCACTTAAAAATAGCGCAATACAGAAATGAGGGAAATTTTTTTAGCCGCAAAATTTTCTCTTGACTCTTTGAAGGAAAATTCCGCCGTCAGTCTCATTGAGCAAGTCAGAGTGTTAATTAGAGATTCCTCTCGATCTCTCGTCTTCATTCTCCGATTAAGCGCTAATTATTATCGTAATAATTGGCCAACCACCATCTACACTACACATCCTGCATAAATTGAAGCGACGATAGCAATTTACTAATGAGACGAGAGCATTATCTCGCGTAAGACGTGGCGAGAAGAAAAAGAAGTAATTAGATTGAAAACTTTTCTCTTATATGACATATAGCGAGACGGCGACGATGTCATTGGGAAATTTTTCTTATAGTGGTAAAGTGAGCGAGAAAAAGTTTTCTCTTTTCTCGTGATATCAGCTTGATTATGTGTGAAAACAGCACTTTTATGTGTGTCGCGTCGATCGAAAGGAGAGAAAAATAAATAGAAAATTAATTAATAACAAACACGACTGAGTCACACCACACACATATAAGCGGCAATATAAAAATAGAAAAAAAAATGTCCAAGAAAAATAAAGTGATAAAGTTGAGTGAATTGACGTTGAGCACTTTGGCAAGCAGCATTGTCTCAGCTGTTGGTTACTGTATAACAGCGGAGGCACTCGAGACGAATTTTAATTTACATGATTTGGATATGTCGCTAGTTATGGTCGAAATAAATTCATACTTGGATGGAAATGGCGCAACAAATGTCATATACGAGGAACTTTTACAGACGATACTTAGTCGAGAGAACTTGCAAGCGTCGATACGCTTCGTATGTCTTCAGACGCTCCTCAATCATCACATAAAGACATTGACGACAGATATTTTTCCTTATCCATATTACGAGAAGATCTTACAAGTGATTGCACTGCAAGGCGGAAATGTTCGCCTTTTAAATATGAAAGGGGTTTGGATAAAGGAGGAAATGATGTCGTTGATGCATAATGTCGTCAAGAGTCTTCCTCATCTCATTAAATTGGTCATTCCATACATCGCAAATGACGATGTCCTTCTCAACATCAAACGATATCAGAGGAATTTATTATACCTGGACATTTCGGGTGAGACTGACATTACCGACATCGGAATTGACTATTTATGCTCATCGGATTTAGCTGAAACATTGACAGTGGTCGATATTGGAATGTTGGGTGAGGAGAATATTGATCACGTGGATGTTGCATCATTATTGACTCACATTCCGAATCTAACGAGTCTCGGCTGCTATTCCTTTGTGGGCAGATCACTTCAGTACATAATTGACAGCATAAATCCTTTATTTGTTTCGAAATTGCAATATATACACGATACGGGCACCATGATGAGCACAATGAATGCCATTTGCAAGACATGTCCGCGTCTCGAGCACTTCTACATCGACTCACCGGAACCAAATTCCATTTCTCGATTGACAGCACTAAGGCATTTGCAGCGACTGAAGATTTATTGCTTTAAATGTGATGAAATTGTGCCGGTTATCAAAAGCATTGGATTTCAGTTTCGTCATTTGACGTTCATGAAGGGAAAGGGAATTATGGATGCCACACTGCTCACTCGTTACTGTCCAAATTTAATCGATCTCGACTTTTACATGATGCATGAGCTCACGTGTTTGAGTGAGGACGCGTTCGGGCAACTTCAGACATTAGAAATACTTAATAGCTCGTTGAGCTCCACATCTTTACGTCATTTAATATGCAATTGTCATCAGACGATAAGAAGATTAGCTGTCGACATTATATCTTTTACCGAATCGGAAATGGTGAGGTGAGTTTAATGTGGGCGCAGTCACTATGCATATACATTATAATCTGTGCGAGACACTAAGACTATATTTATTTGTTTTTCATCCTGACTACGACGTTTACGTTGCACATCCCTCCTTAGCATTTTACTGGATTACGATTTCAATAAATTAGAGGACATTTGGTTTACATCTGCATCTAATTTCACCATGGCAACTATAGAGCTCCTGCTTGAACTTCCGGAGCTATTGTCTATTGGTATAATATTTAAATTATATCTATTTCTCCATTTCAAAAACTAGCTTCAACCATGAAAGGAGCAGTATCAGTTTCGCAAATGGTGGTGATTGTAAAATGCGACCAGTGAGAAAATTTTAAAATTTATTTATTTTTAATTCATTAGTTTAGTAAAAAACTATTTTAAAAATCCACAATTGCAATTTAAGAAAATCACACAAAATTTCTCACTGGGCGCATGATGATCATCACATTTCTCTAACAAACAGTCGCACACATATCGAAAGACTATAATTTAAATATTTAAATTGTAGGAAATTTGTCTGGATGGAATTTGACACACGATGACATCGTTTTGCTGAAAGGCATTCTTAAAAGTGGAAACTCATGTCTGACACTTCAGCCTGTGAACATTTACTCGTGATATATAGAAAATTTTGTGAAATTTAGTGTTAGCATAGAAACTAAAATGCAATTTAAATGTCATCTTGATGAAAGATTGATTTAAAAAGCTGTTTCATCGACAACTTAAATGTAGTCAATAAAATTAGAAGGCTCTTCTTTATAGTCTCTGATGATGAAAGCTTAAATGAATTATTTATTGATTGGTGATGATTGCAAAACTTTTTTTTGCAGCTCTACGATAATATCAAGCATTATAGGAAGAGAATGTCATTACAAGTGAAGCATTTTTCATATCGTACAAGCTCATTTTCCAATATAAGCTCCTTTCTAGCTTTTATCGTTCAAGTTTTAATATAAAAATAAATTTATTGTGCTTTTATAAGTTTCATCAATTTCGATTTGTCGAGTTGTTAGATAAGAGTGCCAATAGCGTTATTGAATGAAAAGGAGAACAATGTGATATGGAGAAAAATGGGTATTTAAGGTATTTTAGAAGATGGACAGAGAAAAAGAGAAATTTTTAAATAATAAAAACATTTTCTATATTGATACATTTTACTTTTATTTCGCTCGTTTGTATGAAATGTAATTAACTTTTCTTTATGGCCCCAAAAAATAATGAAGAAAGAGGAAAAATAAGACCTTGAAAGCACTAACGGAAATGAATAATGCAAATGTATTCCTTTTGCTGCAACATTTAATAGTTTTTTTCCTTACACAAAAATTTAAACGTTACTGTTGCTCGCAAGGAAAAGCTTCGATTTAATTACCAATTAACTTAAATATTCGCCATAAATAACGTTCACAGTTGTACATGGTGATGAAAAATTACCCTCAAAAACGTCAAAAACATGTGTGGTGTCATATTCAATTTTACATCGTTTAAAACATACAAACAACACTATAAGACATGCCGGATATGTGTGTGTACATTTTTTATACGCTTTTCATTTTTATTTATTTTATATTTAATGCGAGTAAGTGAGGATGTGAGAGGCAATATATTGTACTCGGAGAGCATAATATCCTCAAATGTATTTCAACATAAAACTCTCAAGCATTCAACTTTCAAGTACAGCAGATCAGAAGCAGCACATGCATTGGAACCATATATGAGATTATGGTGGTAAGGACAGAAAATCTCATAATAGTCTCTCTCGCTCACTCCCTCGAATGATTACATTATGCATAAAATAATCATTAAAATGATAAAAGCTGACTATAAGCATCGACTTTACAGTATAAAATTGTTGCTAATGGTTTGATTTATCAGATAAGCGAGCAAAGTCATTCGTTTGAAGTTGAGTGAAAAAAAGAGAGAGAGAGAGCCGTGAATGGAGGCGAGGAAGAGCTCGGGGTAAAATGTTGTGTGAGAAAAGTCATTTAGAGTATCGCAATAACGATATCAAATTATCGCGGAGCTTTTATCTTAACTGGTTTCGGTGCTGTGCAACAGAAAAAAGAGAGTCTGAGGGTGAAGGCACCAGCCGGATGATATTGTCGTTGTGAAAAAGTAATAAAGCTGCTGCTTTTTTAAAGGGTTAATGAGTTCTCGGTCACCGTTGCTGCAGATGTGAATTTTCTATAGAATTTAAAATATTTTAAAACTCAAACTTGCTGATTTTCCGCCAACCACCGAAACCATATTTTCTCTCATTTCATGTTTATCCCATACACACCATTATTTAGTAATATAAATTTTCCCAAAAATTATTCGCAACATGTTCGCCATCAACAGCAGCAGCAGCACAAAAACTTCAAGTTCAACTTTCATCAACCCATTTTTTGCATGACGAGAAACGCCGCCACTCGTGCTTTTTAGTTGTTTCCATTCGGAGGAAAATCAGTGGAGGAAATTTTTCATAAAATTGTGTATCGCATAAATAATGAAATAAGTGTGGGCAAAATTTTGAACAGAAAATAAAGAGGGAAGAGTAATAAAATTGTATTTTACTTTTTTCCCCCCGAAAATGTCATAAAATATTTATTCCAATTTTATCGTCAGTTGTGCCAGTTTTAACTTTCGCATGATTTCGAAAAACACTTCCGAGAGTTGCACTGATATGTGGAGGGCGAATAGGAAATAAATAGTTGTGCAAGGAGAGAGAACTTTTTGAAACAATAAAAAGAAGTTTTGAAAATTTCCAAAATAAATTTCATCACTGCTTGACTATAAAACCAAAATCTACACAAAATTAACCAAAATTGACTCGCATAAAATCAATAAAAGCGAGCAGTCATAAAATTAATTTTCTTTAAAGTCATAAAAAATTTCTCATCCCCTGCGAGCAGTGACTGTGAATCAATAAAGCCAGCACGAACGCTTAAAATTGTCGTCGAATATCAAAATCATTAAATGGCGATAAATTTATGAGTGAATTTCCACAACTGCGATAAAAATACAGAGAGATTCAAAAGTTATTCCTTCAATTATGGTGTCGAAAATTATGGCTTTTAAAAGCGGAGGAACTACACAAACTAAATTATCATAATTTAAGTTTATAAATCAGATAATATGCTATGGCAATTATGTGCGAGTCGCAACAACAATGCTCGTTTATGTGGAAAAAGTCGCAACCACTTGAAATATATATATAGAGTACAACCATCATGTCTGTAATTGCCCATTAATTTTCTCTCACACTCTTGCGTTCACTCACTCGAGAAATGCAAAATGCAACAATTTGTCAAAGCGCACAAAAACAATTAAACGCATTTGTCTTTACATGCACGAAAACTCAAAGTTTTTTTTGCAATCTTATAAACACAAATTTTGCTGCTGGCAAAATCCATTTATTTCATGCCGCGCAGTTTTCTTGACAGTTTCATTACATTTTATCCTTCATTCTTCCCCCCTAGAAAATTTCACTTTAAGCTCATTCTTGAAACGCGTGTATGGATGATAAGTTTTCCTCCCTTAACGCAGCTCCTCTGGTATGCGTGCTATTGAAATAGCAAACACACAAACGCACAAGTATGTTGAGTCATAATTTTGACTTAATGCCTAGCCACAAATCATCAGTTTTTTCTTCTTTTTCTCTGCTCCTTCTGGCGTTCATTTCCAGCGAAATAAAGAAGAAAAATTCGATAGAGGCGGAGGCAGTGGCAGTGGCTCGAGGGAGTTAAGTGATATTAAATCGTTACAACAATTTCACTTTATATAGGAGAGAATTAAATTCTGATTGTAAACGTTTTTAATGCTCCATACGTTATATAGTGAGAGAACTTTTTTCTCTTTCTCGCGCGATTCGAGCAATTAATGTAATGAAGAATAATAAAATTAAGGATAATGAAATAAGCACGCTCTGAGCTGTCGTCGCAGAAAATTATGAGAACTATATTACGAGCTCTACATAGGAAAGCAAATGAGAGGGGAAGAGAAACTCTTTTAAAGCTGGTGTCAGGTGTGTGAATGGAAATTACGTGAATTTTAGTGCTCTCTTTTTTATTGTAAACTGTTGCAGAATGTTGTAGCAATTTATCAAGATTAAAGTTATTTTGTGTGAATAAAAGTTTGCGTTTAATTTGTTTGAGTTTATGTGGAGACACAACGGGCGGTGGTGTGAGTTTAGTCGTGGCCTATCTGCTCTCACTCTCGGGGCAATTAAAAATTACTCAAGGTTGAAATTAATTCAATTAAAACATTTTTGTTGCTGTCTTTTGATGTGTTTATTGCTAGTTTAGAGAATTTTCAATGGTTGCTACAAAGAAATTTTTATTAAATGAAACCTGAAGAATTTTAAGGGAAATTAATTAAAATTTTCATCTTCAATGAAAAATTTAAAGTTTTTTAAAAGATTCAAAAATCAAAACTTAATCAAGTCTAATAAAATCAGTCAACGAGGTTCATTTTAAGAATTTGTTGTGGATATGCGAAAGAAAACTTGGAAAATACCTTTTGATGTTTTGTAAACGGAAAAACCGAGAAGAGATTTTTCTCTCTCAGCTCACCCGTCTCGCCATGACATTGTTATTGTTTGTATCATCACAATATTATAGCAGAGCATAGGAGAAGGGAAATTTCCACCGACCGACTAGAGAAGAGAGAGATTGGCGCCGTAAAATATTGACGCCCATTCCGAGTTTATTTTGCTCGCTTCCCTTCTTCGTTTTTGCACAAAAAAAATATTTATTTTATGTCTTATGACTTACATAATTTTCCCTCAGTTGTTTTTGTAGTTTTTCAGCACTGTCTCAAATATTCATATCTCGATTTGTTTTTATTCTTCATCGACCACACATCTAAAGTCGCTAAATATCATTGTCAACACTTTAGTATGTTGCAGCTTTGCAATTTCCTGTTGTGTACTTATAATTCAACAGTTGGCAAAAATATAAAAAAGGAGTAAGAAATTAAATGCATGCATGACTCTCTCGCCAATGTTTATACACGGACAAAATGTTTTAGTTTCCAATTTAGGAGGAAACAAGCCGAGAACTGTCGAAGAAAAAAAGTTGCGAGTGCACAAAAAAATTTCTTTCTTCGATAATTTTTTGCCAGTTTTTCTTTTTTTCGAGCAGGAAAAATAGTTTTCATACTTTTAAGACAAGGAAAATTTAAAAATCACAAATAAAATCAATTTTTCATCTCTTATCGACAATCTCATTCATTCACATGTATTGATAATGTATCGAGAGGTTTATCTTGAACTGAAGAAGACAGGAAGGTAAATGAGAGAAGAAGAAAAAAGAAACAGCAGTGAGTGAGAGCACACAACACGATTTTAATTTAAGACCATTATCATCTTCCTGAGTCTGCATCTTCATGCATGTCTATAAACACACATACTCTCGGTTTTGAGAGTAAATTTCCGTCATGATCCCTTAAAACACGATAAGCGATTTGCTTGCTTTCCTTGCACACACATGTGAGCTTCGTATATGCTCTAAAGGTTTTCTTCCACATATTTAATATGAAGCAAGATTGCAGATATCAGGCTGAGGCATGAGAGAGAAGGATTTTATGCGGTGTGGATAATTAAAATTTATTCTGTTTAATAGAATATAAATTTATCATGCGTGAAACATCTTGTTATAGACTTATTTAATATACGATGATCGTATCGTCTTGATATTATTAGCAAATTACTTTTACCTATGCTTTTTCTCAGCTTAACATCATCATCATCTACTCAAATCTCTGATAAATGTCGACATCATAATTCCTGATGAATGTGCATAATTTTGTATATGCACGATCGAATGATAAATTTCAAACACTCACCTCTATGTCTATTTGTTTGTTTGTCAAACATTAACATAGCATCCTCTATCTGCAAGTAGACGAGAAAGAGAAGAAAAATTGGTTATTCATGATATTTTCGGAAAAGTCAAAATAAAATTAATTAATACTTAAAGCTTCTTTAACCCAAATTTATTTTATTCTATTCATTAAAATATTTTACCAACATCGACGATGTGCTCTTGACCTCTGATGGTTGAGATAAAATTTTCCACAATGCTTACAATAGATTAAAGGCGAGAGGAATTAGGCAGAAAGGAAAAAATTATGAATTTTTCATGAAACCTCTCTAGCTCGAATTTAATAAAATTTTTGTGGCTAGTCTGGGCGGAAAATTTATTTTTAGAGAGAGAAATTTTTCGGTGATGGATGTTAAAATTTAGTTAAAGGATTTGGGTTTCAAAAAGGATTTAATGTATCATGAATTGAATAAAAAATAAATTACTCTTGCTTAAAAAATGTCACTTGACGCCACGCTGTGTATATGAATTCCATAAATATTCATTCCATACTCATATATGCAATATGAAAATGTTTTAAGTGATAAATAAAAGATTCATAAAAATCTCGAAGGAAATGTCAAGACGCATGAAGAGCGATAAAAGGCGAAATTCCCTCTCGCTTCTACATGAAAATTTTGTTATAAAACCATTTCACACACCGTCGTCGCATGCGAATAAAACAGATTAAAATTTTATTATCGCAAGTGAGTGATGAATGCTGAAAAATTGATAATAAAATATGTTTAAAATATAATGGCATCTTTTATTTTACCGCCACGTGGAAAAAAGGTCTTTTTCGAAGACATCAAGACGGTGTGAGTCAGTCGAGTGAGATATGAAAAAGTAAAATGTTTTTTCTTGGTGCGTTCACTCGTTCCATAATCGCAAAGTGGCGCAGGGATGCTAGAGCGAGCGATGATATTAAGTAGTACAATTTCAAAGCACAAAGCCATAAATTTTTTCTTATGTGCAAAACATTTCTCGTAAACATAAATTTGCACTCAAATGAGTCGTAAAACAAAAACATCATCAATCTTTTTTTTTAAAAAAACGAGAGAAAATCTGTGCAATTTTCATCGTCTATCGCCGTTCAAAACGTGGAACTTAAAGTCAGATATTTCCAATGTTTAATGAAATTCTGGCCTCGTCACACAATTTCGCTCGTACGAGGGAAAAAAATAAATGAATCTCGAACCCAAACATAACAGCTCGCGAGACTCTTCCTTTGCTTACATTTTACTTTCTCGTCGTCCTTCGTCAAAACAAAATAAATTGCTTCAATTAGTGCGAGAGCGAATTTTTTCCTCTGACACTCATGGCTGCATCTACCAAGTAGTACCGAATACTCTTTTTTTTCGTTGAAACAACATAAAAAAATCATTAATCAGTAAGGAATTTTAACGAGGCTTTATAGAAAAACAGAGAGCGAGAAAAAAATGTGAAGTGTATGCAAAAGCGAGGAACAATTTATAAACTCAGCACTTCGATAAAGCGAAAAGCTTGTGCCTCGAATTGTAATGGACGGGAGTTTCTGATTTCTTTCGACTTACATTTTAATCGCTTTAATTAATGCAGCGTCATTAGTGTGTGACTGCACCATCAACATCATTTTTATGTGCTCTTCGTGACTAGGAACCGTTTCTTTCTTTTTCCATTTAGAGCTTTTAGTGGAGAGTTGAAAAGTTAATAGAAGGCAGTGAAAGAATATAAATGGGAAATTGCAAATAGAACTTGATAGTTATGGGATTCAACTCTTTAAGGTGTCGATGACATGTTAAACTAGAATTTAATTTAAAACATCTTCGCACACCCTATCGAAATCATTAGCGAAAATAATTTACGACAAGCCATTAATAATGACGACGCGAAAATTTAAAAAAAAATATTCATAAGTGGCAGCAATATGTTCTCCACAAATTTTCACACCCGGTCTTAATGGTGCTCGCTCAAAATTGAATCACACATTCTATAATTAGTCGATATTGCAACAAATTTTTCTACACATCATCATCATTTTCACCGTCTCACGATGCGAGTGTAGAGAACACTCACATGTGGCTTGTGCTGAGTAATTTTAATCAAAAATAGTCGGAATGATGAATAAAAGAGAAATTTTTTCCTCATGATGCATAATCTGAATGAAAAGACGTCATCGTTTCTTTTGTTCTTTTACATGTCGTCTCGCGCTCATTCGAGAAAGTAATTCGTGAGTGTAAAAATCATCATCATCTTTCCTCAGCACACATCTGTGTGCTCTCGCAAGTATATATTTATAATTTCTGCGCTCGCTTCTTGTGGTTCTCAGTTTTAGTCGAGAAATAGAGTTGAACAGTTGTGCAAATAGTTTTGCCCCCGCTATACAAACAGAAAATTATTTGAAATATTCTACATGTAAGTTCTCTCCACACATATCACACCGCAGGAAGTGTAAAATAGCAAGCGTGCATTGCACAGCAATAAAATCTCCAAGTTGAAATTTAATTTGGCATGGAACATTCATAACGAGAGAGAGAGAAACTGAGATTCCTCACTCAATTTACCTTGAAATTACCCTCCAACTTTCTCGACACAATTACGCATTTACAAAATTCTGTATTTGGCGAGAAATCTTACGATGAAATCTCTCGCATTAATGTCTAAAAATATTTTTCGACCCAGAAGAAAATTTTACTCATCTCCTCAAAGTGAAATTCCTAAAATTCCACAGCGATTATTGTATATAAATCGCATTATATTCGTCCATAAAAAGAAACAGAAGAAAATAAGCGAAGGCAGACACCGCGCAGTTGAAAAAAAAACAGGTGAAGTGTCTATTTTTGTGACAGCTCATGAAAGCAAATTCTGACTGGCTAAAAAATAGTAAAAAATAGACATCATACTTTACCAGCGGGCTAGACAAAAAATAAAAGTGTCGAGAAAGCACTTGGTAGTGACATGATTTTAAAAATTAAAGAAAGTTCTACCTTTTTTTCTATAGAATCGTTGATTTAAATTTTATCGATTTTCTCTCTCTTTTTTCACCTTAACACTCAAACGCTTTCGATACTGCTAAAAAATCCCTTCATTTAACTTCAAAAAATAACTTTTTTCTCTCTCTATTTCAACCACCATATACAGCATTTAGAAAAATGGATCTCGTTGAAGTGAACAAAAGCGGTGTCACGAAAAGTTCGGCGACAGCATCATCGGAAAGTTCGTCTGAGGTATGAAATTAAATAAATTAAACTTTTATGTTTCATGCAGGTGACGTGAAAATTTCTCGCAAAATACATGAGAGTTAAAATTAAATAAAATTTTCCTCCTCTTTTTTTCATGGTAATATGCATATACAGTCGAGTATCGAGAAAACAGCGACAGGAGTGATTGAGAGTGCGAGCAGATCGGCAAAAAGTGTTGCGGAAAGTGTTGAGCAACGAGTTGATGGAAATGTGCAGTCAAGCGCTGTGGCAAAAGCAGAGAAAAGTGTTCAAGAAAGCGTACAAAAAAGTGTGTCGGAAACGTCGTCAGGCAGCTTGTCAGAGAACATTTCAAAATCTGAGTCGGTACAAAAGCAGGAAAGCGTTCAAAAATCAGAGAGTGTCTCAAAATCAGTTTCCCACTCAGTGAGCTCATCAACGTCCATCAAATCATCGAGCTCGAGTGTGAGTTCATCGAGCAAGTCGGTCTCGAGCAGTGTCAAAATTTCTGGCACGAGCATTGAGTCAATTGAGTTCTAAAAAGTTCATAAAAATGTCTAGAGTGATTTCTTCTACCTTAGTGACTAAAAAAATTCAAATCTGTCTGAGCAACTCTCAACGAAAAAAAAGACAGAAAAGAATTTCTCTTGTGAAAAAATATTTTAATTATATCTCTGTGCAATTTCATCCCACACGCGCCTTTTAAAAATTAAGATAAAAATTTGAATAAAAAAAAATTCTTTTGTGAAGATATGAAAAAAATCTCTGACTTTGAAAATTTGCAAATCGTCGAGTGGGTGAAAAGGATTACTTTCAGGTGAACAGAGAATGTCTTTTCATGAACAGCTGTTCATGATGCTGCTCATGCTATCATGGGCAATTATTTTCTTTCACAAAAGCACTTTGCATTCACGCTCTGAAAATTTTTTGTATCAAAATAATATTTTTTTCCTGCTCGCATATGAAACACATGCCTTATTCATTCAACAATCTCTTTTTTTATCATGTAATTAAAAAAAGGGTTTATGTTCTCTGTGTATACACAAAATATTTTTTAAATCTCTATATATTCACTATTCATTCAACCTTTGCATGATGTAGGAGAAAAGCTTAGGGCAATTTTTACTTTAACGTTTTCAAATTTAAAAATTTTTCATGCTAAAGTTTGTTAAAAATGAAACTTTATATCAACAAATGTTAAATGGGGTTACGAAATAGCATCCCAAAAATTTGCTCAACCTTATGAAAGCTTTAACTTTGTCTATTAATATTTCGGTTAATTTCCATCATGAACGTAACTCTCATATTTTTTTTCGGGAATGAAACATAAAATATTCCTCATAAACCTCAATGTTTATAACATCATCACATGAGCAGCATATAAAAGTTCCATGGATGAAGGATATGGTGAAAAAAATAATTTGAACTGAATAAATAATTATGCTTGAATGTCATTTAAATAACAAAAAAGTGCTTGATCAAAAATTTATGTATACACTGGGTGGATAATGCCGGTGTGTTATAAAATCGTTTTGTCTCAATGTATAAGAACTTTTTATGGTGGTTGAACGATATAAAAAAGGAGTGAAGGATCGCACTATGATGTTAGTCCTTAGATGGCTTTATTATTTTTTAAGGCATGACTTTTAGCACACATATAACCTAAACAGTCGTGTAAGGGTGAAGAAAAATGCTCGAAGGCAAATTTGCATTTACACTTTCTATCACAAAAAAAGCTATTTTTATTTGGGTGTCACTGTTTATTTGTTGTTGTGAGGAAGGAAAATAAATAGCACAGCGCAGTCATAACAACACTTTTTTTGTCGTCAAATAAAATGGCATATCCGATTTTTATCGTAGCTCTGCAATTCGCTTTGAAATCAATAAAATAATTACAAAAAATTATTGACTCTCGCTTGCACCGGAAAGTGTCGAGTTGCAATTTAGATTTTCGTACACAAAATGATTACAGCAAAAATGGGGCCTAGAAATTTTGCGCTACAATGAATGTTTTTTTTTAATATTTTCAAAAAATGCATAAATCATCATCAGCGGAATAATTTAGGTATTATTAAAATTGAAAATTGTTGGGAGTTGACAAAAATAAACACGATACACACACACATAAATTTTTTGTATTTTAAAAAGCAATTTTTTTTTGCTCTAATGCAGGCCGTTAAAATGTCCTCACACCCACATACACAATACATTTGTGAAGGCTTCCGTAATAATGTGCTTATCCTAATTTCCTTTTTTCTCCCGCTCGTTTAGCAATAAAGTTAGAAAATTTTCTGTGCCGCCTACATTCACATCTTTGATATCACTTCTCCCCGAGCACATTACGTATTTGATGAGTTTAAAGGTAAATTTTTGCCGTACAAATCGATGCAAATTTCAAGCGAAATGATATTCACATAAAAAAGTGTAAAAAACACGATATTTTATGGCTCTCTTTTTCGGATAATGGATGTTTTGCGCAATTTATTGTATCATCTCACACTCTTTTGTTAACCTAAATAACGTTTAAACATGTACATAAAGTGTGAATTTATTGTTCATCTTCCATAATTTAAAACTAATGCAATACGTGCCATTCTTCTAACTCCTCTTCTTCTTCTTCAGATTTATCATTCCTCGCAATTTGAAGGAAACCGCACATGTATGTATCAAAACACATCTCTCTGTTCTGCCTTTTGTGTTGATGACAACGATGATGATGAAGATGTGAATAGAAAAGTTTGTTTTCGCATCTCCTTGTGGGATTCATTTCACTCACTCTACGTATATAAAATTCTTCTACTTCCTCTAAGGCAAAAATTATTATTATTATTCATTTATAAGCGAGAGAGTGTGAAGATGTGTGTGCGATGCGGTTTAGGTAAAAAGTGCTTGAAAGAAAACTTCCATTTTAATTTTATCAGAAAATGCTTATACATATATTAAAGAAACGTTTTATATGTCATCGTCATTGTGTTATTAGAGAGACAGGTATATAAACGTATGTACGAGGCGAGGGTAATGCTCATAAAAATTCGCGAAAATTCTTCTCTAGCAAACGATTAAAGACAAAAAAAGGCACTTAAAATTGATTTATGACACAATAATTCTTCGACGGTATGCAAGGGAGAGAAATTGTAACATATAGCAATTATTATATGATGGCAGCATTATAATTTTTCTCGCTGTTCGGCAAGAGCGTATGATAATATAATTTCGAGTGTACATTTTAATCATAATTTTATAACAGTAATATTTCAATGAGGTGCTTTTTAAATTTATTAATGCTTCTAATGTTGAACTTTAAATTTTCTTTCTCACAAATTACTCTCGAAAACCGAAATTATTTGAAAATTATTTATCATGTCTAGGTTGAGTGCGGGAAGTCTCTTTTTCCCCTCTCCGTATTCTCTCACCCATGCTAGATAATGAAAAAAGTTTTCCTTTATATTATTTGATTATGCTCTTAAGAAACGCAAAACTTTTCCTCTTCTTCTCCTCATCAACATCTCTCTCGTGCCTTGCGTCGAGTGTGAGTGAGGCAACGGAAAATAATACCCTTAAAAAGAACCGAATGGAATAACATTTCATTATGACCGCTCGTAGGAAGGGAAGATATGATTATAGTTAGGGTAATTATTAGTTTAGATACTAAACATAATTTTATTACACGTTTTTATATCTGCGCGCATTGTAACATTCTCTGAATATATATCTGAGCATCAACATTCTAATGTGGCGATATCTCGTCTTATCTCACTTTGACTCTTTTTTCTTCTTTTGGCGAAGAGAGATGTGAGGCTATCTCGCTCTAGCACACACACCGAGCATTACACATGCCCTCGAGGAGCTTTTTGTCGGCAGAGCCTTCGACAAAAGTGAGCGAGAGAAAAAAGAGCGGAGAGGAAAAGCCAATAATCGTGTTTTCGCTGGAATTTCATTACCCATTTACTCGCGCATAAATACAAAACTCTCATTCCATGACGATGCTATTAAGGCGGTTTTTGGATGGTGGAAATAAGAAGAAGAAATAGAGATCAAAGATGACGATGACTTTTGTCTTCCACTCTACGCACTCATTATTGTCTCATTTTATGAACAAAACTTTTTTCTCCGTTTTTCTTTTTTTTTGTGGTTGTCATTGATTTTTTTCCGGAATGAATGAATGGTTTTATCCAAAAGAGAATGTCGAGAGCACTTCAATGAGATTTTTATCATTGAAGAAATGAAAACCCAAAAATTTGAAATTCAAAGAGACTCGATTGTGAATTAATCTTACCTGGCCAAACTGCTCGAAGTAACTTTTGACGTCTTCTAAGGTCGTGGGTGCGGAAAGGCCGCCCACAAATATTTTTTTCGTTCTAGTCACCATCTGCAATGAAAAGAGAGAAAAACTTTAGTTCAACTTTCAAAAATGTTTTACATTATAAATAAAAATGAGCGTGAGGAGGATATTTTTTAGTTCGCAGAGTCCACGACGTAATCCGATGTACATTTATTATTTACCCACTTTTAGTTTGCTCTCATTAATAAATTATGCAATATATTAATGTTTACACGCATTTCTACATCGCTTTACTTCCTCTCGCAATTTCCCTCCCGTCTTAATATTTTTTCATAAAGTATATGCACATATAGACCTATTGTTTGCTTAGGGTGAAAGGCATTAAAATCATATCAAGAAACGAGATGTGTCGTTGTATTATTGTGGAAGATTCGAGATGAGGCAACGCAACGTAATCATGTTGATGTAAGAAAATGCTTTTGTAAATTTGAATATTTCTAATTTATTTAAACGAGAAGGATATTAAAAGCTCCGATTTTGTGTGTGTTCGTATTTTGAGAATCATACTAAACATATTTTCTCGGCAATTATTGACTTTCAGTTTAAAGAACTTGAAAAAGAAATCCCAGTAGGAAATTTTGAAATTTTAAACATCAAAAAAGACTTTAGGAAAAGTTAGAAGTGGATAAAAATTTCCATCTGGGATTTTCACTCACATGTTCCCATTTGTTTGTCTACTAAATTTTCGAACATTATGCGATTGCGATGCCGAAGTTAATGCTCATAAGAAGGGTTTAAAGTAAACAACAGACAGGCCTCTTTTCTCTCTCTGAGAGAAAGTTCTTCATCTTCATATTTTCTTGCCATCCTTTCAGGGCGCATGAGAGAGGCAGCTCAAAAAAAATATGAGAAAAAGAAACTTTTCCATTATTATGTGACTGAAATTTAATGAAGCTAAATTATGCTTTCAATACTTTGTTTAGCTTAACATCGGGAGAAGCAAGCAGCAGAATAAGAAGAAGAAAATCTTTTTATGCTTTAACATCTCGTTGAGTTTAATGAAAAAGATGTTGCTTTTCGCTTTAAATTTATGTCGTCATACGACAGCTTAGTGTCGTAAAATAGCGAAGAAATTTTTCCTGCTTCACTTTTTTTTATCTTAAGGAGCATGCTTTGGCAATTTGTTTGACATACAACAAAATCATCAGCTCGAAGCAAGAGAAGCAACAAATTTTTATTATCAAAAAAAAGGAAGAAATTTGAAAGTTAATAAAAATCTCTGCTTCAAACAAATTTAACGTTCACGTACTCAAAATTTCATTATAAAGCACTTTTGTGGTTGTTTTCTTTGAGAGAAAAAAGGCAGAAACGGAATCACTTAAACCTTTTTAAATTTTTAAACAAAAACATTTTATATTTATTTAATTTTATTGAATTTCTCGCTCTTTGCAATATTTTTTTTGCTGCCTTTCAACTCTCTCGGATTTTTTATTTTATTTTCCACTGTGTAGGCAGCGAACTTTTTTTTGGTTCCACGTTCAGCGTATGTGATGAAAATAAACGGAGTGATTCAACGGAATACGCAATGAAGAAGCATGTAAAAGACAAGCACATACTCTGAATGGTAATTGTAAGGCTTTTAAACGATTTCCAAAGGCGTTCCAATAACTCCCTGCTCCCTTTTATCTGTCCCATATCTTGTCATTCATATTCAATTTTTTATACACACGCATTATTTACGTTCAATGTAAAGCACATCAGAAAATAAAATGGAAATGTTATTAAAATTGTTTATTCATTTTTTGCACATACGTTTGAGTACTTGAGAAATTTAAAAGCAATTGCAAGGGATGAAACACTTTTAAATTTAATTTTTTGTTATTTTGTTTATTCTAAACATCTCGATATTATTTTAACAGCTAAAAGGATATGAAAAGGGAAAATTCTGATGGATGTGGAAAATTAACAAGGAAATTCATTTCATAAAATTTGAAGCGTTGCGTATAAATATTTATAAATATTTTAATAATTTTAATGCTCATTGATCGTAATTGAATTTATATGTTGTGAATAAATTTCAGAAGCCAATGCATAATTCACATGTCAATTTTATTTCCTTAACTAACTGAATGTTTATAAGAGAGCATATAAAAGTGTCGCATAATTTTAAAACTTTATTATTCGTGGAGGAAGGAGCTTAAAGTGGCGGTTGTCGTTTATGAGGGCGGAAGAGAACATTTATATTCAAAACTACTTTTAATCATGCAAAATTGAATTTAAAGGGGAGCTGTACGTGTAGTTTACACAACAATTATTTAAAAACTTTCTCACCATCCACTTGAAAAATTGAACAATTGTGCACAATAAGGAGCGGATCGGGGTAGACAGTGAACAACTAAATTATTCACTTTAACTTTTCTGGAAAACGATACGTGAACAAGTTAATTTTATACAATTTCACAGGTGATAATTTTGTTCTACTTTCACGAGTATCTTATGAAAAAAATTCCTTTATTTCATTATTTATGCTCTCGACATTTCAATTAATAGCTTTCTCCATGTATATTTATATGTCGAATGTGGTTTTGTCGAGATAATTTTATCGATTTTGTATGATGTTTATGCTTCCCTACTGCTTGCCTGTTGTTAGTGATGCTACATCGAGAGCTTGTATGTAGATCGAAATACAATAGAGAGCGAGAGATTTTTCTTCTCTCATGCAAATTTTTTTCCATTCAATTTTCAGCAAAGCCAGCGAATTTTCATCATCATCGAAATGCTCTATGTATGTTTGCATTTGGCTGAAGTGCGAGAGAGAGAGAGAGAGATTTCTGTCAACATTATTGAATAGCATTGAAAATTACTAGTCAGTGGCGAAAGAGAGATAAAATTGTCATGATTAGCATGACTCTAATTGAAAAGTGAAGTGGTTTGAGGGTATTTAAATTAAAAACTCAATTTCAATTGTCTTATCAGAAAATAAATAAATGGTTGTGACAAATTCTTTTAGATATTTTTCATTCACGTGCAGGAATTTTTTGCTAACAATAAAATTCAATTTTTGTGTTCGATAATAAACTACTTTCTATGTGTTCGAAACAGAGCTCTATTTTCAGGCTGATTGGGTCGTGTAAATTATAACAACATTAATTGTTAATACACAACCAAAAATTTATAAAATATATTTTTCGCATGTAAATTATTTAAAGCATTTTATGCGCTTCATATTATAGAGCAAGGGAGGAAAATAAATGAGTGTGGAGGGGTGGAAGGTTGACTCATAAATCCGACATATACGACGGTGCGAAAAAGTGAGATATGAAAATGCGAAATAGAGTAACATTTTCTGATTCCTGTTTCCTTTGCTGCACGAGAAATAATATTTTGCTTCATGATTAAAAAGCGAACACGATAATATCATCTACCGAAGCTCATACATTAAGCGACTCACTTTTTCCCCCCTCTAATATTTTCCTGCGCCTATATTGCTTCAGCATTTAAATAAAAATATCTCTCATCCGTTTTGTCTACATGTTGATATGAAATGTTGAGCTTTTTTTCCTGCAACCCTCCAACGTGCTTCATTCACTCATTCACGATTCGATGATGGCATATACAAATACTCTCACACTGTTTAAATGCTCCTGGGTTTATGTAGCTTTCATTCCTTTCACAAATTCATATATGTTCGTATGATGATTCCATATTTTTATTCTACAATCTCAAAATTCATATTTCATACTCTCGTTTTTTAAACGAAGGAAATAACGTACAATAAATATTCGTGAAGAGATAAAACGTGGTGTGACAAAATATGCTCGCAGCAATTTTAAGCTCGTCTTTCTCTCAGTTTGCAACATAAATGTTTCTCTGTCATATTAATGAGAAAATTACGCTATCAAAACTCATCATTCAAGCATGTGTGCATGAATTCATCTCTTCAAGCTTATCATCACTGTCGTTTTTCTGAGGAGAAAAACGTGAATGTGTGCGATAGTAAAATGTCGCATCATCTGTTAACTGAATTCTGTACAAATATATATGTATGATGCATTGCAATAGAAAGAGTTTGACATCGACATGAGGAAAAATGTGTTTTGCTCCTTATTTCGAGCTATTGTGTAATGTATTTGCATACATGATACTCATTTTAATATAGATTAAATTTCCATGTTCCACTCTCTCCATAGATTTTTGTGCTCCTGTCTCTGCATGTTTAGATTTTTGTATCTCGGCAACTAGTCATAGTTCAGATTATATATTGAAAATATTCCTTTCATCATTTATCGCAGTGTCTTCCTCGAAAGATGTCACTGACTTTATGATTTATTTACGAAAAAAATTATTTCTCAATTTATTTTTGTTGCGAGCAAAAATGGAAAAAAAAGTTTTATGATTTATACATTTTTAATCGCTCGTTATGTCCTAAAGCTTGTCAATTCTCGTCTGACATAACACACTTCTCAGAATATTTATACAGTGGATGTTCTTTTTCCCATCAGTGCCATTTAATTTTCATTATTGCCGAATTAATTTTTAAACAACTTCTGGAGCGAAAAAAAAAGTTGTGACAAAATGTGCTCGGAAATTAAATGTTGAAAATCTTTAATCCTTTGGTTTAATCTTGAAATCTCGAGCAAGGCAAAAATCAACATTTTTTGGCTATTTTTCTCTCATCGTGGGTGTTTTCCTCCATAGGCAGAGCAGCAACAACAAAAAAAATTCTAACCTAAATCTCATTTAAATGAGAGTAAAAGAGATAGAAAATTTTCTGTGTGTCAGGAGGAGGAGAAACAAAAGCATTTCTCATGATTTTCTTCTCTCTAATTTCGGTGGAGTCATGATGAAGAAATTTTTAAGATACACAAAACTCCTCGAGAAAAAGGAAACTCTCGATTATTTATTTATTAAGTCTTGTCGCCCTGCTCTTGTGAAAATTTTATCTAAGGGACGAATCAATCAAAGTAATTTCTTTCATGTCAAAAAGGGCGCACGAGTAGCTGTTTAAATTAACCCCTCGCAATAATCGCGTGGTTTTAAAGTTTTAGCTCCGTAATTTTTTCGATTTAATTAAAGCAATGTGGAAAAGCTGCTGTGCATCCAAATGGACATGAAAAAAATTAAATCCTTTTAATATAAATGAGAACAATCATAGCAGCGCAAAACCAAAGAGAGCGTGAAAAGTGCTTTAATCACTTAAAGCAAGGGATGAACTTTAAAATGAATTTAGACTTCAATGCAATGATTTTCATGAAAATCTCCGCAGAATACTTTTTTTTCGAGCATATGTGAGTGATTTAAAGCTTTCAACTGTGTGAGGTACCTAGAAAAAATTTCATTAGCGTAAGTGCGGATAAAAGCCGGAATATTTTTCCCATCTATTTTCTCTTTCCAGAAGAATTTTTATACATTTGAATGCGAAAAAATGAAAATTTTCTCTAAAAACAAACAATTTTTTTCTTCTCCCGCTTTCGTTCGGATATTTTGATTAATGATTGTTGCTCGAGAAAAAGAGAGCACTGGAAATTCAACTTCGACCATAATGCAAAAATCTGTCTGCAGCTCATATTTTAATTTTTGCATCCGGGGAGTAGAAAGGGTGAGAATTATAACTTTCTACGGAATTGTGAGAAGAAGTTAAGAAGTGAAAAATTTATGGCAGAGAAATTCGTTTCTTTTTGGCAAACACATCAACGTTAACTTTTTCCAATATCTCCTCACGAAGAGCTCTAAAAATGCTCGAGGAGGGGATTAGAGAGATGATGACAGTGTAAGGAGAGGGAGAAAGGAAACATTTTAATTTCAAGAACGTAATGTCAGAGCAAAGTAATTAATTAAAAATTCTCAACTTAATTACATGTGAAAGAAAAGAGAAAAGTCGAATGAATGATGATGGGAAAATACACATAAATAATATCCTCGTGTAGTCTTCAATTATCATCGTGTATGTTCATCAAGGTTTGAAATACTTTTTTAAATCTCAACTCAACCCTTTCTGAAATCTTCAGAATCTTTTTAACAGAATGGAATTTAATTAAAAGTACAACTTCCTACATGAAAAACTTTTTTTTGCTTTCATTTTCGCCAAAGATATAAAAAGTAAATTCCGTGAAGAAACAAATTTTTTGTTTCACTGCGCATTTCTTTAAGTGAGGCTAGTTTGGATGACGTGCACACACTCAGGAAGGCATAACAACATTTTTAATAATAAATTTTAATGAAATTTTGATATCGCGTGAGCTCTTCGTAAATTAGAAATTTTCTAAAATATTTATAGCACTTCACTTGATGTGTATGTCATCAGTCTATCATCTTGAAAACAACCCAAATTGTAGACTTTTTTACCCGCATTTACTAAAATGTACAAAAGTGTTGTGGTGAGTGCCAATTAAATCTAATTATCGAGAAAGTACACGAGGAAAAATTTAAACATTATCAACGCTCTTTGTTTGCCGATAACAGTTAATGAAGCTCTCGTACACGAGTGTGGGTGGTGCTACAGAAAAACGATCAAACAATTAATTTTCCTCAAACAATTCTTTCCTTTTTTTTGAAATAAAAGAAAAATCGAATTATTGGATTTCGTAATGTAATTTCGATGTCAATTTAATGTGACTTTCCTGGTATAGCAAAGGCACAAAGGAAATAATGGAAAAGAAATGAGAAAATTTATGAAGAAGTATTTCACGCAGTAGCAACTCACAAATCGATTTCTAACGAAACCATTAGGGTGGAAGCTACCTCAGGAAAAAATTACTTTTAATTCTTAATTAGGTTAATTAAAAAAATATCTTTAAAAAAATGTTAGAAGAAAATTTGAGCTTGTGTGTGATTTTCAAAGAAATTTCATCTCATCTTGATTGATTGATTTCGCTTAAAATTGACTGAGAACTTATCTCATCGCCTTTTCACTGTGAACACGCGTGTGCAATGACACCGAGAGAAAACAAGAAGATAAACTTTTCTGCGGCATGCGATGAGCTTAGGATTTTTCCTCATGTTGCTATGTGTCGAATAAAACTACGCCTTCGCCATCGGCAGTCTTGCGTACAGAAATGTTTGCATATATTTCAAGGAGCGTTAAATCTTAAACGCATACAAATACTTTTTATGATGCCTTCATCTAATTACGTGAATATTTTTCGCTGACATACATCTCGAAGGTAAACAAATAAATACAATAAGAAAATATTTGCTTCAATCAAAATTGCACAGACTTCCTGAACGACAGAGATAGAGAGGGTGAAAGTGTGGGTGGCTGACATTTTTGTTGAAGCATTTCTCGCTTGTATAATTTATTTGTAAACAATTCTGGTGACATCTGGTGATTTTCGGGGGGATTTCAAAAGTGAAAGAAGAACTTTTCCATCGTCATTTCATAAAACCTAGTAAAATATTTCCGAGAGTATGTTTCAAAAAATTCTTAATTCTAAATTTAATAAAATCAGATTAAAAACTTTGCGATCAAGACACGCTCGCTTAAGAATCAATCAAACCACCTCTTAAATATCTCTTAATATTTCCCACAAGGACACACATCACTCATTTCTCGCATGCGACATCAACAACAACAAGCGAGCATGTTATAATAATATCTCAAAGATATATTATGCCGTATTTTTTTTGATGGAACTGAAGCTCCTTCAAATGTGTGTGGAATTGAGCACAGCAGTGAGATAGCGAGAGCAGCGGGAGGATATTAAAAGCATTCTTTTCATTTATATATTTTCTTTCGTAGTAGGAAAGAAAAATTTCTTTGCTGTCTTATTTTCTGGAATATTAATGATGATTACAGACACAGAAAGAAAATTTCTTTATAAGAATGAGTGAGAGGAAAACTTTTTCATGCTTGATTTTTTCCACAACTCATATTTCTTGCCTCATTTTTATCAATGCTACTTCTTTCCGCCAAACATTGTCGTCATCATCATCACCGAACGCTGGCACGGTTTAAAAATTTCCCCTGAATTTAAATGTTTCGTTGATTCACGATTTGCGGGTTTTGATTTAATTTGCACATTAATTTAGATGGTGATGGTTGACGGAGGTAAATTTAATATTTTTTCAAAAGACTCCAAAAATATTAAAATCAACAAAGTGGTGTGAGATCGAAATTGCCATAAAATTGATTTTAATCATTTAATTTTTGATTGTAATTATCATATTTCAATTTCAATGCACCGAGCCATTGACAAGTTAAATGATTTTTAGAATTTATTATAATTTTGTGTCAAAATTTCATTTTCAATTTTTCATTTCGTTAATTTGTGCGTAAAGTGGTGAAAAAAAATTTAAATTGCAACAAAGTTTTTCAATTAGGCATGCACATGGCGGCACACAGCAAAAATTGCCTTGTCACTCTCATCAAATATTTAAATCAAAATTGATTGTCATCATGCATGCTTGTATGTGCGAGCGATATTTCGAATTGCGGATATGGTCGATAATAGAACCATTTTTTGGGATTCATGCTGTAGCATCGCTAATGATGCAATCCGCAGCTCAACAAATTGGATGTGATTTGAAACATTTTTCGAGATTATTTTCCTGTCACAATTTTTGATCAGCAACAAATTTGACCTCCTGATATTTGAAATCACTGAAGTGAAATTTTATAGCTCTTAAGAAATCAAATTCGTGTATATTTCCACTTTTGTGGCGGTTCAAAAAGCAATTTCTTAACTAATATGCATGCAATCTCATCGTGTGTACACAGAGGCAAATATTTTTTTTTGATATTCGAAAAAACATTATGATTAATGTTCAACTTGATTTAGGTACGATTTTTCCTAATTTATAACACAGAAACAAATTTGTGTCGAGGGTCAATTCTCTTTCATGCCAACCTCTCTCTCTTGTTTCCCATCAAACCATTGACTGACCAATTTTGGTGTTTTTCCCTTTTCACCCCCTCGGCTAAAAGAAAATTCGGTCAGGTTATGTCGCCGTCTCGGTTGCTTCTTGATGTTTGTATGATTTTCTTGAAATTTATATTAAATTTATTAAAAAAAATAATTATTGAAGTTAAAAAACTTTATTTTCATTGAAATTTTCCAACCATTAAGTCTAGTACAAATTGTTAGAGATTTTCATATCCAAGAGCACTTCCATACTCAAATTTATTCAACGCCAATGTTTTCTGTTTAAAAAGTAATCTCATTTTTTGCCTTCACCATTGAACGTTTTCAACAAATGTGAGTAAAATCCCAAATAAAAACCCACAAAAAATAAAGCTTTATATTTCGGTCCATATATGAGTGGAAATTTTTGAACATAGCGAGACTCGAAAAGCTCTAAGTGAGTAGCAACAATCCCATAAGATAGATAAATATTTATGTTGATTCAATTACTTATTGGATGCGAACGAATACTAAATTTCGAATACTCTCTCTCTCGCTCGCATGCAAACACACACTTGCCTTTTTTTATTTTCTTTCAGAGATTTCAATGGAGGGAAAATTATTTTTGTGCTGAGCCTCCTTTCAATATACACACATAAGAAAGAGAGAAAAAAAGATTCACTTTAGCTTTTCGACATACATGCGAGAGACATAAGTAAAAAGTAAGTAAGGATATAAAGAAGAAGGAAATTCTCAGTGTGTACACAGATACAAAAATAAATAGCAGAATGGAAAGCAAAAATCTTTTAACTTTCATATGCCGTGCATGTGTGATTATGTGAGTTTACATAACCTCAACAACATTTTTCGTCGACAATTTACGATTTACGCAATTTTTCAAGGAAAATTTTCTTCTGCTTGCTTTTTAATGTGAATGCTCAATTTGGCAATGAATTTGCAGAAAAAAAATTTCGTGTTCACACACAAGACTGAGAGGGAGCAGTGTGTAGGCTTGAATTGGTTTTTTTGGAAGGTAAAAAATGCTTTATTTATTTTTCACTCGCAAATATTTATGTTACGACATTCCTTCACCATTTTTTCTACTTCCTACATTCATTCATTCATTTATGGAGTTTTGTAGGTTAACCTTCACAATTTCTCCACTCACAAAGTTGATTAGAATTTTAAAGAGAAAACTTTTTGCCTAGTTATTATTCCGTGTGAACAGAACAGGCGTTTCTACATGATTCTGTCAAGAAGCTTGACAGAGCAACAGAAAAACTTTTTCTCGCCTTGCTTCGACAATTTAAAAGAATTTTTTTCATGTGGTACTTCAACTAAGTCGAATGAAGCAATTATTGTTACCGAAAAAATTCTCCACCTTCAGTTTTATCCGACGAGGCATAAATGAGAAAAAGTAAGAAATAAAACTCATTAAACATGAAAACGAGGATGAAAGAAAGCATTTTGTAAGCTTCAAGATTTTTCCTGCTCTCTTCCTTCGCTCCTTCTTTTTAAAAACTTTTTTATGTTTACACCATGGTCGTTGGTGCAGGAGGAAACGGAAGTTGATGGAAATGGATAGAAAATCTGAAAACTCTCACTGCGGTTGAAGAAATTTTTTTACGCAGCATCTTCATTATTAATGGAAATCTCGACTAACAAGAAGCAAAAATGTAACGGTAGTTTAAAATTTAAATAAATTTCAAGGGTTTATGGGAAAACTTTTAAATTAAAGTGAGATTGAAAAAGTGAAAATCAAAAAATATTTCCCAACTTTTAACTGATCTAAATTGCTGAATATAAAACCTGATATCAGTTTAGCTTGTAAATAATAGAAGCGCACGCAATATTGTAGAGCACAAAATGGATAAAACTCGCAGCAATTTTTAATCGTACAACAAAAGCAACAATTCGTCCATGTGAAATTCTCTGAATACACACACAAAATTTTCCTTTCATACATGGAGCTCCCATTTTTAAGGTAAAACTTTTCACAACACAATTTTTCTATGTCTGTATGCTTCCGGTTCCCTCTTTTTATATTCTATAGCTATTATTTCAAAAATCATGATAATAGCTGGGCAAATGTGGAAGAGATCGTGTGTGTGTGTGTAGAAAAAGGAAAAAATGTAAAAACGATGTCATGAGAGCACTTTATTGTGTTTGTGTACACCAAAAATCTCCTCCAACGAAGCAAATAAATGACATAAAAAGCATGTCGATGGAGCGCAAGAGAGTGGATGAAAATCCATTCAAATGTGGCCCATCGACATCATCTTCGTTTTTTGCTTCTTATTCACCCTCTGCTGCCATGCAAAATAGCATTTTTTAGAGAACAAAGTGGAACGAGAGGATTTGTAGATTCTAGGAGGAAAAAAATTGTAATGTAAGAAGCAAAAAGTAAAAAGTACTTCAAGGCGCGCTCAGTAAGAGAAAAGTTTATATTTTTTCAATGGCAAAAGTCTCTTGACGTCGACGTGTAGATTTCTCTAGTGGAAAAATTGCATGTAGTTCTTTTGTTGGCTTTTTGGATTTAAAAAAATAAAAACATGTACACAAGTCTGTGTTGTAGTTCGATGTTAATTTGCGTCGGATAACTGTCGAGTTCACTTTGCCTCATTTTCATCCCACCGAACAATGGAAATGGATGATGAGTTAAAGGATGAGGTTTGTTGATTGTGAATCATTTTTTTCTCATAAATGCTTTAAAAATTCCCAGCTAGATTTTTTTTTCGATTACTTTAAAGTAACTAATTTTTAAAAGTACGTTTTGAAAATCTTTACAACGGAATTTTTAATTTCATATACACACAGCAAATGAAAAAATTCTTAAATTTTAAGTCATCATTAAAAATTATTTTATGAATTCATTTTAAGCGAGACCTCAATGAATGGCATGAACATCGCGATGTCACATAAAGGAAGCAAATTAACTCGTTTCAATGACATAAGAGGAGTCAGTGAATGCAGTCTCGCTTCCTGTTTTTTTCTGCTACACTGCCACAACCTCGTCCTGAATGGGATTATGGATTTCATATAAATGTTGTGTGTGCATATGTTATGCGATATATGTGAAATGATAAAATAAATATGATGGCAGTAGAGACAGAAAAAAAGCATCATAATCATTGTGACTTTACAAAATTCCACAAAGGATGACTGAATCAGTTTTAGTTGTGCACATGAGATTATTGAGGATTATTATGCAATTATACTTCATGCATCATCAAATTCACTTCTATTCATAGTTTTAGATGATTCTCATTTCTCTGTCTATTGATATTGAAATGACTGAATTCGACTGTTGAGAGGAGACGAGCAAAATAGGCTAATAAAATTATGCAAAATTATTATACAGAGTTGATTTCTTTTCAAATTCCAAATCGACTCCCTCCCGAAAAAAATAAAATAAAAATATGAAAAATTGAGAGCGAAAAAAAACTTTGCCAATAAATGATATCGAGAAGCATTAAAAATCAAGTCCGGAGGGAAAAAAGCTGCCTGACTGCCGTTCATGCATAATTGAATCGGAAGAAAGCGTCCAATTCTAGCCTGAATTTTTTTTTTGCTGTGCCGTGCTGTGTTAGATTGATTATTAGACAGATATAGACAGTCTCAAAACTCTAACTCAGAAGCAGAAAAAAAATCGAATGAATATTTTTTTGAGTGATTTTTTTCCTATCGATTTTCAATTAATTTTTCCTTCATACACGGGCGTCGCTTGATTTTTGAATTAGTACAAGGGAAAATTCTTGAATATATACATAAATGAATGGAATTCAAGGTTGAAATTCCAACTATCTCAGTTGAGTGTCACACAAGCTCATGTATTAATTACATATCCTTCTATCACGTCCCGGTGCTTTGAGTGAAATGGCACGAAGTCGAGAGAGCAAATAGAGCATACACGCCATATCACATTGGCAGGGAATTTGTTGGAAAATATTTTCCTCAAACACCTTTCGGCATTAACAGCAGCAGCAGCAGAGGTGACACATTTTCTTCCTTTTTACATAAATGCCAGCAACATTCTTGTACACTTGCACACATGTCGGATGGCGTAAAAAATTATTTATCCTCAACTTTGTTCCATTACGGGCCCGAAACCGGAAAATTTGCCTCCTTTTTTTTCTCTCGCTCGGTGAGAAAATATTTTTTCATCTACACACCAAAGTATTTATTACACACATAAAAGGTTGGAAATCGCACAAAACTCTTTCTTATCCCCCTCACACTTCCTCTCATATCTACTGCCATTGGGAAAATTTATTGATTTTCTTCTCCCACCGCCATTCGGAGCAGAAAAATCTCTCTCTATATGTGTGTAAAGACCTTCATACACACATCTCATCCTCGGATTCGTACACTTTAAATTGTCGTGGCTTTAATGTTATTTTTGCCTGCTCGCTATTGAAGCGACGAAAAATTGCTAAAACTTTTCTGTCGCTCGCACTTTAAGAAGAGAAGCGGAAGGAGCATACGATGGCAGAAAGTTTTAAAGCTTCAATATATATTCACATCGGAGCATGTATGAAGCGAGAGTAAAAAAGATATATGAGAAGGTTTTCAATCAATTAATGCGATAATGTGGAAAAATTTCAAACTTTTTTCTCTCTCCTCCGACACCAGCTCGAGAGAATGGGTGGCGAAGAAAAAATATTGATATTGTAAAGTAGGGTTTGAGGGTGTTTAAGATTATCGACAGGGAACGAATAAACAAATGCTTAATTACGAATTTATCGTTATTTTTAAATCTCGAAAGTTGTCTTTAATTAATTTCATTTACCTCGAGGCATTTCAGTCTCGAGCGAGCTTAGTAACTAAAATTTGATGTAAAGCTCATAAATTTCTAAAATAAATTGTTCGAAATGCCCACACATCGTATGATGGATTAGAATTAATCACACTCAGTTGCCCTTTTGATTGGATACCGATTTCAGTTCTCACTCAACCCGAGCAATATCAGCAAAAGCAGCACATGTGTTATTGTGAAAGGTCTAACACGAGGAATAAAAATTTATAAGTTTGAAAAGTTTCTCGTTTGGCCTTTTTTTTGATTGAAATACAGAACAGTTGACGGTTGAAGGTTATATCAATAAATAACAGCGATTTAAAGCCACACACCACGAAAGCACTTGAAGCGTGAATGAATTAGAAAATTTACGTCCATAAAATGAATTTGATACTTTTTTTTCTCTTCCTGTATTGAGCGCCACCCCTTCAAAAAAACATCGCACAGCTCTCACCGAGGAGAAGAATGAGAAAGACTTAAATAGATTGGCGAAAATTTTTCATTTCAACTCATGAAATAAATCTACCCGCACTTGTGTGTGAGAGAGGAAATATTTTTTGCCCTTTTGCAACATTTTCTCGAGATTCTTTTGTTGCTATATATAAATAATATTAAAGAGGAACGAACCAAATCTTTCTCGTCAAAAAAACGCTACATTTCAACATCCTTCGCGAGCAGTAGAGCAACGAGAGTTTTACATGAGTTAAGAGAGAAAAATGAAGGGAAAATTTCGTTGTAATAAGAAAACCTCGCTGCTGCTCTCGCTTTGGTTGTTGGCTGCCTTTTTCCGTCAAATAGCAAAAGGCAAGAAAATTGTAATGTGTGTGATGTAATGGTATTGGTGAATAATTGCTTTTGTGTTTGGAAAAACGCCGTAAATAAAAAAAGAAGGGAGGAGGGAAACCTCTCTAGGGAAAATCGATAATCTTTGGGGCTGTTGGTTACTCTTTCTCGGTTTCTCACTATCTAAGAGGTCCCGAGCTTTATTTCCCATGGTGCGAGACGATAACAATTTTTTTACTTTGTAATTTATCGAAAAGTTTTTCCCTCGAAGATAAAAATTATAGCACAACACAGCACTTGAGAGAAAAAACCCAACTTTAACTTTCGATTTTTTTGTGTGTTGCGGAAAATCTGAAAACGATTTTTCTTCCTTGAATTTCTAGATTTGATCACTTTTGAATATTTTTTCTATGTGAATATATTTTCATCACAAAAAAAATTAAAATTTAACACAAAAAAATTCAAACTCACTTAAAAATTAATTAAGACAAAAAAATCACCACAAAGTGTCCGAACCTCGTCAACCACTTTTTTTTCTCTCAATTCTATAACTTAAACTATTGGCAAAAACGAGTTTTCACAAAACACACAACAGCAATTTATGCTTTTTTTCTGGCATTTTTCTCTTCCCTTCTTTTTTTTTCTCGAGCCACATTAGATAAATTTAAAGCATTTTTTTATGAGAGCGGCACACAGAGAATGAGAACGACGATAAAAGCTTGTTTATTTTTATGTTTAACATTCCTAAATCCCCAAACCGGAGGAAGCACACTCATTTTGGCACATACGAGAGTGAGTGTTGGGGAGCGGCAAGAACACTCACTTCGGTGCTTAATTTAATTGCAAAAGATGAGGAAAAAATTGCCATTTAAAGCTTTAATACTTACGATGACTTTGCTAATAGTTTGTAATGGATTTAGTTCCTTAATTGTGGACGGGAAGAAAAAATATCTCGGTGAGTTTTTCTCTTGCTTTAAACTTGCACGAAAGTTTTCACTTGAAAATTCTTGCTCGAAATCACTCTTGAAAAATTCTCTTCGTGATGAATGAGGAAAATTCTCTCCCTTAATTTTTCTTCCTTACTTCTTCTTGCTCTTTCTTTTCTCTTCAAATTAAAGAGATGTGCTTGAAGGAATTGTTATCAACACTTTTTGTTCAACTATGAAAAGGAAATTTAATTTTTTCTCTTCTGCTCAACAAAGTTTTTCTTTCTTTGCGATATTTTTTTTCTTAACTTATGCCGATGTGACGTGTTTAAGGAAGAAAATTTTCTGTATCTTAAATTGTGTTATTCAATAATTTTTTTTTCTCCTTTTTCAGCACAAAAAAACTGTTTTCATATTTTCCTCGCTCTTCTTTTTTTTTCTCGCAAAAATTGTTATTTTTTCTCGTCGTCTGACGAAGCGAAAAAATGAACTAAATTTGATTGCAAACCGCGACGCGACTACACAACTCTTGTGCCAATATGCGAAAAACACACAAACATTTAACTCGACTGGGTTGCTGGAAGTTTTTTTTTCTGGGAAAATATGAAAATTTTTGTTCTCTCGATTTCAATTTTCAGAAGTGAAGAAAAAAACGCACTTTTTTGTCACACTCGGAAAAATTATTACTTTCTCTCGCTCGCTGTCCGAAAATTTATTTTATGCGGTTCTCAAACTATTTTTTTTTGTTCAGTTGTAAATTCCACGCTACTAAAAATTCCACACTCGATTTTAAATTTTTATGCTCCACCGAAACGCGATTTTAAAATTTTTCGAGAAATTTTTATGCTCGCAATGTATCGCTATTGAAGAAGTTCTTGATCTCGCGGTCGAATGAAATAAATTTTTTTTATCTACTTTTTGTCGGAAAAAAGAAAGATAATTTTTGCTCACTATTTTTTCTCTATTACTTTCTTCCTCTAAAGGATGTATAATTGTGTGAATTTTTTTGTAACCTCTAGGACGGTAAATCAGTGCAAACTCGACTCGTTAAGCGCTAAATAGCGAATGCTAAGCACTACTCTAAAGTCGTTCCGGGCGAGTCTACGTTCAACTTGAATATGTTCACACTGATGTGCGGTATTTTCCGATTTTCGACATTTTCATCCGAGCGCACACTCGCGATGGAATGCGAAAGGACGAGAGCCGAACATGCGAGAGGGGAAAATGTCCCGTTTTGAGCCACGAGGAAAAATATCCTCTCGTGTTGAAAGCTCATAACTCGCTATAAAAGCCGATTTATCGACAATCGACACGTTCGGCTTTTACTCTCTGCATTTTATTCTGTTTCGTGTGCTTCACAACAATGTTGCTGACGATGATGATTCTGATGATGTTTGTGTGGTGGAAACGAGAAAGAGGATTTTTTTCTTTCTCAACACATGACGGCAAACCTTTTTTTGAACGAGCGATCGTTGTTGCCGAAAAAAGAAGCTTTTCGTGCCGCCGACTCTGACTTAATCTTCTTTTTTTGCTCTTTTACTTTTCATTCGCATATTAATCGCACGCGCGACATCATTTTTCCACGTGACTTATGGAGAAAAGCACATTTTGATGTTTTTGTTGCTGTGCTTTTTCCTTGCTCCTCAGTCCTCACCTCCCTCTTCTTCATTTCTTCTTCTTATTCCCTATACAGCTCTCATATTCTCAATTGAAGGGATCGAAAAAGTTTGTTTGCTATTTGCCTATGATTTATTTAAAAGGATAATTCAGTTATTCTTCTTCTTTTATTGTTATTTCTCATCTCTCTCGCATCATTTAGGGTGCTTATTATTTGCTTTCTTATTCTTCTACATTCTTCGATTTATATCCAACAATTGTTGGCAATAATTTTTTTTTCTCTATTCTTGCTGAATGTTATTTTTTCAGCGTGAGTTCGATCGAAATAATTTTTTCCAATCATTGAATAATTTTTTAATGAAAATTTTGTGAAAAACTTAAAATATTTTAAATTCTTGAACAAGAATTTTTTTGACTTTTGTCAACAACTTCAAAGATTTTATTAAAACCATTGTTTTTCCACCCCTCAATATTATAGCAAAAAAAATATGAATAGAAATGAGATAATAAAAGTTTTCTTTTTCTGCAAACCAACCAATTTTCATGAAAAAGCTTCTTATATTATTTTTTTTATTGTATGTACCTCGCCTTTACCTCTGAATCGAGTGAGAGAAATCTGATTGAAGAAGCATTAAGTCATCAAAAAAAAAGTTCAGAAGAAAAGAATTTTTGCCTCTCAAATAATAAATCTCGTAATAGAATTGCACGAAATGATGGCAAAAAAAAATATTCTCGAACCAACAAGATTTTCGGCATAATAGAAATTGAAGGGAAATCGACTAAATAAGCAAAAAGCGGAGACATTTCAGAAGAAGAGAGCAATTGAAAACACGAAAATCCAATAATAAATTTTTCCAAGCAAAAAGCGAATTATCCTCGACATTATATCATCCATTTTAATGCTGAATATTGAAATAACACAGTATTGAGAGAAAATGCTTTTTCCTCCATAGATATATCTCTCTATCACAACTCCCGAATTGGTTGACTCTGAGTAAGAAAAACGGTAAAGTTAGACACATTGAGATTGAGCATACAACACAGGAAGGAAAAAGTTTGCTTCCTTAGAATAGAGAAAAAATTTCTCTCGCTTCCGAAAATTGAAATTCTTTTGCTTACATAAACATATCATTGATCCACTTAACAATCAATTCAAATGCTCACTTTACTCCCGCTTGACTGCACGTAGCTTCTTCGTCTTCTTCAATCCTTATCCATTCTTGAGGATTGTTTTTGACAAAAACTTTATTTAAAATTTTCTCTCTCACTGAATTTCATTTCAATTCAAAATAGCTTCAAAAACTTTTGTCCTTTGCTAATAAATTTTAAATTTTATATGACACTAAAAATTCTTAACTGAGTGCTAAAATTTATAAATCTTCCCTTTTTATAATAAAAAAACGTTAAGCTGATGAAAACGATTTAAAAGTTTTTCGTCCTTTTCATCTTCATCCAGCAGCAGCAAAAAAGAGAGTGTACTTCACATGGACATAAGTGATAAGGAAGGATATTAAAATGGAGATTATAAGAGTGTCTCTTTCTTCTTTTTAATACCATCATCTTACCTGCCTTCTTCAATAAAAAAGTCATTCTTCATTATCTCTTATATTCCACCCTTACACAACCCTTATAGACCCTCCTCACGTGAACCGAATAAGAAGAGGAGCAAAAAAAATTCATTTCAATTTAAGTCAAAAGGATAAAAATTCAATTTAAATCCTCTTGCCTCTATCTCTCGCAACTTACCTTTGGATGTGCTCTTCTCGGAAATGCGACTTTTGGATCAATCTAAAGTAAAAATAGAGAAAGAGAAAAAAATCAATAAACATTTTTGCATGGACATAAATCAACTACTAATGATCGAACGAACCAAAAAATTATTAAGTGAACATTTGTAATGTTATAAAATCTTATTGTTGTCTCCCTTTTTATTCACTTTCCACACAACGTTCGTATATATGAACCCAATAAATAATCTTGTTTATTGAAATCCGTTTATGCAAAAGTCAGCAATTTTGTAAATGGCTTATGACCGAACGAGAGCAGCAAGCAAGAATATAGTTTCGGGTTTTAAGGGCTGAGAGAGCGATAAGGGAAACGCTTGATGTTTATCGGAGTCAGTTTCCTTTCATATATGTGTACTTTAACCTCCGGAATATCCTCACACAATAAAAATCCCCCAACACATGTGTCTTGTCCTCAACTCTATCCCTCCCTCCACACATGATTTGATATGGTCGTTTACTTACTTATTCAGTAAGAGTGTTGCAACGAGAGGAGAGCTTTTTTTATATATTATATGATCTGCATGTGTTGCCATAAACTGCTGCTGTGGTGTTTTCCCTTTGATTTAATATTTTTGTCTACAAGCTCTCAAACTCTCGCTCGCTTGCTTGCTCACCAAATAAATGAAATAGAAAAGCGAGCACACAAAAAAGCGATCAGTGACAATAAGGCTTTTCAATTTATGATTTTTCTCTCATCTCATGTAGACTATAAAAAAATATATAATATTGAATAAAATCGACGGAGAGCTTGCTCATAAAATTTTATTTGCATTTTTATGAAACAAACAAAGATAGCCCTGTGATCTGTGTGCTCGACAACGATGACGAGAGTGAGAGCAAGTGCGTGTGAGGATATGAAACATTTTTTTTTTCATCATGCCTTGCTTACGACATATATAAATATATTTTTACGTGATATATGTCTCGACCTTTCAATAATTTTATTTCATATTATTGTGAAATGCCTTTGGGGCCTGACCGTTTGCCACCGACATAAAAATAAACCTTTTATGGAAGTAAATCTGATTTCGTAATCTTTTATTTAATTCAATTTTTATTTTTTAAACTCCACAATTTTATTTTTTACAAATCACCCTTTAAACCACTGCTCAATGATACTCAATTGATTTTTATCAATAAGAGACTGATATCAGTTCGAAAGCATCAGCAAAAAAACTTCTGACCTTTCTCGCTCAACTTAAACACAACCCTCATGTTCACCTTGTTCGCATGAAATATAAAATCCTTGCAGAATTTTCTTTTGCTACTTTAATAGCTCTCAAATTCCAAAGTGTACACAAACTCACCTTTTTACCATCTAACTCGTGTGTGCCATGACTTAATACCTTATCTACGCTACCTGGATCGGCAAATGTTATAAAGCCGAACCCTCTGCAAGAGAAGAGAGAGAGAGAAAAATGTTAATTGAAAATTTTAACCAATTTATATAGAAGGTAATTAGTTGTATGGCAGAGAGAGCAATAATCTAAATATTTGCAGACGAAGAGTCAAAATGTAATTAAATTAATTCAAAAAGTTCCTTTCAAAATTTATTCATCGTCGTTATTTTGCGGCGGATATTATTCATGCAACAAATTTATTTCTCTGTGAGCTTAATCAATTCCAAAAAATGAGACTGAGTGAGAGATTTTGTAATAAACTTTGCATACATCATGACAAAGTTTCCCATAATAGGTCTCTCACTCAAAAAAGTTGGGTGTAAGTAAAAGCTCCATCATCATAATAACTAGCTTCATGAAAGCGTCTTTTGTTCGACACAGCATATACAGCATGTATAAATCGGGAGAGAGATGTTGGAGGCAAAAAGGTGTAGGTAGGTGGTTTGCATAATATTTATGTAAGTTACACATTGAAAGTAAACGAGAACGAGAAATGTTTTTCATTCGGATAATTTTTGTTTTCATAGACATTAAAAACTTTTTAATGTGCTTTTGTTGGAGCAATGAAGGAAAGAAAAGCGTAGCAGAGAAAAAAAAGTAGAATAAACTTTTTCCTATGTCAGAGTGATGCTGTTAATTCGAGAGATTCATTTAAATTCTTCTATTTTCACGCGCACATAATTTTCTTTTCTAAAGAGACATTAAGGCCTCACTTGCGCGTCGTGCTCTCATAAAAACTCCAACTTCGTGGAATGCCATACAGATGGGAATCAGCACACTTTTTAAGCTCGCCGAAAAAATTGTTTTCCTTTATGTCGTTTTATTATTAAATTTAATTTTATTGCTCAATTAGTTGGATTATTACAAATGTGTTTGTGTGTGTATGCGAGGACGTAAAAATGAGACTGATTTATAGTCATGATAAGGGGAAATATTCACTTACCTTGGTCGTGAAAATAATGGACCCGTTGTTTCATTTATAGCCATTCCAGTTGAGCTGCAAAAATAATTTTCAATCATACAGAAATGTTCTCTAAAGAAAAAATGCATTTTAGAATTTGTGAAACATCAAAAAGTTTTATACAGCTAAAATTTGTCAACTTCAAAAAACGAGAACACGCCAAGACAGACAACAGTGAACTAGCACAGTAGTAATTCGAAATTTTCACTAAATTATTAACAATACAAACGAAATGTCATTTCAATCTCTGGCTGCCATAAAGCCAATTTCATATTTCTCTAAATTATGATTTTTTGATGCGGTTGCACTAAACTTTCCAATTTTCTTGAGTGAAACAAGAGAGAGAGACAGATGAAGTTGAGGAACGAAACATAATGTCATGCATTTTTGTGCTTAGTGATCATAAATATTCCCACATTATAAGGGAGAAAAATTGATTACATAACATCATCATCATTTTTCTCTCTCTCGATGCTTTGCATATTTTTTTTGCGTGATGCAAAATCATCATGATGAGGCTGTGTGAAGGAGGGGAGAGTTATGATAACAGCAAACGAAAATTAAATCATATATCCATAAATACATGATGTACACACATGAGCAAATAATTCATACAATCATTTATCATTTGTAAAAATGATTGATTCTTCCGGCTTTGTATAGGCTTTTTATTTAAATCTATAATAACTAGAATGATTGAGAGGGGTAAGCTGTCAATGTTTTTGAAATTTTAATGAATTAATTCCACAATTTGAAATAATGTAATGTATTTTTTTATTTAACAAAATTGAAAAAACAAAGAGTATAAATGGTTAATATTCATGAAGAAATATAATGTAATTTTTATTCGATTACAATGTAATTGCCCATCTCTGATTGAATCCTTTAAAAAAGTGCGTTACGCATGAACAAATTAACAAACAATTTCCGACACTTATAAGATAAATTATTATGCAATGCGAAAAAAAAATATTTTTTTCCGGGATGGATTTGGATGAGTTGTTGTGTGTTGGTGGTTGAAGAAAGAAAGAAGGGAAAATAGCAGAAGAATGATGATGCTATCATAAATGCTGTATCAATCTAATATCGATTTACAATCAAGACATGCTATTCGTGCAAGAATTGCTTTCGTCTAATTTCTTTGTTTATCTCCGTCTTCATTTTCTCGTTTTCTTTTTGCATAATTTTCTCTACTTTTATCGCTACAACTTACGATTTTTCGCTCTCTGTTTTTCATATTTTTTTTTTTGAATTGTCTCCACGTGTTTACAGTTTAACTTAAAGGGGATGGTTCTTGACTTTTAATAGGATGAACTTAAAATTGTACATAAAAGTTTTTGTTGAAGTTTATAAGTGATTTCCTTCCTCAATCAACTTATTTTTAAGCTTTAAATAAAATATTCGAATGCAACTGCAAATTTCTAGTCATTTCGAAATGAGGGTTGAAAATTTCTCCCCATCACCACTCGCTTTCACATATATATAAAACAGCCAGAAAAGTTTGTCATAACATGAATATTTTGTCGCATTTGATTAAGAACATAATTCACACAAAATTTAATTTGTGTCATGCGATTTTTATTCAGTGTTGAAAATAATTGCGTTGGGAGGCATAAAACACAAGCTCGAGTGTGAGAGAGAGGGATTTTTAATGTCAACCTAAAATGAGAGCGTTAGAAGCAATTAATTTGGAAAGGAAATAATAAATTTTTGCCTTAATTAAATTTTCTTTGCCTGATTTAATTCCTCTCACTTTGACTCTCTCTCTGTGTGACACCTGGCTAAGCCATTACCCGATACGACGAGTTTCTTTTATTGTGCGACGTAATTTAGTGCTCAGTATTTATGAATGTCGAGTTTTGGAGAAAACTTTTACGTAACAATTCGACGTCATTAACCTTTTTTTTCGGTAATAACCTATCAATATGTTCTCTATCGTGCATTTCTTTTAATAAAATCTATTTTAAGAAAACTCACAAAAAATTTATTAAATATGTAAATGATTTTCTTCATTCTAAATCGCTTTATCGAGTCCCAACTGTGCCATTTTTATCTTCAATTTCAAAGCCTAGTAAATAAATTTTTTATCATCAAGCAACGACCCTCACATGCTTTTGCAAGTTCTGTTTGTGTAAAATAATATTAAAATGAATCCGAGAGAGCCTTCGACAACAATAAAAGACATTATGATGATTATGTATGTATGTAATTCCTCTAAATATGAACTGCTCGTTTGCTTGCTGCTCATTTTTGTCTCGTCTGGATAATAAAATATTTCTCAAAACACTTTTATTGCTTGTATAGCCACACACAGTCAGCAACAGTGTAATATTAAACGATTTTTTTTGGAGAGCATGAGGCAGTGAGAAAAGGGGTAACCAGTTGTGATGATAATATTTTTATGCGAATCACGCGAGATGAAACTTCAGCATCTGGCTACCCTCAAAGCTAAATGAAAAGAGAGGAAGCCAAAAAAAGAAGATCTACTAAAACCATAAAAAAAATATAATTTTATATTTTGTTATTCATGTCAGAGGCGAAAGCGAAGAAGAACAAGAAGTTGAGGCAAAAGTTCAATGGAATGTTCTACGAGAGATAAAACCAGAGAGGGGAAAATCTCGACAAAAGCTACAAGACTAATTAAAAATGAGCTTTAATTGCACCACAATCTCTCCACCACAATGGTGTGCCAAATATCAAGATTTTAATTGATATGAAATTTAATTATTTGTATGAGAGTGTGTAGAACGTTTATTTATCATAGTCATGCCATTTCCCAATTGAATTGATATATTAGTTTTTTTCTCTTAGCATAATTGATTGTTTTCTATTGTTGTGCACATTCGAATTATATATTTTATGATCGAAGGGAGGAGACAATCAGGAGAATATCTATGCGATAAGTCGTAACAAAATTGGGGTCAGTTTGATATTGAAGGTAGCTTCAAAAATTAATAAAACTTTTACTAATATATTTTTTAATTTCAGAAAAAATTAGTATTATAAATATTTTTATCCACTCGACAAAACTTTTCAACTTTACCGGTTTATTAATTAACACAAAAATCTTTTCATGAGTGTGCTGGTCAAAATTATTATTATTATTGAGTGGAAACGATATAGAGATGGAGAAAATTTGTGCACAACAGAACACAAAAAACATTAAAAAGGTATCCATTATTATTGCTTTGAGATAAATCGATTATCTTAATAACCGAGAGAACCAAAATCAATTTATGAAATGAAATTCAAGCTGAAAACTATCATAAATTCCTATTTTATTGAATTTTGAGCTTTTTCAATTTTCATGAAAGCATTTTGTGTTGGACTTTTTGAAGAAGTGAGATTGAATAGGATTTTTAGTTTTTATATTTAGAAGAGGAGGAAAAAGTAGTTGGAAAACTTTAAATTGAAATTTTTCCTTTTCTTCTTTTATCTTATTTGAATTGAGAGCTTTTCAGATAGAACAAGAAAAGTATTTTTGAATGATGGTGTCGTCAATGCTTTGAGTAGAGAGAGGCGCATCTCTTGAACTTCTTAACAAATGACGGAAATTTTCTCTATTCCTGTTCTTCAATTTGTTCGAGAGCTTCTTCTTACCTCCTGAGACGTATTTTTTTCACTGTCACAAATCTAAGGTTTTCTTTTGTTTACTTTCATCATCTTCCACCCATTCCACCTATTACAAATCGTGACTCTGAATAATATCAACTCAAACACAAATCTCTTGTTTTTCATGTCACACACTCGCACATATACAAATTTCCTCCTCATCTCATTCCCAACATCCGAGCGCGCAAACTTGACACGGTGATAAAAAATTGCTCATCAAAACAATAGAAAATTATAATGATGAAATACTGCTTGTCATATACACAAAAAGCAAATTTTTCTCTCCCCCCTCACTCCCTCATAAGTGCCAGTAGCTTGTCGAGGAGAGCACAAAAAAAATAGAAAGAGATTTACTTCTTAACGAATGGCGTCAAAAGCAGCAGCAGCGGAGGCATCAGTAATGAGAGGTTGAATGGAATTTTCGCAATGTTCCTTTTTTTAATAACTTGTCACGTGAACATAACAAGAGGAATGTGAATGAGATGTCACACTTTGAACAATTACTTCTTTGAAGGCGTAAAAAACTTTTCCTTTATTTCTCGATCACGATGATTTACGCGTTGTAATAAAAAATAAGTTCTATGAGGCGTAGAAAAATTCCAATGTGACATTTTAATTATTTATGTTTGCCAAAATTTAGAGGGATGAACGTACTTTTTAAATTTAAAAATAGGTACCATAAAAGTGATCGAAAAATCTTGAGAGCAGCTCGGAAATTTCAAAATTATAGTTGCGATAAATTAATGCAACATAATGAACGTAAGCCAGAGAATGGACAAATTATAATCACGTTTCCTGACACAATTTGTCTAATTACTGTCAAAATATGAAACTGACTTTGATGTCTGAGTGCCTACGAGAATGACATTTCTCATTGTCTGACGTCTAATTTGCGTGTTCATAGCTAACAAAATTATAATGACTTAATGATGAGTCACTGTGTAGTTTAAACTGAAATAAGCATGACTCGATAGTTACCTCGATCTTCTCGTTGTTGGATCCTTCATCACCATCACTTCTGTTATTTCTCCAAATTTGCTAAAATAGTCTCTTAGGCTCTCTGTAAAAAGAAGAAGAAAAAAATTAATATTTATGAAAATTAAAAATGCAAAATGAGGAAAAATATTTCCAGCCTCTTATTAAAAAAGTTCTAGTTAAATTTGGCTCTCAATGAAATTAAAAATACCCTAAAATAGTTTCATCAAAAAGAGAATCTTGTAAGACACAATAAACCGATCGACATTGTTGTATTACAACATGACACCTCATATAACATATGACTTAAGAGTGACAAAGATTTTCATGTAAAAAACACATTTTTATAGCTTCACATAAATGCCCTATTAAATCCAAGCACGATTTCACAGCACACATTCCCATAAAACCCCAGAGCATGAAAATCAATTTAATAAATTGCGGATTAAAAAGTTCATTAAAAACTCAACCTCATGCAAGCATGCCGGAATAGCCATACGAATATTGTGAGTGTACGTCAGAACTTCGTGTGAAGACGAAGAAATTCCTCAAGACTTTTAGCCTATTATAAGAAAACACCAGAAGAAGTGAAGGGTGGTGGTGGTGGAAAACAACAAGGAAAGCTATGTACATGTGCTCACATAGCAAAATATATCCTTAAATTATGCATACACTTCAGATTTAATTATTTATTTTAACACATCATAAAAATATTATTCACCATTGCATGTCTGGATGTTATTAAACACACTGATGTTGCTATTGTGTGTTGTATCTGCAATGGTTATAAAACTCATATATGATGGTAATAAAATTTAAATAAATACACTTTTATATATGAATATTCATAAGCCAATCAAAGTTTTTTCCTCATGCTCACTCTCGTGATTTTTTTTGTTTCGTTAAATTGTATGAACCATGTTCGATGTGGCATAGAGAGAGAAATGTGTGAAAATTAAGCCTCGAGATTTATTGTCACATGAAAATGTAAAGTGAGAAATTTCTATTGTGAAATAATTACAGAACTTTTATCATCATAATCAGTCCAAACAACGACTCAAATTTCTGTGCAGGAAGTTGTCTTGACATTTTTATGTTAATTATCGTGCCTCCCTTATAACCCATAAATTTAATGTCAATGACAAAATGTTTAATGCCTATAGGTTTTCAACAACAGCCAAAAAAATATAAAACAGAAATTTTTGCATGACTTGAAATGATAAAAAGCAGAGAGAGAATTTTTGGCAACCTATATCGATTGTGTTTATATACAGGACAAAGTAGGTAGCAGTAATGCGAAGGGATATTAAAACATTCATCATTTTGCATGTTTATGAATGAAAGTTTTTCAATTTATCGCACATTCGAGGGGCGGAACTCTTAAATATTCAATGGCACAGCGAAAAAAGCTTAATTTGCCTTAATAGTTATAACTTTTGGGGTGTAGATAGTCGATGCGATGAAAGAAGAGGCAGTTCTGTATTATTTTATTCGAGAAAAGTGAAACATGACATCATAATATTACAATACATAAAGCAGGCAATGCCGTGCTACATAAATATTATTTATTGGCCATATTTCAAAGTAATACAAGTGTATTTGTCACCATTTAATGATATATAGAAGTTATATGTTGTGTGTACATGCTGCTGAGAGGCGAGAGAGAGAGAGGAAGACGAAAGCCTCACACACAAATATTCAATATCTATTCGAGGCATTTTTAATCATGTGAGAATGCAATAAATTTTATTACGCTATAAATAATGGGCTTCTGTGTTTTAATTAATCACCCGAGCCATGCTTCTCTTCTCTTTTGTCGCTTGTGTCGTCGACAATTTCATACGACGATAAATGTATTACCACCTTCCGCCATCGCCATTCATTCAAAGGTAAATTCGTAGCCTTGTGAGTGTGTATCGAAAGGCGTTCGAATATTTTTCTTGCTGTGCTAAGAAAAAATTTAATTTTTGGTAAATTTCTTGAAAAATTTAATTATTCTTTCACAACAAAATTCTCTAACTAACTGAAGTGTCCTGACTTTCTGATGCCATCATTCACACGGTGAAGAAAAACTTTTTTTTAATGGTCTGATGAAAATAAATTTTAATGCTCTACTAACTCCGTGACAGGCATAACGTGGGGAATGGCTTAATTAAAAGCTCCACCACGCGACTGTTATTGATGACTTTCCGATGTGCTCGAGAGAAATTTTGTATTCATGGTCAGATTTCGTATTAAATTGTGAATCTGTATAGTGATAAACATAAACATTTCCTTCAATGTTAAAATTGCATTTAGATGCACACGCCGAAAAGAGAGAAGGCCGAATCATCTGATCTGCGAATAAATGCGCATGCTCACCACTGCTGGGATGAATGAGTGTGGGCAGCGGTTGGGCGGATTCGAAAAGAACAAAAAAAATTGTAAAGTGCAGTGAATATTTTGAATTTAATTGGTTATTGTTATCGTGCAATTGATGATAATTGCATGCAAGTTTAAGCTGTCGCTCTCAATTAAAATTTTTAGTTTTTTTTGATGGATTAAGAACTCGTTTAATTTTTGAGTGATTTTTTATGATGCAGTTTTGATAAACTTAAAAAGATTTAAAGCTGATTAGAATTAAAAATTCAGCTAACGTTTTTTAATTAATTAAAAGAATTCATCAAAAAATAAAAATAAAATCAAAAAAGTTCTTTACATTTTCCAACTTCCAACTTCGAATTTGAATCCTTTTCAACACGATGTGTCTTTGCTGAAACTCAACAAATTTTTGTGAGTCCTCGATGAAAGGACGAATCTAATTTTTTAACCGAAATTTATTGTTGAATCGCAATAAATCACTTAACGACTTAATGTGAAATTCTCAACAACTCAGTAGATTTTAATCATCTCGGCAAATGATTGAGTGCAAAATTTAGCACATTTGTTCAAAGTTAAAGATATTTTTCTAACATACTTCATTGAATTTACTCAACGGTGGCAGAAAAATATTGCAAAATCGTGAGGGATTACTTAACAATTAACGAAAATCAATTCCACGTGTTTGAAAAAGGTTCGTGTCTCGGCTAAATCTCGACTTCTCTATCACTACGGTAATTTTAAAGATTATTTATTTAAAAAAATAGTTTGATGTCACTGTCATTAATTCTTTCAAAATAAAAAAATATCAAAATTAAGTTCAAAGCAATTCATAAATGCCTAATCACAAGTTTCTTATATTTATCATTAAATTAAGTTTTTTTCATGGTAGCGTGGAAAATTTTCGAATAGAAATGGAAGTTTTCTTAAACAACATGCGATGTCATTTATCATTAGCAAAAGCACATTTTTATATCGTCATCATAAATTCACATGACAAAACTTCTCTTAATGACTCAAAAATTCGACCATGTGACTTGTGTTTGCTCTCTTCGGCTGCCGTACTAGATTTCACTCTCTCGCGTGAGAATTCTCTCTTAAAAAAACTCTCTTATTCTCAATATTCTCTTCTCTCTCTCTCTCTCTCTCTCTCTCTCTCTCTCTCTCTCGTAGAGAAAATTAAAGTTGAGAAAATGTAGGGATTAATTTTTCAGGAAAGCATCAGAGCGCAGGCAGTAACGATCGAGAGAAAAAGAGTGTTTTATGACGGAAAGAAACTAGCAATTGTCTGCATAAACTATAAATCGCACTCATCAAAATACAATCGCCATCAAAAAAATACTATGAGTGGAATGTCCCATAAATAAATCCTCGGCACATAAAAACTTTTCTCCTACCAGTGCGAAAAATATGTGTGACATAGCACAAAAAAACGAGAAAAATTTATTTTAATGGGATTTTGAGACTGCCTTTGAGAATACAATATATGTGTATGGATGTACTGAGTCGAGATATTTGCCATTAATAATCACGTGTGTTATAAAGACACACACAGAAAATGATAATCATTTATCTCAATTCCACATGAAAGAGTTTTTGCAGATAATTTTCTGCTCTCACTCACTCTCTCCTTCACAAAGATATTTCTATTTAGCCTATACGGGGATGAATATACACAGTAATTGAATGTAAACATTTTTCTTATTCAATACCGAACTTTTTCTCGTGAATAAAAATTAATTTAATTTTATCTCGGTCAGTAACTTCCGAAAATTCCATTCGACTGTGATTATAATTTTTTTTTCGCAAAAGAAGGGGATTGATATACATGCTGCTGTTTTGTCTTACGAAGGGTAGCCTGATTGTAATGCTAAGATATAAGCTTTTCCGGATATTCAAGCTTGCTTGCCCAAATAATTTTTTTCAAGCCGTGGAGGCTAAAAAAGCTCAGTACACTAATATGACGCAGAGGCTGGAATTATAATCTACACTCACATATGTGTGTGTACGGATATCCCACATATCTCATAACGATCTTTCTTTCTATAAACATTTACCTGGGGTTGTTTGCCAACTTAGTCCTCCGATAAACATTTTGCTGTAAAGAAAAAAGGAAGAGATTCGTTAGTTCTTGAATTTTTTTTTGTTTTCTTATCTGATTATCATTCACCGGCGAGGTTTTGATTTTTTTTCGGATAAGACGTTTTGTGTGAGTGAAATCAAATTAATTTTTTTTAAAAACATTTCCACAGCAATAAACATAAAAAAGTTTCACGAAATCTATTACCGAAGGAAGCGAAAAGATTATCAACGCTGAAGGGAAAGCGTTAAATTTTTCCAAGGAAATTAATTACCGCCAGGATAATCTCTAATTATTTTCTTCAATTAAATTCCCTTCAATCGCTCAAGCCATGCGATAATCACTAATTCTGATTTTATCTCTTTGCTGATGATTATCAAAAGATTTTGATATTTCTGTGTGATTTATTGAAAATAATCTCTTTAAATCTCCAAGCACATAAAATTCATCCATCAAATCATATTCTCTGTCTGCATACATAAACACACACTGTCATAATCCAAGAAAGATATCTATATTAGATGAAAAATTGATTTTTCATTTTCATTGCCTTTCTTCTTCTTATTTTTTACTACACCATTTCCACATGACGACGATGATGGTATATCGTTTAAAGAGAGTATCATGCAGTAGCAAAAAATAAATGGTTCAAGTACAACGAACGCCAAAAAAAAGCGAAAGTTTTTTTTAAAGATTTTCCCTCCAGTCGTTCATCCTACACGAAGCAAAATCCATTCAGTAATTCTTCTTTAAGAAAAGTTCTATTCATGAGGCTCATTTTATGTATGTACATACATTAAGCGCAAAGCATTCAAGAGAAAAAGAGAACGGATATTTTAAGGATACAAAGCACACACACGTGTAAAGTAAATAATGATATAGTGTTGAAGGCTTATGTGTGAGGGCGTCATTATGTTTCGAGAGAGAGCACCCAATGAATCGTAAAAGCAGCAGAACATTTCTTTCTCCAAAAAGCATTAGTGTAAGAAAAATTATAGTTTATTGGAAGAGTCAGCTTTCGATTTTCACGGTCATTAGATTCGATAAACACACGAGCATGGAACCATCGTCAGAGGGGGTGAGTTTAACCCATAGAAAAAGGTTTCGTTTTCAGAAAAGTAAAATTGGATAATTAATTGAGGCAAAAGTTCTTAATTAATGCTATTACTAGTTAAGAAAATTGTGTGAAAAACGATTAGGAAAATTCTAGTTTTATGAGCTTTTAAAAATTAATTATTCTTGAACGCCCACATTGGATTTTTTTCAAAATCCAAAATATATTTTAATTAATTGAAATGCTTTCAGTTCAAAGACGTCAGACGGACCTTGAGTTGTAATTTTTCACCCCCTTTACATGAAATTTAATCCTTTGGAATGGAATTTCCCGCAACAGTAAGCTCGAAATTTCTTAAAGAAATCTCATTAACTCAATTAACGGCTTAGAGTCAGAAATATTTTCTCTCTCTCCATCCACTCGATAAAAACCTTTTGCTTTTTCGTGTTAAATTAAGGGATCGCCAGTCTAATTGACGTTAATTAATTTTTTCCTAGACTCTGAAGCTTCATTTCCGCAATAAATTGCTTGTTGACATAAAAAAATTCTCTCTTTTTTGTTGTTGTTGTTATCCAAAATTACTAATCGCTGCAATTACGATTAAAAGTTGTTTAGTTGAAGGCACACACGAGAAGAAAAACGCAAATCACTTGCAAACTACGAACAGAAAGCAAAAAAAGTTAATCAATTACAGATAAAAAACAAAACTAAAAACAATTCTCGACTGACGTCAAATCAAAATATAAAAGTATTTTATGTGCGATGGCAAGGCCACTTAAGGCCTAACATACACAAAGAAAAAAAAACTTTTTGGTTGATTACCAAATAAATGATGATGGTTTTGCGGATGAAAGGAGAACAAAAAATCTAGAGAATACTTGCGTAGTTTATTAATTTCAAATCGGGTAATTTATATCGATGATTGCATCGCGAAGATCGAGAAGGAGCAAAAAATTATTTCTAGTATTGGTAGTTGAAAAATGTATTTTAAAAAATATTAAAATGGATTTTATTAAAAAAAAGTTAATCATTTTTACAAATCAAAATTCTAACTCGAAGATAAGGATTTGACTTTTCTAGTAAACAAGATAATGAAAGCAAATATCAAGTGAGAATTTGATAAAAGTTCCACTGGCCGAATAAAAAGCAAATAAATATTGACAAAGTTTTTTGTCGCCTTTATATATCGAGATTTTATATTTTGAGGTTTATAAATAAAATCGATGATCTAGAAAAGGAAGATAATGGAAAAATTGATTTTCATGTTGTAAAATATGCTTCGCTTGTAAACAGCTATTAAAGATCGATCATCCCTTGAATATTAAAGTAAATCTAAATTTGGCCGAGAGCAAAAAAATCTTTTAATGTATTCAACGTCTAATGCGATGGGAATTTCACAATAAATACCATTGATTACAAACATAATACGCGCGAATGATCGAGTGAGTGAGTGAGCGAGAGACGTCGGGAGACGAATGTGAAGAAGAATAAGAAACGTCATTGGTTGTAGAGTGGCATAAAGAAAGAAGAGCCGGTATAAAAGGCATTCACAAATGTTGTATCTATTCTTGATGTGCCGAAGAGAGGAGAGGAGGAGGCGAAAAAAATCATGAGTCTGCTATTTTCGTTCTTGAATATAAAGAACCTCAATGCGAAGAATGAAAGCAAAAAAAGTACAATTATTTACTCGCTTCGACTTTTTTCTCTCTCTCGATTCTCGTTATTTTCGGGCCGATTTGTACAGAGGAATTTATTGTATATTTTTCTTTTCATTGAAAATCGCATTTTTTCGAAATATATCGTGTGCGCCACCACCATCATCATCACACTCGCTTTATATGAATTTTAATATCAATTTAAATCAATTCATGATATTTTCTCTCTTATTGCTTGTTTATAATTTTTTCTTCTTATTATTATTACTCATCTCGTGCTCGCGCTTGTAGCCATCAGCAAACGCTTAATTTGTTTCAATTACAGCTGACGTGCTTTGAGGGAGAGTGTTTGCGATGTTGGGGAGATCCGTGAGGCACTTTAATGTCTTAAAGTGTAAAACACGTCTTTAGAATGATTTAAAATAAAATTCACAATTTGGAGATTTAAAAAATTTTAAATTATTTAATAAAAATTATTAAAAAAGTTTTAGTGTCTCCCCCTCGTTTTTTTCATCATAAAATTCCAGTTCTAGCTAGAAAAATTAACTTTTCAATTTTTCATCAATTAAATGTACAACTTGATGTTTACTCACTCTGTTAATTTGGATTGAAAGACGTTTATTCAAGTGTCTCGGTTGTGAGTGTGTGTATGGCAAGAATAATTACTTATTCAATTCATATTCTCAATTCCCTTTCGCTTTTGTTCATTCTTTTATTATTTTTATATTTATAAGATACATACGGGACCACCGACGACAATAACAATTAACAAAAGAAAAGGAAAACAATAAAAGCGAAATAATAGAGGGGAAGATGATGAAAATTAATTGAAATTAGGAGTGTTTAGCACGCATACTTCACCCAGTTAATACATTTTAATTGGCACTCAATAGAATTCTAATTTGAATATTATTTAAATATTTATCAATAAGAAAAATTGTGATATGCTGGCATTTGAGGCGAAATATTAAAGTGAATTCTTTAAATAACACAAAAATGAAGCAGGTGGCTTCTACAACTTGAAAAAGTATAAAAATTTTAAGCATTATTTACTCTTTTTTTAAATAAACATTTTCAAACACATAAAAAGTTTTATGAGATTTTTAAAGTCAGTGATTTAACGGTCAAAAATTTACTAAATTAAATTTTTATAAATTTAAATTCAGTCAAGTTAGAAAAGCCTTTTTTCTGTAATTATCATCACATGAAAAGCTTTAAGGATTAAATCAAATCGCATTTATTTTAAACGTATTAATTAAAACTTTTCGAGATAATCCTTTCGAGTTTAATTGAAAATGTGCTCTAACCACAAAAAAATCATTTTTACAGATTAAAGTTTTTACATTTTAAAATATCATAGAGAAAATTTCATTAAAAACGATTTGATTTTTCTTCATAATCGAGCGCTTAATGAGAGAATTTTCGACATGAAAAAAATCCAATTAAAGTGGTATAATTTGAAGGTGTGATAGATTTGCCAATTTTTTCAATCAACCGCATGGAAAATATAAAATTCAATGTGCTTGTATTTATTAATATAATCTTGTTTTACGGATCACTTCACCCACATTCCTAGTAAATAAATTCGAGCAGAAATCCATCATAAAAAGTTTTATGTGTGAGAAACGAGAGAAAGAGGATGTTGTATATCACATCAACATCATCCCCTCTTGAAAAGATATCAAATTACTCAACAAATCATGAATATTGACAAACAATTTAACTTTTTCTTCGCATCTTTGCTGAGATTGCCTCTGTGCCTTTGAGAGTGAACTTAGCTCTTTCGAAATGAGAAAATGATTTATTTTCGGAAGCAAAAGCTCTCCTTGCACCCGCCACCAGCCTGATCGATTTTTCGAAAGGCAATCAATTTCTTGTGTCATTCATAAAACTTAACGGATTTCTCCTTATGATTGATGATGGCCACAGTCGACTTGCGAGATATACGTTACTATCAATTCCTTATCGCAAGCTCTTTTCTCACTTATTTTATTTTTTTATATATCCCTCCCGCAATTCATTTCATTCTCTCTTTTCTTCTCAAACTTCCATAGAGAATGAACGAAAAAATATCGATTAATTTTGGTTCATTCTTTTTGTGTGCCTCGCACGCTATAAGCTGCGAGTGTATACAAAGCGAAGTACTATAATACAATATTTTTATCCTTCCTTATGCTCTACATCGAAGCAAGCAAAAAAGGAAGCAAAAAAGAGAAGAAAAATATTTAAAAGCTGTTCAATAAATCATATTGTGACTCTATACATTTCTCCGAACATAACTCGAGTGAAATACAAATTCACTACGAATAAATTAATAGTTGTGGGGGGGATGTTGAAGAACTTTCGAGCTTTTTGTTTGACTTGAAAACGATTTAAAAAAAATAAATTTTTATCATTTAAAAAAATTCAAATCATGCTTCAGAGTCAACCACACGATAATTTTCATTTCGTACAGTCACAACGAGTACTCGAACACAAACCGAGTGCATGGATGACCTTTAATTTAAAAAAATTAATTTCAATTTTCCCCCATTCGAGCAAGAGTGCTCAATTTTAATTACGAGAATTTATTTTTCATTTCGACATTTAAAAACATTTTTTTGTTCCGCTTCTACAGCAATTGCTGTGAAGACACATTTATGGTGTAGATAATTGATTAACATTCGATGCAAAATAGACTTTTGTCTCGTCGCATTTGCCCTCCTCCTATTTCACATTTCTTATTCCACTCTCACATTTCAGCAATGAAAAAGTCAAAGCCACGAAAACCACAGAAATTGTCTCGCATTTTTTTCGGGTCGGTCTCAGAAGTAAAAAACACAGAAAATGAAGTTTTTTTCTGTTGTCATTTTCACTGAAAACAAAAAACAAAGCATTCCTTCTCAAATCACACACACGCGACAACATGATTATTTACAGCTCGAACAGCATCGCATTACAACTTCGGCTGATTCGTGTTACTAACAGAGACTTTTTTACGTGCGAAATGCATTTTTTTAGCACGATGTAGAACTTTTCATAGGCAAAGACAATTAACAAAGCAATTTTATGCAATTATGTTATACGAGTGAGAGAATAAGTGGAGAAAGACAGGAAGACATGTGGCAAATGCAAAGAGAAACAAAGGAAAAGATGAAGGATTTTTTTTGCTGTATTTGAAGTTTGTTATTTTGTGATATTCCTTTCGAATAAACCCTCCTTTTTTATAAACTCTATTAAATTCTCTTCTTTTTTCCATTCCATGAAATTCAACTTAAAAAGAAATTTCGATTGAAAAAGAAAATTAAATGCACCATCAACGATAAATTTTATAGAAAATCCAAATATAAATTTACCACAAAAAAATGTCTCTAAACACAAAAAGAGTCGTCAAAAAAATAACAACAGCGACGCAAAAAAAAGTGCTGAGTGCATGTCTAAAATAAAAACAAATCCAAATAAATAAAAAAATCGAAAAGTCTAAAAAATATAACGCATGGAAAGGAAGGCAATTGTGATGCCAATGCACTCGATGGGGAGTGCAAAAAATCAACATGTGCAATGCACAAATGGAGAGAGTGAAAATTTACTTCGGAACTATGCCTGCAATCCCGTGAATATTCTTCGGCCTGCAAAATTGCTTTGAAACTTAATGATGTGTAGTTTCCGAAAAAAAAACTATTTATGCTTCACACACAATTTGGAGAAAATACTTCTTGTAGTAGCTTCTTCCTATTCTCATAATCGCCATGAAAAATTGTTGGCTCGAGAAACATAGAAAGGAAAGGAAATTTAAGTTTAAATGATCCCTCAAGTATTCATCACAAACTTTGGCAATTAAATGTTAAGCGGTAGTCTAATTGACATCACGTGCAAGTGATTAGCATTTAGCAACGAGGCTGTGCTTTGAGTGTGTGTTACGGGAGTAAAGCACACACAAAAAAACTAATTTTAATGTGATAATAAAAAGCGACCACAAAATCTGTAAATGATCCATGGGATTGAAATAAAATTCGACCAAATGTTCTGGCAATAAAAACCTTCTCTCTCTCTTACCACTCGAGTGCACACACAAAATAGCTTTCAAAGTGGAGTAAAAAATCTGAACTCACATGTTTATCAGTAAACACGAATCTCGAGAGCGGCGAGGAGACTCCAGTCGACGACACATGAGACTCTTACGCTATTGCAATTGTTTACAATTGAGATTCTCTTATTTCGTCGTCTGGCTGTTCATATTTATACAAAACAAACGGCAAATGTAAGAAGAAATCCAACAACAAACACGGTGGAGGAAGAAGAAGAGGGGAAGGAAATGGAGATGAAGGTGAAATAAGAGCAAGGTGGGCATGTAATTTCTGAGAAACGCTTGAGTGCTGAAAGCGCATCTAGGGGATTTATATTTATAGGCATTGTGGGATGATCGTTAAAGCTTGTGTTTGGATCAATGAACAGCAATGGCTAGCGTAACAAAAAAAGCATTTCTAAAATCCCTCATGGTGTAATTAACGTGTGTCGAATTTCAAATTTATTTTTTGTAAAATATTAAAATTGGAGTTTTTACAGTTTTTTTAATAATAAATTTTAATTTAATTTTATGATCACACTTTATTTAAACAATTCCCATTTTGTAATCTCAGATCAACGCAATAAAAATTGCACCCCATTAGCGCACGCGACATTTTGAATAAAATTGTTCATTAGAACCGAGAACGTTCAAAAATTTAAAAGTAAATAAAACTGTTGCGATTTTTTTATGATATCATGTCGCGGAGTGTCGCATGACATGGGTCAAATTTATAGCTTGAAATTATTGAAATAAAATGAGCAATTGTGAGAAAAATATAAATCGCGTGATTTGAGATCATCCGTTACTTTTGTTTGATTGCGTAACAAAACGAAAAATATTAATTTTTAAATTATTTTTTGATGATGGCGCACCGTGACAGTTTGAATTAACTCTTTTAGTAAAATTCCGTTACAGAATTTCTGTCGATTTTTTAAATTATATATCCAATGAGTAAGAACAAGCGAAGAAAAAATCACAAGCAGAGACAATGGCCCTCATTTGACCTCTTTTCTTATTCTACTTGTTATAATATTGTGTACTTTTTTCTGACTTGTTTGTCGGCGATACCAACCATGTGTAAAACCGCGAGAGAGCGAGAACTTTTTTCCCTTTAAAAGAAACAATTGTTGTGGTGCAATACAAATGTACAACACAATTATTTTTGTTGTTATTAAAGCCAATTGATTGCTTACTTATTTACCTTCCTCAACTAAACTTGAGCGTATGTGCGACTGTAATCTCTTAATGGCATAGTAGAAAAATTTTATTAGCTTTGATAATAATTTTCGGGGTTGTAATGTCTTCATGTTCGTTTGATTGATATTTATAATTTTTGTACAGTAATCGTTTGATTGTCAATCAAGCAATTAGTGTCTGGCGGTGGACTTTCAAGAATTTAACGATATTTGATGAACGCTGTGTCGTAAATTTTCCAAACTACCTGCATTATTGCTTTTTATGGTTGATAAAAATTTAATAAAGTAAATGATTGACGTTATCAGTCGTAAAACAAAATTAATTCTAATTGATATTAAAAAAACTCATTTTAAATTTATTTTTTTGTAATTAAAATTTTTCCAAAAAAAGAAATAAATTTTAGGACTCAATCAATCTCACTAAATGCATCCATCTGGCAAACTTTTATGCGCACATTTTTCACTTTGTAACTAAAAATTTTTGCTTTCTACTTTTTAATGACTCGTACAATAAAAAATTTTATGAGATGCGCACGAATGCAAATTTCAGCGAGGAGATTAAGCGAACAGAAAAAAAAGTTCTATTCAAGTTTGAAAAAAAATTTTTTTGTTGTATATAAAAGAACAATCAACTGCATATTCACAATCTGCGATGTATTCCAGAGAGCGTAATTGCAGCAATAATATGACAATGCACTCGAGCGAGAAGAGAACGCATTCACAAAAAAAAATGCATGAAGAGAAGACGACGATGAAAAATGCAATTGAGTATTTTTAATTTAAATTAACATTTGAACCTCACTCGTGTAACCGTGGAGCGCATTAAAGTCATTTAAAGTTGTATATGTTTTATGAGAGCTAACAGCATTCATTCATTCATAAAATTCACTTGTACTGTGACGCAACTCATGCTCATAATTTCTTCTTGTTGAATAAAAAATGAACGAGAACTGTTGAGAGATAAGGATGTGCTTGTACTCACACACAGTGCGGCATCTCTCATAATCATAACTTTTTCCCATTCACTTAAATCGTAAAACAATTCTCTGATATTAATTAAGAATGAACTGTCGCTCGCACATACAACATTTTATTTATCATTTTCATCCATCAATGAATCATCATCATTAGCGTTTGAGTTAATAAATGTTCGAGCTTAAACAAAACAGTTAACAACTCCAACTTTAAATAACTCCATAAAGAGTAATTTAAAACAACTTTAAATTATTAATCTCATTCATCTCAAAAAAAAAAAATTTATGGATCTCTGTTTTGAATTAATTTTAGTAATTAATTAAGTCACAGTTAAAACTCCACTTAAAAAATAATTAGTGGAGTTAGTGTAAGGTGGAGTTTTTACATATAAACTGTTCACAATGCCATTCAACGTAATTAATAAATGACTCTACTAATTTGTTTCGTAATTTGTCGCATTTTCTTGCACGATGGTACGCTGCTCACTCAAGTGAATCTTCGGTGTGTTAAGAAGTTTAGGTACTAACTTATTCACAGATACACTTCAGACTTTTGCCGCTATTTAGCTGAGATGCCTACGATGCATAAGTGGGTGGGGGGAAAGAAAACATTTCACACACATTAATGATGACAATTTTCGAAGGTGGCTGAAGAGCAAATTTTGTTTGTCTAATACTTGAGGTGAATTTGAATGAAAATTTAAGGTGATATGGAAATATTGTTTTAGACTTCAAGATGATTCTAAAAAGCTAAAAACATCATTCTTTAATCCACATGATTAACATCTAATTCTAACTTGATCTCGGTCAATTGAATCTAGACACATTATGTCATCCGACAAACTCAAGAAAATATTCATCACTGCGGACTGTCGGCATAGACAATGACTAGTTGTTATGTGCTAATACACATTGAACTATTCAGTGCGTTTTCATATGTGTGTACAGAAGAATTATTTACGATAGTTTGATTAATGGATCTCCATTTTGCCAATAAATAATGCCTTCATCATCTGGTCGACGTCGAGGATAAATTCTTCGTAGAAGTCAATACATGGAGTTTATTTGAAATTCAAATGTTCTCACACACATCAAACCTCGAAGTTCATTTCACTCGAAAAGGTAGAAATTTTTGAATTTTCACAAAAAAAAGAGAGGAAAATTGCAATCGAGAATGAAAATTTGTTGTGTTAGGAAGCGATTGATATTGCTCCATTTCAATTTATATTGATTTTTCAGAAAAAAGGATTTCTCTTCTTGATTTCGAACGTGTTTATTTCCATTATTGTGTGACACAGTTGAATAAATGATATTTTCGTAATGTTTTAGAAAATCTTTGGGAAATTATAAAAAATAATTTTGTAAGCTATAAAAAAAGTTTTTGGTTCTCGAGTTTCGAACAACGCTCAATTTCAGTAAACCTAGACAGCGAACGTCCCTCTAGGGTAATGCTCCATTTCCTCCATTCATTAAGTGTCGCTGCCTGGTCATGAGAAAATTTCCATTCTCTTTGAAAGGAAAACTTTGACGTCTCGAAATTAAGATGATAAGATCCACGACTTCCTCTCTCACTTTTCGTTCATTCACTGACTTTCTCGCTTTAAACTCAGCTCTCGGCGTGAAACTCGAGAATATTGTAAAATGCCAAATTTTTCTTCTTCAACGTGGTGTACCGCGCGCCTGCTAACCACAACTTGAACTTTAATGCCAATCTAGAATGAACGCAGGAAAAAATCTCTTTAAGCAATCTCAATTTACATTTTTTTATTGGCTTTTATTCTCCTCTGAGTGTTGTCGGAGAAAAATTTAAAAAGTTTTTCTCTTCTTTCCACCCGAAAAAATAAAAATTGTGTGTGTATCAAATAATGCGGAGATCTTCGTAAATTAAATTGAAAATACAGACAATAATAAATGAGTAAAAAATTTTTGTTTGAGATTTTCATTTTTCCACCGTCGAGTGTCTGGATTTCTCTCTACGCTAATGCAATGTTGTACTTAATAAATTTATGATTGTTTGTATCTCCATTTTTACTGCCCCTCTCATTCATTCGCCGGTTCGCTCGCAAGATAAATTTTTCTTTATTCGTTTGTTTGGGATTTTTTTATAATAAATTCATTTTTAATAATCTCCACTTGTTTCTCCTTTCTAAATCTTTCTTTAAAAATTTATTATTTGAGTTCTATGAGCTTTTGTCAAGATGACGCTTGAAGAATGTCTAAAAGTTTTTATTATCTGGAAAAACTTCTTTTTAAGCTTTATCAAAATGTTTTCTTTTAAAAAAGTTAAAGCTGAAATGTGCATTATTAGTAGCCACACGAGAGAGCCCAATTTATCTCTACAGGAAACTTTTAGCATCTCGCATTCAATTTTTCACTATTCTCATTTTCTCTCTCTACTTCCGCTAATTTTCCATGTGTCACCCTCTGGTCAAAAAGTTTTTTTTTGATTTAAAAACTTTTTCCACGTTCCTTTTTTATTCATTTTTTTATTTCCTCAATATCTTTTCTCTTCCATCCGTTTGATGACCTGAATTTAAATATATTCAAATTAACTTCCGCATGTGACATTTAGAGAGAACATCCTATTGCAATATGCGAATCTCCACGCAAAAGGGAGAATTAAGCTTAAAAATTTATTAAGTTCCGAGAAAAATTTGCATCCTCTCCCCCCTTCAACAAATGTTTTTTGTGCGATGGGAAAAGTGAGACAAGAAATCTCATTTGAATTTTCTTAATTAAATATGAACTAAAAAAGAGAGAGAAAATTTTCATTTTCACTCCGGAGCGTCATAGCCGTAGTACTCCCATGACAGGATTTTATCTTTATCTCATCTCGTTTCGGTAAAAACCGAAATGTAATTATTTTGAAATGAAAATATTTCCCTTTTCGCTTCTAAGTCACAAGGCATGCTAGATTGCTTTTGTTGGCTTCCATCAATGCCTCAGTCCACCTGCCTTCACAGTATGATACACCATGACCTCCACCCATGCTCGACTTTTAGTGTTTTTTGTTCCGTAAAAATGAAGAATAATATTTGTTTTCGATATCCACAGAAGAGTTAAAGGGTTGAAGCCTCGAGCGAGAGCTTTGCATTCTCAAAAAAGTTGGTGTTCAAGAATTTATGTATGTAGACACATTCACTCAGTCTCTCTTGAATATATTTTCATTTTTATTCTTTTCATTCATGTTCTTTTCTTTTCAAACTTCACTCGCTCTCGCTTATTGCCGGAGCCACATCTGTGACGAATCCTTTCGCTTTGGATTTTGGCCCCGTTTATTATTCTATGTATATTTTTCTCGCCATTTCAGATGAGATTCTCTCGCTTAAAGAAAATAATCGTAAAAAAAGCGATTCTTCCCAAAAAAAGAGATAAAACCGATTTGTAATTCCTTTACGATGTTGTGTATTTGGGCATCATATAGCGATTGTGTCACCTTGAGATTTTTACTCTCTTTCATCCACCGGATTTTCTCGACTCACTATGACAGCAAATGTGAAATATGAAAAATTTACGTTCATCATTTATTTATAGACTCTCTTTCACTCGAAACACAACACACAGATGATTAAAGTGGAGCGAGAAAAAAAAAGTTTTTCCGAAAACAAGTTAAAAAATATTTATTAACTTTTCTCTCTCGATCGATATTGAAAAATTAATGCGCTGCTATTTAATTGGAAAAGAAAATAATGGATCAATTTAAAAAACAAAAAAAAATTACAAAGCAGATCGATTATTCATGACCCAAATCTCCTCCGCGTGTAACATTAAAAAAAAGAAAGAACGATTAATCTCTTTTCCCTTCTGAAAAATCAATTGCCTCTCGGGAGTTTTATTCTAATAGGCCACGTTTACGTCAGAAAATTATTCATGCGGATTATTCTTATATATAGTGAGCTTTAGTGCGTAAAATCAAGTAAATTGCCAAAATAAAGTTCATTGAGATATCCCGCATGAGGCTCAACAAGACCAAAAAGAAGAAGACGATGAGTGCGATGTGAATCAACAGGACATGGCGCTGTGAGATCAAGAGAAAAAAACGCTCTTAAATATGCATGCATGCTGCTTATAAGGACGACAATAAAGATAATAATAGGATGAATGTAAATGGCGAGATGAGAGTAAAATTTGAAATTATCATCAGTTATGTGTGTGAGAAATTTTTATTTTCGCACTCGATAACATGTGAAGAGTACCAAAGAAAAAGAAAATTGCGTGACGTCTGAAATTGTTATGAATGAACACATTTGACAGTCTTTCGCAGCAGTGCCATCGAAGGGAATGAGGCAATAAAGCGATAATTACTCGAGAATTTCTTCCTTCATTCACACGACACTCGCATTGAAGACGCGTCGAGAAAGAAAAGAAAAGGAGAGTCAAGCAAGCACAACAAAAATGAAAAAGTTGCTAAGTAGATAGCACATTACGTGAACGGTTGCATGAGCATGTGAATAACGAAAATCTACTTTAATTTCACTCATTTTTCTTTGTTGCCTCCATTCGACGACAAATGATGACTTTTAAAGAATTGAAAAAAAAATATTTTTTCGTGAGTTACGGAAACAAAAATTTTTTTTGAGTGGCACAGAAGCATGATGAGCCATGAAAATTTCTTTCTTTTTCAACTTCTTGTTTGTACATTCCAATTTTCACACTTGTCACTTCTTTCACAGAGAGAAATGTATTAAGTAGTGGAGCAGAAAAAAAAGAGAAATAAAATGAGAAATACGAAAGCAAAAAAAAACAAACATTAGGAAAGAAATGAGAGATGAAGATTGAGGCCCCCGATCCTCAAGGGTGTAGGCCAGAAAGTACAGAATTTCTGGAGAATTTTCTGGAGAATTCTGGAGAATTTTCTGGAGAATTCTCCAGAATTTCTGGAAAACTAACAGAATTTCTGAGAATTTTTTTTCAAAATTAATATTTCTGGAAATTTTCCGAATTTTTTTCTCGAATTCTAAACTTTTCTGGAGAAATTCTGGAGAATATTTTTTTCAGATTTCTAATATTTTAAATTTCTCCAGAATATTTTTCTGCAGAATTTCTGGAAATTTTAAATTTCTCCAATTTTTTTTGTAATTTTATGTTTCTGGAATTTTCCATTTTTCGAATTTCTATTTTAAATTCTAGAATTTTTTTTGATAATTTTTTTGAATGTTTTTGAGATTAAAAGTAGTCAAAAATTCATGAAAATTTTGTGGAAATATGTCATTTTTTTATAAATTTTTTTTTTTTAATTTAATTTATAATTAACCATAAATTTAAAATTCATCATTAAAAAAATAATTTTAATAATTTTTTTTTTTTTAATTTAAATTTTATAATTTTTGCCAAATTAAATAGAATAAATTTTTTTTAAAATTGTTGATGTTTCTTTTTTAGATAAATGAGTGAGAAGTTTAATTTTCGACTTTTTTAGTATTAAGGTGGGCTTGCAGCTTTAATTTTTGCAGGTACTCTCAGGTATTGTACCCCCTGTTCCATATTAAAGTGAAAAAAATTAGTAACCCACAATTTTTTACATAAAGTTTTATTCTCTTTGAATACCTAACCTAATAACTGCAAATTCACACTTTTTGCTTAATTTTGTTGATTTTTTGTTGTTTAAAATTTAAATAATAAAATCCACAAAATATTCTATAGAAAATACATGAGTTAAAATTGAAGTATTTAAATTAAATTTTAATTTTTTAAGAAAAATAAAAGGATTTTATTGATTGATTGATTACTAATAGGTAGCACGCTGGAGTTACCAGGAAGACGCGCCCGTTTTAAAATTCTGAAGAAGGGATTTTATTCTCCAGAAATTCTACAGAAAAAATATTCTGGAGAAATTCTCCGGAAACCATTCTCCAGAAATTCTGGAGAAAAATATTCTGGAGAAATTCTCCAGAAACCATTCTCCAGAAATTCTGCAGAAAAATATTCTGGAGAAATTCTCCAGAAACCCTTCTCCAGAAATTCTGGAGAAAAATATTCTGGAGAAATTCTCCAGAAATCTATTTCCAGAAATTCTGCAGAAAAATATTCTGGAGAAATTCTCCAGAAACCGTTCTACAGAAATTCTGCAGAAAAATATTCTGGAGAAATTCTCCAGAAACCATTCTCCAGAAATTCTGCAGAAAAAAATTCTCCAGAAATTCTGTTAGTTTCTCCAGAAATTCTGGAGAATTCTCCAGAAAATTCTCCAGAATTCTCCAGAAAATTCTCCAGAAATTCTGTACTTTCCCTGACGCACAATCATCCTCAAATGTAGCAAGAAAAGTGAGAAAATCTCACAGACAGACATTTAATATTTTTATCTCTAAAATATTGAACCGAGAGAGAGAAAGTGAGGGAGACGATGAAACAATTTTCGATTGACATCTGTTGAAAATGTGTCAGGTTAAAGGCACATGTGAGTGTTATGTCGAACTTAAATTACTCGAAAAGATTTTTTGTGATTTTCGATATTTTTTGAATTCATTTGTGAACCTTTAAATTCCCGATTCGAGTGATTTTTCCACTTCATTTCATAATCTCTCATAGCACTCCGATATCAAAGTGAAGCGAAAGATCCATTTGAGCTCTCAGACATGGCGCAGTGAGAAAAAGAGTCTTTAAAGGTGTTAAATGTCTCGCACATGAACGTCACAAAAATTCTCGAGCGCGAAAAATCTGGATGTAAATAGACTCGATGATGATTTCGGTTGCAAAATGCAAACTAATGTGCGCCGGCATTGGAAGCTCGTTATAAATCTTGTGTACTTTCGGATGGTGATGTATGCACATACGTACGTGAAGCACACACAAATCCTCTAATTCGAGCATACAATGCGTCAAAAAAAGAGTCTGCTTGCGAGAACGAACGAGTTTGTTGTTAACATAGAGCTGAGAATTCATTCGATGGGAAATTTTGTCGTGACTCGTTCATTTGTTTACGCCAATTGCACTCATGTATGAAACGAACGAACATCGAGCGGCATCTTCACTTTAATATGTTGAATTGACTAGATTTCAATTTTCCGAGAGATTATCTTGAAAGAAAATTGTGAACTTGATATGAAAAATTTATTGATTCCGACCAAGATTTTAATCTTTTTCGTACAAGCCACAGAAGGTCAATATTAAACATCTCCACATTCGACCCTCGTCGATGGCATTGTCATTGGATGATGCGAGTAAATAATTTCCTCATTCTATCATGCTGGTCACTCAACCATTTCTTTTCTCATGGCTCGTTAAGAAGAAAACGAAAAAAAAAATTTCTATCTAACGCAAACAGCGAGTGAAAATTCTTATCAAAAACAACGAAAATCGTTTATCTCATTTTCTTCTTCATTCTCTTCGAGTTAATAACAAGCCTTTCCAATCTACTATCATGCTCTAGTTGTTGCCATCGTCAACATTTAATTTCTAAAAACTGACACGTTTTCTGTGTGACTCTCACTCGGCAATGCTACTAATGAGGGAAAATTCAATTCTCAACTTCCTCCGAGCTCTAAACGGCACCGACTCATTTATATGTGAGATAGAGAGATGAGGAATAAATCACAAAAATAAACATTTTTCCCTCATATGTCACATGACTCCGCAAGTTCATCAAACCATATATTTCTCGAGCACGTCTTACGTTTTGAGTTTTGCGTATGTCGCTCTCCATTACACACGAATCGATCCCATACGCATGATTTGGTTTTTCTTTCTTCCATTATTCCTTCTCTCATTCTATTTTTTTTTGTTAATTTCTTCTTATTACAGCTCGAGAGCACAATTCATTCTCTTTGAATGTATAACACGGCTGTTTGACAAACTGATTAACGATTTTACGTTTGCCTCATGATGAGAAAGCTCAAAAAAAGAAGAAGGTAGAAAAAAATTGAATAATCACTTCGCATATAAAACATAGAAAAATTCTCCAGCATGCACACACAAGAACGTAATAATATGAAAATCATTATCATGGGAAAACAATGAGAAATTTCCCATCGCATTCTTTTGGATAATTTTTTCCTTCTCATCTGCTTCTGTTTGCTCGAGAGACATCGCATAGTGTTGTCGACGACAAAGGCATTATGGTGGGAGGGAATGGAAAATCTGAAACTGAAACGCAACTCAACAGTGGAAGCGTAAACAGAGAAGAAAAAGATGAAAAGACAAGAGCAAGTCCGTATAATCATCGCTATTAATTCCGGTATCGTCAGAATGGCAGAAAGAAATGTGCTATTGAGAATACATAGAATGATCTTGATGAATACGGTCTATGATGTCGTTGACGATGATGGAGAAAAAATAAGAAAAAGCGAATTAGAACTGACAATTTTAGTCAACTGGAAAGCATTTCTTTTGTAATATTGACAGACATGAAATATTATCTGGGCAGTGGAGATGAAATGACTAATGTATAAGTCGAAAGCTTTTAACAATTTTCTAATTTTTGCTTCGATCAAAAACCACGTGCAAGAAATTTTTAACATCATCCTTGAGGGTGGCAGCACACCAAAAATTGATTCACTCGCTTGAACGATCTTGCAGTCGATGCACATACAAATCGAACAACAAAAGAAGCAGTAAAATCAAAGGCATGCGATAAAATTCGTGTAGTTCTGCTTGTTATCTTCATCATTTTACAGAGACTTTGTGATGTTGTTGCTACTTCAGAAAATTGTTATTTCGAGAGGGGAAATATTTTCTCAAACTCCACTCGTTCATGAGCTTGTACACGCTTCATACGAAAGTAATTTCAATTGGCTTTCTTTAATTTGAGCTCACTTGAACCAAAAGTGCACGCTGAGCAAAATAAATTGTCTTTATGGGACTTTTTTCTGTTTGTTGCCCACACCTCCTCGATATACATTAAAGCATTCGGAGAGGCAAAAAAATCATGCCCATCTCGACCTCCTCACGCACTCACAAGAAAAAAGAACTTTTCCATTCGAGGGTTGAATTTTTTTCGCACACAAAAGCGAAATAGCGAGAACAAGAACGAAAAGAAGGCAGAAAGAAAAGCCATAAATATTTTGGGAGTGAAACTTATGTGAAATTTCTTGCGTATAACTCTCGTACATAAGATTTCTGGAGAGTTACTTAGCCCATTGAAAACATGCACAAGTATTTGTTCTACTTTTTCATCTTCTCATTCTCACTCCCCAATTTATTTACTACTAAATGGTTGGAAGTGTCCATAAATCATGTCGCAAACAGAAAAGAGAAAGCTGAGGACATTTCCATGTGCGGATAAGGAGAATGAGATAAAATGAGCTTTCGTGAAAGAAAAGGAGTGAGAATGTACACCTAAATTATGTACACACCGACCGACTTACAACATTTTTCAAGGGTAGATTTTTGTGTGCTTCAATATCGGATTTCTCTCTCTTTCTCTCGTCATCATCATCTCGTAGCACAGCTTGCAGAGTGTGAAAAGGTTTGAGGGAGAGAATTTTTGCGGGGTAGAAAATTTCTCACATTTAAGGAAGATATTTTCATGGATTATTTTTATCGTTTACAGTTCCTTTCTCTCATATGATTAATGAGACATTCCATGCGTACTATAAGAAAATTCTGTTGACACACACAATGGCGCGACAGAAACAGAGATAAAATACTAATTAAGAGCACGCCGAAGCGCACTTGCCGAGCGATTATGAAAAAGAGAGTGTGGCTATGACGTAAGTAATTTGTAATTTTTTTTCTTTTTCATCGTGTCACCCTTTGATTTCATTCACACAACACGCGGTGTACGATGGAAATAGTGGGGTTATATTACATACCCTGGATCATTTTTAATCTCGGCTCCTGTGGCCATTTCTTGATGCTGCTGCTGCTGTTGATGCTCCATTTTTGCTTTGTTTTTTTTTCTCGTGCACACTTTACAAACTATCCTTTATCACTTAGCTTCTTTTTCTTTTATTTATTTTTTTTTCTTGGATGGTTCGAGAGCGACAGTGCGTATAATATTATTGGAGTTATACACAAATATTTCTTTGGGATCAAGTAAAAATATCCAGCCGTTTGAATAATAAAAAGTTCCTGCTGCACTTAAAAAGCTCCTTTTTCTCTTCTTTTTATTGCTTGCGATATTATTTTTTATTCTCTGTTGTGTTTGGTAAATTGAATTTCTTTTTTTAAATTGCGGCGTTTTTCAACTTCAAAATTTTTTTTACTCGTCGTAGAACTCGCAGAAGAATTTTACACACTTTCTTTCTTACGTTGGGATTATTATTATTTTTATTTGCTTGCTAGGATTTCTCGTGAGATAAAAATATTCAAGAAAACACCATATACACTTAACTTCTCTTACTTATTTTTTTCGTGTTGAGTAGTATAAAAATTTGAGTATCCGATTTTAGCACTTTTATATATTTTTTTTATTCAAGTATTTTTTATTTCAATAAAAAATTGATTTTTATTGATTTACGACCAACAAACTACTATACGAGTGAAATTGAATTCAATTCAAGTGTGATGGTTGTTGTATGTGAAAATCCTCCAGTTATAGTCGATGACAATTTTTATTATTCTCCAAAATCGATGATTGATGAAAAAATAACTCTTTTTTTGCTGCCTTTAATTGCACACACTACTGTCGAGTGACACTAAATTAAGCGAGTAAATATGTACGTAAGTAAAAAGTCTTTAAGAGTGCAATGTCTATTGCAGTATAACGAGAGATGCGACGAGACAGTTGAAGAAATTAAACTGATTGAATATTCTGATTTATTTTTTTCTCTCTTCTTTTATTTTTTCCTCTTCCTCACGATTATACACTATACGGAGTGTAATCTTAATTCAAATTTAAATGAAGGAAAAAATATTTAGCCTGCGAAAACTACGGTCGACAACTAAGCGAATCGGATTCCGGTTGCAATTGCAATTTTTCAATTCAGAAATCTTTTTTCTGCTGTTTCTCAAACTACTAAAACACACTGCAAACTAAATCTGACTTTTTTCTATATTCTGTTGTGTAATAAAAAACCTTGGGGTTCGATATACAGATTCCTCGGCAAATGAAAACTGACAACTGAAAAGCGAAAAATATCTACCAAAACATAAAACATACGAAACTGAAAATCACGAACGAGACGAGAGCGAAGAGAGATTTTATTCTCAATTCTCTCGCACATTCTCTCGTGTCGCTTCTTCGTTTTCAATTCAGGACTAGAATTTTACTCTCAAAATTCTCTCGCAAATAAAATTCTCAGTACAATTTTTACTCAAATAGCAAAATCGCTTAAAGCCATCACCGCACACAAAATGTGAGGACTTTATTCTTCCTTGCTGTGCTCCCTCTTTTTGCCGGGTCTTTTTTGGAGCACGAACGTGAGTGAGAGAGAGAAAATACGAAAAGCGACACAAAAGCAAAAACGAGGAAGAAAAATCGATTTTCATTGAAAAACTATGAGACTTTCCGTGTGCCTCGTCTCACTCGTTCCACCATCACCTTTTTCCACCCACCCGCTAGCTCATTTTTGAACGAGAGCCTACACATTCTAGAACTCTCACAGTAGCGCACAAATTCTGCATTTTATTGTAGTCTCGAGTATAATAATATTCAGAGTATGACAGCATGATACGGGAAGTAAAAAATTGGATGTTACTGCACTGATTTTATTTCATTCTCACCTGTGTCTGACCACACACACACACATTCTCTCAATAAAAAAAGCTCAACTTGCTCTCACTTTTTGGTGTTGTTCTCATGCACCTGAAACCGGAAGCACACAAAAAATCTCAATGAGCTCACATTTAAAAGTTATGTAACATTTTATTTCATGCGACCACAATTAAATTCTCTGTTTTTCGAGCGTCGACCAAAAACATTTATTTCGATGTCACAAAATATTTTTCATCTCGAGACATTTAAAAAATTCTTTCTCTTCGATGTCCATTGAACTGCACTTCGATTCTGCATCGATTTTGAAAATTGATTGCAATTAACTGAGCCGAACAGATAAAATAACAAAAATAATGTAAATAAATGTGAAACAGAGGCAAAACCAATGGCGCAAAATTTGTACATGCCGACAAATAAAAATAAATAATAATTTTTTTTCGGCTGTGTGTATTTAACACAAAAACAAAACATACAACATGGATTTGAACACGACTGAGCGTTTAATATTTGCAGAACGAATAGAAAAATCAATCGATTATTAATTAAGCAATTATTTTTGATGTGCAAATATTTTATTATATTTTCACGCCATGAGTTCTGAATAAAAAAAAGAAATCACGTTGGCAATGACGTGCAATTTAATTGCCTCGAGCTGCGCACCAATTTACTGTAATTTTGTTTCAATTTTTTGTTTCACTTACAGCATAATAAAAATAAGTCTTACGAGAGACGATGATGATGAAGAAAAATGCATGCTCTCGTGAAGGAATTTCATGTGAGCCTTTATTACTTCCAAACATCCTGAGTAGACATTTATGTTATACGCTTTGCATAATTTATACGCTTCATGATTTGTGCAAGGAGGCACTTTATATTTGCACAAGCCCCGAGTATCAATAATGGGGATTTATGTTACATTTTTCATGTAATACATGCTTTGATGTTGGTGTGTCGATGAGAGAGAAAAGATACCGACGATGTGTGTGAGAAGCATGTGAATATAAAGGAGAGAAGAAGATAAACATAATTATTTCCTTTTACATTTTTCTTTTTTGCTTAACTTCCTCACTTCGTACGAGAAATGAGTATCTGAATGGAGCATAAAAGCAGGGAAGGAACACATCAGGAAAGCTCAATACAATTTTTTTCTAGGTTATGTAAAGCTGGGACTGATGGTTTGGCATTAGCTTAAGTAGCTACATGCAATAAAGAAGAGCTTGAGAAATGAGAAAGGCTTGCCATTTCCCCCTCAATTCAATTCATTTCATATCTTCCTAAGTTTATGTATGTTTTGTCGGTCGCATGGATTAAATGAGAATTTTTTTGTTTCCTTCTATATTTTCCACACACTCACAAGCTTATGCACACACAAAAAATAGAGAAGCTTTAGGATGAAACGGGATTAATGTTAGATAGTCTTCGCATTCGATGCTAAACATATTGCCTTGGATTTTCGAGATCGTAAACAGAAAAGAAAATGTAGAAGAGGGAAAATCTCATGTAAATTGATGACTTTTGATTTTCAATTCGATTTTTTTCTCTTGTTTATGTGGAGGACATGACATTTATCTAATGGGGAATAGACAAAAAAGTGCTGCTTAGGGTTTTTTTTATTGATTTTTGATTATTTTATTCCCAAGCCAATATTTATTTTAAAAAATAGACCAAATATTTGTGTTTACAAATATCGATTTAAAAATTATCGAAAAGTAAATTGTGGCTTAACGAACTCTGTAATAAAAAATGATTTGAACAAATTTAATTCCATTGTGTATCGTCATAAATTTTTTTATAGACTCTCATATATGCGAGAGAGTTCACAGATGGGAAGATCTATAAAAAGTGAAATCTTATTAAGAACATCATTAATATACAGAATCAATATCAATGGAGAGACATAAAATATTGCCATCGCGAAAATTCTTGATGATTATTGATAGCCAAATGCCACGCAGAATACCAATAAACCCTCGACATTACGATCTTTTTTTTCGGAGGCCATTGTTGCTTTTATCATGTCATTTTCATATATGATTGACATAATGCGTCGCATAAATAGCCTGCCATGCCACAACTGTCGACTTGAAATGTCATTTCGTCATTCCGCTTTTATTTCGATTCCATAAATTTTCAACAACCAATAATGATTTCATTTTGCCACCGCGTGTGTGTTTGCTCAAATAAGCACTCACATATGTGCTCACACTCAACAGCAATTTTTAGCGCGGAACCAAGTGCCGATATTCCCAAAAAAACTACCGGTGAAATGGAAAAATGAAATTGTTTGTGAATAACTCCATAATCAAATGAGCGCAATCATTCATAAATTTTTCTTCTCTCTCTTTCTGCCGACTGCTTTCATCGAACCCAGAAATTTATCATCATCATCAATTCTGCCTTCATTCACTTTTTCGTTCTAAGCCATTGTGTTATTTTTCTTCTTGCCTGATATTCAGTGTCTGATGGAATTCAACCTAAAAATGTTCTCCGAGGTTAGAGGAGTGGATGAATTCGATGATGAGCATCACTTGTTAAGTTAATTTGAATTCTTCTTGATTAGTCAATTTTTAAGGCATTCATCACTTCCACGTGCAGTCATAATTTAATTTATAAAAGTCAAGTGTGAACAAAAAACATTAAAAATGTCATTAATTATTAAATTTTATCTAAATTGTGTGAAATCACAGCGGAATCAATTGTGGAAGTAATGGAGAGGAAAAGTCACAAAAACTTTTCTATCTCTTAAATGCTTCCGACGAGCGACTGCCGTCGAGGGGTTGGAGAGCGTGTGTTAGAAATGAGCAGTCAAGAACAGAAAAGTACCGCACACAATTAGACTATTTACCGAGAGTTATAATGGAACATAAACTTTCCATGGAATATATAAATGTCACCGAAATTTATGCAATGCCGGCAATAACAAAAGTATCAACAACGGCATAAAGACATTGCTATTCTTTTATATACATTTTTTTTGCGTCGAGCAGAGAAGAACGAAAATTTTCATAAAGAATTGTGAAATATGGCGAAGGCTGAATATTCGAGCGACATAAAGAAAGTGAATGTAAAAGTATGACGCAAACAGCAACTGACTTTTTTTCGGGGTAGCGCTTTCAAATAATTTTTGATTGTGACAGTATGACTCTACTCTATGCTTCAATGTTGTCAATAATATTCGCGTAAAGTCTCGCATTCAGATTCTGAACAAAAAATGTTTTCACATTCAATTGAATTTTGCGGATAAAAAAAGTCGAAATTGAAATTGAAAAACGAGAGGAAAAAGAATGATGACAATTTTTTCGGTTCATTAAACAGCACCCTCAGCCTCAACTTAGCCAAACGAGAGTTAAGGAAAGGAAAAATTTGCCTTTCAAATCCACACGCAAAAAAAACACCCTCGGTTAGCATTTAATAATTTAAGCTACGTTTTTTTGGCTTCTGTGTAAGAGAAAATCGCAGTCATATAAGAAGCGATTTATTTATCAAGGAGGCGGCAAGAGAGGAAAAAACAACAAAATCGCATACTTAAAAAAAACGAAAGACGAAGACGATAATTAGGATGCTAGCTTCCGCAATTTTTTATATTGCCTTTTCACTCGATGATTATGACATTAGGGGACGTTGCTTGTGTAATTAAATTATCATTACAGACACATTTCATCATCAACTTTCGCATGAATGCATCTCGCTTAAGACTTCGAGAGATTGCTTCAAGAGTCGCCCGAAAAAAATGTAAATTGAGCCTAATTGAGAAATAAATTCTGAAACAAATGTTTAATTAATAATCGATTGCTCTCGGAGCACACAAATGTGCACCATTAGAGAAGCCACAGTTCAATTGCCACAATTTATATTTTTATTTATCGGCATGTACAAATTTTGCGCCATTGGTTTTGCCTCTGTTTCACATTTATTTACATTATTTTTGTTATTTTATCTGTTTGGCTCAATTAATTGCAATCAATTTTCAAAATCGATGCAGAATCGAAGTGCAGTTCAATGGACATAGAAGAGAGAGAGAATTTTTAAATGTCTCGAGATGAAAAATATTTTGTGACATCGAAATAAATGTTTTTGGTCGACACTCGAAAGCAGAGAATTTAATTGTGGTCGCATGAAATAAAATGTTACATAACTTTTAAATGTGAGCTCATTGAGATTTTTTGTGTGCTTCCGGTTTCAGGTGCATAAGAACAACACCAAAAAGTGAGAGCAAGTTGAGCTTTTTTTATTGAGAGAATGTGTGTGTGTGTGGTCAGACACAGGTGAGAATGAAATAAAATCAGTGCAGTAACATCCAATTTTTTACTTCCCGTATCATGCTGTCATACTCTGAATATTATTATACTCGAGACTACAATAAAATGCAGAATTTGTGCGCTACTGTGCGAGTTCTAGAATGTGTAGGCTCTCGTTCAAAAATGAGCTAGCGGGTGGGTGGAAAAAAGGTGATGGTGGAAAGAGTGAGACGAGGCACACGGAAAGTCTCATAGTTTTTCAATGAAAATCGATTTTTCTTCCTCGTTTTTGCTTTTGTGTCGCTTTTCGTATTTTCTCTCTCTCACTCACGTTCGTGCTCCAAAAAAGACCCGGCAAAAAGAGGGAGCACAGCAAGGAAGAATAAAGTCCTCACATTGTGTGTGCGGTGATGGCTTTAAGCGATTTTGCTATTTGAGTAAAAATTGTGCTGAGAATTTTATTTGCGAGAGAATTTTGAGAGTAAAATTCTAGTCCTGAATTAAAAACGAAGAAGCGACACGAGAGAATGTGCGAGAGAATTGAGAATAACATCTTTCTTCGCTCTTGTCTCGTTCGTGATTTTCAGTTTCGTATGTTTTATGTTTTGGTAGATATTTTTCGCTTTTCAGTTGTCAGTGGAGTGTGTTTATATCAGACACGAATATCGAGTTCAATTAAGATTGTTAAGATTCACATCTCGCGTTTCTTCTCATGTTTAAAAAGTGATAATGGAAAATGTCGACAGCAATCATTTACTGATTGCACGTTCTGTCATCCCCTATAATAAAAAAAGAGTTCTCTGGATTAAAATTAAAGCTGAAGCATAGTTTTCGATGTAGTTTTTAGTCTTTAGTTTGTATGACATGTAGATAAAAAAATTAAACTTAGATTAAAAGCCGAAAATTTAGCTTCAATGTCATCGAGAGATTTCTGCATCCAGGTGAGCACATTTTGATTTTATGCAAATAAATTCCGATAGATATTTTTGAGAAGAAAAGATGAAATCTCTCCAAGAGAACATTTGCATTTTAATAATCATCAGACAATAGCAGAAATGAACACTCGTTGTTATTATTTGTGTGTCAATGCCCTTGACATGCAATATTGATAATCGGACTATATAATATTGCGTTTCACGCGACTCATCTGCGGCAGTAGAATCTGCAATCGCATTTATTTAACGAGTAGCATTTAAGAGTGCCGAGAGGTCGCCTTGTATTGTCTAATTACGAAATCTCACACAACTCATTTTCTCCGTATGCGCTCGCTCGCTTTAAAGCACATGATGATGGAGATTTTGTGTGTATGTTATCAATTTCATGAATTGTAGCAGCGATTTCTTCAGCGTATTATGACATGACGACAACTGCGATGATGATGGTAAGCAAAAGTCGTGATTTACACATTTTTAAGGTTTCCGCATTAATATCGATGCGGTGGAGGAGATAATACACATTTCAACTTTTCGAGCGCGCCAACTATACGAACATGTATGAGAGAAAACACGAGAATATGAGATAAGATAACAATTTTGTACTGTTTACTTTCCCGGAATAAAAAATTTACCTCTCCTGCCTGTGGAGGCAAGGTTGAGAAATTTTTCGTTCGTTTTAAGTTTGAACTTGATAATTTAAAAAAATTTCAAATTTCAGGTAAATTTGTTTAAAAGCAAAAGAATTTAAATTTCAAGTTTACATCCCTCGGAAACTCTCATCATGATACACCGTTTAGATATGCCGGTGCTACATCTATAAAAATGATAAAGGTGCGAAATGGGGGTAACAAAAAGCGAGAAATTTTTGAAACAACAATATATTTCAGTGTGCTGCTCGCCTAAAGGCAGACTCTCTCTCTCCTTTTTTACATTTCGTGTTAATTATACATGTTTGCTTGTTCATTTATAGGCTTACTCAAATATTCATAGCATAGCATATAGCTCAATGAATTCATTTTCAATTATATTGCACACACATATATAATTTTGATAATGATGGAAAATAAGTTTTCTTTTTCAAAAAACTCAAAAATTTCATTAACTGTCAACGACGCTGATTAAAATTTTGTGATGATTATCAAATATTTGATTTTTCTACTAAAAGCATTTCGTATGAAAAGAAAAATTCATTTGAATGTTAGAATATATCCAACTAGCGTCAGCAGGAATGTACTTGCAGTCAGTTAAAAGAAAAAATGTACATAAATAACGCTTCAAAAAAATAAGTGCTATTGAAATGAGAAAAATAAGTTAGAAATGACTTGGAAATAGAAAAAAATATAAATTTTGCAACTTTTTTTATTGAATTCAAATCGAAATTATCTAAAAGGACATCGTTAGCAAAAAAAGACCCTACAAAATGCCAAAAAGTTGCATAAACGAAAGAGTTTTTCGGGAAAAGCATGATACAAGCATAAAAAGTATTTTTGCATTTAAATTTTCAATACGACAGCAATGAATGTGAGTGAGAGTGCAAGAACAAAAAAAAAGTTCACGACAGAAGAGGAAAAGAATTTATTGGAAAGAGTTTTGCAAAGAAAAAAAAATTAAAATCAGCAAAAATTCTTTTTTATTGCAATTTTATTCCGTATTTTTTTAACTTTAACTTCTCTTACTCAAGCCTGCAATGCAGGTACACAATACACATGCACACAGTATTTTCGATGACGACACATACAGTCATTGCACATTTTCGACAATGAATAAATATTTCATGAAATATATTGAGAAAAAAACTGGTAAAACTGAATTAATTCTCCATATTATTATTGTTCGCACAAAAAAATGTCGGAGTCGAGTGAAAATATATATATATATGAGACTGTACTGACATGCAAGTCAGGGGCAAAATGTTTTTCTCGACACAAATTTATTTATCGAAATCGATACTAAATGAATGTTTCTGGCAACTGCTAGAGAGAGTTAATTAATAACGTAATCTTTTTTATGTGCGACTCTCATTAATTCTCAGAAGATGCCGAATATGTTGATGATTCAATAGATCATCTCTTATTTCACTCGAAAAAATTATTAGTTATTAAAGGCAGTGTAGAATAACAGACAGTTGGAGTATTTATAGACACATGTTCGAGACAGACAGAAAGAAAATTAAGAAAATATAAATCACATGATGATCCGTAAAGCTCATTGATGTCATATTTGCTTCAATCACTTTGAAAATATTCTGATGAAGACAAATATGTCAACTAGAAGTGCGCGGAGGTGGATTTCATCTCTAAACTTCTCGCGAATGACGATTACAATATGTTAATGCCTCTCTAATTTCTCGTTTTCGTGACATCTGTCAATTTATCCTGGTGAAAAAAGTTCCAACAAAATATTTTCATTTTAATGACGACATTTAAGAAGCATTTTGGTAAATTGAGGACAACTTCCTCATCCAAAAATAAGCTTCAATATTTTTTTTAAACAAGACAAAAATTTCGAAATGATTTTTTTAATTGATTGAAAGTGTAATAGGCAATTAATAAAAATTTATTACCTCCATGAAAAAAATATTAAAAAAAATTTTATTGCAAATATAAAATTTAAAAAAAAATATTTAAACCGTTAAAATTTTAGTTGATCATCAAATTTAAAAAGTATAAAAAGCTAAATACGCACTTAAAAAAATAGAAAACAAAAACAGTAAACAGTGGAAAGTTTTTGAGATATAATAAAAATTTAAGAATTGAAAAGTCACACAAAAAAATCAATGTTTGCATCTAAAATAAAATAAAAATATATTAATTCACAACTTCTACATAATCTTTTCAGACTCAATAGAAAATTTATTCAAGTTCACATTCAATTTCCATATGAAAAATATCCGTCTAGCCTAGATGATGATGTGATACAAAAAGAAGAAGAAGAAAAGAAAAATTATCATCATGTTCATGTCGGCCGATTCATTTCTTCAGTCTCATCTCCATGAAAATGTATATTTTGTTTGTGAAACGATAATGATTTATGCAAAGTGCTTTAGTTACTTCCAAAAAGCAAATCGACGGTGTTTGTTTAAATATCTATTTTTAAGTGCTAATTAATATCGTTTCACATACATGCGCTACTCCGCATATAACAACCATCTCTTTCTCCTTCGCTTCTCCACTGTCTGTCTGCCATTGCCGCGCTTGTTGTGTGTAGCGAGATGCGCTCGTTCGGGGAATATCTCTCACTCTACATGTAAAGATCATAGAGAAGAAGAAAGTTAAAAATATTTTCATTTTTTTCTCACTCCTCTAAGTATGTTTTCATCTAATTTTAACAAAAAAAAATATTATGACGCATTTTAGAGACGCGGTCAAAGATTTTGGTTTGGATTAAGAATAGACTGCTCTCATATTTACCGCGTGCTTTCTCAAATATGAGCGCGCGTTGATGGCAATTGCCGTGAAAAATATTGTCCGCAATTACCGCAACTTTGAGGTATCAATGAAACGATATTTTATTTGATTCATGTGTTGCCATGTGGGAATTTTACATTTTTCCGCTCTTTTGACGTAGTCTCACGAGATATTGGGGAATATATGAAAGACATTTCAGTGAAGCGAAAAACTTTGATTGAATTTATTTCTTCTTTCGCATAATTCGCTTTTTCAAGGAAGTTTTTCCTCAGCGCACGCAATTTTGTGAAAAATTATTGGATTTTTCTTTTTGCTCATTCGCACGTTCACCCAAAAAAATGACATTAATTTTATGAAAAGTTTTAATAGCGAGGCTTTGATCTCACAACAAGTGACCATAATCACGTCTCTTGTATCCATCTGTTCTCATCGCCCTCAAGTCGTAACATTTCATCCAACCCCAAATTGCTTTAAAATGCACTTAAAAACTTCAACTTCAGAATTTTCTCATCATTATGTGCTGGGAGCGTTTTAATGCAAAAAAAATGCAATTAAGACACGCTTTAATTGCTCAAAGTCTAAAGCATAATGTCAGCTCCAATTTTCTTTAAAATTTATTTCATCATCACGACAAGAAATTTAGTAGATTTAATGAAGATATGACTGCGGACTGAATGTGAATGAGTTTTCTTTTTTAAACAGAAATTTATTAGGGGAGAGAAAAAAATTCGAGGAATGATATTTTTGTACAAAACATTTTTTTAAGAAAATAATGATTGATTTTTTCAAAGAAAAATAAAATATGTTAAATGTTGTTTCGAATTTGCTTTCAAATTCAAAATTTAAATTCGGTCATCGCTTAAAATTTGCAAAATACAAACTAACTCGACACTTTCGTCATTCGCAAACTCCACAATAGATTAAATAAACAAGATTTACAAATATTTACAAGTGAAATTATTTCGCACATTTTTTTTGGGCAGCAAATTTAGTCGTGGCATGTGAGGTCACACATATATCAATTCGAGGACGAGCGAGAGAGAGAAAAAAATCCAAAATGTCATTTTCGATTAAATTTAATCTGCCACCATTCCATTGACATTCTACACCAGCCAACGCAATAGAGATGACACATTTGCCCGAACGATTCATTCATTAATGTTGTTTCGGGTATAAATATTATTTTTTTGTCACCACGCGGCTGATGTCACCTCTTTGACGGAGATATAAACCGAAAAAGGTTATAGCAAAGGTGAAATTCAGGCCGTTTTTCATCTGAATATGAGTAACGCATTTGTATGAGGAGAAAAAAGTAGCAAGCAACTGGCGGCACTGAAAAGTCTCAAATGTGACAACCGCACATCAATTTTCTTATGCTCCGCATCGCGTCAAAAGAGAATGATTAATTATATTGAAAACTTTTTTATGCGGAAAACCCGAAAAAAATGTGGGTCGAAATACAATTTTTTTCTGATGATGACATTATAAAGTTTTCTTTCTCTTACCCTCCTGTAACTGTCATACATCACGGAAAAAAATAAGTTTTAAAAAATTAAAGAAGAAAACATGCAAGTCACATTAGATATGAAGCACACTTTTTTTTGTAGTTAATGCTGACAGCCTGAAATGTGTAATTTTTAATTAATTTGACATTTATACGAATGCCGTGTTGTGACTAACTAGTTTTGAATATTTTTAACCCTTGGTGATTAGTTTTCTTACTCTTCCTAACATACGTGACGAAAGGATGAGTGAAATGACCCCAAAATCATGTTTTCACGTTAGTATTTTTAAGCCCGCACACGCTAATGTAATTCACATAAATTTCATTTTTCTCGCGCGCGTTTTTTGCATTTTCCTCATCTCCGACTCATTTGATTTCTTAATTCATCCGCGAAAGAAGAAACATCATAAAGAACGATACTTTGGAGTGTGCTTTGGGAAATTTATTATGTCCGAATCCGCCACCTGATCGCAAATTAATTGTTCTTTGAGAGGATGGCGATAAAAAATATTTCAAACAGGCTAAAAGGAATAAACAAATTTGCAAATTACTCGAAAGCATGTGCTGAAAAAAGAAGGAGCCCCGTGGTCGACATCAAAAGACCCATAAATATTACCAAATTATTCGCGGCGCTATTAAAAAAATATTCTCTCATGGCTTAAAGGCAGGCCACAGTTAAGTGAAAAAAAAATCCAAAAGTCATAAAAATATTTCATGTTTTTTTGCCTTTACATCCGAAAGTACGTCAACACGAGTCGTTGATATGTCGCTTAGAGGAAAATTTACAAACATTTATTCGACATCAGCGCGGTGAAGAGAGAAAAAGATTTTTTGACTTAATGAGTCTACATCGGGTCTCGTTGTTCCTTTCGCCAAACGTGTGACGAAAATGCATCAATCAACTTATTATGGCATCGACACTTTATGTAATTAAATCCGCGATGATGGTTATGATGATGAGGAGAAAATTATTTCACATGCTCATTAATAAATTCCTATTTGTTGTTCACTCTTGCTACAAGCTTTACGGTTAAACTGATTGACCATCCGAGCAGATGAGTTGTTAAAATATTTATAAATTGATGACAGAACGCGTGGTGTAATAAATTCTAATTTACTTTAATCGCATTTTGAGAGGGGACTTAAATTATTGAGTGTGTGGCAGTCGTGGAGGTGGATTTAGAAAATGGGACTGTAAATAAATTAGGAAAAGATTTAAGAAATAGTTCTTTCTGAAGTTAATTTCAAATTATTCCCGTAATGAATAGAAAAATAACTTAATTATGAAATAATCGAAAAATATCTTAATTGTGTTTTTAACAAAATTATCTAACGAAAACATCCTGACACTTGACAAATGTTACTTCTGTTGAATAAAAAATTAATTATTGAAAAATTTATCACTAAGCGTTGTCAATTTGAACAAACAGATACACAACACTAAAGGAATATTAAAAACTTCCAGTTTTATGATAATGACAGTGTTTTTGTCAATTAAGATAATTATTATTATATTTTTTGAATTCAAAATTTCTTTAAATTCTATTTTTTTTTGTTCTCCTGATTCAGAAAAAAAATCCTAAAAATCGATGCATTTAAGTATCAAAAAATTAACGATATAAATAAGAAAAACAATCAACTTCAATTAAGCTAGAAGTTGACATGCTCTGTAAACATTGATAGGAAATGTAAAGCATGTGGCAAACTAAAATAATTTTTAACACGCGTTACTTTTTAATTATTAAAATATTAATTTAAAACATCTTCAGTCGATATCGATACTTCAACCGAATAAGGATGAAAATTTTAATACTCGTTATTTTTGGAGCTGTTGCAAGTAAATATTTTAACTTTTTTTGCTATAATACAAAATTTTAAATATAATTTTTACATTTAGCATTTGCTTTTGAAGCAAAGTCGGATACTGCGAATTTTTGTCAAATAACATTTGAAAGTCGTAGAGCATGTGCTTGCTTTATTATTTCTGGATTTGAGGTGATTACTTCTGCAAGTTGCATTGGCGAGTAAGTAAAAAATATAATTGAAGAATTTAATATTTTAAAATATTTTTTTTCCTAAAAAGTACTGAAGAACAAGCTTCTGTTCAGTATTCTAAAAACTCTGAAGTTTTTTCGGTGAAAACTGGAAAAATTTCTTTTCCGGATGAAATTTGGGGAAAGTCAGTTAAGGATATTGCTTTGATCGAACTTTATAATCAGATCGAGATTGATGGTAAATTTTTATTTGAGCACAATTTCAATCTGAAATTCAATATTTTTTTTATTAAAATAGAAGAAACAAGAAAGAAAGAATTTCTCAGTTCAAAAATTTTATCTGGTTTGGAGGCTCGTGCTTTCCTTAAAGAAAATGTGGTTGATGCAAAATTCAGCACTTTTGCTTTAGGACCGAAGAATGATATTCGTTCAGTTGATTTAGAAAGATGTTTAAATCGTGACAGTAAAGATGATGCATTGTGCGTTCAACCAACAAATGCTCTTTCTGATCAAGAATATCTTGGAGGTAACAAAAATTTAATTTTCATATTAAAATATTTAATAAATTAATAATTAAACAGGTCCAATTGCTGTTATGTCGCGAAGAGCTTGTTTCGTTATCATTATAACGAGATATTATTTAGATTTATACTTTTTTGAAATCACTTTGTACACTCATTACACCTTCGTTCAAGTTCCATGTTAAAAAATTATTGTGGACAAAATTTTTAAAACTGAATCATTTGATTTTTGAACTTTTAAAAATTTTCTTTGAAGAATGAAAGCTTTGAAAAAATAAAAGATACTAAAAAACAAGAATAAGTTTTTTTTATAATTTAGACTTTAATAATTTTAGCAAAATTAAATTTTATGAAACGAAATAAATTTGATATCAATCCCGATTTTAAAGTTAAATTAAAATCTTTTTAAACAAACTGGCACTAAAATATTGAAACAAAAATAAAAGCAAAACACACGCACAAAAAAAAATACTTTACTGCAAAAATTACGCTTCAAACAAATAAATCTCAAGACTCGAGAATGCACTAAAGACACTCGGAACACCCGAAATAAAATTGATTTATTGAATAAAGTCCTTGTGGAACTTCTTATAAATGCCGCCGCAAACAAAAACACAAGAATGAAAATAAAATAAAACATAAAAAATTCGGCTCGTAAATCTTCTAAATAACTAAATCGACAAGCCATGAAGAAGATATGCAATGAAAGTTTTTTCTTTTAAGAATTTTTTCCACATTAATTGGTGGAGATTTATTAAATGTTTATTCTTTACCAACTCATCGAGAGTCTCGATTTGAGACAGAGAGGTAAACTGTAATGAAATCTTGATGTATAATTTATAAACTTGCGAGAGGAGAAAAAATTATTCTTGAGGCGATATAAAAATATGTGGCATACGAAATTATGACGAAGTGGACGGAGGAGTGAGAAAGATAAAAAATTCCCATCGTTTATTTTATTTGGTTTCTTTTGGCGAAGAGGAAGCAGCAAAAATTTTGAGCATGGTCTGTGTTTGCTTTCTTTTGACTTTCCTCTTCTCCTCCCTCGTTTGTACGTTTTTTTATCGACAACCACATGCCGACCGGGTGTTTAAAAAATTATTTACATTTTAATTGAAACATCATGTTAATACCCCCCAATTAAGTATTTTTTAAATTGCCATTTGTAATGAAATTAATTTGTTGTGAGCTGTGTGTTTTGTAGCATGCAATTAATTATATGAGCTGTGTGAGCTTTTTTTACTAGCCATTCGGTAGAAGGAGGAATTTTAATGGCTTTCTGTTGTTGTTCTGGGTGTGGAAGAGTTTTTAAGGAAATAAAAAAGCAGAGCACGATGATCGTCATGATTTTTCACTTTTACGCGAAAAAATTATTTTTTTAACCCTGCCCAACGCATTTTTACGACCGTTGCTGTGTGTCTATAATACATCGTGACTACTCACAAAAGTGAAATGATAAGATAAATATTTTTAATGAGTTTTCACATTCTTTTCACTCTCAGTTGCCCACAAATGCTCACTTCCAAGTTAATGATTTTTTTTTCTTCAAATGAAAATTTTTCGTTGCGTCAGAGAAACTTGAAACCGAGAAGAATTTCTTTGACACTCGGAAAATTTGTCATAAAATTAAGAGATTGTACGTTTGTTGTCCCGAGCGACAAAGTGAAATTTTTATATAAGCAAATACTGGTTGAACATTTGTTTAACTCGGGTGCTTCCTTCTGCCCACTAAATTTAGCTTTTAAAACACCGAACGGAAAAAATTGATACACATCTGTCAAATGCGCTATTTTGAGTCTCTTCGTACGACGTAGTCATTGAAGATCATCTTGATGAGGTTGAAAAATTTGTTATTTTACATTTTTTTCTCTCTCTTAATTTCCTGCGAAAAAACAAACTCTTGTCATTCGGTCGCACGCATGTGATAATTTATTTATGTATCTATTATGACAAGACTCAAATGCCATGACATCTACAATGAAGAATGAATAAATAAATGTGTATGCTTTCACGAGATTAAATTTTATTGTCTCATCCTCACATAAAGCTAATGAAAAGCATATATTAGAAAAAATATTTTTAAATGATGATAATTTAATGTCGCTAAAAATTATTTGCGGAGATTTTTTTCTCTCTTTCAACACAAAATGTTTCTTAATTACGTACGAGATGACAATGAACGAAAATGACACATGATTAAAAATAGGACAAAAAATCATTTTTCATTTGCTGATGCAGCGTAGAAAAAAATAATATCTTGATGATGTGAAAGAGATAAGATTATGACTAGAATTAAGATATAATCGTCGTACGAGCTTAAATCGACTATAAAAACCCCGGAATATTTATTCTCAATTTTTTATGGGTAGACACTCATCGTAAAAACTGACAAAATCCACATTTTAGGGTTCAATCATAAATTTGGGTTCAATTTTTAGCCAGCCTTAAAAAAACTTTCGATTCCCTTCTGGGATGCTGTCAAAATATTTATGCACAAAAAAGGCTGAAATCATCGATGGCTATATTTTGATATGCAAATTGATCCCATTGGAAATTCATTACAAATTTATTGTAAAATTTTCACTGATTTTATTTCACAAATTTTATCCAGTAAAAGTTTTATCGAATGTAAAATTTCTCCCCCAGGACTTCATATATGGCTGTTTTTGGAAGTCAATTTATGAATATGAAACATGCAAACACCAACTAATAAGTAATAACCATAAATTGAAGGAAAGTAAAGCTCAAAATGAAGTGACAATGACACTGATTATCCACACACACATATATTCATTTTATTAACGAGATTGTACACAAATCAACTTTTATTTAGAAAATAATTGAAGGTATAATCTTGAAAAATTCAAAAGCATTAACCATTCCTATCCAATTTTCATATCATGTCACGTAATTTCCGAAATAACTTCCCTTCATTTTTTCCTCGCGTTCCACATATGACGACGGCGTGTATATATCTTTTATAGTTGGTGGAGGAAAGAGTTCATTATTTTTTCATTCGAATAAGCATTTAAATCGCATTTAATAGATTTTTCTTTTAGCATGAAACGAGGTCGTAAAAATATTATAACAGCAGAGTACTAACAAATTAAAGCGGGTATGGGAAAATCTTTGAAGACACAACGCACGATAAGACATGAACATGCGAAATTACCTCCGATAAAAAATCAATATCGCGCGCTCCCGTCTGTTGTGATGTGTGTATGACAAAAGACATTTCCTGGTTTGATATCATCTGTGAGTGATGTGCGATGTGTCTAAAAATTAATAACAAAACGTGTTTAATCTACTGCAAAAATCATAAAAAAAATTAGATGCAGCGGGATAGAAAAAAAAGTTTAAGGTAATTCGGGAAGAGTAATTCATGCGATAAACAAAGAATTTTTTTGTTACTTTGTTAAAGCCAATCTTACTCTTATTACATTACCATCAAGTGCGGTAAAAGTTACTCTTTTCTACATACAGAACTGTTGTTAAGTTGCTTACCCAAAGCCATAAGAAGCACTCTCTCATCTCCTATTTTCAGGTTTAACCTCCTTTTCCTCTCTTTTCTCTTTCAAAAAGAACTTTTAATGTGCATTTTGTGCATCTCATGCGGTGAGACTTGAATAACTTTTTTTACCAAGAGAGAAGAAAAATTTCTTCCTTCGCTCTCATCCGTTTATTTCAATACATAATGCCACAAACTCTTATGCTTAACGAAATGCAAATTCAATTACTCAACGTAAGCTAAATTGCGAGGAAGCGACACTCACTGAATTTTTTTTAATGATTAAAGTTTGGTGAAAAAATTATGTAAATTATTTTGTTTTTTCTCTTTATTTTTTTAACCCCTTGAAGAACACCCTTCGAGTAACTGTGAAGCATAAACTTTTTTTAATACCTCTTGCGGAAAAGTTGCAAAAATATTAACAGCAACATTGTAAAAGTTCACTGTACACACTCGAGCGAAACAATAATTTTATTATCATGACAAAAATTAAATTAGCTTTAAATTCCTTTCCACTTTCTCGAGTGATTACTGAAGCGACTAAAGCATGTTGTTCGTTTCATGAAAAATTAATTTTTCATTTTTCACTCCGTTGTCCAGTGGAACATGAAACTCTCTCTCTCTCTCTCTCTCTCTCTCTCGCATACATAGAGGATTATCCATACACACATTGTATAATCATAAGAAATGTGAGAGGATAAGGAAATGCATAGAGGGAGAGAGAGAGCGAGTAGAGGACATAAAAAACACACAACAATCTGTTCGAGACAGCTGACCGTTCCGCTTTTCAGGGTAGCAAAATTTATGGCAAATTAGTTCTCGGTATCATACATGAGTGGACCAGCAATGGATGAGACATGAATTGCATGTTATTTTTTTCCTCCTCTTAAAAAAATTTGCTCACTTGCAAGTTTAGAAATTTAACAATTTTGTTGAATAAACAATTTAAGTTTTTAATAATTTTTCGGCCAACCCAAGAAGTAGTTGACTCGGAAAAATGTCAAAATCACAACTTCTTACCCTCCACGATGTAATTTCACGTACTAATGTGTCATGAACGCAATGTTATGTTCATGTCGTTTCAGTGCACGCTGAAAGGTACATATAAGAGACAGAGTTAACCACCCTCTTCAAAATTTTAATGATCTCCTCTTAATTGACATCATGCCATTCGCTTCTGTTTGGTATTGTTGTAAAATTTTATAAAATTGCTAAATGAGACCATAAAGAGCCAATTACTCATCTACAGGAGATTCTTTTCCCTCTCTCACTCACTTTATTTCGCTCGATTTGAGACATAAATTAATTTTAAATGAGACATTAACACACTCATCTCACTTTACCCGGTGTGCACATTATAAAATTTTAATGTTTTAAAAAAAGAGAAGTTCAACATAAAAATTCAATTTGTCTTTGACAGAAAAAAAAGTGAGACGAGCGTGTGACATAAATCATCATATTCTGTTTGAGTGTGTAGGCAATTTCACATTTTGATCTTATCTCGGTTGGAAAATGATTTAATCTGTCCTGCAATCGTTCGTCGCATACACAATCATGTTGAGTGTGCGTCGGTTTATTTTACATGCGTGCCAAGGGAAATAAAATATTTTCTCATTTTCAAGTGACGGCGGGGACGATGACATGAGAGGATATAAACGCATTATACTGTTTAAATGTGAATGTTGACAAGAATTATATGACTGTGTAATTATTTTTTACCGGAAGTGTTGTGCTTTAATGTGCGTGTTAATCTCTCGCTCGTTTTAAAGTGAATCAATTAATTTATCACAGACACGCGTCCGAAGCAAAAAAGGCAAATCGAGATTAAACGAAATTGTTTTCAATTCCAAATATTTTTTTGTCAATATCAAAAACAAAATTCTTATCAAAGTTTTTAGAGTTCAAATTTTTTTTAAATATAAACAGTGATTTTAAATTTTATTTTTTAGTTTGCTGTAGAAATTCAAATTGATCGCAGTGAAATGAAAATTTTACCTTTTACTTTTATCATTGGATTTGCATCTGCTGCATTTTATTCGGATGGACCGTGTCCAGTAAGACCTGTCATACCTAAGTTAGACGTAAAAGATTTAACCGGTCGATGGTATGAAGTTAGCAAATTTGCAAATGCTTATGACAGAGGTTTTGAGTGTGCAACCACTGTTTTTGCTCCAACCGGAGATAAAACTTTTGATGTGTCCCGTTGTGAGAGACACAATGGTGTTCAACATTGTGACCTCTATAAAGCTAAACAAGTGGATGATGAAGGAATTTTTCTTCCAGAAGAAATTAATGGCCGTGAGAAATTTCAAACTTTTTATTTTCTAATTTTAAATAAAACTTTATTTAGGCATCAAGGGCGAAGTAAAAATTCTTTACGCTGACTTTTCGGAATATATGATTTTGTACGAGTGCCGTTATCTTCATATTAACAAAACAGAAGATTTTCTTTGGGTTTTCTCACGGACACCAATTTTAAATGTGGATTCAATGAAGGAAGTGATTAAAAAAATTGAGGAACATTTTGATATCGGAAGTTTGCAAACTGTTACTCATGATGAAGCGCATTGTGGCAAACGATCAGAGGGTGTAAAGATAACATTTGCTAGAGAAGGGCAGTGACGAAAAAATTGTAATATAATTTAATTTTCTAAAATAAAATAAATGAGTTAAATTTTCATATTTTTGCGTGCACTGTTTAACGCAAAAAATCGCCAATTTCTTTTATTTAATCATCTTTTGTGTATTATCGACTTAAGTATGTTCACGTTCATTGCTGAACATTTTGATATTTCAAATTTGCAAACTGTTATTCATGATGAAGTGCACACGCTCAGAGATGTAAAAAAATAATAAAAAAGTAAATTTTTGTCTTTTTGCGTGCACTTGATGACGCACACAATTTATTCAAACAATAGATTGAAATCTCTGCATTGAATTGCCAAACACCGCGATAGTAAAATCAACAAAAAAAATTTTAAGGGTTTCTATTGTTATTAAATGTCTATGCAGTTCAACAATGTAAAGAGCGTCAAGTGAATCCCTCGGATATTTTTGTGTAACTGTGAGCACTCCACCCAAGAGGTGTGTTTGAAATGTGATATTTATACGTTAAGCCAGATAGATGCGATGATTTTACACAACAATCAATGAGGTTGTTGAGTGAACAGTGAACGATCTAACCATAAAATACACACAACACAATGTTGATAGGCAAAACTTTAACAGCATCTAGCTGAGAGTTCACAGCGATGAAAAAATATGTTTGCATTACGTATTTTGATGAGACCTTACACTGCATAAATTTCCACTTTTTGCATTGATGAAACGGATTAATTTATTCGAGCTGTCAGCACTTTTTTGCATCTCAAGAGCTTATGGTTGTTGAAAAATTTGCTGTTGCAGATATTTTTCTCAGATGAAGAATTATTAAAAAATTTATACTCGTTTTGTTAAACGTAAGCAAAAATGAATTTATTTTCAAAGTTGAATTTTAAGTTTTTCTTCATAATTAAAAATCTCAGGAAAACTTCTTAAAAATTACTGCAATGGAAAAATTTTCAATTTCCGCTCAAGGACTCTCGAGTTTAATAACTTTTATCTCAATTTTATAAAAATACGAAGTTTCACTCAAGTTTTTAAAATGCGACAAGATGAAAAGTTTTCAACTCATTTTGCATCATAGACGCACTAGAACAATAAATCTCTCAAAGTTTTCCAATTAAAATGCAACTCGGTTGAGTTTTGATAGTAATGTCGATGAAAAGGTCCTCGTTATCGTCATCATCGCATTTTCTCTTTGCTAATCCCCGCCGTAAAATCTCAAATTCCACCTGCTTTTCACAAAAATTATCCCCTAAATCAGAGCGACTTTTAAACGAGCTTGAAAGGAATTTTATTGATTCAATAAATTAATATTTTTTATCTCTCGTTTTAAAAAACATTCCAATGTCTCCTCGTGCTCGTAGGAAAAAAAGAAAAATGCCTCTCACAGGAGTTGGGAAAATTGTACACACAAAGAGATAATTTATGTGATATTCACTGCTTGCTTCTTATTTTCACCCTCACCTCAGAGATGACGATAAACATTCCTGAGATTGAATAGAAAACATTTTTAAACATATTCCTTAAAGTCACACATACATGGGGTTGCCATGGATTTTTTACAAAGCCGGAATATTTAAATTTTTAATCTGAAAAAATGCAATGAATTTTTTTACAACAATTTTCAAATGCTTTTTTCCGCAAGTCTGCTAAATAAAATTCAAATTCAAGTTAGAAAATTTTTCATTCAATCTCAGCAGCTTTAAAAGTGTTCCTCTTTTATATGCAAAGTGATAGTCACCCATTAAAAATTCATAAATTCAATAATTTTGTGTGGCATCATGTCTCCAGATAGAGAACAACAACAAATGTGAAACGATGTGAATTCTCATGCATTCAGGGTATAAAAACTCCTCAATTTAATAATTTTACTGTTCAAAATTTAGAAATGAAAAAGTTTGCATCGCTAGAAAAGCTGAGAAAAGTTGAGTCATGATAAATTGAAAGCAAAGCACTACGTTGTATTTTTTCTCAATTTTCAATGAGGGAAAAAATTCATTCTATTAAAAGTGAGCTTCAAAAGGTGAAAACTTTTGCTCTTCAGCTCAACCATATACACTCCGAAAGCCATAGACTCAGTTTTTATATGTCGGAGATATAAAAAGTATTCATGGAATGCAGACGACAAATTCGCAATGTAGACATATTTGTCAACAAAGATTTCTCCACCTACAGCACGACGAGATCAGGATATTGGTATGACAGTAAGCACAAAAAATAAACATAAAGGCAGTTGAATGAATTAAAGTTATGTACAGAGCATCTATACAAAATGTATAGAAGAAATAAATAAATGTGTTGCAAGGCTTATGTGATATCTCCTTATTCTGTTTGTGTGTGAATACATCTGAATACTAAGCATTTTCATGTTTATGACTCACAAAAAAGCTCGAACATAGAAATGGCAATAATATTGCTTGTAAAATATTTTTTATTAGTATTTTCTTAAATTTAAAAATAAAATTCCTTAAAGTGTCCATTCTATGATTTTATTTTAAGAAAAGTTATAACTATCAATACTTGCTGCAAAGATATTTACATCCTTTCTCTCTCTCGTATATATTTATCTGAAAATTCCAAAGTAATCCGTAAGAAAGAAGCTTACGAATGAAATTTTCTCTTACTGAATGTAAAAAATGTAAAAAGGGGATTTATTCAAAAAAAAATACAGCAGCAGCCAAAAAAGAACAAAAAGAAAAATTCAATTTTAGTTGTAAGTAAAAAAAAGTAGCATTGCACCATGTGCCATCGTCTCTAATCACTGCTAGGGCATCGCTGTCGCTCATAAAATGAAATGACTTTCGATGTGTTCAGTTGGTTAATCCTGTTCAGAGAGAAAAGAAGAAAAAGTTTAAAAGTCAAACAATAATTAAAAGTTTTCTTGTTTGAGAGGAGAGAAAAAAGTAGAAATACAAATACAAAAGTGCTTTTAATACTACTTGTTATTGATAATGGCAGTTGATGGTACTAAATGGCAGTTTGATCGCCTGCAAGAAAAAAAAAGAGAATGAGAGAAAATTGGAACAATTGAAAGATGATATGAGATTATTTGTTGATTGCAACACAATCAGTATTCAATTGAGTGGCTTTGAATTCAACTCATTGTTGTGGGTGCATAAGAGAGTTACCGGAGTGCGAAATAATTGAATGGAGCGAAAATCGATAAGTTCAGTTTAGAATGGAATTTAGTGCTGGGTGTTCAATTGTGCAAATGAGACTTATCAGTGTTTACTTAAATTTGTTAAGTGCTTAGCAACTGAAAATTTTATTGATTTGAAACTTTTCTAGTTAAACGAACACCACAAACATATTTCTAATTCCCCATCGTGATCAATGATATTGCAGAAAAGTTTAACGATTGAGAAGAACTTACTTGTGAATGGGTTTTTGATTTTCGCACAACTTTTGCCACGACTTTTGCAAAGTTTGAATCTTTTCGTTCTTCTTTTTTCTCTCCTCATGCGATTTCATCATCTCCTCTGTCATTTCGATCTCTTCGCCATCATTACTTTGCTCCTCATCATCCAAAAATTCACAATTCTCTTCATCACTTCCTTCGTACACTAGCTCTTCGAACGAGTAAGATGTCTCCCGAGACTCACGAGTTGAGTGCTCATTTTCAAAGTTTTCTTCCATCGCTTCCTCCTCGTGAGCAATTTCATTGTCGTCGATTGTGGAAAATTGCTTCTCATCTCCTGTCGTCATTGACTCATGCGACGCTTCACGTTCCACAGAAGACGCTTCAAGTGCTTCCGGATCCATCATGAACTGCTCTAATGCTTTTGTTACTTGCGAGAGTTTCGATTGAATTTGAGGAGGTATATCCGTCATATCGAAGAGCTGTTGTTGCATTAGCTGCAATTTTTTCTGCAAGCTCAAGGGCCCTGGAAATAGATAGAGACGAAAATCTTAGCTATTTTCCAATTAAATGTAGATTTTCTTCTGCAATGAAAACCTTCAAGTACAACTTCTTCAATTGCTTGCACACTCTCATCCACTTCATCGTCCTCATCGTAGTTGGGATTAAATCTGAAAAAACGAAAATGTTTTTAGTTCTCCGCATTTATCAACTCAGTGCAAATTCAATTTTTTAAAAAAAGACTCAATGTCCATCCATTGATTCATTACTTCGCTACTTCGAGCTTGACGTCACCATCTGCTACTCTCGTGAGATATCTATTTGCTTGAACTAAAGTCATTTCTTCCGTACTCCTGCCATTGATTGATAAGATGGCATCGCCCAGCTTTAGATTTGCCTTCTCCGCTCGACTATTTTCCTTCACCTGTTCGAACATGGATAGAAAATATTGTCATCATGTGCATATGATGATAGAGAGAGAGATTTATCTCATGAGACATTACGTGAAAAATTGTGATTGGCATAAAAAAATCACTTCCACCCGTGATTCGAAATCCAAGCACTTCACCGAGTTCAGGCAAGTTATCGTAGTCGTAATTGTCGTCTTCGCTGGAAAAATCATATCCATTGCCATCTAAATCTTCTTCTTCTTCCTCACAGCACTCGTCACAACTACAGATTTCATCGTCATGTGTATCTTCCGACAATTGAGCCAATTTTTCTTGCTCATAGTAGAGAGTAAATGATGCTGAGTTTTCTTTCTCCGGCATTTTTTTTGTCAATGGAAATCTAATGGACGTTAATTAAATTAATGATTTGATTTTTTTATCAAGAAAAAATAGGAAATTGTAAGCTTGAAATTATTCCGTTTTAATTTGATTTCAATCTCTAAAATTTTTAATTACAATTCCAGTTGAAGAAAATATTTCGATTCACACACAAAACTCTCAATTTAATTTCGTCACTTAAAATTGAGATAATCTTACGGATTTGTTGTTGGGAGAGAGAAAGACAACAAAAATTTAAAATTTTCGCAATTTTCTATTTTAAATGAAACAAAGCGTGTTAAAAATAAACTTCACATAATTTTGTTCTGTCGTTTATGCAATTAAGTGCACTGTCTTTAGTACACGAGGGAGGAACAAGAAAAAATAATTGTGCAAATTCGTCATCGCACACTTTTTCTAGAAGAAATTCGAAAAGAAAAACTTTATCATCCTTTCACTCCTCATAAACTTTTCCATTTCTCTCTCTTTTTCGTGATGTTTTCATATTAGTTGATGTTTTATTATTTAACTTATAGAAATGAGGGAAAACTTCCAACTTTTCAAATTATAATCTGTTATGTAAATTCTTGCTTCTTTTGATTAATAGTAAAAACTTTTTTTAAGCAATTTTATGGGGTGTGAGGGAGGTTGTGCATAACACGCACCTTACAGGTGAAACTTTATCTTGCTGCTGTCTTGAAAATAATAGAAAAAATCCACAACACAATTGACTAACAAGCTGAAGAATAGGAAAAACTATAGAAGTAAACTTCCGAGATGCACACCGAAGTCTGATAGTTAATTGACTGACTAATTGAAATCTATTGTGTGAGAGTAAAGCATAGAAAAATTTTCACGCTGCACTAGTATTAGTTGATTGATAGCATTAAATTTTCAGGGACTAACACTTTATGTTCTCGAACTCTTAACTTTTCTTTTTTGAATTTTTCTAATTCCAGGAGAAATTTCAAAATCGACATCCCTGAGTGATTTACGGCTGTGTTCGCGCAACATTGCACACTATACACATTCCATACGATTGCTTTTAAATATTGCTTTTATTTACACACAAATACAAGAGAGAATTAAAACGAGAGAAAGACAATTGAAATGTATCAATCACATCGCATTCGGAGTTTCACTCAATTATTTTGCCAAATTCCTCTGTCGTTTGTTGCGTTGCTTTCGTTGCTCTTGCGAGTGCCTCAAATTCCTCCTCTTCTCGCTCGTTTGACTCTTCTTCCTCACGCTTTCGTCTCCGCTCCTCTTCAGACTTCTGTTCTGCCATGTCTCGCAAATTCTTCAAATACTCCTCTTTCGTTGCCTTCATTTTGATTTCTCTCTCGTGTCTAATCAGCACTGTGCTCGGCACCAAATAGCAATTTGATTCTCTGCGAGAAAAGAAATGATCGACATTGAAAGTGAACTTTTTTCAAGAGCCACAACAGATGGTGACTTTGACCTCAAAACATTGAACAATATTTACTTGTAAATTGGACGCCTTCGATCGTTCCAAGGAAATCCTTGATACAACTGCATGTTTAACTGTTTTGAGAGAGAATCATTTAATGAACTTTTCCATGAGAACAATTTTTAGTTTCTTACATCACGTTTCTTTTTACGTCTACGCTCCCATTCCAAAAGTTCCATATCTCGCTTTGAGACTTCATGATTGCAGCAATAAAAAGGGAAAAATTTTAAAATTAAATTTCCACGGCATGCAAAATTGGATTTTTTTTGCGCTACAACAAAATCTCCATCGTAATGAACGACAAAAAGAGACAGAAAAGCAGGAAATTTACTTTTTACCATCACTTCATATTTTATGCGCTTTTTACTCGAGGGTTAATAGAGGAAGTGACTAATGAAATTTCTTCCATCGTCGTCTACACTTTGACATTTGAGCAGATTGAAGTTAATTTCTCAATTTCCTCGAAATTTATGAAAATTTTTCGTTTAAATGCTCTCTTGACTCGCGACAAGTTTTCATAGTGGCTTTTTTTATGGAGAGTGAAGTAATGAAAATTTATTATGTCACTTTGAGTGATGGTGGAGAGAGCGATTGTAATTAAAAAACTTTTCAGAAGATATTAAAGGTTGAAGCAATCATCTTAACAAAAATTCTTAAATATTCTTTCAAGTTCAATCGCCAAAAATGTTACGCAATACACTTACGTGGCTTAAAATAGAAATCGCAGACATTTTCATCATCACTGTCCTGATCCTCATCACTGCGAATTAATAATGAAAGTTATTATCTAAAATTTCATGACCATGCTCTCACTCACCCCTTAACGAAAAGCCTCAAGTGTCTGCCCGACTCTTGAATTTCAGACTGTGCCTCGAAAAGGGTTAAATTTTCGGCGGGAGTGTCATTGATTTTCACAATATAATCGCCCACTCGAATACCTTTGAATATTATTAAAGTCGTATCACACTTAATCTGCATATCATCATTAGATAAATTTGATGTGCATACTAACCAGCACGACGAGCTAAGCCCACACGACGTACGGCAATGATTGTTAATGGTTCAAATTGATCGGCACCTCCTGTCACCTCAATACCCCACAAATTATCAACGAAGCTCATTGTACGCTTATCAAGGTCCGTTGTGCCGGAATATTTTAACTTGTACTCCACATCGAAGCCTTCTGCAATACGTTTCGGCGGCAGTTGGCGTATCACATAATCGGGTAATTTTTGCAATGTCGACATTTTTAGCACACACACAGAAATCAATTAATTTTAATTTATCAAAATAATATTTATTATAAATTTAAATTGCAATAAATTAGCAGTGATATCAAAAAAATATTTTATCTCTCCGATATTAATTGCACCGCATCAAATTGTCAACTAAAGCAACCCCCGAAAAAATAAAAATTGAATCAGAATTAATAATAATGAGCAATCGATTTTTAATTGTTGTGCTCAGCTCGCTTACTCACTCTCTTCGAAACTTCTTTTTCTATAAATTAATCAATGTCACCAACACATGCATGCAACACTCCCTCGAAATGTCTCCCGTCGTCCGATCAGACATTTTGATTGAAATGACAATGATTTAATTTTTTTCATGTGAGCATTTGACGATAAAAAAGAGCGTGTCATCGCAGAGTTCAGTGAATATAAAAGCTCAATCGGTATTTAGCTTCATAATTGATTTTATTTTTATCAGTTATTTACTCAGAGCGTGATTAATTGTCGCGCTTTTTGTTTTCTCTCGAACTATCGATGATTTTCGGTGTGTTCACACTTCAATGTACAGATTTAGTAGAGTTGAGAGAAATCTTTTCAAAAAGACAAAGATTGCGGTATCGAAACTTTTCAGTGCAATCAACGAGCTTTGTGTTTTCAATCGGAATGGCTGCGGTTGTTGATTTTATCTTGCAATTTTAATTTTTTTTTATAAAAAAAAGAATTTAAAAATTTAATTTTAATTTTTTTATGTTTCTGTAAATTTATTTTGAAATGCAAATTTTTGTGATCTAGAGTATTTAATTTTATCAAGTTTCATCCCTGCAGCATTTTCCTGACTAACATAAAAAACCTATAAGAACTAAGTAAAATTTATCTCGTGAGGAAAATTGAAAAGAAAGAAGAAGGAAACTATTTTAATAAGCTAATTTTCGATATATAAAAGACTTTTCTCAACCACTTTTCTCTTCTTCTTTTTTTTCTGAAAGCTTTTTATCTGTGCTCGAGGATGTGTACATTCACGTACGAAATTCTTCCTTGCTCGTTTTCTTTTCAATGTACCGAGATATGTAGGAAAAATCATGTGAAAAGTAACTCGCTCGTTTATTCTTACAGAGAGAGAGAAAGCTAAGTCGATGCAGACTTATTGCCTGAATGCATCTATTGAATAGAAAACTAAATGTGGAAATCATTGAATTTAGCAACATAGACGATATTGAGAATGCCAGCTAACGAAATGCATTATGACACTCACAGGTTCAATACAATGTTACATCATTGAGGATATCGAAGAAGAAAAATGGATGAGAATTTTTCATGTGGAAAAATACAATGGAAATTGTTTCTCATTAAAGCATTTTCGAACACACATTTTCTTCAACGACTCTGCTCGTCTCCAAGAATAAATTACAGTTTTCCTCAAAAGATAAATTTATGACTTTATGAGATTCTTCTTTTTGGTCATACTGTTTACGTAAGAGATGATATTCGATGGAAAGGATTTATGGCTCAAATATTCCGACTAAATGGAGCACCTTAATGTAATTGCATTTTCAATCTGATGTCATCTTCAACATCCGACGACATCAAAAAATTTGTCATCGAACTTCCTCAATATAAAGCAAGCAGAGCGAGTGAGAAGAGTAAATCATTCTGACATTCCTTCAACAATAACAAAGAATTAATTTTTGCTGTGTGTATGTATGCTTTCAAACTTTTCCCTCTTATTCGTTGTGCTTTTGGCATTAAGTGAAATTTTCTATTCATATGCGATTTAAACTTCGCAACAATAGAGAGCAAAAAGTTGTTTACCATAAAATACTTTAGTTAACTGCATGCTCTATCACATATCCTTACAAGCCATAATGCTGAGAAAATTAAATGATTCTACACAAAATTGTAAATGTTTTCACATGGGAAATATCACCAGCATGGTGAGAGAGTGAGTTGAGATATAGAGTTGGATTAAATCGTTACCAAAAAAAAGTTTTCGAGTATTACTTGCAGTGAATACACAGCAGCAGCGTGTTGTGTATAGTTTTCCGGAGTATTTGCATGCTGGCTGGATTACATAAAATAACCGAAAAGAAAACACTTTTCAGTGCTGTTAAAAAATGATATAAAATTTTTTAAATTTCATAAAAACAATTCTGATTAATTTAAAAAATGCCATTGAGTATTGAAAAAATTTATAAACGCCCACGTTGAATGTCAAAAATTAAGCAAAATTACTCTGAAAAACAAAACAGTAAAATAAATCTGAAAAAAAATTCTTTTTTGTCAAATTCATGATGTTTTTTCAAGCACTGTGATTATTTCAGCTGTGCTAGCCACAATATTTATTTGATTGCAGTTCATGAAATGGCAAGAGATTCAGTAAAATTTCTCTGGTGAAAACTGTCACAGACGTTTTGAGATTTTTTCTGTTTTCCACTTGTATTTTTGTGTATATATGCACATAGGAAAAGATGAGTCTAAGTGCAATCTAAAAATAATTTTAATGATAATTTTTTCTCCTTCGTCTATTTTTATTTTTCATTCAAAACAAACATTGAGCACTTCACGGAGCTGTGAAAAGTCAAAAACGTGTGACATCGAGGAACTTTAATCTATCTCTCACTTTATATTATGTACATATTTTATTCGTAACTCAAGACAAATCGCATTTTGAAGAAAAATTAAAATGCAAAATGTGCGCGCTCATAAACACAAAAAAGAATATGTGAGGAGAGAGAGAAAAAAATAATTAAAACCTCGTAAAATGTCGAATTGTGCACGGTGTGAATAAAAATGATGAAAAAAATCTGTGCGCACATGAGCGAGCGTAAGTGAGAGCGGCACATTAAAATGATTTGTTATTCATAAATAAAATAAGACAATTTATTGTCTGAAAAGACAATAAAAATAAAAGTGTAAATAGCCCGCCTGCTGACTGCTGAACTGTATGAAGAATTTTAGCATTAGAGAAACATTCATTTCGCACTGTAAACTTCGCAGCATCATTTGCAATAAGAAACTGTGATGATTTTTCTCGCTTACTCGTTTTGTGTTGCGGGCACATAGATCAACAACGATAATTAACGAAGGCTTTGTCTCTGCGTGTTTATTGTCATTTAAGTGTCACAACAATCTCTGACTCATTTATATAAATTTTTGTTCGAAAATGATCGCCCAATAGATTAATTTGTATTACACTGTTGCTGGTGATTAATTTCAAGATGTCGCAAAAATAATATTTTTTATGCACGTTCGTTTCGGAATGTAAAATTATCGTTTCCACGTGGAGCTGCAAAAAAAATATTCAATTTAAGAAAATGTTTATTTTTGGTATATTTAAGAGATAAAAGAATTACCATTGAGGCATTAATGAAATTTAAATTTCTCCGAAAGAATGAGCCTGAAAGATGAAAATGAGATAAAAAGCATTAAAAGCAAAAAAGAGCTGAAATTGATGTCTCGAGTTTCAAGAGCGTACACAGACAAAAAAGAAATAAAAATCGACACTTTAAAAATTGAGATTTATTCTTCTTTTGAGTGAGATTTATTTATGTTTTGGGCGAGATAAATTATGAAAAAAGTCAATTACCTAAAATAACAAAAAAATAATCAATTAAATTTTATTTAAAGATTCTAAACATTAAACACATTTAAATAAATCAGAATGAATTTTTTGCATAATCACCTTCATTTTCAATTCAAAATGATTTTCTTAACAAAAAATCTCTGTCACTCGCTGTGACGAATGGAAACTTCACAAATGTGAACTTGAATAATTGTCGGAGCGAGAGAGAACAAAAGAAGATATTTTTAAATATCGCAATTGATTTTGACTCTAATCGACAGCTTTCAATTTTCTTCTTCAGCGGCTTGCGAAATGTCGAGAAATCGAGAAACACGAAAATTTCCTTAAGCGAAAATAAAATCGAAGCCAATTGACTTTTATTGATATTTCGATATTTCCTTCTCCGTGATCCCTCTTTAAATGAGAAATGCTTTTCGTGCGGGTAATTTTCGTCTTTTTTGAGGTTTAATAAATGCGTGGATTTTACGAGCGGTTAAGAAATATAAAGAAAATGCTTTTAGTGTAAAAAGGAAAATTTATCATCCCTCAGAAATTGGTTACTTTTCAAGAAAAAGACATAAAATCAATGCTATAAAATCGCATGTACATTAAATTATGTCGATTTGAAACTTTTTTGATTTTTATTTATTTTTTGAGAGACGAAATTATTTTTTGTCACAACCTTGAATTTATTTATTCAAATACACTTCTTTGACCTACACGACATTCGCCTCGTGATGGTAATCTCACTTCCATTTTGACTAACAAATTTTTATTCATGTCATTTTAAAGTTTACTGTTTTTAAAGTTATTCGCAGTTTCGCTTTCCAGCTCGAAGCTATAGGACTTAAGCATTCGCAAGTTTATACAGAAAATAAAACCTTATTCATGACTGAAGTGAGCGATAAATACTAAGTGTCAAATCGAGTAGAGAAGAAAAACCTCGACTCGTTGCTTTTTTTCTAAATTTATCTTCTTTCTCGTTGAATTCATTATCCATCCACGGCACGAGAGGAGTGAGTGAGTGAATATAAGAGCAAAGAGAGAGAATCAATGACGACGATGGCTTTTTATTCTCGAAGGGGTTTTTATTATTCTGCAGCAGTTACTCTGTGTATATTATCACATCAGACACATTTGTATGGAAAATTTCTCTGTTGTGGCGGGGTTGTTTGTGAAAAATCATCTTCCTTCCCCTTTCTCGCACTAGCACCCCTCATTTTATTCACTTACAAATAAAAACCATTCTCAAATTAATTGTGTGTAAAAATTAAGATAACGCTTTGTGATTTTTCTCCTCTCCACTCATTCTATGCTGCTCCTTACGGTCTCGTTAAGAGACAAGGAATTATGTAGTAAATAGTTTGTGGAAAAAATTCTCCTTCAAGAAAGTTTTTATGAAGCGAACGTTGAGTGAAATGAAAATTAATTTTCTAGCTGATGAGAATTTTCCAAGGTGTGAAATATTTGATGCAAAACTTTCTCTTAAACGTTTACCATCCCTTGGTAATTTTGTCATCACCATCAATTGAAAGAAATTGTCTAGTTCCATCGGAAAATTGAAGAAATTTTTCACTCCCAAACTTAGCGAGGTGGTTAACGATATCATAGGTGAAAATACTTTCGAATAATTTTTCATATCAACCTGCCATCACCAGCACATTCCTCGCCAAACACACACAGTAGCACATCGTCAGCGACATAAATCATTTCGGACGTTTCATTAAATGGGTATTTGCGTGCAATGAGCGTTTCACATTTTTGCTCGCGATGCAAGCGATGCGATTTACTCACATGAGGAATAAATCATAGCAAAAATAACATCATGTCGAGGGCATATCAACATTCGCATAGACTTTTTTCTTTCTTGCGGTTTTTATTTCATTATTGCAACACAGGAGAACTTCCTCTTCGCTCTTAAATATTCGTACAAACCACAACAGCTCAACGAAATAAACCTCGGCAAAGAATAACATGCAAATTTATGTATATTCTCATAATTTAATTAACATGCATTTTTACCTTCTTTCTCATCCTCTACATGAAATGATATTACATCAGAATCAAATCATAGTAAAACTCCGTTTATATTATTCTTGTTGGTGTTACTGTGAATGATGTTGGTGTGGTGTTTTATCAACGATGACAGGCTACGTGTGCTGTAAAAGAACAAACTTAATTTGAATTTATAAAATTTACATTGAATCAGGGCACGAGCAACTCAAAAGTTGATTTTACAAAAAAAATCATGTTTTTTTTGAAGAAATTAAAAAAAATAATTGAGTAAATTGCAAAAACAGTTTAAGGAAGTAATTATGAAGCCCTTGTGTGTGGCAGGATTGTAATGCATGCAAAAGGCTATTTTGAAGTGCACAAGCAACACATGAATAATTAATTAATAATGTGGTGATTTAAATTTCTCATTTAACTTTTTCTTCCTTTTTTAGCACATATTTAGTGATAGAAATAATGCCATCATAAAGTTAATGATTATAGCGTGAGAGATTAGCAAAGGTGTAAATTAAATTTATTGTCATGACATGACTATCGCAATTAATTATTAAAAGGGGAGAGAAAAACTTAAATAAATGCACACATATGGCAGCGACTGTATAATTTATATGGCAAACATAGCGCAGTTGGCTACAGCGATAGATTGATGGGCAATACTATACCGTTGAAAACTTAATGATGATTTTCTGTCTGTTCTTCTCTCTATTAATTACTCGACACTCATCACTGCTCTTAGATTTTTCATTCTTTTGTTTACTAAACATTGAGATCATATTTTTCAAACAACAGACTTTATAATGCAAATAAAAATATCTGTAAAGTGTGAATGAGGATCATTATTCAAATTGCCATAAGTAAAATAGTGAGCAGTCGACTAATGCAGTCAAAATTGAATTGAATATAAATGAGAGTGCTCACATACATGTGAGATTAATGAAGACTCTAATGGGGTGTGTTGTTGTGTATGCTGAGAAATTTATTAGGCGATCTACCTACATTTCGCTGGTGTTGTCGAGACTTTGTAGCTGCGGTTGTTTTAATGCGATATTAAATGCGCCAGGATAACGCACATGCACCTTTTAATTATTAATCAATTACGCATGCATGCTACCTCGCACTATTAATATCGATTTTTAAATTAGATGGAGCGCTTACGTTTGCGTAATATTTAATTAACTGTCGATGTCGTTGCTTTAAAGTATTTTCGATTACTTTGATAATTAATTTTTTATTAACTTACTTTTGAATTTAAAAATAACGTTATGAAGTTTACTGTGTTTTTGAATTTTTTTAACGTTCTTTTTAAATTTAAAAATAAAGTATCCTTAAAGTGATTAATCAAAGTAAGCGAAAACCCTTAGAAACACCTGTATTAAGAGAGAATAATCTGATACAGTTTCAATAATTTAGATTGAATCTCAAAGATTTCACTTCTTTTTTGACTTGTCTATAAGATTAAAACCACAGTCAATTAATCTTGATTACATTCACTATGTGCACATCACTTTATTTACTTTTTAACTTTACACATTTGTTGAAGTAACAATAGAGCACATCGGGATCTTTTGCACTTCTTATTCTACACTGACTGAACGTAGAGAATTTACAGTCTTTCTCGTCTTGCATGTACGAAGATAATTTCTAATAAATCTTGCTTCATCTAGATTTTTTAATTAAATGCATCGCGACATTTTCACTTAGAAAAATATTTCTACATTGAGCAGAAGGGAAAATTAAATTTGCGTCAACCAACTACACCGAGCATCATCATCAGCGTCACAACGCGAGATAGGGAGAGAAAAGAGTAAAAAGAACACAATGTAACTAATGATTTTCTTTTATATTTTCGCGCGCGCTTGTGAACGTTCTTGCAGTGAAATTGTTACTACTACTCGAGAAAACGTGAGCTCATAAAAACAATTTAAACGGCATCAAGGAGCAATTTTCGAGGAGGGAGAAAAAAATCACGTAAAAATTTAATGAACTGCGCGAAATAAAAAAAATTTGTAAAAGAAATTAGAGAAAAGAGAGAAAATAAATGATTATGCATTCAATTTTGAGAGAAATTTCATTTTAATTTTCCACTTTAAATTATTTAGTTGCATGAGGGTCGAATTAAATTGTAAGTGATGAGATAATTACTTTTAATCAAGGTGATTTACATTTTTAACATTCAAATCTTTGACTGACTGTAATCGTTGACTTAAGAGACACTTAGCCATAAAAATTAAGACAAAAATTTAATAAAAAAAAGTTTTGCCTCATCACAGAGAAGAAAGAATGTAGAAGAACGAACCATTGACATGTTTATTGTAATTGGGTCGTTTTCACTGCTGTCGCTACAATCTTTCTGAAGAAAAAAGGTACATAATCATAATCATTTCGTTGTCATTATCATCATTGTCACAAAGGACCTGCTTTTTAATTAAAAAGAAAGTATTTCACATGCGACAAATTTTTTCCCTCCTATCATATCATTTTGTTCACTTTCGCTTGGTGTCGTTCACATAGACTGAGGAGCAGGGAAAAAAGAGGAATGTCGACGATATACATTTTCGAAATTAAAATACCAGTGAGTGAGAGCTAAGTAATAAAAACGTTTCAAAGAGCGACATGACGAGGAGAAGAGAACTAGCAGGAAAAAATCCTGTGAAATTTTTAAGCTCTACATAAAAACGTATAAAATTGTTAACAAAAAAGCACAAATGACATGTAGAAAAAAAAACCTCAAGAGTAAAAAATTCGCCATGCAATAAAATACAACATGTTTTATCTTTTTTCTTGTTTTTTTTCTTCAAAGCCATAAATCATTCGAAAATTTGTTAGCGTATTAGTTGTGTATGAGTAGGTAAAGAAAAACACTTAATCATTGTTGAAGAAGGAAGGCCAAAAAGTTTTCCACTTTCTCTTTTGTGTACACTTTTTGATATGTCATTGTTGCATCAAGGCACAAAGGTGATAAATCGATGTGAATGTTTGTCGGAATTCCTTGAAAAATATTTTAGAGTTTAGATTTTTATTTAAATCAAAAATTGATTTTATTCACAAATCAAAATTTTCACAACCCAAAAACTCAAAAACAGCTCTGCAATATTTTTTTTGTTAAAAGGTTGCAAGGGTTTAAAAATTTTATGCTCTCTCTTTTTCATCATCAATTTCATATCGAAATCAAAATTTCAATTTGCGCCTTTTGCGAGTAAATAAAACACATGAAATCTTTGGTTATGGGTGAAAATTTTCATGAGGAGCTCATTTAAAAAGACTCGAGACGATTTTATACTTTGTCACGCATTTCGGTAAAGATAAAAATAATGATCTTTATCATTACAAGGAGATTTTTTGTCAATCATTCTTATTCCATCAGCACGCGTCTCACACCGGCACTCATGAATATATTTTTTAATGTTCATCGATGATGATTTTCTTTATTTTCGTTTGGATAAGCGACAGCGAAGAGGAAAGAAGAAAACTTCAATTAGGCACAGAGAGCTCTAAATGTCGTCCACGAGGAGCGACAGACAACAGCGATGAAAAAAATGCTGACGCAGATGTCGATGACGATGAAACATTGGAAAATGTTCATGTTTTGATGATACCGATACCATTAAAAGGCAGCACCACGTGTATCAGCGTCGCATCGTTAACCCACTAATGACGGCTAAATGGCCCTGCATACATTGCCAAAAACTGTCGATGACATGCATGTAAGATAATTAATCAAATTATTTTCCACCACAGGGCAATGTCTGCCGGTGGAAATTTTGTCACTTGCACATTATTTGAAAGCCGAAGCGGATTTGGAGTCATAAATTTAAACTTTTATGGAGTGTAATTGATTTGAAAACAATCGACGGGATATTAAATAAATATTCTAGCGTGTAATCATCAACTGACATTATAAACTGGTGATCAACAAAAATTAATTGCTTTTTATAGCTCCGCTTTATATTAATTTTGGATTCCTCGAGTGGCTCTTTAATCATTTTCTTTGAGGCTTAACCATTTCCTTAGGGGCTTAACCAATTCCTTTGAGATTTATCCGTTTCCTTTGAGATGCAGCGCCGTTTGCTGACCCACCTTGTTTTTAAAAAAATATTCACAAAGAAATCGATATTTATGAAAAATTGCAATTTTTTCAACTCGAAAATTAATTGTTGAAAATAATCCATAAACTGCATTCCATAAACTCCATTCATTAATTAATTAATTTGTGAATCGTGTGATGATGCCAGTATGTCAATATAGCTCGAATGTTATTTATTGGTGACGACGATGTCGACTATTTTTCAATCAGCCAACAAAACGTTATCATTTTCAATTACCATTTAAAAGATTTTACGATCGCGCAATGATCACACACATCATCCGATCATGCCGACAGCATCAAAGAGAATTTACCAGATTTCGGCTGTAAATTCTCTATGTGTTCGGCTAAGATCGGACGCTAGGAAATTTTGTATAAAAACCCTTAAAAATTGAATAAACACTATCAGTTATATTTGGAGATTCAACCAACATCATTTCTTTATTCGCGTTTTCTATAGCGCACATAAAACTTTAATTCATTATCGGTGAAACGTGTTCACGTCGCGTCGATTTACCAACCATCTCCTCAATTTCACTTGAAGCCCTTCCTGGAACACCTTGAGTATATCTGATCACCAAAATTTTTTCTTATTAATTTATTTTCCTTCACAATGGAAAATACCTATCTCACCTTGAGAACAAAGCAATATGATGAGTTTTTGAAACTCACTCAGCTTAAAAGCCGTCTTCAACGTGCTACGCCCGGACTGGACAAGCTTAATTCGTTATTGGAACTAATCGAGGACTCTCGGGAGAACTTCGCAACAACCAATAACAAACTGATGAAGCTTAAAGATGAGTACCCTGAACTTTCTCAACGGAATTACTATAATTTGACTACGGTTCGTGCTTTTGAAAATCTACTTCGCGACGTACGTGATTTAATCGACGTGGCTTTGGAAGCTCAGATTGAAGTGGATAGCCCACACGAGAAGATTGCCGATGACAACTGGGAGCCTGCCGACTCCAAAGGGTCGCCACTTTGTTGAATGCGCTATAGAAAACGCGAATAAAGAAATGATGTTGGTTGAATCTCCAAATATAACTGATAGTGTTTATTCAATTTTTCTGGGTTTTTATACAAAATTTCCTAGCGTCCGATCTTAGCCGAGCACATAGAGAATTTACAGGCGAATTCTGGTAAATTCTCTTTGATGCTGTCGGCATGATCAGATGATGTGTGTGGAAGATTGATTTCTTATCAATATGCCCTTTGTGATCATTGCGCGATCGTAAAATCTTTTAAATGGTAATTGAAAATGATAACGTTTTGTTGGCTGATTGAAAAATAGCCGACATCGTCGTCACCATTTATCATTATATAATATTGATCATGGAATTTAATGCTCCATTTTAAAATGAAAAAAACGTTATATCCGTCGAATAATTGAGCGAGTGGTTAAAAACATGTGTACACACTATCACATTGTTATTGCCAAATTGATTTACTGTCGAAGCAATTTTAATTCGATTTTCATAATTATTTTTTGGTTAACAATTTTTTTTTGTGCATTCAATTTCAGATTAAAATTAACGAATTTTTTTTCCATTAAATTTTCGAGATTAAGTCAAATAAATCTTTTCTCTTACGAAAAGAGTAAAAACTTTATCACGGATAACTTTTTTCCTTTTACCCAAAAAAAGAAACTAAAGGAGAAGATTTTCCATCTCTTCCGCCATAAATCCTTTTCTCGATCCATTGTTTTTCATGAAAATCGCATAAAAAATCGCTCGAGTGAAAAACAGCACTTCAGAGCAATTCCTCATAACTATTATAGAGATGCCATTGCTACCTCTCTCTTCTTTCTTTCCATTGAAATGAACGTAAACAATAAACATTTCAGAATCAGGAGATGAAATACACTCATCACATTGGGGTGAAAGTTCTTCAAAAAACGACAAAACTGTTAAAATGACTTCATTTGACGTTAAAAACCTTTAAGAATCATTACATTCATGTTAAGCTACAAAAAATATCGCTAAAGTCCGTCCTCTGCTCTTCTTTGACTACATTTTTGCATCATGCTTAATTTCATTTTTAAACAACTTAAATAAGTTTTCATCCAACCAGAGGTCTAGTTTAAGTACAAGACACACTTAAATGTTTTAAAACAATATTTTTACAATGGATACGATCACTACATTGACCATTAAGGTTTTTTTATTTCTGTAAAAATCAAAGATTACTTTTGATCAAAACGAATTTTCTTGTATTCCCATACAAAATCAGTAATTTTCAAACTGAAAATAACCCTCTTAGGGGCGCGAAGGGGCGGGCATAACCAGTCTATTCTTGTTGGCATGTGTCTTCTCTACGGGATCTGCTCTTCATATGGTTTTTTTTTTCCCTATGTGTCTTTTTGGATGTTTTTTTTTAATTTGTCTTTTTTTAAATTTTTTGAAAATTTTTTTTTTTAAGTTCCCTAGTTTTAAAAAAAAAAAAAAAATTTTTTCTCATCGGTTTGATTTTCACTTTTTTGGATCTTTCTTCTTTTTAAAAAGGGTAATGAGCAGTGTCAAAGAATTTTTTAATGGATCATATCATTGCAAGTCTCACTTTCGAAATTTGATTTTTGTCGTTATTTTTCAATATTTTCACCCCAATGTGAGTACACACAAAGTTTCTCATTCACTTCTGGCTTTTATTGTACAATTTCATTGACGGCATTGAGGATTTATTGTTTGCAATTTTTATCATTATTTTTCATCTGAGACTTAAGAAAATGGAAAATGAGTAAAAAACGTGAAAATATTTTTTTTTCTCTTTTATCATATTAAAGGCATCAACGTGTGAAATTTAAAAAAATTTTAGACTCAAAGAATTTGAAGAATTTGCGTCTTAATAAATTTTTTTTATTAACTTTATCAAGTTTATTGCTGCACAATTTTCAACGTCATCTGGCTATGAAAACATTTTGTTCTTTCTAATTTCAACGAAAATGTTCACGTGATGAATGTGATTAAAGCGAGATACACAGTTGAACGTCTCAAATTATAGTTTAATGGGAAAGCGAGCGAGTTCATAAAGAGCAAATTTATTCCGTGCAATTTATCGCGAAGGAAATTTTCCATCTTTTCCTCCACCATTCACCGATAAATTTTCCTTTTAAAATGAGATCTATTAAAAGACATTTGTTCTTCTCCATTAATTCGAAATTACATTCTGAGTGCAAATTGCAATTAACCGAAAGACAAATGAATTCATTTGAATTGTTTAAGATTTAGAAAATACGAAATGCGCACTAACACCTGCATTTTTAATCTTTTCACAAAAAATATATTTTCACATTAGTTTTTTCTCATGAGAAATTATTTTTAAAATTAAATTCTTCATTCACTCATGTTCGCTTATGTGTCGCATTTTTGCATTTTCTTCTCGTCAGTAAATTTTATTTTTTCATTTTTGCTTCACACATTTTCGTATGAAATTAAATAATGCGTGGAGAAATTCTTTTGCTTCTCAAGTTCCAACGTAATTGTGAAGGAAATTAGATTTACTTTTTGTTCATTCAATTTAATTAACATGAAGGAAGAAAGAATACTTTGGAACAACGAACTAACTTGAAAGAATTTCATTCTTGTTTTAATTCTTTTTTAATTAGGAAGAAAAATTAGAAAAGTTCGAGCGTCGTTCTTTGTTGCCAATGATGGCCGTAATCAGCAGAAAACTCCTGCTGTCTGCACAAAATGAATATTCTACAATGTGTACTTTTAAACCATAAAGTCGAGATTATATTTTAACTGCCTTGAAAATAGACCTCATTATTTTCGCTCCGTTATCATTTTCTAAATATCAAGTCACGCGAATATTCATTCTCAATATATATATATATAAATTTCTCTCTCGCTATTTTTATTTTATAAATCCTCCGCAAACAACTCAATTCCCTATTTGCATTTTAATTTTGCCCTCGTCGTTTGCCGGTTTGCAGAACAAAACGCTTTTGCATGGGAAAATGTAACATGAAAATTGGCTTTTACATGCAATTGCCATCGAAAATCATCTCTCCGTCTCGCTCTCCTCCATCGCCTCAGAGCACTACGACTTTAGAGTACACGAGTGTGTGTGCTTATCGGTCTCGGTCAAAAGGCACACACAATGCATTCTGGAATATATTTATATTTGAAGTGAGTCGCAAATTTAATGCACATTTTATATGTGCGAATTATCTGCATTGGTGTTGTGGCCAATTTTCTCTCTCACTCTGGCCTCAATAATACACTCAATGCAACACATATATTTTGTGCATTAACTGTAATGACGATAAAGTGCCATTTAACATACCATGAAATTATTTTAATTAAATAATCAGCAATATCATTTGCCATAAATTTCACCTCAATACCTCTCTCGATAAACTATCCAGCAGACTCTGTTTCTCTCATATCCTCCCATATATAAATTTATGTGAGCACAATATATCGAGAGTGTGCAATTGTGCGAAAACTTTGAGGCCCGGCTACAATCGAAAATTTCATTATCGTCGTCGTTGAAAGCGTCGAGAGAATTTTTCATTTTTTTTATTAATTACGTGGCTGCAGCTTATAAAAGGCTTTTGGTACGAACGACTAAAGCAGAAGAGAGAAAAGTTGAATATTAATTGGAAAACGAATGCGAGCAGCAAAAAAAAGTTTTATCATAAAAATTGAATTTGACACAAGAGAGTTTAAATTTTATTAAAGTTTTTTTTCGGTCGAGTTGAGCGGGGAAAGTTGAAGAGTTTTTTTGATGATAATTTTTACTTTTTAAAATATTTTTTATCTTAAAAAAATCTTTCAATTCAGTGAACCCGCAAGAAAATCAAATTCATCTTGTGAAATAATTTTCCAATAAAGTAAGAATCCTTTTTAAATTGCCTTCCACTTTTGTACCTTTAATTTTTTCTTTTACAAGCAGCGACAATAAAATCGTGTGCTATCACATTGAAAATCGAATCAAATGAATTTGTCACACACAAAGAACCGCACAATGAAGGAACTTTTTTACGACATTAGCTCCGTTTTTTTTGCACAGAGGCCTGAAAGGAAAGTTTTAATGAAAAGAAAAAATTCTTTATCGATTTTCCATTATGTCTCGATGAAGCATAATCACATTTTTTCATGTTGTTTTTCGCCAGAGAGAGATACGAAAATTAGGAAATTTGTGTGTTAGTTTAAGTTCTGTTTTCCATCCTTATATTGCTTTCCTTTTTCTTTCGAAAGCCATAAAAATGAAACTTATATTCATAATGAGAAAGCATTTTGAAGGCATTTGCCAAAAAAAAATCTCCTTGAATGTCATTGCAATTCATTTTTATGGATTTACCTGCGATTTAATATAATATGGAGAAGTCATTTTCCTTCCTTGTTTTCTTCCCTTCTTTAGATGTCTTTATGTGCCTCGCAATTCTCTCTCCAAAATAACTTTTCATCGTCGACGTCGTCTTAATGGGAAAAACTATTCTCTCTCCGGCTTTTGGATGCTGCCAAATAAAAGGAAAATTCTCTATCTTTATGAACTATTGAGTTTAATTTATTAGACTTCTCCCACCACATTAGAGCTTCTTTGCACTTAATCGCCCTCAAGGAACAAGCAAGAATATGTACGTGTGCATTTAAATGGGATGTAAGACCCAGATGTAAGTTAAAATGCAAATTTAAATGGAATTATTTCAACACGTCTGCTTCATTTATGAAATTAAACTTTAATTAGGTTTTTCCCCATTTTTTTGGACGAGCCAAAAGCATTTTATTCACAAAATTCTATAAACATGCAATGCGTCCTCCTGGTAACTCCAGCGTGCTACCTCTTTGTCATCTATCTATCTATCTATCTAAAATTCTATAAACATGCAATAGTTCCACATGATATCTCTTATAACCATCATCATCATCATCCAAATAAAGTTGAGTAATTGTAAAGTTTATTTTATGGAGCACATTTGGAAAAAGTGGGACAAAATAGGAAGTTTTGGTAAATTTTCTAATGACGCTGCTGTGATGTTATGCACATAAAAATAATTCCAGTCAATTTTTCTCTTCCTTAATGTGCTTTTTTCCCGAAATTACATATTATGAAAGGTGCTTTCAATTTATTTTGGCACTGCCAACCATAATTCACTCAATCGAAAATACCTCATTTATCATTTTAAATTTTTCGTGCTCATAGGAGGGTGATTGTGGAGTCGGAAGTAGGAGCGGATGTGGAAGATGTGCTTAAAGAGTGAATTATTGATCGATATTGCCATTATAGAGGTTATAATAATTTTGGTGTTTCTGCTAACAGAAGAATGGGCGGCCCATTAACTCAAAGACAAGTGGCCCCTTTGCTTAATTACTCTGAAACACAAAACCTCACTCGACGATAAAATTAAATAATGCTTGTTATCTCTCCTAAGTATTATGCTTGTGTTTGGAGCCTTCATTCTATTTATCTCCTTTATAATCCCAGAAAAAAATGGTGTGAATTGAGCAAATTTATGACTCGTTCCTATTTTTCCTTCGCATTCACGCCTTGTGTGTCACCGAAAAAAAAAGTGAAGATTTACACTGAAATACAAAAGAGGCGCCGAGAAAGATTTACAAACAAATTCAAATGTCGTCAATTTAAGCTATTCATTCATTCTTAGTTCTTTTTTCTCTTCCATTCAAATTCATATTCTTCTTCTTTTACTTTCGCACTTTCTTTTCTTGTTCTATTCGAGAAGAGAAAATATAAAATTCAAATGCGAGAGGTCAAAATTGCTTTGTGTATTTTATATTCTTTCGTGTTGGCATTCAATAAGTGAAAAAGGAAAGGTCATAAAACAAGCCTAATTTATGAAGGATTTTTCCATTGTGTAATTGCGATTATTCATGTAATCAAAAATGAGATTTCTGGTAGAATTTATTTTCATTGCAAGATTTGTCAGAATTAAATTATGAGTAGCAATTTATTTAAATGTTTCAAAAGGTCAACTAAATATTTATTAAAAATGAATTTAAGTCAAAAGCTATTCTTAGATTTTTAGTTTAATCTATTTTAAATTAGAAATTAGACTAAATTGAGGTTAAAATAGTTTCAAAAATAAAATGTTGCAATCGTCACATATTTTTCAAACAAAGTGCATTATGAGAGCATCGATGTGTGAACATGAGCTAAAGAATGTGTGAATTATGTGCCTGTCATTTTTCTTGTTTTCTCTAATTAAGGCTGCAACATTGTCGACGTCGACAGAAGGAATAATAATTAATTAAAATTAATCTCAATCAAATCTAACCTCGCTATATGAAAAATCCGCACCGCCATGCAATTCTCATTTTCATTTTACAATTACGTTAAATTCCATCTTGAAGCAAAAATCGGTATGCAAACCAAAGAGCACTCAATGTATAAAGAATGAGCGAAGAGACTATTGAGGCAAATTTTAAAACTTATTGTTCATGCATTAAAACGTGATTTACAAAAAGGCACGATCAGTCTCTTCTCTCTTTGAGGTCATGCATTCATCCGACCGTGCTCTTTTATAATGTAAAGCGGATGCACTCGAAAGACACTTTTCTCTTGCTCCTTTACTTTATTGTCTATCTACTCTAATAATGTAATTTTTCATGCTAATCTCAACAATTTCTCCTTCTCTTTTTGGTCTTTTATCAGTCTGCACAGTCAAGTAATTTAATTCAACTTGTTTTCATGATTAACTCAAATGAGAATTTTATAAAAAAAATAAATTGGCATTTTAAATTTTAAAATAATTTTCAAACCATATTTTCAGGTATTTATTTCACGTCATTCATGACTTACATTGAACGTTCAGGGTCAAGGATAATTATGGAAAACTGCAGTAATAATGTCAAATTTTTTTTAATATTTTAAGCCACACATGCACGGTTATGAGTGACAAGTCGCTCTAGTAAAGGCGAAGCGTACATAAATTCAATTTCGCTATTTTTCACATCGCACTAACTCAGAAACTAGTAATGACGGGAGGAGGAAAAACGAATCCCATTCATCATACTTTTGGCATGCATTCAAACAGGAATTATTTATTTTAATTTGAGTTTCCATTAATATCATGATCGAGAACTGCTGTCTGGTGCATCGGATGAGAGAAAAATCTGTTCAGAATCTCAAGAGCGAAATAAAATAGAGAAGCAAAAAAAGAAATATTCTCGAGTATTACTGTCGAGTTGAAAAGTTGTGGGGATTGAGAAAATATGCGAGAAAACTTTTATAAATGTGAAGTGAATTCAATGCGTTATCTCTGTTGCATTTAATTCACTCTAATGGCATGGTGGAAAATGTTTGTTATTTGAATAAACTAGAAAGTGTTTAGGCGTCACGCCGTCCGTGGTTCTATTTTGAAAGAAATGTGAAAAAAGTGATTAAAAGATGTTGAAAGCTGTATAAATAAAATCTTGTTGAATTCTTGCGTTATAAATTATATTCCTACAAAAGTGGGTTATTATATAACTAATTTTCACTGTGATTTTTTCCCCTTTCAACTCTATAAATTCGCTGATCTCAACAGCTTTCTCGAAACTTTTGCATTAAAAAGATTTCACTTCTTTTATTTCAATGTTTATTAAGTGCATGCATTTCATTTTTGTGGAGAATTTTAATAATTAAGGATAAAAACATTTTTGCAACTCTGAATTTATCTTCATTTGGTTGAATAAAGCTTTAAACTCCTTTTGAAAAAGTGCTTTACAAAAATAATATTTATTCACTAAAAAGTCAATAAAATGAAAGCGAGAATCCACTTGAATAAAAATCTCAGTGCACCTGCAATGGCAACATATTTAATCCTTTTCCTTTTACATAATATTAAAGTACTTTTCCTAAAACTGTAAAGCTCATCACTTTTAAGTAAGTTAAGCATCATTTTACATGCTTTAAACATGCAGCATATGTAGAAACGTACAGAGAACAAAACAATTTAAGCAGCGCAAAAAAATATGCTAGCCACACATAGTAAGTGCCAGGGAATGTACGAAAAAATATTTATGCATGCACATAATGATTAATTTTGTGAACGTGTGAACCCTTCGAAAAAAAGATAGAGACGAAAGAGTGTCGAAACAAATTTTTCATCCATTCATTCCACTTGATTTGTTTGTCTGCGATATTTTGTGAGAAAGGACAAAAAAATGCTACTGAAAATTAAGAGTTATACAGCAACCAGAAATGACTTCATTAATATGCACATCTTGTAAAACACGACAAAATATGGTGTCTGCTAATCTGTTCTCTTGAGCGGAGCAATTTTTGGTATTGAGGGAGAGATATGCACGCTCGAAAAAGTTACGACATACAAAAAAAATAATTTCCCTCTTAATCTCTCTCGCTCGATGTGTGTACATATTGTGAATATATTGGATTCATTAGTCGTATGCTGACCCCAATGGTACGGCTCGAGAAAATGACAAGCAACATTGAAGAGTCAATTGATGCTGAAATCAGTAAGCCTGACAGGAAACTAAATTATTTTATGTTCATGTCTATCGCACCTATTGGCACATTCAATTCAACCCACTGTCACACATACATTCGATTTTTAATTCGATTAGTTTTCGAAACGTACTCGACTGAGCATAAAATATTTGCACAGAAGGAGCTTTCACGTCTCTTTATTAAAATGCTTTTCTGCTTATTTCAGGTGCGAGACAAAATACTTTATCTAATTGATATTACACACATTTAACCCCAACTCTCTTTCTCCCATCTCGTTCGCTCATGGCTGTTGATGTTCTAATTACAACAACGAGCTGAGCATTTGAAATTAATGGAAATGAGTCTCACACAATCGTTGCCGTTGTCATCGTTGTCGCATATAATAACAGAGAGCATGCGAGCAAATGGCACATATAGCAGAAGATATGGCGTGAATCAGTTAACAATGTTGTCTTTTGCATTTAAGCATTTTTGCTCCAATATGCGAGCCCATGCAAGTGGTCGGGGTTGGCAATAATTAAAATGCAGAAATCATGAATGCAAAAATACCAACACAAGTTTGTGCTTTGGTTAACTTTTATGTAGCGTCTTTGTTCTGCTGACTGCCCTATAGAAAATTGTAAAGTAAAAATTTATGAAGGTGGCTTATGTAAAATACCATAGACAACGCAGAGAGCCTCTTTCTTTATGAACGATGGCAACACAAAATGGTTATTGCATGTACACGCAAAAAAGTTCTCTTTATCGTGTATAAATGAAAATATACAGTTAGAAATTCATAGTAAGAGAGACACTAAAAACATATTAAAAAAGCTAGTGTGAAAAAATTGTCCTGCCGAAATGAACAACATGTGCAATAAATTGTAGGCACTTTTTTTGTAACCCGTCTGTTGTTGTATGCATGTACATTGCGTTTAAACGCGGTCATAACGAACAACAAAATAAATCCTTGCAACTGCCGATTTAGTTCACAACACAAAATGGAAAAATCTCTAACCTTAACTGGACATGCGAGTGACAGAAAATGCATTTTGCCATTTGACTTTGACATTAAAAATTAAAGTCGGCTATTGTCATCATTCCACTCAATACATTGTCATATGTGCACTATCCGTAACACATGCATTTTTCGAGTTCTCTTAGAAAAAATTGCAATTTCACAATAAAAAATGCTTGTTGTTCCCATGTCGCTCACTCTGACTGTCAGTTAAATTTTATGTCTACCCGAAAAAAAAATGATATTGCAATGAAATTTTTTTACTCTTCCGTGATGCTCTAAATATCACATATACTAAGCATAAAATAAACTCATTCAGTCTTCGCTTAAATGCACCACAACAATGCACATTTTTGCTGTGTTTCAAAATCAAGGAGTGAAGACTTTGAAGTTCCTTAAATTATAAACATTAAATAAATTGTATTAATTAATATTAACATTTTCCACCCCTTGATTTTTAAACTTCACAATATGATGAAGGCATGCAAAAAAATATTCTAACGATGCCCGGAAACCAAAGCCAAAATTTTTATAAAAATGCCATATGTGGCGGAGCAATAAATATGCCTCGTTGTAGGAGAGCTCACGGCGATGTTTTGTGCTCGAAAAATATGTCTTTTCTCCAGCTCTTTTACATGAGCGTACTCGTGCATGGTTAAAAGTTTTTGTACGAACAATCATTTTTATGATTAATATTTCATTCTCCAAAAATTGTGTTTGAGCTTTACTAAAGAGCATTTTTATGATGTAATTGAATGTGTAGAGAGAGAGAAAGGTTCATATATATCGAAGATCTTCTCAATAAGTCTCATCAATATAGACAACTATTTGGTGAAAGGTCACAAATTCTATTGCTACATGTATCACTCGGATGTAATTTCCAAATGAATAATTTGCAATTCAAAATTCTTCCCTTCCAACACGTTACACATGTAAACTTTTCCGAATGTATGTATAAATGTTGACAGCTTGCGGCTAAATATGTCATTTCCTATATTTAACTTCCTTAATTTAATTTCTGACACTTTCGAGTGTCGTGCAAATTTCCAACACTTTTATTTGTCGCCATAAAACGCTTTTAATTTTATTTTTTATTGGAAAAAGTTTTATTTTTCGGTAGTTTGTTTCAAACTAAATTCAATTAGTGAATTTAACATACACACAACTTTATCTGCTCGATAAATTTGTTAAAAATTTGAACAATTTTATTTCAGTTTAAAAAAATTTTAATATCAATTAATTTCTCAAAATGAAATGTTTAATTATGTGCTGAAATTTTTAGAAAAAAAACATTTTTCCAAGAAAACTTCATCTTGACGAGATCTAATTTTTCCAACAAATTCAATTTTGTGAAGAAATTTTAATCATACACACTTTTTAATGAGCTTATATTGCAGTGGCATGGTGTCAGAGTGAGTACATGCAACGATGACGGCAAATGCCAGATCTTTCGAAGCAAGTTTTTGCATATTGTGAGAAAAAGTTTTCTCTTCCACCCATCCACAGCACCTCCTTAAATGACGAGCAAGAAGAGTAAAAAATTAAAGCAAACGCCTGCAAAACTAAATGTCAGATTATTTTGTGCAGAAATTCTCATTTCTCTGCACTCCCTCACATATGTGCGACATGGAGAAAGGAAATTAAGAAATTATGTTTATAATTAATTTCTACATAACATTGCTGCAATACGAAACACGATTTGGGTGGGTACGACGATGGCTCGAGAAATTATGAGGGGGCAAAAATGTCACTGGTTGTTAAAGAAGGTTAAAGTTGAATATCTGCAAAAGCCATCACATAATTTCTTCTTCAACTCACACTCCATGCAACCCCTCCGAAAAAAAGGAACTTTAGCACTACATAACGTAATTAATTTCGTCTATAATTTTGCTCTTCCGTCGCGCTCTTTTCTCACCCTCCCATCAACTTCCGCCATAAAATCATCATCACAAACAGAGACGACGATGTCGAGAGAAAAATCAGGGCGTCATTAATGAAAAACGAATTAAACACCGATGAAAATGTTTTAAAGACTTTCAATTTTTTGAAAGAAGGTCTAAAGTGCCTTGCAGCATTATTTGTCGAACACAAGAAAAAAGTTTAAATGTAAGCGACGCGCGTCTGCCCCAAACAGCAAAAGAAAAAAAGGTGTTTAGCGAATTAATGATTAGAAGTGAGAAAATGGAAAAGAAAAAAACAAGGTGCGTACAATGAATTTTGCTTTTGGGGAATTCAATTAAGGAAACGGAAAAATAAGAAGGTAAAAATTAATCTCATCCGATGTGGAGAAGACGATGACAAGAAAATCGATAAAGGAAAATTGCTTCCCATAAATATGCTCACACACATACACAACATGGTGATGGAACACAATGAGTTTGAGGCGATTTGAGCGTCACAAGACCCTAATTCTTAATCGCTTTACTTGTATTCGTATCTCGCCAGCAAAAAGGATCATTTTCGCTATTAATGGCTTGGGATGGACTTGATGCAGTAAAAAGGGATCAGAAAAACACTTTTTATGGGTTGAAATTCAGTGCACACACAAAAGACTATGGGAAAAAGGTGAGATTAAAATGTTTTATTCTCTTTTCTCGCTGGAAAACATAATCATGGAGATGTTTTCTGGGTTGATCCACTTGCTGATAAAACATGCTGGAAAGCAATTTAATATCTAAGAGGTTTTTTGAGGAAATTTACTTTTGAGGTGAGATCGAATAATTTTGAACTCTCAGAAGTGATAAAATAAAGATTTTCATCAACAAAATTTAAGAATTCAAATTTCTCAGTACCAAACCCAGTTTGAGTAATTTTTAGATGAAAATTGGCAATAAAATTTCAACAAAAATTTTAATTGCTCACTTCCCAAATATCTTTCAACATTTTTCGATAAAATATGTGCGTAAAATTACCAGCACTCACATAATATTTTCCCCATCATGATTACCAACTAATCGGTTTCACTAGCTCATCTCTCTCACACTTAAAGATTCCAACAACAATGTTGACAATAGTCTTAAGTTGTTCCCAAAATATACACACAATGCCAACAATAAAACATATATGATATTTTATATGAATTATGACAGTAAATACCAAACATTAACTCATATAAATCAATTTTTGTTTCATTTCCTCCCCTAATTTTCGCCTTTTTCGGAATCTCATTTATCTTTTGCAGGCGTTAGAAGTGTGCAAAAGATGAAAATGTAATTGAATTTCAGACAATATTGAATGAAAGAGAGAGCTGATGTTTTTGCCGCAAAAGAATTCCTCTTCAACCACCGCCAACAACCACTTCAATCTCAATGATAATCCGAGAAAAGCGCTTTTCAGTGTGATGTAAACGTTTAATATCTCCATTTTTCGTATTTATTTATCATCAGACATTCCAAAGCATTGTAACCACGTTCCATGTATGTTTGTCATTGTAAGCGAGTTGCCGCCTCGTGGGGAATGAGAGAAAAATTATTGAAGGTGAAAGAGGGAATATCAAGTGAAATATTTGTGTGTGTGTCTCATTCAGATGGGAAATTTCAGGTGACAAATTTATTGCCTCACTCAACCCTTAATCCCCTCCTCTCGACGTGTCTACGGAGTAGCGCAACAAACACATAAGAGACGGCATAAAGCGAGAAAATAAAAGTAATTCTATTGCACTCACATATATTTTTTTGTCTGGTGAAAAGTCACGAGGGAAAGAGCAGTGAGAGGGTGGAAGAAAACATTTAATACAGTTAAAAGAGAGTAATAGGAGATAATAAATCTTTTCATCTCAAATCGGATTTTCTCTGTGGCGAGAATAATGGAAGCTAATAAATGCAAGCGCATATTTTTATTTTCGATGCGAGAGATAAATTTTTGAGATGAAAATTGAATTAATAAATTAGAAAGAAAATTAATCATCTCAAAACTTTTTTTTCATACAAAATATTGAGAAAGTAAAAAAGTTTAAAATTGAGTCACAACACAAAAGGTACACGTAGAGCGTTGAGTACAAAAGGAAAGCCTTAATAGAAGATAATTAGGTTGATATAAATTTAACGAGTTGAAATCATGAGAAAATCCCTAACCTAAAAGTTATTCAGCTCTTTTTTGCTCACAGGAAAAATGGAAAATTTCCTCGATTACAGTTTTGTGCTGTAGAGTAAGCACATAAACTTTTTATCGTCTCGAATAGCATTGGATGGAGGTTGATGTTGTGGAAACAAACTGATACACGGATTTACAGTGAACTTTCTTCTTATTAATTCATCTCAACGATCAACGACGTTACAACCCAGTGAAGCATCAAATTCTTAACGCTTTATAGAAGACTTAATTTTTATTATCAAGCCATCTGCTCTTATCCGGGGTTTAAAATCGTGACATTTGCGGAATTTTAAAATTTCACCATTGCGAAAATTTTCAGCCTCATAACTTAAATTTCAACTCGAGTGTGCATCATTGCATGAGTCTCCCAACTACTGTTGTTGAGAAGATGAAAATCATGACATGATTCAGTAGTTGCAGTGAGTTCATAATAAGAAATCATCATAAAAGAAACTATCTTTGGCGGTCTATCTTTTTTGTTGCTTCAACTATGAATGAGCGACTAAAAGAATCAAGTGATGAGTTTGTCATTTAGTTTTACCCTTTATAAAAAATGTTGAAGCGACAACGGCAATCATTATATCGCAAAAAATAGTGATTGCTGACATAAAGAAGATGAGAATGAATGATTGAAGTTAATCAAGGAGTGAAAAATCATTTTACAAATTTTCATTCAATTTCTTCAAAGTCACCACACCTTGGAAATTGATACTCCATAAAAATCATTGTGAAGCAGCGAAAATCCTCTTTTATCATTGATTTCGTTTCGATGGCACTTCTCTCATTCTTTTGTGAATTTCTATTTTTTTTGCAGCACTGACAAGATGTGAAGAATACTAGAGAGAGAATTTTTTTCTGTCGACTCAGGAATTTTTATTCACTCGCCCAGTGCTTGTTGAAGTATACGATATAGATGAGAAAATTGAAGGAGATGGAAAAATGTCATACGGAGCAAAATTTTACATTTTTATTGATTCACCAGTCATGTATATGTGTGTGGAAAGAAGACGAATCTATTATAGCGTTGGAATTGAGCGAGTGCAGGATGAAATTGAGTGCTGTTTCTTAGAAATGTCGACATATTTTGAGGGAAAAATCTCAGTTAGTACGACAGATTATAAATTATAACTTTTGACCTAGCATCATCAATAAAAGTGATTTCCGAACAAAAAAATGGATTATCGAATTCATTTACAAATGGGGAAGATTTTTATTGCCATTCTCATTGTGCTACAAATCACCATTTTTGTGACATCTTTATGGCGTTTAATGATGAAAATTTTATCTCTCTCTCGGAATCGATTCGGGCACTAAAATATTCACTCCGATTGAAATTTATTCACACATACCTCAAACTCTCAATGACAGCAGACGAGCGTGTTCATAGTGTATATCAGTATTTCGCACTGAAAATCGTTTTCGGATGATGAATAGAGAAAATTGTGCTGCATAGTATTCGATTAGTAAAATGATGATGAAGTGGCACATTGAATTTGAAATATTCATCCACAAATAGCTTGCGAAAAGGGAAATGGATTTCTATTTGGCCATCATTATGCACACAAATATTTATATATGTGCTTAAGCATTTATCGTTATTCTTCCATTGCCCGATGGCTAAAAATCCTATTGCTGACCTAGAAAAGGATCCTTTTTGATGGGATTTAGAATTGAAATTTTTGCTGCTTTCTTTTCTGCCTTGAGGGATTTCATGTAAAAAGATCGAGATATAAAATAAATTATTAAAATGATTTTTATGCTTCTTTAGCAAATAATTGTTTTTGTAATGGATTTTACTAAAAATTTCATCAAAAAAATTCATTGAAAAGAGTTTCAATAAACTCATCAAAAAACAAGCAAATTAATAAATCTCTCGCTCATAATTTAAGTATGCGCGCGTTCCATTAGCAATGAATATCAATCAAGAGAATTATGAGTGCGAAACCTAAGGCATAAATATCGTGATCATCATATCTCACATGAGTTATAAATTTTTTTTCTCTCTCTTTGAATGCACACACAATTCCTCCGACCAGACTTGGCGTTGCCATTTCTATAAATTAAGCTGAATTTAAAGCGCATCGTAATGCTCATAAAGCATATATTGCAATTGCTCATTTACCTTCGTATGAATATGAGCAAATGTGAAAAAATTATTATTAATGCGATTTTTCCGTTCAAAAGAAATAAATTTAAGAGAGAAAAATGTGTGTGTACGGTATAATTTATAATGAGGAGGTTCTTCCTCATCATCAGAATGAAAATAGATTTTCTTAATGTATTCGTACGTTTGAGATAAATTTTTATTTAATTCAACAGAAGAAAAAAGTTTCATACAGTAAAAAGAAATTCTTGAATGAAAAAAAGATGAAGTGAAAGGCGAGAAGTGTACGTGAGTAAAGACGCCGTATATGAGAAGTAGAAGCTCAAGGAAGATTGTAAGTGAAGATTTTGCAACCTTACCAACATGAATTCATCTCATTTTAATATTTATGTTATCTCTCATGAACGTTCAAGCGATGCGAAGACGACGGTGAAGCTCGAGGCAGCGCTCTCACATAGAAGCAGTTGAAATATGAAATGAAAATAAATCTCATCATACAAATTATGCTCAAGAAAAGTGTATTATACAGATGAATTCGCCAAAGTAGCTAAGGACTTTGCTCTCCCTCTCCTAGATTGCTTTAAATTAATTTAAAATGTTGTTGTGGGTTTTAAATGTTCCACCATAAAGAGGATGGCTCATTCATTACAATTATAGCGTTATTCTCGTTTTATTTCAATAATAATAATTTGGATGCTACACGAGGGAGAGAAAGAAAAGCCACTCTTGAGATTTTAATCTTCACCACCTTAACGATGTAGCAAAAAAATGCTTTATGAGATAAAAAAAGGTTCACGAAAAATGTTGCGCTTAAATTTTACCTTTTTTCTTCGCTTTAACATAGCACAATAATTTATTACGTCCACACACTCATAAAATTGTATTTTCATTTTACTTAATGGCATTTGAAATTTACATTTCATCATAACCGATAACCGGTGGTAGTTTTGCGGTTGCATTAAAGTAATTTAAAATTTATTTTCAGCATTAATTTGCGAAATTTCTCCTAATAGGAATTTTAACCTTTTCAGTAAAGTCAATTTCAACTTTAATTTCCATTAATATTTTTTCCGTTTGGTTGGTTAGACAGACAGAATCGCAAATGATGAGCGGTAGCAAAAAAGTTTTAACTCATTTTCAATTTAAAATTTTAATGTGGAAAATTCAGAATGAAACAAAAGATGAAAAGTTTTTTTCGCAGTAATCGGATAATTGATTTATTTAAATGGCGTGGATAAACCAATGAAAGGTGAGAAATATCCGAGAGGGAAAAAGAAATTGAAAAATTTATCAATGAATATTAAATTGACTAATTAATTTGAGTCATTCGTTGATGATAAATTACAATCGTGATCCCAACAAAAGTGGACATTGTTCATCTAATGTGAACTCAAGCGATTCATGTGTGGAATTATTAATTAGGAACGTGACAGAAAAATATGCCAAATTATGTGACACATACTCCAATCATATGATGACCAGTTGTGCATCTGAAAAAAGTAATTATCTAGCTATAATAAATGATATTCAAACACTATAATTAATTATCTGAAAATGTCCACGTATCAAATATAAAAGTCCTCAGTAATTATCTCGAATAAACCATGAACAACTTTACAAACTTGTCAGTGGAAAATTTCTTAAAGTTGTAAATTTAAAGCTTAACGATTGCGAATACCAAAGGCATAAAATTACAAACGAAATCAAAGTAGATCCTAAAGGTAACGGGAAGAACTCACATAAACATATTTTACATTCTTGCCTTAGCTTTTTATATGTCAAAACCACAAAATCATAAAATGACATTTTTATAACTCAAAATTTATGTTCTCGCGTGTGTGAAAATTTTATCATGTCTGAAGAAAATTTTAGTTTCTTGTTGCTAAGTCGGTCTTGATCTCATCTTCATATCAATTTAAAATTAACAAAAATAAACTGATCATAAAACCCTGAAAAGGACAAGCTCAGGTAAAAGAAATTAAATGCTTCGTCGATTTGCTTGATAATAATTACAAAGCAAGCTTATGCTATAAAAAAAGTTTTACAACTCCCTAACGAGAACATTTACTCATACACACACCGTAATGATCATAACAAGCTCTTTATGGAGAAGGGCTCTCGACGTAACTTTAAAATTGCGTCATTATTCTCCCTTATGTATGCTTAAAGTCAGCCCATAAAATTCAGAAGCATTGAGCTTGAAAAATCCTGAATGATAGCGCTATAAAATCACCATTTACTCACTCTCGGGCTCGAGAGTTTGTGTACTGTGAACAACAATGTTGTTGTTGCCTCTGAAAATATAGAAAATTGAGGTTTTTCATACACACATAGTGAAAAGAGCATACGCGAGAGAAAAGTTCACATGGAAGGAGTGAAAAAGAGATGATTTACCATTTTTTGAAGTGGCGGTTTTATGAGATTGTGGTGGTATTTTCGGCATTGCATATTGCCACAATAATTCCACAAAATTGTTTCACAAACAAACCCTCGAATTGCAACACAAGCAATTGAGTGTAGTAAAAATGGTAAGTTTTTATGTTTCTATCGTTGATCAGAATTATTCATGCCGCATAAATAAAAATATTCGATGATTTTGCTTTTTGAAATTTTTTATTTGTTAAGATTGAAAATTAAATTTACTCAAAATAAACAAAAGTTATTGATTTATTTTTTTCCAAAGAGAACTCTTCTCCATTAGCACAAAATTGATTAGAATAAATTTGTCTTCGGATATTGAAAGCTAATTTTTCAATCCAAAGAGGTGTGGCGCGAACGAGAGAATTATTTTCACGACTCACCACTATAACGTGTCTACTTACACTTATCGCATTACTTCTTTAACCTGAATCGACGAACGAGGAGCTTATCGAAGTATCGACAGCCAGAAATCCATTTAAAACTGATATAAATAGATTTTCGAGCGGTTAATCGTCTGTTATGGGATTAGTGTGTACGTCGAAAGAGAGTAGCTTATGTTGATAACTGCGTACGATAAAATGCTGCAAGTCTATCGCTGTGAAAAACGAGTTGATTGAATGCGTGAGTAGATAAATTGATTGAAAGAACTTTGAAATGTCAGAAGTTTTTTTTTCTTCAAGGTTAGTTTAGTCTAGCTTATATGTGGAATCAGGTAGGTGCGGCTAAATTTTCAATTACCTTTAATTTGATAAAAGTTTTGCAAAATAAACTCATCAGAGGGATTGTACAAAAATTTTCAAATATTGAGATTTTTTTAAAAATTTAAAGACTATTTTGGAATATAAATTTTATAAAAATTTCGAAAAAAAAAATTTCCAAAATTTTTCTTAATTTTTTTTAAATTTTCCAAACACTAATTTGCTCATGCAAAAACAATATTTTGATATTACTCTACATCCACCTTCCATTTTCACCACCAAAGCACCCACCATTATTGATTGCATTTTAATGAACGATCGCCATAAATAACCACTCGGTTTTCAGCTTTAATTAAGCTAAATAAATTGAAAAATAAATCTTTTGCGTTCACGATTGACAACATTTGATAGCGTAATTGTTCAGTCCTCTCTTTTTCTCTCGCTCTTGATGCTCAATTGTTATGCAATTAATTTATTACTGCATTGTCGATGGCTTAATTGGTTTCGGTGAGCTATAGCCATTGTGTATTGAATGGGTTATTAAATTTTTATTGCATCTTTTTTCATGCACATTTATTTACATTCGATTTTCTGGTTGTTGTTCACTGAATTGATTCGCACAAGCGAGAATAGAATTTCCTCTACATTGTGACGCTTAATAGAAAAACTTTTTATCGTGATGACCCTCGAACGGTCAACTAAAGCTCATATCCTGAAATGTCAAATATCGTGTATCAGATGAACCAACAACAAAACTCGTCAAATTACAATTGAATTGAAATGAGTCGAATGTTATATCCTCAAACTGTCGTCAGCTCTCACCTCTATGTTGCAAAAAAAAGAAATTCTATGAACCGGAAATTATAAAATCGAACATCGATTGAAAAAGAAACGAGCATGATAGATAAATTGAAAAGCAACATCGAGAAATCCTGCGTGGGACATGAAAACCGTTGAAGCCGTAAATTTAAATAAAAGTATACTTTTTGTATACAATTGTCTATTGAAAATACGTTGAAGCCGAGATTTAAATTCTATTTGTATGAGGATTTTTTGAATTTTAACGGTAACATTTGGTCATGTCCCACGCAGGCGAGAAATATTTAACGTGTTTTTCCTCAATTTTTTCATTTCTGCATATATTGAAATGAAAAAAGTTCGACGTGATGAAAATTAAACCAAAAAATCATCCACGTCGTCGTTATGCTGCCAGCATCAGAGGGAGAAAAAAAATATTGTACCGATTAGATCCGAAAATATATTGTGCAATATTCAATGTGAAAAAAAATTATATTTTCTTATTGAATGAATTTCCTGAAACTTTTTCTCCTCAAATTATTAAATGTGAATCTTTCTTATCGATTCAGCTCCATCTTGGCGGGAGTTTTTTCTTTTTTCATATATGTGTGTGCTTTTTTTCTTTGTGAATAGCAAATATTTGGGTTGACATAGGTGAATTTTATTTTTATTTGCTCGAGAAAATCAATTTGAGAAATGTTTTTCTTTGCAGTTTTTAAAATATTAAAAATTCATCAAAACTTTCATAAATTTGCAACCCTTGAAACTGCAGTTCACTCCATCATGCTTTCAATCTCAAAGTTAGACTATGAAAATATAAATCTGATGAATGTCGGCGTCGCTTCTCGCTCAAGCTCGTCTCCAAGGTACACTTTCAAGTGAGAGCGCAAAGGTGTCTCTCACATGCATGCATTCACATAAAAATATTTATAATCGTTGTAGTTTATGGCATATTAATGCTTTCCGCAAGTCGTAGTTTAATGGCACATCAACAAGATTTTCTACATTGTGTGTGATTTTGCGGAGAATAAATTTTGAAATTGATGTACCGCAACTGCCAAATGACTTTCAATTACTTGAAAATCTTTCCTCGTGTCCTTGCTCGAAATATCTGTGTTTGAGCTTGTGAAAGACACATGGAAACGAAAATTAATTTGCGAAAATTTATCTCTCTCTCGCTGTTTATTTTTCCCTCGCGTTTTCTGTGTTTTATCAATAATCAACAGTAAAAAAGTAAACGAGTCGCTCGCGGGAGGATCTGAGGGTGTCGAAGGAAATCATAAAATATTTTACAATGCCACCATATGAGCAAATTAACACTCATAAATGATATTTTTTTGTGTCTAATTGAAAAGTGAGAACGAGCGAAATTTTATGACTTTTTAGTGTGTGCAACAGACATTGTATTTACGCTTTGCGCAGACTGCACACAGTAAATCATTTAATGAAGACACATTTCAATTTACAGTCACAGAGAATGCGAATTAAAATGACGATTGTAACATAAATATTTCTCACACCCAAACAACAACTGTGGTGAGAGTGAAAAAATCCCACTGGGATGCTCGCGTAAATCATTTTGAATGCACAACTTCATCATCATAATCATTTGTTGCTGCTCTGCCGTTCCTACAATCATAAATCTGCAAGCGATTCACTGTATGCAGTCTGCTACTGACACAATTGTCCAAGCTATTAAATAACGCCCATCGTAACCAGTGTCGTCGAGCGATGGAGATGAAAAATTTAATTTTACAAGTTTTAAAATTTTTAAATCTAAACTTTTTATTAAATTTTCTGTTCCTTGATTTTTTAATTTTTAAACGACAATTTTTGGGCATTGATATTCGATAGTGATGTATCAGACTAATAGTACTCAATAGACTACTTATTGACATCACCGCAGTGTAAGATGTGACAATTATCTGCATAGAAGGATGATAATACTCAACTTTATTAGATAAATTGAAAACACAACGAAGCATCGTGCATAATACCTTAATTGAAATGCCAACACAAAAGGAGCATCAAATAAATAATGATGCAAATAATCAGAATTCAATATCCACTTAGTGCATAGAGTTCGCCACAAAACATTAATACTGGAATTAAAATTTCTAAATGACGAAAGCACAATCTCGGGTGCAATAGTTTGTAATAAAATGTGAAAATTAAATTTGATGGCGGCAAATCCGTTTGTGATGTTAAATCCCTGTGAATCTCATTACTTTCCATAATCGCATTCATACAAATTTAAATTTTTCTCATTGAAAATATAAATTGCTACTGTTGACGTTTCACGGCTCTAAATCCGCTTAAGTATCGCGGAGTGTTGAAAAGCTTGCGGCTATTTTGAATTGAAATAACATTCTCTCACACCGACACTTACACAGAGAGCTTCTGGGATGATTTTCGCATGCTTTCATGAATTTTACATTTTCCATGAGTTGGGAGAGATTTTTTTATCATAACCCAACGATGCTCAAAGTGGATTTTTATGCAGTCAGTGTGACCAAGTGCTGCTGCAAAAAAGTATCAATTTTCAACCTCATACGAAAAAGAGAGAGTATTAAGAGGGGATTTTAAGTTGAATATCAATCGAAAAGCAAATTTGTGGAGCTTGACATGATACGAAAAAGTTGTTTTTTAAACTGACCACAGGTCTGTATACGGGTTGGATTTTACGAAAAAGTTGATAAGCTGAAAAAGTTGAAAATTTAACATTTAAAAAGGTTTTAAAATTTAAAAGAGTAAAAAAAATATCAAAAAAATTTTCCAACAGCAAAAAAATATTGTGTACGTGATAATCGGAAAAATAAAAATCACGTCGATTTTTGAAGATTTGCCTTAAGCGTTTTATTTTCGACTGTTTAATATTTAACGAATTATCATCTTGAACAAATTTATTAATCCATAATTGAGGAGACTAAAAAAATTAAAAATCCATAAAAAAATCTCAGCGCGAATGTGAAAATTATTATTTTCATCACTCTCCAGCGCGCCATTAAGTTTGTTGAGAAATTGAAAAATTTACGAGTGCTTTGCTTATGGCAATAAAAAAATGAGTTACACCAAGATGTGCAATTTGTGAATGACACAGGATTGATATCTTCATGCGATGATGATAGCAGAGCGCTCCACATCGACAAACTCAATTTATGATCATTTTCAATTTCAACACTTTCCCTCTGCTGAATCACGATGAACTTTACAATATTTCATCCACACCATCACGCTCAGTCTACAATCTTAGCTTAGTGATAAGAAGATGGATATGCAACACGTTTTTATTTGAAACTTTTGTGGCACTGCAGTGCAGGGTGAAGAATGCATTTTATTTCCATTTCAGGAGGTAAATGCTAAAGGGAAAAGTGCAAATTTATCTTATAATTTACATTTTATTTATACAAGAATATATTATTGCATCTCCACAACTGCATCGAGATTAAATTTGATATAGAGAAAAAGCATTTAAAATTTCTAATCGAAATATAATGAAATAGATTGGAAAATTATTGAAGTGCGAAAAGTTCCAACTTAACTGCTCTATTTTCTTTTCACAATGTTGCAATGTATGGATAAAATTTAAAGTTATTGTAATAAAATGAACTTAAAGGATGAAAAGACATACAGAATACTAAGAAGAGTTTTGCTTTATTTCATGGACATTCAAGAATGGTTTTGGAAGCATTTCGATGACACAGGATGACACTTTTTAATAAGGAATTAAAAGGAAGAAGTTACAACGGCAAAAATATTTTAAATTATTCTACTGACGCCATCTATCTTTCAACTTAGAATATTTTTTAAAAAATATTTAACGCTTCTTTTAAACGTGACTTATTGATTTAAAATTTTTCGTTAATGAAAAAAGAAACGTAATAGGAGCAATTAGTAATTAATTGAAATAAGCAAACGCTTGGTAAATTAGAAAAAATACATCTGGGAACAAATATCAAATAATCGAAGGAAAAAAAATTATAGACTGATAGTTTCAAATTCAACTAGAAATTTTTCTTAAATTTTAAACAATTTCACTCAAAAAAAATTAAGATTTTAATAAAATTTATTCAATTTTTCTTCATTTTAAAATTGATGCAATTTTAATAATTCTAAACTTTTATTCCAAAGCCACTCAGCTAGCTCATCGTCTAAAGCTTCTTTTGATGGAATTTTTTCTATGCAATCGGAAAAATATTTTCCAGTAACTTTTTCCAGTTCTGGATCAACGGCTAATCTAATTTGTGTTTGAACACCTTCCCTTGGAGTTTTCACAAAAAGTTTACAAATTAATTTATACAGAAAAATAACTGTCTTAGGCAAATGTCTAATGATATCAGTGTAAACTACTCCAGGATGACAGCTATTGACAATTACACCCGAACCTTTTAGATAATTAGATAATTTTCTTGTGAAAAGATTATTTGCTAATTTTGTATTGAAATAAACAGAAAACATCTTGTATGACTTTTCACTCATAAAATCATCACGATTAAGTTTAGCCCATGCATGACCGATTGATGAGAGAACAACGACTCTGCTGGGAGCACTTTTCTTAAGCACATCAAGAAGCAAATGTGTTAAATAAAAATGACCGAGATGATTGACGCTCATGTGCATTTCGAATCCATCCGAAGTTAATAACCTTGGTCCACCCATCATTCCTGCATTATTTATTAAAACATCAAGTCGAGTTTCAAGTAAATTAAATTTTTTCACAAATTCTCTAATTGATTCCAATGAAGCTAGATCGAGCTGTATGAAATGGACATTTTCGCTTCCACTTTGCTTTTTAATTTTAATCAATGCATTTTCTCCACGTTTTTTATCTCGACATGCGATGTAAATTTTTCCTCCACGTTTTGCTAAATCAATCGCATTTTCAAAACCAAGACCTGTGTTGGCTCCAGTGATGATCACAATTTTACCATCAATTCGAGTGTCCTTTGTGTACTTTGACCCGCAGAAATATTTTCGCAAGAAATAGAAAAAAGTTGAAATACCCAAAAATATTGCAATAAATTTTTCCATTTTAAATTTTATGTCAGCTCTCGAGAACATCCGCTGAAAGACTAAAATTAATTGTATGTTAAAAAATTGAAAGATAAACACAGGTGCAGTTTTATTTCAGAAAAGTAATGAAAATTAGGAGAATAAAGAATTGAACGAACTAATTACAGCCCAACTAAGTTCGCACTTTTATTCCACAACCATTCGGCTGTTTCTTCATCTTTTGTTACACCAAATGCTTTTAACTCTTTGCACTTGTCGAAATATTTTCCGCTTACTTTTTCCAATTCAGGATCAATTGCAACAGTGATTGGAGTTTGTGCGGCTTCTTTAGGTGTTCGAATTCCTGGGAGAAAAACTAGCAACAAAAGAATGTACTCAAAAATATTTGTGTGACGATGTAATTCAGTTTTAGCGGCACCAGGACGAACTGCATTCGAGGTCACTCCAGTCCCTTCTAATTTTTTACTCAAAGCATTACTGAATAAGACATTCGCTAGTTTACTGTTTGCATAAGCTTGTCTTCTTCCATAGCTTTTTTCACTCAGTAAATTGTCACGTTCAATTTTGCCCATAGCATGAACAATCGAAACATTGTTGAGGATGCGACTTGGTGCTGATTTTTTAAGTAAGTCAAGAAGAAGATTTGTCAGCAAAAAATGTCCGAGATGATTGACGCCCATCTGCATTTCAAATCCATCTTTAGTAAATTGTTTTGGAATGTTGAAAATTCCTGCGTTATTAATTAAAATATCAAGACGATTTTCTAGTTCATGAAATCTTTTTGAAAACTCTCGAACTGAATCCAAAGAAGCTAAATCAAGTTGCAAGAAATAAACATTTTCGCTTCCACTTCTTTCCTTAATTTTTATTAGTGCATTTTCAGCCCTCTGTTTATCGCGACATGCGAGATAAATTTTTCCACCACGTGATGCAAGATCGACAGCTGTTTCGAATCCGATTCCGGTGTTAGCACCTGTTTGAAGAGAAATTTGCAGAATATTTATTAAATTAAATCTAAGCAACTTATTAAAAATTTATGAAATTAAATCTCAATACTTTAAGACTTAGTCATTTATGGCTATCAATATTATCAACGACTACTAGGTAGCAACTAGCACATGACTTTAAATTTTCTGCTGTTTTTTTTTCAAAATTAAATGCACCTGTTATAATAACAACTTTTCCATCGATTCTCGTATCCTTTCTGTATTTTGAGCCACAATTGTAGTGTCTAATAAAAAATCAAAATTTTACTCAGTTAATGAAGTTGCAAGATTTTGTTAAAATTACCTCAGCAAAAAGAAAAGCACAATTACTGTCAAAACTGAACCGACAATAATTGAAATTAAAATTCCTGTTTCCATTTTTTAATTTTTAATCTGCTTTTTTAATTTTTTCAAAACTATTTTAATTTTGAGCAATTCTATTTTGAGTCAATATCGGTAGAATAAAACTTTAAGAATGAGCGGCTTCTGTTCTCTCAAGGTCTTTATAACGCGTTACCTCTTCACTCCACCACGCTTTACATTTCAAATACATTATTACAAATTACATCATTATCCATCAATAATTTAAGCTGTGCACAGCTGTGTGGGTAAGCACTTCAATAATTACTTCAGACTGGAAATAATAATTTTTATTTATTTTGGTGAGTAAAAAAATTTGAATCTTTTATTTAATTTTGTTAGAAGGAAAAATTCAGAGTTGCGGTCCCTCTACCGAGACAGAAACTTCTATGTACTCATTCATTTATTAAAAATTTACTACAAAGTCGGAAGTAAAGAATCTAAGATGTCAAAGGGCATTAAAATTGGAATTATTGGTGGTACAGGACTGGATAACAATCCAGAATTGATTGAGGGAAGAAAGGTTTCAATTATAAGCACAAACTATGGCTCAGTTGAGCTGATTGAAGGAAAAATTCGAGGAGTGGAATGTGTAAGAAAATTTTTAATTTTAACTTTAAGCACGTGGTGATAATTTTAAATATATGTGACAATAGGTCCTCCTCGCTCGTCATGGAAAAAGTCACTCGCTCATGCCAACAAACGTTAACTATCGAGCAAATATCATGGCTCTGAAAATATTAAATTGTACTCATGTCATCGCAACAACAGCGACAGGCAAGTGAAACATGATCTCATACTTAAAAATATTTTTGAACTCTTTAGTTGTAGATTAAATTTCTGAATAGTAAAGTGATAACAAGATTTTTCTTGTTGACAATTTATTGTAGTCCAGCTATATGAGTTCAAAAAAATAAGCTTTAGATATCATAAAAAGAAGCTCTAACAAATATTTAAATTACACTTTTTAATCAAACTATTTTGTAGGTTCCCTTAGAGAACAAATTAAACCGGGATCGATTGTGATTTTGGATGACTTCATTGACCGCACGAAAAGTCGAGTTAATACTTTCTACGATGGAAGCGAGCAGAGTGACGTTGGTGTTTGTCACCTTCCGATGTGCCCAGCTTTCGATGAACGAACACGACAGGTGGTTATTTCAACAGCAAAAGAGATAGGCATTGAAGTTTTCGAGAAGGGAGTTGTTGTCTGCATAGAAGGACCAAGATTCTCAACCAAAGCCGAATCAAATCTCTATAGATCGTGGGGTGGCGATCTTGTGAATATGACAATTTGTCCCGAGTCAATTTTAGCCAAAGAAAAGGGTTTGCTGTACACTTCGATTGCAATTGCTACTGATTATGACTGCTGGAAAATGGGTGAAACAATGGAGGGAGCTGTGTGCGTTGAGGAAGTTATGGCAACATTCAAGAAAAATGTTGAAAAAGTAACAAAACTTTTGCTCGCAGTCGTGCCCAATATTCAAAAACTCGACTGGACCGATACCATTTCTGAGTTGAATGCTGTCGTTAATGGTTCAATCATGTTGCCCAATCAATACAGCAAATAAGCACATCTTTAAATATGATTTTTTGAATGCACGTACTTTTACTTTAACATTTTTGACCTATGTGTAAAGTCATTTAAGAAACTTTTTAATTTTCTGCATTTATTCAACAAATTTATGATTGCACAGACAAAAAAGAATAAAAATAAAGTTTATAATTTTTAAAAACCACTTTATGTAATTTTATTTGAAAAAATTAATTGCAGTTTTAAATTATTTTTTGTGTCCAAGAGCACTCTTTAAAAATTCTTCTTTACATTTGACAAAAATAATTCTTGGCGATAAGAACCAGTTATTGTTATACACAATACACGGAGTAAAATTTATCTCATACCCAAAGATAAAAGGAGTGAGTAAGATTTCGATGGTGTTTTGAAATGTTTTTTGTTGCTATTAATTTGCTTACCTCAATTAATAAAAAGATGTTGCAAAAATCACGAAATATGTGAAATTATTTTCCATACGGAAAAAGTGCTCGGTCTTAACACGAGAAAGAATCGAAAATGATTTTGTGTTAGGCTTAAGAATGGCTTTTTATTTAGTTTTGATCATGTATTGTCGACTTAAAATTCTGTGTGTAGACAAGTTTTACAAAACTTAATTAATTAGTGTTACTTTTTGTGAAAAAACATTATTTAACAAATTTTAATAAAAGAAAATAAATAAATTTTTGACACTTTTTATCCATCAACTAACTTTAAGCTCTCATTCCAAAACCACTCGGCAAGATCATCATCTAAAGCTTCTCTTGAAGCTTTCTTTTCCACGCAATCACTAAAATATTTTCCTGTAATTTTTTCCAAGTCAGGATCAACTGCCAATTTGATTTGAGTTTGAGCACCTTCATGAACATTTTTGTATATAAAAAAGAACAGAGTTGTAGTTATGAAGTGAAAAATTGGTGTGTGACGTCCAACTTCAGTTTGCACGAATCCAGGATGTAAACTGTTGACTGTTACTTCAGTTCCCTCCAGCTGTTTCGCTAAATATCTTCCATGCAACACGTTAGCTAGTTTAGAATTCGCGTAACCTTTAAATTTGCTATACGATTTCTCCAACATTAAGTCATCTCTTAAGTTTGAACCCTGATAGTGCATTTCTGAAGAGACAATCACTATCCTACTTGGCGATGAAGCTTTTAATAAATCAAGCAATAAATTTGTGAGTAAAAAATGACCCAAATGATTAACGCCCATGTGAGTCTCGAATCCATCCTTTGTTACTGATTTTTGAACTCCAAAAAGACCTGCATTATTAATTAAAATGTCAAGTCTACTTTCGAGTTCATGGAATTTTTTTGAAAATTCTCGAACTGAATCTAAGCTCGAAAGATCAAGTGGTATGAAATGGACATTTTTGCTTTCACTTCTTTTTTTAATTTCAATCAGAGCATTTTCAGCCCTCTGCCTATCTCGGCATGCGATATAAATTTTTCCGCCACGCTTCGCCAAATCAATAGCAGTTTCGAGTCCCAGACCGGTGTTCCCTCCTAGATAAAATAAGCTCGATAAAAGGGTTTTTGAAAAACAATAATTGCAATTCATGTACCTGTTATTATCACCACCTTTCCGTCAATGCGTGTATTTTTTGTAAACTTTGCACCACAGAAATATCGTCTTTAAAAAAAGACGAAATTTGAAAATTAATTGAAAATGTTTGATAAAAATTATTTTGCATAAAAATTATGAAATTTACATATTTTTTGTCACATTAAAAACCAATTACTTAATTACCTCAGAAGATAAAATCCCACAGGAATTCCTAAACCAATAGTGATCCACTTTTCCATTTTCAAACTTTAATAAAGAGAAAAATATATTAGTGACCGCCCGCAAATAAATCTCACACTTGACTGAATTAAACTGAACACATGTATTTTATTTTATCAACACATTATTTAGTGTTGGTTGTTATACAAACATGAGAAGATTTTTAAGTTTATATGTATGAGTTGCTAATTTTTATTTATGTTTAGCAATATTTATTAATTGATTCAAAGAAATTTTAAACTAATTACTTTTAACAAGTTCCAAACTTTTATTCCAAAGCCACTCAGCTAGCTCATCGTCTAAAGCTTCATTACTAGGTTTTTTCTCCTCACAATCATCAAAAAATTTTCCTGTAACTTTCTCTAAGTTGGGATCGCATGCCAACTTTATTTGAGTTTGAACACCTTCATTTAATGTTTTGCATTTATAAAACATGGCAACTGTCATAATAGAAAAAAGAATTGGTGTATGACGTCCAACTTCAGTATTCACGAATCCAGGATGTAAACTGTTGACTGTTACTCCGGTTCCCTCCAGCTGTTTCGCTAAATATCTTCCATGCAACACATTAGCAAGTTTAGAATTTGAATAAGCTTTAAATTTGCTGTAGGACTTTTCAAGCATAAAATCATCTTTTGAGATTGATCCACTAGAATGCATGTCGGAAGATACGATTATGATTCTACTTGGCGCTGAAGCTTTTAATAAATCAAGCAATAAATTTGTGAGTAAAAAATGGCCCAAATGATTGACGCCCATGTGAGTCTCGAATCCATCTTTTGTTACTGATTTTTGAACGCCAAAAACTCCCGCATTATTAATTAAAATGTCAAGTCTACTTTCAAGGTCATGAAATTTTTTGGAAAATTCTCGAACTGAATCTAAGCTCGACAGATCAAGTTCAATAATATGAATATTGTCACTTCCAGTTCGTTTCCATATTTCAATCAATGCATTTTCAGCACGAATTTTATCTCGACATGCGATATAAATTTTCCCGCCACGCTTCGCTAGTTCAACAGCAGTTTCGAGTCCAAGACCGGTGTTCCCTCCTAGATAAGATAATTTTTATTACATTGCATACAATCACTTTTGTTTTGTTCACTACCTGTTATTACAACCACTTTACCATCAATCCGTGTGTTTTCAGTGTATTTTGCTCCACAGAAATGACGCCTAATATAAATATTATCAACAAATTAATACAAATTAGTTTTTGTCATTTTATTTTTAATCCAAAAATATTAAACCTTAACATAAAGACAGCTAAAGGCACTCCTAAACCAAGTACAATTTTTCTTTCCATTAGAACTTTTTCTTATTTTAATAAAAATTGATTGTAACCACTCGCAGCGAAAGCTATCACTTAACTGAACAGACTCGCATCTTAATTGAGTGTGTTTGTGATTTTTTCACTTTCAAAAAAATTGTGACTGTTTATGTTTAAGTAATGGTGATGTATGTTGATAATCAAAATAAATATTTAAAAAAGTACAAAACGCTTAAAACCTTTAAATGCGTGATAATGAGGAGTTAAAATATCAATGAAATAATTTAATATCAAATTTAAAATCCAACGAGCATTTCGCTTCGATTCCAAAGCCATTCAGCTGTGCCATCATCTTGAGCGGCACGTGTTGGAGTTTTTTGACTGCAATCCTTAAAGTATTTTCCGGTCACATGTTCTAAGTCGGGGTCCAATGCGAGCATTATTTGAGTCTGTGCACCCTCAATTGGAGTCTTAAAGAACGGTCTAAAGAATGGTATGAAGCATTGCTGAATGAATTTGCCGCTGTGTCGACCCAGTTCTGTGTTTACAACTCCAGGATGGCAGCTGTTCACTATAACACCAGTTCCTTCGAGACGCTTTCCAAGTTCTCTTGCGAACAAAATATTCGCCAATTTACTTTGACCATACGCCTTATATTTACTGTAATTTTTTTCACTCATCAAATCTTCGCGATTAATGCTTCCCCATTTGTGTGCTTCTGATGAGACAACAACAATTCTGCTCGGCGATGATTGCTTCAACAAGTCGAGTAATAAATTTGTGAGTAAAAAGTGACCGAGATGATTAACTCCAAGCTGCATTTCAAAGCCATCTTCGGTAGACAATTTCGGGCACATCATTATGCCGGCATTACAAATTAAAATGTGTAAATAATGTTCAAGCTCATGAAATCTGAAAGAATTTTTAATTAGATATTTTTTTAATTAGGAAATCTTTTATGTATACTTCTTTGAGAATTGCCTTATGCTTTCGAGTGATGCGAGGTCAAGTTGTAAGAAATAAACTTTATCGCTTCCACTCTTCGATTTGATTTCTTTAAGCGCCTCTTCACCACGTTGTACGTCTCGACATGCAATGTAAACTTTTCCACCCCGCGATGCCAAATCAATTGCCGTCTCCTTTCCGATACCTAAGACAACATTTTATTAGTTAAGCAGTAAATTTATTTTTAGATAAATTTCTTACCCGTATTTGCTCCGCTAATCACAACAACTTTATCGGTGATTTTTGTGGCTTTCGTGTATTTCGCTCTTCGAATATAAATTCTGAAAAATGACAACTCAATGAGTTTAAATAACTGTAAATATTTTTATTGAGTATTTTACTCACTTGAGAAGAAATAAAAGTAATCCGATGCCAAGTAAGACTGATAACACAATAATCAATGTAAGCCACCACTCCATTTTAAATTTGAGAATTTATAATTAGAAAAAATTAAAAAATTGACATCGAGAACGATGAAAAAGGTCTTTACTTATTAAGTAATGTCCAACTACTGAACGAGAAAGATATTTTTCTTGCATGGTGTTAGAGTTTTTCAATCATATGTTCTCGAATACAGAAAGCTTTATATGTACATAAAATTTGTTTCGTATACTGCATGGTGTATTAGTGTATGATGAACATTCTTAAAACATCAAGCTTACAGAGCGTGAAGATGAAATAAAAAAAGTTTTAAAAAAGAATTGAGAATTAGAAACATCAAATATTTTTAAGGGCCGCTTTTTTATCCTTGAAAATATTTGTGACAGATGGTCATTGACATTTAATAAATTTTTGAACATCCACATTTTCCCATAAACCTTAAATCGTTGTCATGAAATTATTTTCAACTCTTTCCGCTGTTGAGTTTCACGTGAAAATATAAACCATGATGTACGTCAATAATTTTACATGAGCGTCGATTGAAAAATGATAAAGTACATGACATGCCGTAAAATTAATGATTTATTCATGCGATTATTAAATATCAATACAATCTAAACATTTACATCAGAAAAAAAGGAAATTATGAGAAGGGTCACACAGCGGCATTCAGGCGTGCTATTCTTAGCTTTTCAATACCAGAAAAAAAAATTAATTCCGATTTATGTTGGGTTCACCAAAATTTCGCTTTTGTTCCAGAGCCACTCTGCGGTTTCTTGATTACGCGCTTGACGCGACATTGATGTTTCTCGGCAATCAGCAAAATATTTACCACTGACTTTTTCCAAGTCAGGATCAACTGCTAACCTTATTTGAGTTTGTGCGCCTTCGAAAAGAATTTTGAATTGATTAATAATTAAATTCAAACGTGTTGAGGGATGGAATAAATTATCAAAAATATTACCTTCAAATGGAGTTTTTACGAAAGGCTTCACGAATGGATCGAGACAATATTTTCGAAATGTTGGATTAATCAAGTACCTTCCAAGTTCAGTGTCGACAATACCTTTTGTGATTTTATGATAATTTATAATTTTTTAAAAAAATCTTTTTAAAGTTACCTGGATGACATGCATTTGCAGTGACTCCAGTTCCTTCAAGTCTCTTTACCAATCCTTGCACGAATAAAATATTTGCGAGTTTGCTTTGTGAGTATGCCTTAAACTTGTTGTAAGATTTCTCAGACAGTAAATCTTCTTTGTCTATGTCTGAAGCAAAATGAGCTGAAGAGCTTACAACTACGATTCGGCTCGATGATGCCGCTTTAATTAAATCAAGAAGAAGATTTGTGAGCAAAAAATGACCGAGATGATTCACGCCTATAAAAATGAGTTTATCAATGAAATTTACAAAACTATTTGACAATGTTCAAACCCAATTGCATTTCAAATCCATCCTGAGTTGTTGCATAGGGTATCGTCATTACACCGGCATTGCAGATTAAGATGTGTAGCTGACTCTCTAGTTCATGAAACCTAATAAAATTTAATATTATCGAATTCGAGTGAGAATCAAAATTTTTAAATTTTACTTCCTGGAAAATTCCCTAATTGATGCCATGCTAGCAAGATCGAGTTGCATAAAATAAACTTCATCACTTCCGCTTCTCTGAATTATTTCTTTAAGCGCCTTTTCACCACGATGGACATCTCGGCATGCGATGTAAATTTTTCCACCCCTCTGTGCGAGGTCAATGGCTGTTTCCTTCCCTATACCTATTTTTACATAATTTTAATTAATAAATTTTGCAGGCGTTTGATTTGTCACCTGTATTTGCGCCCGTAATTATAGCAACTTTATCGTTGATTTTATTCGTCTTTGAATATCTTCCCCTCCGACTGTACAGTCTTCATTAAAAAATGATAGATAAGTAAAAATTTAAAAATTTACTTGAAAATTTCAAATATTTTACTTACTTTAAGATGTAGAGTAAAAAAATAAATAAAATAAACGCGGAGAACGTAATAATTAATATCAACCACCAATCCATGATTTTTTTGAAGTTGATAAAATTTTATTAGCTAATATTAGAAGCGATTTCCTTCAAGTGCGTCCAGGTCAAACAAAGTTCTCATAAACACTAATTTTTTGGTCAAGAATGGACAAGTGGTCTAATAAATTAAATTACATCATTAGTTCTTTTGCTTGTGTGTTCAAAGAGAGCCTCGACACGCGCGTATTTCGAAAACATTGTCAGAACTTTAAAACTTTCTATGCCTATGGGGAAAATGAAGACTTTTAATTCATCAAAGGAAATTTTTACGCCTGAAAATTCAATAAGTCTAAAATCGATGAAAAGAAATTAAAAATTTAGGACTTATCATAAGAAAGTTCAACTTTTAAAATTTTTATAGATGCATTGGACGTTGGAAAATGATATTAATTTTAAAAGTCTCACAATCTTTAATTTTTGAATATTTCGCGCGTAGTCATTCTGTAACGTACTTTTTTAAAAACTGAAACTCAACCCTGGCCAATCTCACTGAACAAACCCGAAAAATTCAAAACAGACGCTTGAAAACAAAAATAAATTTTTTGAATTAAAAGGTTTTAATTATATTTTCTACAATTTAAAACATGGCAACTAAAGGTGAGCAAAACTTAAAACTCCATCAAATTAAAAGCAACAAAAAATTTGCAATAACAATGCTAGCGGACAAAAAAATATTTTCAAATAAAATAAATTAATTTTACAGGAAAACAGCTGCCGGTGAAGGAAGAACAGGCTGATCGGGAAACTTTAATTAAAGCCCTCGAAGAGAATCTTAAAGCGGTTGTTGAAAATGAAGAAGAGCCGGCTGATTTGCTTGAAGAAGACGAAGAAGAATCGAGACCCGAGGATGAACAAGAGGAAGATGATGACATGGATGAAGATTTCATTGAACAGCCGATAAAGAAAGAACCGAAATCATTTAAAACTGTTAAGCATTCGTCACATCGAAACGAACCTCAGGGCCCTCAACCCGCTTCATATATTATGAAACTCTTTGATCGAAGTGTAAATCTTGCTCAATTCGAAGAAGACACTCCGCTGTATCCACTCTGCCGTGCTTGGATGAAAAATCAGCCTCGAACTCAAATCATACGACCCGATAAAACTGTGAGTGATGATCCATTGGATAATATTCAGGAGGCTCAAGACGGAGATGTAGTTGAAATGCCAAAAGTACGCATTCGTAAGGGCAAAAATCCAGCTCGCTCTGAGGTACGAATTAATAAAAAAGACTTTGATAAGCAAATTGACGTGGAAGTGTGGACCAAAGAAAAACTGCTCGACGAACATCGAGTGCATTGGCAAAGCGAGAAAGAGAGACACATTAAGAATTCAAGGATGTTCGAGGAAAAACACTTTGCCGCGAATCTAGAGCTTATTGAGTCGTTGATAAAGGAAAGCGAGGAATAATTTCATTACAATCTTACCGTCTCTTTTACAAAAGTGTGAACATTTTTTCATATTTTTTATTTTCTGTCCTTCATCCCAAAAGTGATTAGAAAATTTAATAAAATAAAATTAGGGCAAGAAAATTAGATTTTCATATTTCTTTTAAAATTATTGATGTTCTTGATATTTTTAGCAATTATCGAAGAAATTTTCCATACAAATCAAGATGTGGCATTCATATCACGTTTGATGACATTAGAGATTTTTTTCTTCATTTCATATCCACACGCGTGTTCTTATTTACAGCCACGTGATTCGAGTTCATTTAAAAATATTTTTTATCGAATTAAAAAAAATTTATGATAAAAATATGCTTAGTAAATGAATTATAATTATTGACTTGAGCTGAAAAATAAATGCGTAAATATTCACAAACTAATTAGTTCTCCAATTAATTTTCTAGATTCTTCCTCGCGGAAATTAATATTTTTTTAAAAAATATTTTGGAATGTTTGAGAGCATTTTAGAATTGAGTTTTGTAGGGATTTAATAAAATTTAATTGTTTTTTGAACATTTCACGCGAGTGAAAAAAGTCTCGAGGTAAAAAATAATATTTAAAAATTTTGAGGTTGACACTGCGTGAGATATCAAAACCGTTGGGGACGAAATTTAAATTTTTATTTGTATGAGGATTTTTGATTTTTAACGGTAAAATTAAGACATGTCCCTGGCAGGTTTTGAGTTCTTTTGGGTTTTACGGTTTGTTGTTATTTACAGTTTCAAAAAAATATTTAAAATATTTAAAAAAATTATAATTGAGGAGTAATTGATAAAAGAAAATCAATAAGTAAAGATCAACCTAAGGAGAGAAGTCAATTGAAGACACTAAAAATAAATTTAAGTCGCACATCTGTAAAAATATTGAGAAAATCAAAAAACTTCAAAATGGTTAGTAAAATTTCTGTCTATTAATTATAATTTTAATCGATTTAAATCACTAGATCTCACTTCCAGTACTGTATCTTACTTTCAGCTATGGTTTTCAACTGGATCTTAGTTCCAGAAATTAATTTTCATCTCACTCACCATTTTTTAACTATCGATCATCTTAATATTCTTTAATTCACTATCATTTCAGTCTGTAACACTAAACACCGATGTCGGCGAAATTAAAGTCGAAATATTTTGTGAGGACACGCCAAAAGCTGCTTATAATTTTCTCGCTCTCTGCGCTTCTGGTTATTACAATGGATGTGCGTTCATTAGAAACATCAAAGGTTTTATTGTACAAACGGGCGACCCAACAAACACCGGCAAAGGTGGGAAATCAATCTGGAATGAGAAATTCGATGATGAATTCAAAGATAATTTAAAGCATTCTGAAAGAGGATTCCTTAGTTTTGCCAACTCTGGTCCGAATTCTAATCAATCACAATTTTTCTTCACTTATTCACCTCAAGCAGCATTGGATCTAAAATATACAGTGTTTGGCAAGGTAATTGATGGCTTCAAGGCACTCGATGAGCTCGAAAAATTACCAGTTAATGTTAAAAATTATCGACCACTCGTTGAGAAGAAAATTAATTATGTCACAATTCATGCAAATCCACTCGCTTGAGAAATGAAATAAAATTACTTTTAATTTTAAAATCCATTGTAATCATTGAACTAGGTTTTAATTGTAGAATAGAACTGATTAATTTTCATGTTAATTGAAATTAAAAAAATTCAATTCAAGAACGAGGATTCAAATTTGACAAACAAAACATCATTCACTGAAAATGTTTACTTTAAATTAAATCTCGTTCATGCGTTCTGCTTTACAAAGAAAAAAAATTGGCATACAGAAAAAACATCGTGTATGGTTTCTGCAGTTTATTGAATTCAAATTTATCTCTTGAGTGGGTTTGTCATCCCCTACGACATCATTTGCAGAAAACTTCTATTTTCAATCCAGTTCAAAACAATCAATTCGTAGGTGGAACTTAGTCGTGGGGTTTTTCTTTAAGTGCATGTCTTGTGTGTCTATAACACGTGATGAGCTTGTAACTAGATATTCATGTGCATCCTATCATCAATTATATCGATGAGCAAGATGCTCTCTGTTATACAACAAAATTGATAAATATTCGTCATGTCCTCGTGATGCGCTGAATGTGCTGTAATTAAAAGGTCTCAAATTTCTTTAAGGCAGAATCTCACGTTTCATTTTGTCTAAAATTTATTTGGCCTCATTTTCATGCAAAATTTATGTTCTCAAATTTTTTTTAAGGTTTCTTAGTACATTTAATATTTAATTACTAATTATTTTTGCGCTGAAATTTAGTTAAATTTTAATGACGTCATCATCTCTCTCGTCATCATTCCTTTTTTATCTCAAAAATGTTTTTTTTATAAAATGTGAAATATTTTTTTAGTTAAGAAATTTAACAATATCTGTCTGGTCCATGTTTTCTCATGTTATTTATGCAATTTTGGAATTGATTTAAATAATTTAAATTTGATTTGACTAAGCCAGCAGTCCAAAGCAATTTTTTAAAAACAAAATTTGTTATAATAGAACAAATGCATTTTAAATTTCCATTAAAATAATTTTTAATCACTAAACAAGCTTAAATAATAAATAATATGAAATATTACTTAAAACTCTATTTGAACTGGTAAATGTTGTGGATTTGGCAAACTTATACAATCATCTAAGTCACACAATGCCTCGTTATAATCCGTAAATGCTTTTCTTTTTGGAGAAAAATTGCATAAAAATTCGTTCGACTTTTCTTATCAGCATTTACAAAATGTACAAATTTTTATAAAGTCTTTTCCTGATGCACCCGCTTTGCTTTGAAAAATTCTCATTTTGGCAAAAAAAATTTACTAATTTCAGCTTATCTAGGACTTTTTTGTATTTTCTCTACCCACACTCATCACATCACATCACACATGTGTGCCAAGGTAAAAGAAATAAAAACCCTTATTTATATAAGCTTTTCACATCATCATTATCATTATCATGTCGATGTCAAGAATGAAATTTGATCTTTTCTAGAAACATTTTTTAGCTCGCAAAAATCTTAATTTCTTATTAAATTTCAAAAAAAAAGTATTCAAGTTAAACTACGACGGCATATGGCCAGATTAAAGTTACGATTATCGCTGATTATGATACCGTGCACGAGTGTCGCTTGAGCGAAAACTTTGACGCCTGTGATGTGGAAAAGGATGGAAGAGACTTTCGACGTCGCTGTACGGCGGGGCTTAAATTATATCTGATGTTTGCCTGTGAGAGGAGCTCTTTAAATACACACAATATGTTAATGTTGTTCTTTGCCGAGCACTCAATATAACCGCACTCCCATTCAAACCTCACGATTGACTCTTTAATGTCGGTGCGGCATTGTTGAAGCTCATGTGCCAAGTCAATTTTGTTGCAGCACACGACAATTGGAATTTTCGGTCCACGCTTTCGAATGATCTGTAGGAGAGAAATTTGAGACGGTTAGTAACGAAGAAAATTTTATTGAGACTCGTTAAATGGCAAAACGTGGAATTAAAATTGTTTTTACTTAAAAGCTTTTTCTTGATGGCCAGAAGCTCGTTTTTATGGCACGCGATCACCAAGGAATTTACTTCTATTACAATGCAAATTCTTTTCATTAAATTCTTCTCATACCTTCTCTCTAAGACGCACAATTTCCTCCCAAGAGTCTTCGCTGTCGATGCTGAATACTAAAATAAATGCATTCGAGGTAGCAATTGAGAGCGCCTGCATTGCTGGAAATTGAAATGCACCGCTCGTGTCCAAGATGTCCAAGGTTAAGGAACTGCCATCCGGTAAATCATATTCGCCTCGATGAAGCTCCTCAACTGTCTGTCGATATCGACTGTTAAATTTATCGTAGAGAAATTGTGAAATGATTTGAGTCTTTCCGGTGAACGCTTGGCCCATTATAACGACTCGATGCTTGAAGTGAATATTTGCCTTTCCTCCACCTGATTGAACACGTGCGAAAAAAAAGAGATAATAAAAATTTATGTTAGGCTTTGTTCGACTTTCAATGTCGCATTAAAATGTTTGCGGTTATATGAAATTTCGCAGAACGATTCCAAATTCAAAAGGATTTCATGAAGCCAATAAACTTATTTGATACTTAAGAATTTAAACAACCTCAGGCAAAAACCATAACATTGAATTTGACATTTTATTCTAGAAATATCAAAAAATTTAAAAGCAAATTTTGTTATGGTTTTATAATTTTTTTTTGATGTTTCGAGAATAAAAATTTGAATAAATTTGCAATACTCACTTCCACTTGTAAATGCGCCGCTATCCGAAGTGGTCGATGGTCTCGATGCTTGTGTCAATGATACATGACCCTGTTGCTTATGTCCTCGATGTTTATTTGTTCGAAGAGGCGAGAGAATCCTTAGACTGCTTAAAGGGTACTCTGAAAAGTGTGTGGTCACTCCACCACCTGACAAATCCTCTGCAACTGTTGAACTGAACATGCTAAGAAAAAAAAGAATAATGTAATAATTATAATTAGTCGAGAGTTGCTTTCAGTCATTGCACAGTTCACTTGAATCCCTCAACTAAAACATGTATGTCAATTTTCAATCAAATCTTGCGGCGGCAATAGTTGTGTGCTTAATGCATTTACGTTGTTCAAAAATCTATTATCAACTTCCATGGAAACTCTTTCACTGCATGGCATGAATTTAACATAGAAAAATATTTAATGCCCGTGGAGATTTGCTTGATGGCTCGCTTAGAAGTCAGAAACTATTGCAGATGTTTTTAACAAACTGCGACATACATTTTCCCACGAAGCCATATTTTTTCCTCATTTTATTTATCGTTGCTAAATTCCATTGTTATCATAATTGATAACTAGAAAATTAATTTGGACATTCAATCGTATCAAAAAGCTATTAGAGATGTTATCAATATTATTAGATTATTTTGCAAACAAACAAACAACAGAAATCGATGTGCTTTATATTATGTATGAAAAATTGATGCCGGTTTCCACGTGAAAAAGTGAAAAAAAAAATTAATAAATCTTCGTAGACAAATTTCCCAATTATATTCAACGTGCGTCCTTAGCCTTAGACTTTTTTACTTCAAATAATTAACTTATTTATCTTCAAGAGTTTATTTTTCGAAAGCTCTTCAGCTTCATTAAAATCGCATACAATAACATTCATCGTGAATGATTGAAAAATTTCATTTAAATTTCATTTTGTTAACAAAAAAGGCTTTATTGATTCTCTTGAATCACTTTCAAAATTGAATGCGACATTGACTTCAAACCCAGAAGAGGATTTTTAGAGAAGATTTTGTAATAAAAACGATCCTCCCGAGTATTTTATTGTCTTCAAGTACTGCGTACGTATTTCGATTTTATAGAATTTAAAAAAAAGCTTTAAGGAAGCTTTCGGCTAAAATAATGACTGAACACCCATGTCTTAACCCAACGATTCACGGATGATTGCTTCTACGTCTTATCCTTAGAGTATAATCAAACAAAAAATTAGATTTTTTTACATTTTCTTTGTGACATTTACTGTAATGAAGCGCTTTTTAGAGATGAATAGCGCGTAGACAAATTTCCCAATTATATTCAACGTGCGTCCTTGGCCTTAGACTTTTTTACTTCAAATAATTCACTTATTTATCTTCAAGAGTTTATTTTTCGAAAGCTTTTCAGCTTCATTAAAATCGCATACAATAACATTCATCGTGAATGATTGAAAAATTTCATTTAAATTTCATTTTGTTAACAAAAAAGGCTTTATTTGATTCTCTTGAATTACTTTCAAAATTGAATGCGACATTGACTTCAAACCCAGAAGAGGATTTTTAGAGAAGATTTTATAATAAAAACGATCCTACCGAGTATTTTATTGTCTTCAAGTACTGCGTACGTATTTCGATTTTATAGAATTTAAAAAAAGCTTTAAGGAAGCATTCGGCTAAAATAATGACTGAACACCCATGTCTTAACCCAACGATTCACGGATGATTGCTTCTACGTCTTATCCTTAGAGTATAATTAAACAAAAAATTAGATTTTTTTACATTTTCTTTGTGACATTTGCTGTAATGAAGCGCTTTTTAGAGATGAATAGCGCGCTATAAATTTTAAAGAACATTATTACGAGTGCAATGACATTATGTCTTTAAGAACTTCCAGGTAACAGACAATTTAATAAAGAATTTTTTAAGTTCTCGAACTTCCGGCGTCATGAAGCATTTGAAAAAGCTCTTCGCAAAAAATACTCGAGAAAATTAATTTCTTAAACTTTTTCAATCAATCATTTTTCTTTGTAGCCTGGATCCGACGGCGCATATTTAAAAAATGAAATTTTTTGAACTCGATTTTGGGTTAACCACAAAAATTGCCAAAAGTTTTGAGACGATGAGATCAAAGAAAATTTTTGCCACAAAATCAAAGAACTTTCACGAAAGACGTTTTTAAGACATTTGAAATTTTTTTTAATGAAACTAAAAAATTTACCCAATTTACTGGAAAATTTTAAATCCAATTGAAATTGTTCGATTTTGTTAAAATTACTTTATTCACATCAGATCACACGCCTCAATTTACTGTCTCAAAAAATATTCCATATGCAATAAAAAAGTGAACTCTGTGCTTATCACTGCCATATAAATAAATATTTCCATTAAAATGTTCACCTACATTTTTTTGAATTTTCTTTTTATGTCACTTTAATTTATATTTCTTTGATCTTTTTTTGTGTTTACAATTTATTTTCAGAAATTGATACTTTGCACACTTTCGATTTTTCTTTTATCTAAATCACTCAATGCGAACCGATTGCTTCAGTGCTCAACATGTAACTGATAAATTTTCCGATCAACGCTATGCCATTATATAGAGAGCTTTTCTTTTTTCTCACGCTGTTAGCGAGAGAAAAAAAATACGATATCATGTTGTGAGTACACGAAGGCAATCGTGATTGCAGAAATGGATGAAAATGATGAGCGAGAGAGAAAACGAGATTTAGAGTGAGTGAGAGCGGAAAAAATTATGCTAACGTGCTTAAATATTTAAAGATTGATTTGACTAAAACCTTTGTTCTCGATGATATCAAATCGCTTTTTAATTTAATATTGCGATGCCTGAAATTAAGCTTTAAATATTTTTTTCTCATATGTGAGTTTTAAATTTCACGAGTTTATTGTGGAATAAATCTTCAGCATTCATTATAATTTAATAATATAATTCTTCTTCTTTTTCAATATAACCTTAGCTTACAGTATTTATTTTCAACAGTGAAATAGAAGTCACAAGTCCTTTCTTTTGCAATAATTTACAATTTCAGTTTAAACAGGTTTCTCTCAACAATCTTACAGACGAAGTTAAAAAAAGAATTTTATCGTTCGAATCAATAAATTTTGCAAAACTCAAAAAATTAGGTACAAACATTTATAAATATTTTTTATTTTAATTTTTTAATACCGGTGAAAACTTTAAAGAAAATTTCCAAGTTTAAAAATAAAAATTTCCATTGCTTGATTAACTTTTTTAAAAATAAATTTTCTTCTCTTTAAATTTTTATCACACAAAAAAGGAGAATTTTAGTTCATGTTGCGTCAATCATTAAATTTTAATTGCATTTGCTTAGATAGAGGGTAATACCATTTTATATTTTATTTGAATTATTTAGTTTTAAATTGTGACTTTTTGATTTTTCATGCTTTTTTAATTAGCGAAATTTTACAAAACGGATTGTGATATTTTCTAAAGAAATATAAATCTGTTTATTTGCCTGCGTGGGACATGAAAACCGTTGAAGCCGTAAATTTAAATAAAAGTATACTTTTTGTATAAAATTGTCTATTGAAAATACGTTGAAGCCGAGATTTAAATTTTATTTGTATGAGGATTTTTTGAATTTTAACGGTAACATTTGGTCATGTCCAACGCAGGTTTATTTGTTGAAATGAACATATCGAATAAAGTATATAAAAATTAATAAAAGCTACTAGTATAGTATAGATGTTAAATAAAAACGTAGAGGAAATTAAATTATTTCTTCTCCTTCATTCCAATTGTATGTAGAGAAAATAAATACAAAAAATTTCCTTTTAAAAAACAAGAATTCATTTTCGATATTCAATGATTTGAAAACATGAAAATTAAATCAAGATAAATCATTGTAAGTCGTGGCAGTTCGGTGTTGTGAAAATTTTCGTTTTATTCTTTTACGTCACTTCCGGTTTCAAGAAACGTTCAAGACATGCAGAAATATCTTTGAATGATTTTTCCAAGAGAGACTCTCTGACCTTCGTAAATAAATTAATGCATACAGCATTTTTAAGGTTTTTCACTGTCTTAAAAATGTAACAATAATTTATTCAATCAGGTTTCATTGAGCTTTTCATCTTCATGAATTTTCCACAAGACATAAATACGATGACTTATAACTTTACAGCTCATTTTTGCTTTGCTTAAAATTCCTCCGTAAAAACATTAACTTCCGAACCACCTTTTTTTATAAAAATAATATACGGGGTCACAGGACAAAATAAAAAGTTAACTAGAAGGTTCTTAATATAGCAAAAAAAACTTTTTCTTGAGTACAATTAGTACAAAACAATAAATTAAAAACTTCTTTGATGACGCCAATGAGAAACAAAATCATAAAACAGTTTCTTAAACCCGACAAACAATAATAAGTCATTTTAAACTTTATCCAATTATAATTTACATAATAAATTTGACTTAAGATACTAATTAATAATTAACAAGATGTATTTTTTCAAATGTTCTTTTTTATCGAATGCAACAATGACGAATGAATGGACATTTGTTAAATACGAAATATTATTGGTTTGCAAGTGATGTTGCGAAAAATTTAATCATAATGTTTTCTTGCCTGTGGAAAAGATTTATGAATTAAATGTCTTTATTGCAGGATAAACTGAGGATAGTATTGTCAAAGGTAATTTATGATTAATTTTTTTACATTAACACTTGCAGTTTTTTAATGTCAGAAAGAGACGAGTTTCCGTATTAAATTTGACTGACTTGAACATTAGTTTTCGAATTATTTTCTACCAATATATTAATGGATGCTGACGATGATGTTGAGAGTTGATGATGGGGATGTTCTACCTCGCTCTCACTGTCGCTATTTAATGAGTCAAATGGAGAAATTATACCATGCGAACCGCCATTAACACCACCACCACCCTCTTTTGATTCGGATGAAAATTGCTTCTCATTTAGCACTGACATGTCTATGCTTTCCGACGCAGGAACGACGACATCGCTTGAACGTTTAATTAAGACATGAGGAGAGCTCTTCAAGTCACCATTGTTGGCGTGTGTTGTTTGATTATTTTCATCATGGTGATTAGTTGTGGCCGTTGTTAATGTTTGCACTGACTTTTGTTTATCCTTGCCCATTAATTTCTTCATATTCTCTTTCGTGTCACTCAATCCACTTTTGATTGCGCTCGCTGCTTTAATCAACTCTTTTTCCATCTTTTCACTACCCTTTTCACTCTTCTCCTTGTCTTTATCTTTGTCTTTATCTTTATCTTTATCCTTTGATTCACGGTCTATGAGCTTTTTAAGTCCGCCAAAAGCTTTATGTTTCGATGCGCCCTCTTTCGATGATTTAGCACCCGCTTTAGCACTATTTGAATCACTCTCTTGTTCCTCATTAATACTTCCAAGCTGTTGCTGTTGACCTGCGTTCATCGAAGTGTTACCGGCTCCGCTCGCATCATTTTGAATCGGAATGTCATCTGTTTAGGATTAGAGTGGTTGAATTAAATTAATTTAATTATATTTAAAATTTATTTTAGAGCTTAATGAATTTTTTATCAACTTCTAACTTGCAAAATAATGTTCTCATCAAATCTAACTTCTCTATTTGCATATTTTCTCGCCGGCAATCATAAAATTTTGCATGGTGTGATAAAAATAAAACAAAATTACTTTTAAATCAAGAGCTCTCGTCGTCACACACATAAAAATGAATTTACTCATGCTCTCTTAAATAATTAATTTTGTTTTTGCGAGCTTTTGATACGAGTTCAAGTATTAATATTTATGTTCGAAAGTAAACAATGAAGCACGTTTTATAAATCTAAGAGATCTTTTGGAGCGGAAAGTATCAATGCTCTTTTATCGTCATAAGCAATTATCAACAATGTGTAGGAAAATCGCTTTAATAATAATTCACCATAAAAGCACACTAATCTTTCTCACATAAATCCCAACAGACCTGAAATAATCTTTTAGGATAAAAAAATTGCGCTTTAATTTAATTCCAATTCAACGTTGAAACGTGCATATTCTCGTGATCTGATTTGATATGTTCGACCTTTTGTGCTTGTGTGTGTTTACAATTGAAGATAATACCGTAGACAAGTTCATGTCAATACATGAGATTTACGATATGTATATCGAATGATAAACAAATCACATAATCTCGTTATAAAACACATGATCGTCTCATATATCCCTTTCTTTTAAATTTTTCACATCACCCCGAAAAAATTCCCAATGACGTTAGCGTTTGAGAGGAAATTTCTTCGAAAAATCCAGAACGGCAAGCGCGCCTCGGTACGTCAAATAATCGTTTATAATTCGTCACGTTATATCACCGGCTGCATTCAGCAGAGTGGAAAATATTTCCTCTTAAAATTTTTTAATATATAATTGGATAAAGGTATGAAAAAGGTATTAATCTTTTAAAGAACCCTCTTTCCCAATTAATTTTTCACATGAAAACCTCTTAACAAATCACAAAAATGTAAAACTTTTACCAGAGAAGTAACTAAACCTTTCTCTCTCACTAGGCAACTTCTAATGATAATGTCAAAGATAATTAAGCTCATGAAGTGGTTGTTGTTGAAAATGGAATGAAGTGATTTTCCTTAACTACTTTTGACGAGGTCGGTTGTCATGAAGATGTTTACGCGCTTCGTGAAATTTACAACTTACAATAATTAAGGGAAAAGAGTTTAATATCCCTCTGGCCTTTAATAATCTGTGTTCAAGATAAAGTTTCAAGGAAGTAAAATTTTCAGACAAAATATTTTTGAAAAATTTCGTGAAGACTTTCAAGAACTTGTTTCAAATTTCGCGCTTAGGTAATTAGTTAAGAAAGTTTCTTTAATAACGCGGTTTCAGATATGATGAGGGAGAAAATAAAGAATTAAGGTTCAATGACTGCTCAACTCGCGATAGAAAATTTTGCCATGAAATTATAAAAAAAAAAGTTTTCATTACCTTTTATGATAGCGCGAGGAAAAAAGGCAATGCGACGAAACGGCATTACGAGCAACGTGAAATAATTTTTATAAAACGTCATCATTTTTACCCGATTGTATCACATGGATACTCGCGGGGCGTCCGTTATCTGGTATGAGAGAGAGAAACTCATCCGAGTGTATTTTTTCAATGCCATCTTTCGAATCTAAGAATTGCAATAAACGTGCACTCGCACTTGATCGCAGCTCTGATTTCGCCACACTTTCAGATTTCCGCTGTTTTCGTCGAACTAACGCCGAACCGCCAGCATCATCGCTAACTGTTTCTGCGGAGTAAATTTTGTTGATATTATGTTTAGGCGAAAGATTTGGAGTTGAGCATTTCGATGACTGAAGAGATCTTTTTGGAGACTCTAATAGGTTAGCTGGTTCTTCCTCGATACTCGATGATTTGACTGGACTCTGCTTCCAGTTCCATCCCTTGCGCCAAACTTTCTTTCTCGACATTCCATCTAATTTTTTTAAAGGCTTCGATGAGTTCGTTTGTTGATCACTTTCAGCTTCATTTTCATCCTGCTCGTCCATAATTGACAACTTCTTTATCATTTCATCTTGAGTGAGTTGTAAATGCCTCAAATCCGCAATTTCTAGGTCGTCTGTCGGAAGTCAAATAATTTTCTTGTTTTATCGGAAAAAATTACAGCATAACAAGTCGAAAAGAGTAAAAAAACAAGCCATGGGAATATTTGCAAACGAAAGTCAAACAAAACAGCCAAAAAAAAATATATCCAAGAAAAAAATCTTAAGAAGAGCATGTGTTGGTTAAACTTTGCAAAATAATTATAGGCAAAAAATCTTAACGGAAAAATTTGCATTAAAAATTGTAAGGGAAAAAAATTAATGAAAATTATAAATTTTCCTTTTGAAATTTGCATGGAGAGCGAGCGACAGAGACATGAGGATGGTTTGAGGAGGAGAAGAAGAAGAAGTGCGATAAAATCTAATTAACCAAAATGCTAAACAAAAATTTACAACTCATTTATGAAGAGATGAAATTTATCGTCTTCGTCAAAGCTAATGAATGTCAGCAAAAAAAGTTTCAGTAACATTTTATGTTGAGGTCGGTCAGAGCCATAAATCCCTTGATAATAATTTGACACGACTTTATCACATCAAAACACTGAGCAACCCATATCTTAGAGATAACTTTCCACTTAATTATTTGCAAACTTCAGTAAATAGACGAAAATGTGTCTGATCTTAAGTAATAGTAATTGTATTAACGTAATTTAATGAGCTCTCGGTACGCACGTTGCAAAAAAATATTTACACAGCGAAAGGAAATGAGAAGTGTTTGGAGATGCTTTCAGGTAACATAGCATACTTTCAATCGACACCCGATACACAGCGTGACAAACTGGTAATTGGTTTGTTGTGTGCACTTATAAATTGTGGCTTTAAATCTTTAAGGTGAAGCTAGAGGGTGAAGGTACACATTAAATTATTAAAGTCAACGTGTAAGGGACGGAAGCAGAGTGGAAAGGTTTCAAGATATTGCACGTGTGCGCTTGAAGAAACTCACAATGTTACCACAAATATTTTTGCTACTCTTTAACAAAAGAATTTAACTAATTTACATCACAAGTCTCAATTTACTTGAAAGGATAGGAAAGGAGAAAAATTATACGTATAACGCAAAGATGTTGATCGATGATGATGGTGATATCACTCAATAAATCACTTCATGCGGAAAAAGGTAATTCCAATTTCGAAAATTTTATCAAATTCTTCGCCACGTAGAGTGAGTAAATTCTTTAAATTTCGCTTGAAATTGTGGCGAAAGAAGCTTCGAGAGGATTTTTCATTATCGTTGAAAATTATTGTAGAATAAGACATTTTTTTATTCTCTCGTTATGTATCACCCTTGAGGGCATCCCTTCACTCAACCTCACTCGAAAAATATCACGAGAGTGCTTTAACTTTGCAATTATATGTAAACATTCTATTACACTTTATAGTGATCTATTGTATATATATTATGTGCTTAAAGCGCGGCAGCAAAGCAATTAAGGCATTTTAGAGGGGAAAGTAAACCTTTTGGAAAATTTAGCACGTCATCGACGTTGCCATCGAGAAGAAATTAAGATTTTCACGCAAATAAAATACACACAACATCATGTAATCAGCAAAATTATTAATGAGATTGCTTTTCACTTTAAGAAAGCTTTTAATAGAACTTAATAAATTGCTTCGTTGCTATAAAGAAATGATGGAGGGTGTGTGCGTGTGTGTTTAGAGGGTGAGATTTATGTGAGAAGTAAAAGTTCATTAATTATGGTGAATTTTCCTGCTTGACATCTTTAACGTGCTTAAGCATTTTGTGACAGATGTTGGTAAAGCACAAAAGCTCTTAGCTCAGAATTACAACAATGAGGATTTTAAAAATGATTTTTTTTTATCATTGTGATGATATTCACATTTTTTGAAATATGCAGGGCAAAATCGAATGTTAAAACACGAGATAAAGAAAAAATGACGCAATGTAAAAATGTTCGTCCTGAGACGTCATGAAGGAAAATAAAAAAAAGTTGACTAACCTGGCAGTTTTTTAGTTCTAAATGATGCATTAGTGATCATGGACTTGGAGACGGTTACAGTCGTAGTGGATGGAGTCAATGCAACGGATATTCCCATAGGACCATCGCTTGGTTGACCTATTACATAAACATTATTTTTAGCACAAATTTTTTGGTAGAATTCAAATAAATACCCGACGGATTGGCTTGAAGTGAGTTCTTAATAGCATTAGTCACTAATATCACATCCGAATAAAGTTCATAGCATGCTCGATTATGAATGTCGTCTACCGCTTGAATTGCAATCGATGCAAATTCATTGAACATGGCAAAGTAATTTGCGTGCAAAAGCTCGAGAATGAATTTTTGTGATAGCGGAATTCTTGGTGAGCTCATGATGATTTTATTTGGTGCATTCGATGACACGGAAGATGCTGATGAGATGGAAGTGTTCATTGGATCATTTCCATAGCTCGAACGATACGTGTGGCCAAATTTTGTAAAGCCCTGCGACGCCAGTTTTGAGCTATTTTTGCATAAGTGAAAGAAACCCGATTTGGGAATTAGACTAAGCTGCTGATTGAAGACAAACATGAGTGCCGCCATCACAGTGAGTCGATTTTGAGCGGTTATTTTTGAGACTTGATGCAACGAACCCCACGAAATATCCTTATTGCTGTGATCCTCCCATCGCTTTAAATCACTAGCGTGCAAGTTCTTTTCCTCGTGATAAATCGAAGCTTGGGCAAGCACAGGCATACGATACGACACTGAACGTAGCATTCCATTTTCACTACACACTTCGATGTTATAACAGCACAGCAGTAGTGTCTCAACGTTGCGAAAATTTTGCTTTTCCCCGCACGCAATGCCGTTCAGGTACAAGTAAATTAAATTGGGAAAAAATTGCAGCGTAAAGTACTTAAGTTCATTCTCAGTTGATCGATAGAAATTGTAGAGTTGATTACTAATCGGATGGATATACTAGAAATTAAAAAAAAAGCATTGCTATAAAAGCCGTAATTAGCTAGATAGATTTATGATTACCTCTTGATGCTTCGATTTATCGTTGAGTACGTTGTGAAGTGCTGTCGAAAGTTCGTGATTGTCACTGTGAAGGGCGGCGAAGGACTTTAGTTCTTCCGGTTCGAGTGCATTAAAATCATTAAGCCAGTCCGTGACGATACTCTCGGCCATGACAAGTTCTTTCGATGACTTTTTTTGCTAGCTTTTGATGACTAATTGTTTTCTTTAAAATTAATTCCACATCAACACATATCCAATTTTATGTTTTAAGATGAAATCTGTGAAAATTTTATAAACTGATTAGAATCCTGTTTTTTTCATGTGACATTGACAAGCACACACACACATACTTTTAACTCTCTCTCTCGATAGTTTTTGACCTATGCAAATTTTCCCTTTTTTCTTGCTTGTTGGATTTTTTATTTGCAAAATCAATATCTATCGATAAATTTAGTCATTTCGCACACTTTTTTCAACATATCTCCACTCAATATCGATAAAGCTATCAGTTATAGTTACATTTGAATAGAATTAAGGTGCCAATCACCTTAAATAATTCTTAAATTGGATTAAATTTCTCGTTTGTGATGAAAAATTTTACTTTCGAAAGTATTTCGAGAAAAATGTCTTACCTCGAAAAAGCTCTGCGTAAAAAAGCTTTTTTAATCATGAAAATCTTAATCAAACAAAAATAATAAATTTCATGAAATTTGATAAATTTTTAATTATGAAAACGAAGCCTGCTATCTGTTTTCGTGGAAGCACGTTAAAGCTTTCGAACTTTCGAACTCGTTTTGTTGACATTCAAAAAAAATAGCATGGATTATTATGAAATTTTGGAAATTGATTCAAATTCATCGAGTGAAGCGATAAAAAAAGCTTATCAGGATTTAGCAAGAAAGTTTCACCCGGACAAAAGTGGATGTGAGGAGAAATTTCATCAAATTGACAAGGCCTACAAGATTTTGAGAGACGAAGAAAAGAGAAAAATTTACGATAGTGAAAGAATGCAAAATCAAGAACATTTAATCATTCACGAGACTGTCAGTCGAAGGGAGTTTGATCATGATGCAGATAATAATGTCTTCACTCATCGGTGTAAATGTGGCAGCGACTATTTACTCGAATTAAGTGAATTTAACAATATTGAAGAAATAATTTTGAGCTGTAATGAATGTTCATTAAATATTCTTGTAACGTAAAAATTCAAAAAAAAACTTTTTGTAGTCTCGGTAATTTTGTCATCTCAGTCCTATTCTTCAGCGAAAAAATTTGTAACATTTAAAAAATTTCATTAAAAATGTCGTTGTTGTTGCGACTCAATAGACTTACCGCAATCCGTAATGCGGTCGCGATATCATCAAAAAGCTGCCGATGGATTTCAACATCGCCCAAAAAGAGTGACACAGCCACAGTTGCAACAACAGAAAAAACTTCAGACGAAAGTGTAGCGGACACAAACAAAAACTGGGTTTCATGGGGTTGGGATTTAAAGGACAAAGAAGCTGATCGCAACTGGATGAAATCAAGCTTCTTCTTCTCCGTTACAATTGGTCTTGTCCTCTCTGGATTCTATCTCGCCTATTTACCGGACAACTTTCAAAAAGATTGGGCTCAACGTGAAGCATTTCTTCTGTTGCGACAAAGAGAAGCTGCTGGATTACCTGCAATAGATGAAAACTACGTTGATCCATCGTTAATTGTGCTGCCATCAGACGAAGAGCTTGGCGATATGGAAATTATCATTTAAATTCGCCGACCTAAGTCTGCTAGTTTATTTTTTTTTGCTAGTTGCATAACGTGGAAAAATAACAGAAATTTTTTTTGATGAAATCAATAAATTCAACAAAAATTAAGTGAAAGTGCTCGTTTTTTGATGAAAGTGCCGAGAAATTTTTATTTAATAATTTTTTTATCTATACATTTTCAAAATGATTCACCTTAAAAGTAATTAATTGCAGAAATAATCATATATAAAGGAAGAAAAAAATATAATGAAGCATAAACGCATACAACAAATGTAAATTAGATGTCGGTCAAGAATGCTTATGGAACTGAATACTTGGTTGGATCAATGCGAGCGGTATTAACAGTCAGTGGAGGCATGCCTTGGAGGTTTATTTGAGTCGAAACTTGTGGATAGCTCTCGAATGTTTGCAAGATCGGTGGTGACACGTTGAACTGTGAACTTGGAGGCTGTTGAAAGCCATGTTGAAATTGCTGCTGAACATTACTGTTCTGATCCTGGGGAGCGAGAGCAAAGCTATTTGCCAATTGCTGTTGAGCTGGCGTAAAACTCATGGGTGGTTGTTGCAATGGACTCGAAAACTGAGTCATGTTGTACATCGGAATCGATGGCGCTAAAAAGATATTTTAATTCCTCTGTATTCAAAAATTAATTAAAAAAGCTCACCTTCACTCGCAACGAAGCTTTGACTGACATTAACTGATGCTTGCTCTTGCTGCGGCACAGATTGATTTTGTTGCTCATAGTTGATAAGGTTTTGTGATGGATCAGCGAAAAGCTGACTTGCAGCCGGTGCAGACGGCTCAATATTGTTAACATTCGTATCCACTTTCGTTGTCACTTCTGGCTGTTGGAGCACAGCATTTGTAGTCACGTTAGTGGTCGTTATCGTCGTTGCAATTGGTGCTGGATTGTTGTTAATTAAATTATCTACGAGTGCAGATGTAACAGTTGGAAATATTGGTGGCGAAAAGGTGCTTGCGAGTGGAGGAACTATAGGTATAAAGGGTATTGGTTGAGGAGGATTAATGGCTGGATTAACTATCGGCGTGGATTTAACTGCATATGTTGTTTGTGAAGTTGTCGCATGAAGTAATGGCTTAGTTTCCGGTTGATCGGAAATTCTAATTGGTATACGATGAAGATATCCAAATCCAATGCCAGCACCAAGACTTCCATCACCACCCCATTTTGAATTTGGAGTGATCACCACCTCCCTACACTTGTCTTCATCGCAATTATACACGTAGAGTTTCAATTGCTTATTCTCATGCGTCTCAATGAGCGTAAATAAGTCCTCACTCTCGTGCAAAATTGAATCAGCACCAATAATATAATCGCTAAATGATCTTAAGCCAGCCAATTCTGCGGGACTTGATGGATGAACTTCGAGGATGTGCCATACATTCTCATTTGCACCCTCAAAACTACAGAATCGAATTGAGACACCCAAAAGTCCCTGACCACCCCACTTTTCACTCGGTGTCATTGTGGCCACTCGAATATTTTGAGTCTTGCTGCTGTAAACTGTAATTACACTATTGATAAGAGCAATTCGTTATTGATTTAATTTAAATTTACCTGTAACTCGAATTTCTTTCTCCTTATTCGATTTAAGTAATTCCTTTAGCGTGTCATTATCCTGATCCAGTCGAGTATTTCCTATTGCGACGATAAAGTCAAAGAAAGCCTCTAGGCCCGCCAACTGACCCGGCGATCCATCTTGAACCTTTTGTGTATTAAAAAAAATATTGATGATGTGTCAAGAAATATTTTATCGCAATTTATCGGCGATTTTTCACTTACCCTCAACACGTGATAGCCCTCAGTGCCTCCGCCGGGAATTTCTACACTCTGTGATGAGCCCATTAGTAATATCTATGCCGTAATTTTAATTAAATTTTGTTTACGAATTAAATAAATTGCACAAAAAACTTTCAATTCTGGAACTCTTTTTCGACAGTCGAATTTCGATCAATTTCAATTTGAATTTATTTCTAACGGACTTTTTTAAAAATAATTTAATTCAATCTAAAAAATTTTTACATGCGCATGCATGCATTTATGTGAAGATTATGTTCAAATCAAGAATCTGGATGATTTCATATTTAATCAGGTTTCAAATATTAAATATTCGCAAACAGCTGAATCAAATGTAATAAAAAATCACAAAAAATCGAAATGAATTAACATTATTTGCATAATTGATTGAAATAAAATAATTAAAAGTGATCGTGATCGCTGCTAACTCTCACGTGTTGCATAAAAAGCTCGCTCTCTCTCTTTCGCCTTTTCATCGCGGTAATCAACAAATCAACAACTTCAGTGGAATGGCGAATGTGTAAAAAAAATTTCTATATTTGGTATTTTGCTGTGTAAAAATTTTTTAGTTTAATTGTAAGTAGTTCCCGTTAAAAATTTTCATTTATCTCGCGCAATACTCAAAATTAATAGTGACATTTGAGACACATCGCAAGTTCATCGTCTAGAGGCACGCAAATAATTCAAGAATTCTTGAAAAATCCACTCGAAAGCATCAAGAATTGGAAAAGAAAAAAAAAGTTCGTCATTCGCTAGATTTTCATTTTCTTTTCATTTTGGATCTGATTTTTCTCACTCGTATTTCTCAATTAAATTCGCCACGAGTGTGTATATCAGTTGTGCACTTGTGTGTGATAAAAAAAAAGAATATCAAATTGTTGATAAATTTCACTCGCTGCACATTCTTAAGTGCGTTTAGTTTTTTTCTCTTAATTGATCGCGGGAGAGAGAGAGAGGCGCTAACTTTATTATACATAGCGGCTAGTTTGATTGTGAATAAGTGACTTAATTAACTTTACTTCTCCATACAGAGTTTGATCATCATTAAAATATATCATCATCCAGCACATAGGAACGTAAAATGTCATTTCGGGTTGTAAGAAGCTCAAAATTCCGTCACGTATTTGGACAAGCGTTAAAACGCGAGCAATGCTATGACAATATTCGAGTGTCCAAGAGCAGTTGGGATTCCACATTTTGTGCCGTCAATCCAAAATTCCTCGCTATTATCGTTGAGTCAGCCGGTGGCGGAGCTTTTATCGTTCTTCCTCATAATAAGGTAACACAAGAGACCTTAGACATTGAACTATATGCACTAATGCTATTATTTTAGGTGGGTCGCATCCCAGCTGATCATCCACTTGTCGGCGGTCACAAGGGACCGGTCCTTGATATCGCTTGGTGTCCTCACAACGATAATGTCATCGCATCAGGATCCGAAGACTGTGTAGTAAAGGTGAGATATGATAAGTTTTTAAAGGCCATCTTGCGTCACCATGGTCATCATCACTCCGCACTTCGCCACCGTGAGAATGAAAATATTCAAACATATTAGTCGAGAGAGTGAGAGACTCCAATTGCGATTTCTTTTTTCGAGAATATATCCGACGCTCTATAAATAGAATGGCCCCGAAAAAAAAATATTCACATTTTCCTTTAATAATTTTCTTTTTATATAAATTTTCATTAAAATCATTTCCATTTGTATCTCTTGTGTGTCCTCCACATCATCAGCCTCACACCAAATAGCGCGCGCTTTAAAGATGTTTTCGATGATGAGAAGGTCATCGAGAGACTTCCAAATGGATTAGTCATTGCATATATATGTATGTGCGCGGCTAGAGGAATGCGTGAGCGAATTTTCCTCACTCTTACTTAAGGACTATTCTAGTTGTTAGTCACATATTTACGATAGCTGCCAAGTATCTCTTTCCATGATTTCGTGCAAACCAAGTTGAGATATTTTCGGAGTGATGATGGAATTTTCTCATTTTTGAAATCTCTCAAGCACTGCAGCGGCTTTTCTTCGATGCTGTTGTTGTACGATTTTTTTTTCAAAAAAAAACAATCAATTTTTTTTCTTCTATCATTTTTATTATTGTTTACTTCTCTTATGTGTTAAGGTGTGGCAAATTCCCGATGGCGGTTTATCACGAACACTCACTGAGCCCGTTGTCGATTTGCTATTCCATCAGCGTCGTGTGGGCTTGGTCTTGTGGCATCCATCGGCACTTAATGTGCTGTTAACAGCCGGTTCCGATAACCAAGTCGCGATATGGAATGTGGGTACGGGTGAAATTCTCGTCAACATTGACTGTCATCCTGACATTGTACTTAGCGCTTGTTTCAACTGGGACGGATCCAAATTGGTGACCACGTGCAAAGACAAAAAAATAAGAATTATCGATCCACGCAATGGTGAAATTGAGTCCGAAGCGCTGTGTCACGAGGGATCGAAAGCAACGAGGGCAATCTTCTTACGACATGGTCTTATTTTTACAACTGGGTAAGCTACAAGTGATAACGATTCGTAGCAGTAAAGTTTTTAATCCCCAAATTGTTTATCACAATTTTTTTTAGCTTCAATCGTTCATCGGAACGTCAATATAGTCTTCGCGCACCGGACGCCCTCTCTGAACCAATTGTCATGGTGGATTTGGACACCTCGAATGGAATAATGTTTCCCATTTACGATCCCGACACAAATTTGGTGTTTTTATGTGGAAAAGGAGATTCAGTCATTCGCTATTTTGAAGTCACACCTGAACCGCCTTTCGTTCACTACATCAACACTTTTCAAACGCCTGATCCTCAGAGAGGAGTTGGCTTTATGCCCAAGCGTGGTTGCGACGTGAGCACCTGTGAAATTGCAAGGTTCTATCGACTCAATAATAGTGGACTATGTCAAACGATCACGTTTACGGTACCAAGAAAATCCGAACTCTTCCAAGAGGATTTATATCCAGATACAATGTCTGATGAAGCGGCAATTTCAGCTGAAGACTGGCATGGCGGTGCTGATGCCGATCCATGTCTCGTTTCATTGAAGGTACGTTGAAGACGTGTTGCTAAAACTTTTTAAAAGTGTTTCATTTGTTCATTAACGCCGATTAGGATTTATTCGTAGAAGGCTTTTTAAATATTTTGCTAAATTAATCATTATTAAAATGATTCGTATCTCAGAAATTCCAAGTAGAGGCCGAGTAGCTCGCATAATAAAGCATGTCGAGGTAAAATATCGAATAAATCCTAAACTAATCTAGAGAGTTGGAAAATTTGTGTGTTATCCTTTCATTAACATTTGTGTACACCATCACTTAACATCAACATCATCTTGTTAAACGTTCTGACATCCATTTATACAATTTTATCGAATGTGCTCGTCCATTAAATTTCCATTTATAAACATTGAGTTGTCATATATTGCATTCGCAATGTGCACTCTCTCATTACTCTTTTATTTTATCAAAAGCAAGTTTCCTTTTTCCCGATAATAAAAAAACTTGTTTCATCATCATCATTAACTTGTGATGTGTGTGTGTGTGTGTGTGTGTCTCCAACTAGAGACCAAAGCATTATTATTAGTCATGTGTGTGCTTTACGAGCTTATCAATTTTTTTTCTATGACACATTCGCACTTTTTTGTGTGTACACGATTAATTTTTGAAAGCTAATCATGCAAATTTTTCTTTCTTTTCTTCTAAATCTCTAAAACAAAAATGCCAAATTTTAATTTTTTCGGCTTAAAATTACAAAAAAAAATTATTTTGCAAAAAACAAATGCTGAAATATTTAGGATCGTGTTTTAATTGTGCAGGGTGGATATGTTTCGCAATCGCAAGGACAACAATTGAATGTGACAAAGAAATCGAATGTACTCGATAAGGGCAAGCCAAATAGTTTAAATTCAGCGGCCAAAAAGCTTCACAACCATAGCAATGAGTCGAGCAATAATAACAACAACAGTAACAATAATGCTGATATAAACGATAGTGCTTCACACAAAACGAGTCATCATTACGAACGAGATCCATCACCTCCCGCCCCACCTGCGCCTGCTGTTCCAGAAGTAACGGTAAGTGTATTTTATAAATATATATATTCAAAAACAAAATTTAATATCTCTCATTGTTTCACAACAGCAAGCGGACCTTAAGCTGATTCAAGATGAAATCCGCAAATTGAAAGCGGTAATTGTAAAGCACGAGAATCGTATTAGAGCGATTGAAGCTCAAATGAAACAGCGAGATGAAGAGAATAATATAACGGACTCGAAAGTACAACCCGACACGACATCGACACCGGTTCGAGCAAGTTTGGCACCCGATGAAGTGTAGATCACTCTTCTATCAAACTTTCGCTCACATGATGCATATACAGAAAACCTTTACTTCATCACCCTTTGCCTTAGCTCTCAGAAATGTACTTTCAATTTCGTGTCTGGGAACTTCGTATACACACAGAAAACAACCTGGTGCCTGATCAACATCAAAATTTACTTCCTTCCTATGAAAGTGTCTCAAATAACAACTGAAAAAGGAATTTATGTCCTCTCTTTTTTTTGCTACAAAAATATTATCTACACACACATATTTTTTGTTATACGAAAAATAAAATTCTTATGTTTTTTTGTGATAATCGTTAAAACATTGAATAATTATAAACTATTTAACGGAGAAGGGACTTTTTTTTTAAAAAAAAATGAAACATTAAGCGGGAGAGATGAGATTATAAATGATCGAAATGTGACTGTATTTTCACCCTCTTTTTATTCGTATTTTTTTTGTTAATCACCTCTCTTAACCGAGAGCAAAGAAATTAAGCGGACTTAAAAAAATTGTATAAATTTAAATTCAAGAAGAAAAATGTAAAATTAACAATTAAGGTCAGAACAATTTGCTATCACAAAAAAAAATTTACTCTTGTTAAATATCAAAAAATTTCATATACATGCAGCAACGAATTTATATCATTTTAATATTTTAGGATAAAATTCTTGCTAGGAAAAAATATTAATACAAATTGATTCTAAATATTCTACTTAACACTCTAAAATATCCTTTTTTCTTTTGGAATGTATTTAATTTGAACTTTTCGTTGAATTGTGTGATCACAGTTTGGGCGAAAAGCTCTCTAAAAATGTCTTTTAACACGCTTTAAAAAAAATCTAATAAGTACCTTCGAAATTAATCAAATATTCTAAAGTATGATGAACTTGTGCCCAATTTAAAAAAAAAATTATAGCCAACCATAAACATTTGCCGCCGAGTTGCAAAATCAAAAAAGCTCTTTTGTGAAAAAAAGAAATTAACGTAAGTGCAATTATTTTCTAAGAATATTTACGCGCAAAAAGAAATGAATTTGAAAGAGCCTTAAATTGACGTTCGCGAAATTTTATGATTTTTTGTATTTAATATTTTAAGTCTTTTTTTTACATTTTTTTGTTTCGCATACTTTTATATGATTGCATACACACACACATATAATTATTAGATGAAAACCCCATCAATTGAAAATGAACGTGGAGAAAGATTGTTAAATAAGAGTGAGAAAAGCCGCATGTCAAATAAAATAATTATTTGAAATTTTTATCGTACAATTAAAAATGGAGATGATGTAAAGAAAAAGTTTATGTTAATTTTTTCTTAAAATAAAAGAATGAAAGCAAAAATAAATGAAAAAGAAAATTGTTTAAAGTTTTTTTTCCTGAAACTTTTTGAATGTAAAAAAATATTTGAAATTTTCAGAATTTTCTATATTTTTATTTTTTGTTGAATGCTTTTTGCAGAATTCACAATGATTTTGATAAAAACTTGAAGAAAATCCTTTCTCGGATGTTCAGCGTTCAGGTTTACTCTTCATCATCATCGTCAGCGCCTCCACTGCCACCTTGTCCCTTCTTCATGTTCTTTCGCTTCACGCGACCTGGACGGCCACCGCCGAATGGTGATTTCAATGAGAAATCGATGTGTTTCTGCGAGTCCAAGCGAACGACGAATGATGGGATGTTGACAACTTGCTTGCGGACACTATAAATAATGTAAATTTAATTAGTATTGTGAAACGGATCATTTGAATTTGATGACTAAAGAGTTTTAATCAGAATCCTTTTGGCAGTCTACACATTTTTGAGTTATTTCAGACAAGAAGTGTCAGATATAAGGTAAAGAGATTGTCATCATAATCAACTTAATAAATAGCTTAAAATCAAGATCTAACTCACCGGATGTGACGTTGACGGATCAAGACGCGAGCATGATGGTAGCTCTTGGCGAGTCCGAGCTTGAAAACTTGTGTCTGGAGACGTCTTTCCAAGAAGTCCTCAATTTTCAAGCCCAACACGTAATCGAGCTTCATTCTCGACTCATCCAAAACGCCAATACGGACCAAGCGACGAAGCAAGGCATTGCCTATAAACAATTATGTTTTAGTTTTAAAATGGTTTTTTTAGTTGATTTATGAATTTTACCCTGGAACAAACGTTTCTCATCTTTCTCTTCTAACGTGAGGAGCTCACGAGCGGCCTTACGGATCTTGGCGAGTGTATACTTGACACGCCATACTTCCCTCTTGTTTCTCAAACCAAATTGTCCGATAACTTTTAATTCAGCATCCAAACGAGGCTTTTCGTATGGACGACGCGGTGTGACGTAGGTCTTTGAGAAGACCGATGGAACTCGATGGTTGACCATCTTATGCTGCTATCTAAAACGAAAGATGAATGATTAGTAAAAGTTTTAAGAAATTTGCTTTCGATTTTGATGATCGCACAAATTGGTTAACCTCGAAAATTTTAATTTAATAAAATATCATTAAGTTGCGACTTTTTAATGGTTTTAGAGATTTAGATGGGTTTAATAAAAATAATTATTATTATAACTGAATTAAGAGCGTTAAAAATAACTAATTAAATATAATTTTGATGAGCTATCAAACATGCATTTTTGACTGCTTTATTTTAATTGCACTTTTCAATGATATTTCAATAAATTACACAACTTTCTCATCTAAATCTCACTCTATGCTAACTTATGTGCAATTTTCATCGAAATCCAAAGCTTAAATTAGCCATTAAAAAGCCTAAAATTAATATTTTTACGCACTTCGAAATCCTGTTTTTGAAATTTCGACGGAAAAGGACCATCCTGAGTTCGGCGGTTTTCCCCTACAGGGTAAAATTGTTTCGCTTCAATTTATTTTAAATTTATACGTTACAAAATTTTATTTCTTGTCGTACCAAAAATTGAGTCAATAATTTTTATTTTCTTTGAGAAATGTATAAATAAAATTTGGACGATGAAATAATAATAGTATTAAATGTTTTAATGAGTTTTGATGGAATGCCTTATGGATAGATAATTTTTATAAATCAATCTGCCATATCGCTTTAATGCCAGTTTTCATTTTTTCAATCACTTCTTTGATCTCATCTTCAGGCTCATCGTTGTCGTTAATCCGCTCGAAAAGTTTGAGTGCAAGATTTGGGTTGAGAGTTTTTAGAGCGCTCGTAAAGTCTTCTTGCGAACTTTCGTTTGCAGTGCGCGTTAAAAACTCGAGGACACTCATCGAGATGTCGTCACTGTCGACCACATTTGAGTCATCATCGTCTTCCCAATCTGAATTTGATTTATCCTTATTTTTATCCTCTTCAATCAAGTCCCATATGATGACCATGTTCCGAAAACAATCGCCATAAAAGGGATCACCAAGTGCTTGAATGATGTCGCTGAAATTCTCAATTATTCCTTGATGTGTCGACGATAATGGTAATAAATATAGTTTTTGGGTCAGCGGAAGTAAAATTCTAGCGAGACATTTATGAAATTCCGGCATTGAATCTTCATAGGCGTCAATGGATTGTGGATATTGTGAGATGGTGTTGTGCAGTTCGAGAAAAAGATTCATAAATTTCTGTTGGCTTTGAGTTGGTATTAAATCTGTGCTTCCCTCTTTCGCCTCAACAGATAGCGAGATGACCTGCTTGAAAGCTTCAATTAGACCATCAACGAGACATTTCTTGACAAACAGTTGTGGAAAACTTGAATCCTTTTCCGATCCCTTTTGACATTCGATAACAGCAAATTTTGCACAAATTGCATTCATCGCTTCGAAGCTGTTCATAAGGAGAGTATTTGAGGTGGAATTTGATAGGATGAAACTGAATTTCTCCACAAATCCATCGCACTCTTGGAAGTGCCTAAACCAGAGCATTTCGTCGCCGAGGTTTTCAAAAATTATTGCTGAATGCAAAAGTCTCATGAGTTGCCGTAAAATTAGTGGATCAGAATATTCCAATTGACTGAGTATCGTTGACATTGCGATTGAGTTCTGACACAGCTCGCGTCGTGTGTCACTAAAGCAAGCCATGTTGCCGATAATTCCAAGTAGAATTTCTGTAAGTCTTTCGTCCTCTGTTTCATCCATAATTTTCGTAAATAAATCTATAACGCTATACTCGAGCAGAATTTTCACGACCGCCTTTTCAATCGTCATGTCCCAGAGCATTTCGAGCTTACTCTCCTAAAAGAAGAAGATAACTTTAATATTTATTTTGTTGCATATTTCTGCAATGACTGATTTTTTTTTGTTATCGGCCAATGACTTTTTTTTAAACAGACAGAACTCACCATAGCACTTTCGAGCTTTTTCTCAACATCCAGCTCTTTCAGTTCCATTAGTGTCTTGAGTACAAATCTTTCGGAATAGAGCGTGTCTCCTATCGCATCTCCTCGCAAGTTTTCACAATCATTTTCCGACAAATCTTCAATTTCTAAATTTTTTGAAACAGTTTCGGGACAGATTTCTTCGTTATTTGACGATATTTCACTCTCCTGCGAATTTTCATTGCTCGTTCCTGGTCTCTCTTTCCGCTCTTCGGGTTCCGCCTCTAGTTCCATGCCTTTAAATATTGCTTTTCTATTAAAATTCAAAGAATTTTTCAATATTTTTAAATTTGAAAGTTATTTGAAGTTTGAAAGTCGGTTATTCGAATTCATCGCGTAAAGTTTTTACTCAAATAATTTGCTTATTAAAGTTGCTCAAAATTGCTCAGTTTTAAAAATCTGAAAACAAATTTAAAAAAACTTTCAAATCAATTTAAAATGTCTTTCGATACAATTCCAAAAGATCTCCGTGGATTGCGGGCATGTCTTGTGTGTTCGTTAATTAAGGTAAGTTAAAATATAGATGAAAAATAGACAAATAATAGATTTAAATAACATTTAGACAATGGAACAATTTGAATATGATGGCTGCGATAATTGTGAGAGTTTCCTGCGAATGAAAAAGAACAAGGATCGTGTGATGGACTGTACGAGTAATAACTTTGATGGTATGATCGCAGTAATGAGCCCAGAAGACTCGTGGGTTTGCAAATGGCAGCGAATAAGTATGATCCAGAAGAGATTTTTTTGGGCTGGATGTTAACTAAATTTTATTTTTAGATCGTTTTACGAAAGGTGTCTATGCGATTTCGGTATCAGGACGACTTCCAAATTCAATTGTACGTGACATGAAAAGTGGAGGAATAAATTATCGATCAAGAGACACGAGTCAAAGATAGATTTTTAAAAAATATTGCCGATTTTTTTATTTCATCATAAATATTTTAAGTTCCAATACAAAGATCACATAATATCGATTAAGGATTATGTCACAAAAAACTATTAAATAAAATTTCAAACTAATTTCTTACTTTCTTTTGTTTTGATTGAAAAGTGAGCAACAAACCGCTAAAAAGTTTCAGCTTTCAAAACAATTTTGAAGTTTTCATATTTTGTGTAGTTAAATTAACAATAAAATGTCGTTTAATTTTGGCAATACCAGCGCACCATCATTGGGAAGTACGAGTACACCAGCAAAACGTAAGTTAAAAGCAGATAAAAGAGATTTTAGGGTTATGCCGCTTCAATTTAAAAGTTTTTGCTGTAAATGCTTTTCATTCTGTGAATTAGAGCTTGTTCTGCCATCTCCAAGACCTCTTGACCGTCTCCTGGCCAATATCTCGTTTCTCTTGTTGAGACTGTCGAGTCTCCGTCTAAAAGTAAACATTAAAATCCCTTTCTGGATGTTTTTGAAAATTTACAAACTTCCTGTAAGTCCAACATCCATACAAAATCAAGAGCAATAGCACTGACGTCAACGTAGCAGATACAGTAAAATAAAAGTGTTTAATTTTTTCAGCTGACATCGCACAATGATCAGATTTCAATAAGATCCAGTCACTTTAAAATAATCCACTTTAAATCACAATCGATTTTTAGTAAAAAATAAATTAAACTAAAATATTTTAACAACAATCACTCATTCGATAATGAAAAGAGTTGAAATGCAATGAAATCAATCGGCACAAAATCCAATTAGTAAATGCACATGCTGCTAATGACATTAAAATGTTTTTCATTTTTCCAACAGCTGCTTTCGGTTTCTCATTTGGAACGCCTGTGGCGACTTCTGCGCCTCCTGCATTTGGTGCCAACACGAGCACTTTCGGAACTGCAACAGCAAATCCCGCCTTTGGTCAAACGAGGTAAGAGTTTTGATTTTAAATGTATGAGGTAATAAAATAAAATACATTTTTAGCACCAGCTCATTTTCATTCGGACAGCCAGCTACAACACAGCCTCCCGCTTTTGGTATCGGAACATCTAATGTAGCGACAACGTCAGCTCTTTCTCTCTTTGGCAACACTGGCACATCTACAACGCCATCATTCAGTGGCTTTGGGGCACAGCCGACTTCGCAACCTTCACTTTTTGGCACCACTTCAACTTCTCAAGCTCCTCTCTTTGGCGGTACAAACACGACCTCATCTCTTTTCGGCAACACTAACACAAACACTTTACCTGGCTTCGGAGGATTCGGAAGTACAGCGCCGGCATCAACTGGATTTGGAGGTTTTGGTGCGACCAGCGGTTTTGGCCAAACTACATCTACATTCGGTCAACCTCAGCTACAGCAACAACAGTTTCAACAACAACAAATTCCTCAATCAGCAGAAGACATTTTCTCGCAGGCCATATTTAATGTTTCAATTTTTGGAGATGAACGCGATACCGTAATTGCTCGATGGAACTATTTGCAGGCATTATTTGGCACTGGCAAGGCAGTTTATTCTCAATCACAGCCCGCAGTCGATATAAATTCGCAAAATTCATTGTGTCGCTTTAAGGCGATGGGCTACAGTAAAATTCCTGGCAAAGACAATAAGTGCGGAATGGTGTCCATAAAATTTAACAAGCCAATTTCTCAAATGAAAGGTCAAGAATCACAATTGATTCAGAAATTTAGCCAACTTTTTGGCAGCAAACCAAACTTGATGATTCACATTGACTCGATGAAGTCACTGAGCGAAACTGCTTCGCAAGTCGTCATCTACATTGAAGAGAAATTGCCCAATTCTAACGAAACTAAACGCATTACTGCAACTGAAACTAGCAATTTTCTCAACCAGGGTCATCTTAAATATCAATTACAACCTTTGGGAATTGAAGAAGTCTTTCCAATTATTACCCTCGACGAGGATCAACTTAAGCAGTATCTTGAGACTCCGCCGAAAGGAGTCGATGCGAGAATGTGGCGTCAAGCCATTGCCGATAATCCCGATAATAAGAAATTGATACCAGTTCCACTCGTCGGTTTTAATGAGCTGAAATCGCGGCTTGCGTGTCAAGAGACGGAAACGAACAGTCACATGAGCTACTTAGCGAAACTCGAAAAAGACATAAGTGAGCTAAAATTACGTCATTCAAATACCGCAACAAAAATTACCGAGCAACGTCGAAAGCTGGCCGAGTTGAGTCATCGAATTTTGAGAATTATTGTTAAACAAGAATCTACGCGAAAGGCAGGGCTCGCACTTACACCGCATGAAGAAATCATCAAGACAAAGCTTGAGAATATGCATGCTCTTGTTTCAGCACCGACACAGTTTAAAGGCAAACTCAATGAGCTTTTGGCACAAATGCGTATGCAGAGATCACAATGGACTGCAATCGGCACTAATGAATACACCTTGGATAAAGAGTCAACGGACGAGATGAAAAATTTCCTCAGCATGCAGCAAAGGACTGTGGAAGTGTTAATTGAGACGATCAGCAAAGATACGAAAGATTTGAAAATTATTAGCGAGGGTATGAGCCGCATGAACAGCGGAAGAAATTAAATATTCTCTGGTTTAGATTTAAAAAAGAAATACAAAATTTTTATTAATTTCCAAAAAATATTCTTGAAAATTTACTTTGAGTGAAAAATGTATGTGGAGAAATTTTAATTTTTTATAGGTGAAGATATGATTTTTTGAACGCTTAAAACTATTTAAAAAAATGATTTGTATCAAAAAATTCGATAACGTCATCAAACACAATTAATTGCAATTTCTCCGCATACATAAAACTCACTGTCTAGACTAACTAAATCATAATGCTACTTCTATCGAATGGAATGAATATTTTGTCATTTTCTATCGGTGGTTTATATGTGGGTAAATCAATTTTAACACTTTCCATTTCGATGTTATCGTCTTCGAGTTTTCGGTTGTTGTTGAGTAACTTTTGAATTGGTGGCCGTAAACTGTCGCTTAGCTGAGACATGTCTAACTTTTGTAGTGTTTGTACAGTGTTGAGGTTATTACTATTCATGGTCATCTCTTCATTTTGACTTACATATGACGATGCCGACATTACCAAGTCATTGTTCTCCTCAAACTTTCTCGTACGTTTCGAGGGCGCTTTACTTACGATGCTGATTGCATTATTTTTACCTCCACTACTTACTTTATCGGTTTTCGTTTCGCCACTAAAGATATTAGAAAAACCTTCCGAAAGTATTGGAAAGAGTGTATTGCGTGCATATTTCTCGGCACGTTCAAAAATATCGCCCAATCGATATGGAAATAGCTGCACAGTAACGAATTTTTCTTCCGCATCATTAGCATTTACTTCCATCATATCGTCGTCAATACCTTCATCATCGATTGCCGCCTCTTCAAGCGACGATGAATCATCACGTACGCTACGCATGCTGTCTTCATCGTCATCGGTCACACTGAAAGATCTTTTTTCGGTTTTTGCTTTAGGCATTCGTTCACCAATGTTGAGGAAATCGCCGCTCGCGGTTGTGTTAAGTGACACACTGTCATTAGCATCTCTATTAATCGATTGCGTTGTTTCAATTGGCTTCCATTTGTCTGTTGAGGCTAATGAAGGAGTTTTTTTAGTTGCAGCTTTTGATGAATCATTTCCTATAACCATGTGCCGTCCTAGCTCAATGATTTCTCCGCTTTTATTGCTCGTCGGCGCTTTCGTGACTTTGGGCTTTCTTGTAGTTGTAGTTGTTGTCGATGTTGCTGCAAAAAGTAATTCTTCCTCATGGCAATCGCCTGGATAGAGCGTTACTTCTACCGGTACGCCCGACTCTAGTTCAATATTTTTGCAAAGCGAAAAACTTTCACCAAAACTATCGCTCAAAATGACCTTATTAAGTTCCCACATCGAAAGCCCTCGGGTGAGCCAACCTCGATAGACCTGATAAGCTATTGTCACGGTAATATTTTCGGGAAAGTGTAGTGCTGGATGAGGCACAATAACCTTAGCGAGATACTCGCCAGCAAAAATCTCTTGATCGTCACGACTGAAATGAAAAGTGATGATTTCAATTAGTCAAATGATAATTTTCTACTTCAACGAGCTATCGTGAGAAATTTTTATTTTCTTTTTTAACACTCTCACTTACTCGGTAATCTGAAAACTTTCAGAAAGACCTCCTGCACTCTCAAGTTCAATATCAATTCTGCCGATGGTTCGATGCAGTGGAAGATCACGAGCCGGTGCACTATGAATTTTTATCCGATATTGATGTGCACAAAATGGTTCTTCTTCTCGTGTCCTAAGGTAGAGCTGACCTCGACCTGTTTTATATTTTTTTTAATTTCAAAAGTGAGTTTTTTAAAGTCTTAAAAACTGACCTGTAGACTTATCCGAATAATAGCCCATTACACCGCACACTGAATCGACTTTGTCGTGGATTTTGCTAATTAAAAAAATTAAGACTAATTAACGTGCGTTCGGCGTGTTCCATATTTATCATCGATTTCGCCAGTAAAAGTGAAATCGAAAATAAAGCTTTTTGTGATAAATTGCATTAAAGAAATTTTTCTTCTTGACGAAATAAAAAACCGTTAGACGCACTCGATCAGAACATCATCAAATCGTGATTTAGCTATAATTGACCTCTAAATCGCATCATTTCTTTTGATTAAAAAAATTACTTACATCTCTCTCGAATCAGATCTTTTGAGTGCTTTCGCCCGTCGATTCGGACAATGGAAGCAATCGCCTTTCAGAAACTCTTCATAGCTATTACATGGAAACGATGGAAATAAGCAGCGTGGTGCAATGCTATCGATGAAAAATTTGTAAGCACGACGATGATTGCAGAGTGACCGGCCTTCGTTCTCTTTTGGTGAAGTCCAAATGATATCGGTCACAGCACCCAAAAAGAGATTCGAACATCCATGCTGAATTTTTCCTCCTGGCAAATTTTTAAATTTAATTATTTTGAATACTTTAAAAGTGACAATTTTACCGTTAGGATAAAAGTCTACATGACCCATAGGCTGCCAACTTCCTGATTTTTATTTAAAGAAAGTTTAGATTAATTTGCATGAATAATAAATTCTATTGATGGTCAACTGTGAAGGTTTTGCGGAAGTAACTAATTCATGATAAATTAATTTTTAGAAAGCATTTTAAAATGATTAAAGTTCTGTTCAAAAATTAAAGCTTACGATTTAAAGAATAAACGGTAAATCAAACCAGAGAGTTGAAAAAATTGATGAAGCACTAAATCACGTACAGTTAACTGAATTGGATATTTTTCTCACCCAATCCGCCGAGAATTAAGTTTTCACCATTAGAATGAATGACATCGACAAATTTGGCATCGCTCTCGTCGAGTCGAGCAGCTATGTGTGCGCCTTCAAAAAGCGGCCCAGCGGGATCTTTCGAATGAAATGAAAATATTTCATTACATATAAATTTTATAGGTTAAAAGTAATTTTCATGCTGCATTATACCCAAGCCGGTAATTCTGCTTATATTCTGCAATTCAGCTCCAGCAAATCCAGAAGCATGTGCTCCTATTAAAGTGGTAAGAGAAATTTAACAATTTGTAAAATTAATGCTTTGAAGTCATGAGAACATTTCACCAGAGAGTGGCACAAAAGAATGAGAAAAATGAACTCATGAGAGTTTACCTAGAGAAAATCCTATGACGTGAACGAGTGTATAGTTTAACCCGTTATTTTTTTCTAGACCTTTTAATAAAAACGCAAGTTGTTTGCCCACTAGCCTTGTATTTGCAGCCGCTTTGACGTAGCTGTAATTGGTGATAAAGAAATCGAAATTGTGAGAAACCCGTTCGAATCAAACACTTGCGGGAGTTTTAAATATTAATTTATTTTATGATAGAAATTATTAATTAATTAATTTAACTTACTTTGGCAAAATTGCTCCCTTTTCCCACTCGACACACATGACAAAACATTCTTCGACTGCCATCAATGCCGCTCTCATTTCATCGATCCACTCGTGCTTACAATTAGAACCAAATCCATGGACAATGACTCTCATGGTTGATTTTGTCATGTTGCCAAACTTACTGTAGACCTTCATGGGATCAAAAACGTTCTTGACGCTACTTGACAATGGCAACGATGACCGAACATTGCGATCTTGTCTATCAATTCGATTATTTGATATTGAACTTGGTGTCGTTGTTGTTGTGGAGGTTGTTAGAGTCTCATTAAGAAGTGAGTTTTGTGAGATGTCGTGAAAAGAAAACTGGAGGAATGGATCGGCGGATCTGCAATGAGTAGATATATATGGAGGTGATGCGTTTATAGAAAGCAACGTTTTTTTCACGCTGAGGGCATCGACCGTGAGCATGAATAATCACCTATTTCTCGTTGAGAATACATAAAATTTCGTATCGATCTCTTCAGGTGAGGAAGGCAGCATATCGATATAGCCATAAGGTCCCGAGTCTTCAAAGCACCCGAGCTCACCATAACATACCACATTCACTTCACGCTTCTGTCTGCCGCTTTAAAAAGAACAGATTGACATTGAAGATAATTTGCTTTCGCTATTCTCATTACATTTCATTTCTGTTATCGACGCTAACCTATTACGAGCTTTTCGAGCCTTCCACTCGGCCATTGAGTCTTGCACAGCTTTAAGAATTCTTGAATCCTCTTCATATTGTTTCGGTTCTTCCGAATGACTAGATTTTGCGTACGTTAAAATTTCTGAAAAAAATATTTGGGTCTCAATCAATTTTTTGTTTTAAATTCACGCAACTGCCTTAATAAATGATTAATGAAATTCTTAAATGTCTGAGAATTTTATTTTAATACGCGCACATGAATCAACAATGAGCACTAAAATTAATAATTAGCATATCGTCTTGTGTTGTTGAGAATATTTAACTTTGCAAAATTGGGTTGTAATTTAAATACGGACTAATTAACGTATTTTTGTCCTTGAACTTTTTAAGACAATTAAAAGAAACTTATTAAAAAGATTTCATTTGATTATTACAATTAATTTTATTAGGTTTTAAAAACGGCAAATAATTTGAAGTAGTTCAGAATTAAACTGGTTTTAAAAGTCTTTTATCACCGCATATTTGAATAAAGCTTTTAAAAGCTCTTGTTAAAAAAATTAAGAAATAACTTTAACAATCAACATAACCTTCAAAAAACAAAAATTAACATCTCTGCGCAAAAATTAACATAAAAAATGTCAAATAAATTAAGATCAGTTCAAAGTAACTTTTTATCATTATGAATAAATCGCCTGTCATGATGTAGTAAAAATTGCTCAACTCACAAACTTGAAAACGCGCTAACGAATTAGAGCTCTTTTATGTTTCTGCCTTGATTACACAAGGGTCTCAACGGAACTTTACATTTTCTTTTCATATCAAATACCATTTAACGAGTTAATGTTTTGCTTTTTCTATTGCTGCACCGAGTACATTAAATGAATTTAGCCTAAAGCGTACTCATGCTTAAACTATCCAAGGACTCATTGTGTGTATGAGTTCAATTTCAAGCTAAATACGTATTGCTTTCGATCTGATTGTTGTCATTCATATTAACGAGAATGTGATTTGCGGCGCCAAGAGCATACGAAAAAAATTATACACGTTTAGTTTATATAGCGATATATAAAGAGGAACTTGCGTGCATGCATTGATGTTAGCTCAAAATCAGTGAACAAGATAATGAGCTCGTGTCAAGATGACAATTTATAATTTTTTTATTCCGTCAAAAAATACCGCAATGTCTCATTGTTTTATCAAGACGATGGCCATAAGATGAAGAAGATCCACCATGCGACACTAAACACTTACCTTCGAATACACTTAGCTCGATGTAAAAGACGACAAAGAAGAGAAGGAATGAACTTTTCATGTAAAACATGTTTCTTCCAATTATATTATTTATATATTGAAATTGCCGATGATGACATCATAACATAAATTTCTCTCACACTGCGGCACTCTTAAGCTCTTGTTAACCGCAAAATAACAAAAAACAGCTTTTTCTTAAACTCTTTCTAATTTTCTTTCACATGCAATGGTTCATCAAAGACGATGTCGCATTGTCTCGCACGTTAGCGTTGAATTGAAAATTATTTGCAATAAAAATTTTAAAAAATTCGGCACGATTGTTGTTGCACTTTTTATTTAGTAGTCAAGCGAAGAAGAAAAATTTTCCTTCTTGGATTTATTTTTTTAATACTTTTTTTTTGCTTTCACATATATATTCGCTTTCACTATATGCCTCACAATAAACTATAAGTGTTTTTGAGTGATGATGATAGCAATGGTAGATTGTGCGATGTGGTCAATAAAGAAATCTTTTACTATGAATTACTAGCTAGCTTTTAATTTGTGCTTCCGCAGAAGTAGGTCAGCGTATCTAAATCTTGTCGCACTTTATGCTCTCTCGAAAAAGTACACGCACTGGACACCACAATACACTCAACTTGGCGAAAATCACTCTTGTAGAAAATATTATTAATTATTTCTCTGATTTTTTTTATAGATGCGTTTTTGCAACAATGCGTAATTTATGCGTTTCACTCGACTTTGAAATTTTTATATTTAAAATAAATCAATTTCAACAAAAATATGATTGCAATGGTGATATGCGATTTTTTTACATAACAGTTTTTAAAAACGAGTCGCGTTTTAAACTCGAATATCGCATAAAATATAAAAATTTTCTTTACTTTTGCACTACTTCGAGACTACGAACTACGAAGCTTCAATGCACGGAAATAACTGAAAAGAAACTTTGCAATACTCAACAGACGATGCGGTCTGTGTATGGTGGCGATGATTACGAAAAAATAAAATATATAAAAAGAAGTAACAAGAAAGAGAGAATGGATGATAGCGGCATGGAAAGGAAGAAATGTTACTTATAGGTGCGCATTGTTTTTTGCACGCTTCGTTGCAGTTAATGATGATCTATGCCCGATGTTAACATAATTTTAGCATTACCTTACTGTTAATTTTTTTTTTGCTAAAAAATTTTAATCACTTTCCTTTCGTGATATCTTTTAAGTCTCTTTGTGCCATTCGAAATTCAACATTTCTTATTTGTATCATATGCGAGAATAAATTATATTTATTTAGCAATACAGTTATAAATTCTCATTTAAATATTTTTCTGACAATGTGACAAATTCACCACAAAACGTGCTCGCTTGTGGTGAAATGTGATTATAGGGTTTTATAATTTTGACAAATTTAATTGGCGAATGATTTGAAAAAACTTATATTTTTAATTTAAGTTTAAATTAAATCCATTAAAATAAATTAAAAACTTGCAAAACTTGATGAAATTAATTTTGTGGTGAGTTTTAAAAAAACGTTAATTTTTTTCGCAACCCTGACCATCCGAGGGGTTAGAAAGTGTAGCATAAAATTAAAATGATCATTTTCGCAGTGAGACTTTTTTGAAAAAAATTAAATTTCATTGGCAATACTTGCATAAAGTTCAAGTGATTAGAATAATTCTCTTCATAAGTCTACATATAACGCGTGTAACATCAAATTAACGCAATGATGGAGGTCGATAAACGAGAAATTAAACTAAAAAGGCATAAAGATTTGACAACAAAAATGATATTAAAAAATAAGAATAACAACAAGAGGCAGTACAGTGGCGGAGTTCAGAGTGGTGTATCGAAGTTTTTTTTGCCTGAAAAACGTAAGTTATAAAATATTTGGATGTTAATTATTTCATGTGATATATGTTTTATTTTTCATAGGCGCTCGACGTAATCGACAAAAGTTTCTACTTGGAGGAAATATCTGTGATCCACTGAATTTGAATAGTCTTCAGGTATGGGGTCGATTTAGCTCAAAAAAAATTATAATCTATTTTAAAATTTTCATCTCTTTTTAGAATGAGTCCGAAACAAACGATGAAGAACAACCGGATGAGGTGGTGGAGAATGAAAATAAAGTTGAGCTGATTATTCCACCAAATATTAATGATCCCCTTAATCTTCTAAGTCCTGTTGATAAAACTGAGTATGAACTTCAGTTGTCGTGTAATGCTAACAAGAAAAAACGGAAGCGAAAACGCTATAAATCTGGTTCGGAGTTTTTTGTTGGACCGAGGAAGAAAAACAAGACGGGAAATTCGCCTGGACCGCACGATGCTCATGCATACGATTCAAATGTGTCAAAAGAGTCTTCGGATGATGAACAGACAGATCCCACTTGGGAGATTACTGATAAAAGCCACCAAAAAGATTCAACTAAGATTAGTCCAGCGTTGAGGAAGCCAAGCACTTCCGTTGATGAATCAAAAGTCAGTGAAACTGGCAGCTTAGCAGACACAAGTTCAAAAGTCGAAGTTGGTGGTGATCCCGTCGAGGACGTTGAGCCGAAGACTGTTGAGGTGAAGCCGGTTTTTCAAAAGCCCGCACATTGCCGCTATGGAAATCATAACCGCTACTTTGGGTTCGAGAGTCTTAACAAAAATATGGATGTTCGCTTGAAAATTTTCCAAAAGAATATCCATCTCTTCAAAAATAAGGATGTGCTTGATATGGGCTGCAATTGTGGTCTTCTAACACTTGCAATTGCCAAAAACTTTTCACCTAAATCCATCACTGGCATAGACATTGACCGCAAACTAATTAATATTGCACGAAGCAAATTAAGGAAGTACGTAACTGTACCAGATCGCATAATCGACCCCGACTTGTCATGTGATGCCACAAAATTTCGTCACAAAACAGAGTGCTTTCCTATCTCCTTTCCAATTTGCTATGGAAATTTGAGTTTGTCATTGAAACAAATGCAGAAGAAAGTGCAAACGCCTCAAACACTCTCATCGACGCCTCAAACACCGCAAGGAGGCAACGAAGCACAAAATTCGCGCATACCCGATAACATTTCATTCGAAGAGGTGAGAATAATTTTTTTTTTCGATATATGATGAAAATTGAGTCAATTTTTTTAACCTGAAAGTCGTTGGACATCTCTTTAAAGACCATTACATTATTTTTTATTTCTCCAACAGATGAATTACGTGCCTAAAGATGAAGTAAGTGTCTTTCGCGATGCCGGCAAATATGACTTGATACTTTGTCTCTCCATCACAAAGTACATCCATCTCAACTACGGTGATCAGGGCTTACGATTAACGTTCAGAAAAATTTTCTCTCAACTAAGACCGGGTGGAAAATTGATAATTGAGGTGAGAACGTAAAAAAATATTTTTATTGAATTTTATCATTATTATCGTTTTCTCAATATAGCTTCAAAATTGGCCGAGCTATAAGAAGAAAAAGAAGATGACTGAACAGATTTATGAGAATTATAAGAACATCAAGTTTCATCCATCTAATTTTGCTGACTTTCTGCTAAGTCAGGAGATTGGATTTAGTCATTTTTACACACTTGGCGTTACACAGCATCTCAGTAAGGGCTTCAAACGACCCATTTATCTATTTGTGAAAGGCGAATTTACACCGAAAGCTGCTCAAAAATGGAGTGACGTTTATTTCCCATCGCATACACCGTATACAAGGTAATTTCATCACAAAATTTACTAGAATCGAAATTAATAAAGTAAATTCACAGGAGGCCAATGGTTTACACTCGTCCGATGAATTTGCGTTATGCTCCACTGCCCTCATGGCTCAGTCCTATGCCATCGCCGTATCCGAGAGTGGCAAGTCAACACGGGACACCTTCTTATTATAATCCACAGCAATCTGATTATATGCCTAGCTACGATGATGTACCTCGTAACCATCAATTCGCTTTTATGTCGCCAAGCTCCCATTCATCATCACCTCATTCGCCATCGCAGAGCAAGCGAAGCATCGACGACGATCAACATTCACCATCGCATCCTCATCTCTATCACTTAATAACGGATCCGCCAAAAAGTTCTGAAAGTACACAAAATAGCAATGATTAAAAAGCGAATATACACACACAAGTCTTTCTATTAGAAACTTATTAATATATATATTATATTGTGTCAAATTTTATTGACATGCATACAAAATGAAATATTATCTTAGAAAGTATTTTTTTGCAACCAAAATTTGTTTTCGAAATTTTCTAATTATTATATAGTCTTTTCCTTTTATAAAAATGCGCTTTGAAAAAGAATAAAATTAACAATTTAAATTGATTTCATGAAGAGTTTTTATTATGATAATTTTGCTCTTTAAATAAAGACAAATTTGAGTCTCTAATCTCATCAACATCAACCGACTATATAGCATGTAGATTGCGAATTATTAATAATTTTCGATGAATAACTTCCTCTGTTTATTCTCCATTTAATCGAAACGAGCACTGGTTTACATAGCGATATCTTCTCTTTCGCATTTCAATGAACACATTATTATGGGAGGGAATTTTTGGGATGGGGGAATAGAGTCGTTTGTGCGGAAGCTTTTGGCAGCTTAAGTCACTCTATGAGTTGCGGAAATTATGTTAAAAAATAAATTGTTTGAATAATTTTTACTCATCGTGATAATTTGCAATGTCAAATTTTTATAATCTAATAATGCCAACGTACGAAAAAAGTTCTGGTCCGTCGTAATTGGTTAGAAATTTCGCAAGTAATTAGAGAGCTTTGTTATACCTTTCTGAGAGTTAGAAAGTTATGACAAAGGACTTGGAGTTTTGCCAAAATATGGTCTTTAAAAATTGTGAAAATATTTATTATGAATTTATTTTTTGTTTTAGGAATCAAAAGAATTTTTAATATGAAGAAAATTGTTAAAAAAAATTGATTTAAAAAATTTAAAAAATTCCTAATTTATGTTTTTAAAAGCTTTTAGATGAGTTTAAAGTTTTGTTTCATTAAAGCTCAGTGATTAACCAAAATAAGTTTTGCATGTGTAATTTTCAAGTTTATCATCAACTTTAATCCTTAATCGAGTTGTGAATTCCTTACACAAATATTTTAACATCGCACCCCTACTGAAAGGGAAGAATTTTTTTGACTACGACGTTGGAAATATGAGTGAATCGGGGAAAAAATTCAATTTACGTCTTAAAGATAGCACAGCTGTAAAGCCATGGTAGTTTTTCGTAAAACGATTCTCGTTTCGTGTCTGAAGAATTTTTTGTAAGTCTTCGCTTGTTGAATTCGAATTTTTTTTAAATAAAATATTTTTAGATTAGAACTGAAATGTTCTAGAGTTTGCTTTAGTGCTGAATTATTTTTTCTTATTAACTCTCCGACTGCATGACTACTTCTCATTTCGGGGTCAGATGTTGTGTTCAACAAAATGGACTTATATAATTTTTCGTTTCTTAATTTTTCCATATATTTTTTCTTACGAAAACATTGAACTAGGTTAGTGTTGCTGTTACTGCTTGCCTCGCTTTTTCGTAGCTTTTTCAAGCTGCCCTCCATTTGTGTGTGCATTACATACATATTGTCTCATTTTCTCTCTTTTTCGCTGCTCTCATCCAAGCTGCTCATTACCTTAGACAACCTTAGACGCGAACATAAGAAGACGCTCGCAGACAATCTCAAGTGAAATTCGTTATAAGATGCACAGATTTAGCAATAATAATAATTCGTTTGACGATGCGTTGTATAATGATGTCTCCCCTCTTTCTAGTCGCGTTCAAAGTGCGAGGAGAGTCATGATTGTCAAATTCATTACATGAGGTGAATTTTGAAAATATTTTTTGTTACGGTAAAAGAGACTTGAAAAAATTAAAAAGTGAACAAAATAAATTTGAATTATTTTATTTGAAATTTTAATTTAGAAAAACTGAAATCAAATATATAGGAAAATAATTTGAATAAATTTTATCAATTATTGATTTTAGTGTGAATTTTTTTGTGGACATTTTAAATTTGATTTTTCAATGCTACTTATAAAGAAGGTATTAAATAAGTTAGTGTATAATAATGCGGCAAATACCCAAAATAGTAATTTTCACGTTAATTTATACATCCTATTTTGCTTTAGCATAATTACATGGAACGTGCAGCGGGAAAGGTTGTTGTGGTCGCCGTTATTGTTCTATTTTTTCCCCAAAGTTCTGAATAATATTACTATGAAAGTTCGCTGGCACGCTCTCGCAAAAGTAATAGGAGCGAGTTTGTGAACTTCATGGAATAAAGAATTGTTGCATATATTTTACGGTCTGCATTTTTCTCTCGCCAGCAGTCCATCAAAAAATCAATAAACTTTAATTGAAATACCAAGCACATGAAGACCGTCATGGTCGTTTGTCGCCTTAAAATCTGGCCACAAATGGACATAAAAAAATTTGCTCAAAGTAAGAAAATCTCACTAAAATTTGAAATCTTTTTAATACACAAGATTTTAAAATAATCAAGAAAATTGAGTAGAAAAAATTCAAATTTTAACGGAATTTTTTCTCCTTTAAATTTTAAATTTCCCGTGTCCATATGAGGTAAATCTGATTCATGCGTCAAGGTACTTCAACCTATCAATTTCACATAATTTATATGCTCTTTGCTTTGATACGTGAAAAGGATTGAAATGGGAATTGCTTTAGGCTGAACACGAACTCTATATCGCATTAAGTGCATTCACGTGATTATTTTTGTAACGTGCTCCATGATGAACATTTCATATTTTCCTTTAATTTACCTTCATAAGAGACTCATTGAATGCCTTTGAGATAAAAAATAGTGGGAAAAGCTTTTTATTGACATTTGCTGTTAAAAGGAGGAAAATTTTATGACTTTTCTACTACTCTGGCATGTATGTGTACATAGTCAAATTATCAATGTGGAACGTAAAGGCTCTGCTTATCCTTTATACTCCAGGGGAATGTTTTTATACATACAAGCTCTCCTTGTTATTCCAATTTATCTTTTCTGCACGTACAGATAATGCAGAGTTTCAAAAATTTATGACTTCGATTATTTGGATCTTTAGGATTGTCTCGGTTTTTATGTGCCAAGAAAGAAATGCCATCATCAAAAGAAGACTATCATACATTTGCCTCGTGCCTTAAGTATTAAACCATGAAAATCATGCTTCCGGAAAAAGAAAATGTGCTTTAATGAGCATTATTTTTTCTTTGATCTCTGGATCGCAGTGAAATAAATATGGTGGAAAATTTAAAGAGAGAGAATTTGTGTTGAATATTTTGTGAGTATCAACAGGTATGAATTTTGGGGATATTGGACATGTAATGGGTTTTTTTACGGATCATTGGGTAAATTTGCTGATAATTTCATATAAATACATGGTCTGTAAATAACTTTATGAAAATACATTTAATTAATTAAAATTTTGAAAGTTAAATTTTAATTAAAACATCATAAAATATGTCCATGCATAAAATAGTGCTTTCATCAGCTATTAAATTTACTCCCTCGCATAATTTATTAAAAATCAATGACGGATTTGCCAATAAATTATTAAGGATTCGTCTTTTAGATACTCCATAAATTTGTACTGAATATTCATGAATTTTGTCTGTGAATAAATAAAATATTCATTATCAAGTGAAAACTTTTCATCGATTTTACAAGTCAGAAATTTTTTAATTAAAAATTGGAGATATAATTGAAAAAAATTAATTAATCCTGACCATTATTTTAAAATTATCTTTAAAAATCTCTTCAATAATTTAAAAAAACTTCATTTTGAATTTATAATTATCCATTATTTTAATTGCATAATTTATTTAAAGCTGATAAAAATCTCAGCACGAAAACAACCACATAAAGTATGAACTGAACCTCACTACAATAAATTAAAACTCAAACATGTCACGTCCTCTGGACTTGCGCAAAAATTAGTAATTTACTTTAATGCTCTCTCCTGAGTTGACGGCATATGTCATAACATAATTTTTCAACGAGAGATAAAATCTTTTGAATTATAAAGAACTTTTTCTTGTTTGTTTTATATAAAAATGTCGTGCGAGAGTGTTGCGTAACAAAAAATCCCACCGACTTTTTTCGACTGTGAATTAGAATCAGGCAAAATACACATTTTCAAAAGCTTATGCACGCATGAGAAGCTCTAAGGTGTTCCCTTCGAGTGAAGGTGTTTTATGTAACAAATTAACATCAAATAGTAATTAAACACGTGGCACATTTAACTTCTTACTGCGTTATATAATTTTATAAATATTTTGACAAAAAATCGAATAACCTTCAAATGATTCAATCACGTTTCTGTGCTTTTTTTGATGATATGCATCTTCTTGTTTGATATTTCAATTTTCACCGTGTGCAGCAATTTAGCTTCTCATCGTAAGCGTACGAGATAGAACGAAAAATATCCAACTCAATTTGGAATTTAAAAAGGATTAGTCTGTCCGAATTTTTACATTTTGCATCTGGCATTTTGTGTTCGATAGCATTTTAATAACATACACACGTTCTAATACAGATGCTGAAATTTAAGGATACACGATGGAAATCCATTGAAGAGGGTCAAAATTGTTTTATTCCATTTGATTGCAAGCATGAGCAGCGTTGAAGACGAACGAACACTCATTGAATGCTTAATTTTATTCTTTTGAAATACTTTTTCAGATTAAACGTAGAGTTTGAGCTTTTTTGGCAATGAATATAATTAAAATGTTCACTCTGCAAATTAAGATATTAAAAATTTATGACTGATTAATTTCTTAATTATTTTAAAAATTCTTGAGTAAGATTAACAAAGAAAAGGTATTTCATAGATGAAAAGTTATTTCAGCGACTAATTGAGTGACCTATATCAAAGAACTTTTAATCCCATAAAAAAGAGAATTTTAATTTTTCTGAAAAAATTGAATTTTTACCCTGCATGAATTGTGTAAGAAATCTGAAGAAACATCCTTAAAGTTAGCTTTAAGAAAGACCAGAAAGCTCAAAAAAAAATTTCCACGCTTCATAAATTTCGAATTTGATTGCTAGAAACACTATACTATGTTTAACACTATACTATGTTGTTGGCGATAGAAAACAAATGATTACTACGATTGAGTAATTGGGAAAAAAATTGGTTGCTGAGATGAAACTTATTGTATTGAAAATGGCAATAAAGAAAAATATAATTCTTATTTGCGCTCAAATTCAACCATAAAATTTAATGTCAATCAGCGAAGAGAATCACATCCATTTTCGAATGCTATACAAGCATTGCGGGTGGGATTTTATCGCTCAGATTTGTCTAAACAAAAGTGGAGGAAAAAAACAATTTTGGCAACGCTTCAAATCAAGGGATTTAAGAGTTGAATCTTTCGTGTATTCAAAAATGCCTAAAATGACTTTTCTAACGCAATTTATCTTCAGCATTTCGAAAAACACTCCATAGAAGTTATTCAAGTGCAAGGAGTTTGTTTTCCGTATGTGACAAAAGAGAACCAAAATTAAATTAAATGAAGAAGAATGACAATAAGTTTTGTTTAATGGAAATAGTTCAGCATACAACAGATAAATTCATGAAGATCTTCTTCTCGATTGCGGTAAAGTCTCTTCATAAAGTTTTGGTTTTGTTTCACAGCATTAAGTAATTTGCAAAATTATTCCACAAATCGATTGACTTTTCAGATTGCAGTAATCATAATCAGTGTGGTTACTCAACCGAGGATCTGTAATTTAATCAGCGTTAATTGAAAATTGAAATTAATTTATTAATTGGAATTTAATCAACTCCATTAATTGAGTTTTGAGTCTCATATAAAAATATTATAAATTTTATCAAAAAATGCAAGAAAATAATTAAGTTTGAATCGGACATGACCATAAATTTAGTAAAGCTCAGAATCTTCTAAGTGTGATTGATGTTCAAACACGTCTAAAACAATGCATAAAAATTTTTACAACACCATAAATTATCTCTCGCATGATATTAATTTTTCGAATAATTTTTCAATTAATTAACGCGCTTTAATTAAGTTCTTTTGCGGGTTACTAAATACAAACACACACATGCTGTGAAAATGGCATTCCCTCAATCACTATAATGAAAAATTTAGCGAAATTCCTCAAAGGCAAGCGGAAAATTCTCATTTTATATTATAACAAAAACTCGTAAAGTCGAAGCTCATTAAAAATTAAGGCAAGACAATAAACAGTGTCTACTGCGTTCTTGCTCACTCTCTAAGTGTGACAATAAAAAATATTTTTTCTTCGCGATTTATGTTTGGCAAAAATTCAAGTTAATTTCTCTCTCGGGAGAACATTCACAAAGGAAAATGCTCTTAATTTCTTATTAGCGCGTGTCAGTTTGAGTATTGTTTCAGTGATTTTGACTTGTCGAGACGAGAGTGATCATCAATCCTTGTAAAACAAAATGATTGATTTGTCAAATTGCTTCACTGTGTCATCATTCTTCATTCGTTAAGTCAATGAAAAAATCTTCTTTTAATTCGTCTCGACTTTTATTACCTAACGACTGATGAGAATTTTTTATTACACTCGTAAGTTTTTGCTTAATTATTCGAGTAATAGTACACATCGAATCATTAATTGTTCAACTGCTAAATACTTCCTCGTAATTTTAAAAATATTTAAGATGATCCTCTGTTTAGAGTAAAAAATTCCTAAGTATTTAAACTTTCAGAACAATTGAATATTTTTGTGACTGAAGTACAGTGAAAACCTTAGTTGTAAAAATTAAAAATGTTGAAATAAATTTTATTTTAAATTCATATAATTTAAATTTATTTATAAATTTTTTAGATGAGATTCTCGATGCAATTTGATGTACATTTTTTTCTCCGTAAAATAATATTTACAAAATGTATTTTTATTGTAAACGATTTTATTTATGAGCTCACCCAAGTTTCAATAATAATTTGCTAAATTCTTTTTTAATAAAAGAATATTTATAACTTTTTATCTTCACTCTACACAAATTGTATGCTGAATAAACGGTGATAAGTTGGCACAATCGCAAAAACTCTTCCTTCAACATCTTAGCACCACACACTGAAAACACAAATTCTCAAACTCACAACTGCTGCTGCACTTTCTTACAGCAGCGCTTTAATTCTGATGCAACCTTAAAACGATTTTTAAACATATTTTTCATGTGATTGTGTGCACGCTGCGGCATGAACGAATTAAAAGAAATTTGCATTCGCAGCTTGCAAGAAAAATAAATGTTTGCAATGATTAATAATATAAATGAAATAAGTTTGTATATTAAAGCTCAGGCAATGTATTTATTGTAAACAAGGATAAAACTAGCCCAAGCGACTAGGAGAAAAAACTGCTGAATTATGTAATCAACATCGCGTGATAATAAAAATTGAGAAAATGATCATTTTTCATGTGTAGAACGAGGCGAAAAATTTACTGCATGCAAAGGAAGAAAAAATGGATAGACATTCGACACTGAAAGAAAGAGAGAGCGGAAAATAGTTTTTCCGCTCAATATAAACACCACAACTGAGTGGCAAAGCGATTTTGTAGACAAATTATCGTCTTGTGAGAAAAAAATTTATAACCAAAGAAAAGTTTTTTTACGCGAAAAATTTCTGCGGTGCACCTCAAAATTTTTCGCTTTTAATTGATGTTTTAATAAATTTATTCTTTAAAAAATTGAATGATTTAAATTTATTTTTTAAATGCATGAAATTCAAAAAACATTTCTTAAAATCTCTTTTTATCTCATCATATCAATAGCAGATGGAAATTAATTTAGGTGTAGGAGATGAAAAAGTTTCAGCGAGCAAATTTTTCTACTTTGAGTGGATGACAGAAAGCAAACATCTATAATTATAAATCATCTTTAAGTAATTAAATTTTTCTCGCTTCTCTGCGATATGTTCAACTTGACATGCTCGAGAGTGTTTGGCGTGGAAACAGTATATTGAATTTGCTGATAGCATTGCGATATTTTGGCCCATTAATTATACTACAAATGCGAGCGGAAATTTTGCGATTGAATGTCTGGAAAAATGCGAGATTGAAGAAGAAGCAGCACAATTTGTTTCTGTCTATCACGAGATTGCGTCATATCGTAAATTGGCGGCAGCATTTATTTTTACGAGTGTCTTCATTCCTTCCATAATTCTCATTTTTCCTCCATCATTGGACTTTTCATTCAGAGCGTTACATAATCATTCTTTATGGAATTTTTCTCTCCTCTTACTTTATCTCATCCTTTTATGGACGACCATCAACAGCCTTTTTCTCCCTTCTCTCTTACTCCCACAATCTCATTTAGCTCTCTTTCTCTCTGTTCATGTGCGGAAGTTGAAAAAAAATCAAACATTGAACAACAGATGTCGCACAGCGACATTTGTTGTGTAAGACTAATTCAAGGTTTGAAAAATAGATGTCGCTTTTTAACGGTCAAATTTAAATCTTGGTCGAGAGGTTATAACCGTGGTTAGTAAAAAATAACGTAAACATGAGGGTGGGACGGTGGGTTTATCTCATCCAAAATTATTAGAGACTTTCACACCAAAAATATAAATTGATTTATTAAGACAAAAGAGAATTAGATGCTTAATTTTCTAAAAATCTATTTGTGACTAAAGTGCAAAATACTTTAACAGGAAAAAGAATTAAATAAAATATTTAAAAAAACGTTTAAAACTTCTCCCTTCTCTATCCAGACATTCCGCACGGAAAAGTACTAAATAAAATAAGGTCAGTATAAATTTTGATATGTTGATATATATTTTGTTTAACTTCCTTAAGTACTTAAAATTTAATTTTGATTTTCTTTATCGTAACATATTAAACAAGTGCATACAATATTTGTGTGGATATAAAATTATAATTTAAGATCCAAAATTTAAGAGATGGGGAGCGGTTTAAAAAAAATAACCAAACCAAAATTTCCGCTCCCCATCTCTTAAATTTTGGATCTTAAATTATAATTTTATATCCACACAAATATTGTATGCACTTGTTTAATATGTTACGATAAAGAAAATCAAAATTAAATTTTAAGTACTTAAGGAAGTTAAACAAAATATATATCAACATATCAAAATTTATACTGACCTTATTTTATTTAGTACTTTTCCGTGCGGAATGTCTGGATAGAGAAGGGAGAAGTTTTAAACGTTTTTTTAAATATTTTATTTATTATTGATTATTACTACAACATCATTTGAGATAGCATAAAAGAAAAATTGAAAGATTTTTCCTTTAGCATGTGCACACGATGAGAAAATAATTTGCAAAATTATTCCATTACGTAGCTCTTTTGTGGGCAGTGCCTACCATATGGACCAAAAATTTCCGAGGAGAGAAAGAGGATTTAATAAAGAATTTATGAGGCCCTTTACACCTGCAAAAATTCCACATATATAAATATGTAGCTCATGAACAATCCCCGAAAGAAAAACCAAAATCAATATTTACACCCGGCGGTTGGTGAACCAAATATAAAATTGAATATAAAAAGGTATTCAAGAATGGAATTCAATGCGAATGATCTATGAAAAAGGATAATAGAATATAATTCTCTCTCTTTTATTCAACACCAGCAAGTGGTCGACAAAATGAAAATGTGAATAAAATATCTTAAAAATGCAAAACTTTTATGAATGAAAATTTTAATGATTTACTAAATAAATTAAGCTGATAGATGTCGTTTTTTACTCATAGACGGCTGTGAGATCGTTTGCAAAACAAATTTTTTTACTGGAAAGCTAGACAGGAAAATTTATCGAGAGAACACTTTCAAACCACAAAAGCTTTGAGGATTCTTGAAGCAGTGGGTAATAAAAATTTGTTGAAAAATGAATAAAATTTATATTTTTACATCTCTTGAAAATTGGTTTCATGTAAAGGAGGATGGAAAGAAGAGCAAGGAACGGGATTAGATTAATGTTCGTCTGAGTTGTATGAAAAGTTTTCTTCATTGCCATTATTGAGTTCAACTATTTTAACCCGAAGCGTCTCGCAGCACTTTGGGAAATAGTTTGCTTAATTTCTTCCACTTCATTTCATCGTCATTTACGCGAAATTTAGCCTGCTGGCAAATCTGATAAAAGAGCTTTCTATTTAGGATCAAAATTCAATAACGAGCATCTTCAACACCTCAAGCAAGTGTTTTTCACAGTCATCTGGGAATAATATCAAGTGAAAAATTTAAATGCGCAAGTTTCTATGCTACAAAACATCTTCACATATTTAGCTCCGTTCGAAAATTTATTCCATCGACATTTTATCGCTCGAACGTTGTACAAAAGAATAAAATGACAATTGACACGATTCCTGGTTGGATTGAGAACAGGATTCAGCTCTAAAAAATGGTTTTTACTCTCTCAAAGAGGGTTGAGCATTTTTTGAACAAAAATCCCTCAAAAAATTGAATTTCAAATAAAAATTTCATATCGATCTAAATCTAACTTATACTAGAAAGCATGTGCGACTTTCGGTTGATGACTCTAAACTAGAAAGAGCGAAAAATGTAATTTAATTGCATTGCATCGCTTGCTCTATAATCTAATTTCAAAAGAATAAAGTTATGACATTTTTTTACGACATGTCGAGAAAGTAAAAATGTTGATTAATCTAGCGAGGAAACTGGGAATAGGAAAAATTGTCAACCTTGATTGCATTGCATTGTGCATTGAGGATTGTAATGGTGGCGCGCATTTTTAACAATGCAATATAAAAAGATAATTCTGAAAAAACAATTTTTATTTTCACAGTTGATTGAGAAATTTTCTCTCGACAAAACTCGTCGAGAGTTGAAAAATTAAATGATGAAAGAGACGCGAATGTATTTCTTGAGCAATAAGACAAGTTGTAAACATCATTAACGAGCGAATTTAAGCTACTTCAAGAGAGTCACCTCGAGATGCACATAAATAAAGAGAATAAGGATGCATTGTTGTTACTTCAAGGCATTTTAGAGTGTTAAGAAATTCATCTGGGCATTCAAGCACGTGTCCGTTGTGTAAATTATGGAAAAATTATTTTTAAGTATGACACGCAAAATAAAAGAGAAAATTGCAAAAGTATGAGGAAGGCTCACGTATCACGAAGGTCATTCAACGATATAATTGTTGTTTACTTTTCCCCTAAAAATAACATTGGAAAAAATGTAGATCAACTTTTTTTTCAACGTCTCATCAAGAGCCATTCATTTGTCAGACATGTTCCCACATACTTTCGGAGAACATATAAATTAGAATAAATTTAAAGGAATAAAATTTAATTTATTTTGCAGTTCAGATAACTTTAAAATAATTTGTAAATTTTAACACGTAATAATTTGATTTTTTTCAGTACATAAATTGTGTCAAAAGTCATCGATCTTGCAAGTCGGAAACTTACAAAAAGTGATGAGTGATTTTAAAAGCGAGAGTAAAAAATAAAAATAAATTTGTCAGTTAGAGAAAGGAAGAAAAGAAACAAAAACACTTCATAGAAAAATCATGCCCCACTTCATAGTGCCGAGACAATGTCGAAAGAGTTATTATCTAATCTAATTAACGCCTCCATTGCACATCATTTAGAATGAGGAATTGTATTTTTTGCTCGTTTTCATTATTAAAAATTATATAACCTTAAATTTATGTTGACTTTCATCACTCTTTCCTCTAAAATTAAATTACCTGCTCTGGCGGGATTCGATACCAAGCTAAATATAAACTCTCTTTTCTTTTGATAGCGTTTCAGCAATCATCCTATCATTTATCACTTTTCTCAAACAATTGCGTAACGAGGAAATCTTTTTCTCGGCTTTTTTCTTTTCTATATCAAACTGAATACTAGCATTTTCTTCTCATGTTTCCGCGTATACTGTAAAGAATACGTGATTTTTGAAATGACATGAAATTATTTTAAGAGGAAAGCAAAAATGTCTCGAGAGCTCTGTTTCACGGCGGGACGACGATAAGTGTCATTAGCATGTTGAGTTTTTTTATTCGAGATTTAATTTGGCGAGATTTTAAAACGAGATCCTTCAATCAAAGTTTAGTTTTGTTCATGCAAAAAATAAAAATTGAATTTCTGTGATGAGAATCTACTTGAAATTTTACCTAAAAATATAAATTTTCTTTTTTTTATTAACTTACCAACAATATCAAATATTCGAAAGAAAAAAAGAACAAAATTTTCATTGAAAGTTGATGACACCATCTACAAATAAATTCAACACGCGCCGAGAAAAAAGTCGACACAAATAATTTTAAATTTTCAAGTTCTAAATTAAGCGTTTCAAAGTTTGTTTTTAACCTAGTAATTTACGATTATTTAAATGGGGTTTCTTTGTCAGGTCCTTTCAAATTACTTATCAATATCGTCAAGCATGAGTAAAGATGAGTTATTTTATTTATGAGCAGAAAAATCCTTCTAAAATTTAAATTACTTTCTAAACACGTGCTAATTAACGTTTGTGTATATATTTCAGGCTAATTACTAATTGAAAGTGAATGTTCATGTAAGCGATAAAATAATTATTTGTCATTTTCATTAATGATTAATTGAAAAATTAATAAACATGTCATATATCGATCATGTAATACTGTAAAGAGTGAAGATAGGAAGTAAAATATCTAAAGGTCGCGCAAGGTTCTAACATAATGTATATTGACACAATTTGATTGATCGATGATATTTTATGCTTTATAGCGATAAATCTATGTCATGATCGTTAATATTTTTTTATTGGTGTGGCTTTCATATTTTTTATGTCATTAATATTATAAAAAGCTCGCAACCACCTTCGCTTATAACCGACAAAAGCAGGCGATTTTATCATTAAATCCATATCTCTTTTGCATTATGAATTGCTCCAATTTTTCATCGCCATTAGTTAACTTTTTCGCGCGAACTTTGCATTTCTATATTTACTCTTTTCGCCCTGTAGTTTTGTTTAATTTATCGCACTCATATCTATCATGTTTTGTTAGCTCGGTCTCATTTGCAGTGCTATCATAATTTCTGTCCAATATAATCTATCATTTGATAAGTCAGAATATTTTGATTGATATTACTAGAGATGCCGGAATGTTAATAAATATTTTGACTTTTCTAAGTCAATCCATATTCAAAAACAATTCGAGTGGAAAAATACCCGAAAAAAAAAATAGTTTCGAAGGTCAAAACGGTAACTCGTAAATATTAAAAATGCACACAATCGAAAGCACAAAATGACTCAATTTCTTATTCAATTCATTGCATTACGTATGTACCATGCCGATGTTGACGTTACATTTTTTTTGTCTGCTCAAATTTACAGCACCACTCGCCAATATTTAGGTCAAGATCACCGTGTCAGCAAAAACCTGCTTTATTGTTGCATGTATGCGTCTTTCTTTTTCTCTCTTTTCCTCTTCTACTCTTTTCGTATTCGAGTTTTGTATATTTACAGTAGATTTAACACACTTCTTGCATTTTTTTATAACATTGGCAATCGCTTAATGCTCAACGTGTTATGCTTCTCTCTCTTGAGATGCAATATGGAGTTTTGCAATTTTTTTATGCAGCAATTGTATCTGATGAAGGAGTTCTTATTAAAAGTTATATGCATTATTGTACATGCATAATGTATAATGTTGTAAGAATGCTTAATAATAAATCGCTATTTATGAATATTTAATTTTGTGCTCTCTCAGTGTCACATACCGAGAGTGAGTGGAGACATCACGAAATGGCAGTAAAAAGAGCTTTTTAATGTATTTCTCATGCATTTTTCATACTCTCTTTAGAACTTCCTCCGCTCTCTGCTATCCAAGATACATAAATTTCAAAATTTACAACTTTGCCTCTGCCAATGCTTGAGTGCATTTTAAATATGGACTTTTCAAGAAGTTGTCAATTTGTTAAAAGTACTAAAATTATTATTTTATGAGTTGCCTCCTCTCATGTTAAATTTTCGAATTTTTTTTCACAAATTTTGCATAACCATGATGACTCAAAAAGTTTCTTACGTTGTGATCACACATCATCGTCGTTATGCTGCTGGTTTTTCATGAGTCAATAAAATAATGTAACCATGTGTACTCACAAAATACCGTCAATCATAATTATCAATTAATCGTGGCGTTATATTCAAAATTTTACTTTTTACTTTGAGCATGAAACACTTTAAATGACTTCAATGTGTTACGTTCAATGAAAGAAAAAGGTCGAGAGAGCGAGAGTGAATGTAAATGCAGACGTAAAGCAGACATGTGGATCGAAATGACAGTGCGGTTATTGAAAATGTGCCAATGTTAACTTAATATTTGCCACAATTTTGTGTTGAGTAATTTTCTCTCTCGATTTTATTATACAACGACACGTTAAAGAAGGTGGAGATCAAAAATTGAGTATATAAATTCGATTATATTTATTATATAAATTTTTTGCTCTTTTTTAGAATTATTTTATTATGTGAATTAGAATTTTGGATATTTTATAAATAATTTTAAACTTTTATCCTAAGGTTTTAAATAAATATAATTTTAAATGCATTAAATAAATAATTTTATACTCACAAGTTTCTCACTTTATTAATTATTATTTTTTTTAATTGAACGTTAAGCTTTTAATAACCTAAAAATATCATAAAAAATCTTATTGTTATTTTAATCGATGTTTTTTATTGCTTCAAATCGCATGTACATCATAAATCTCTCGTTCTATTTCTAACGCCTAATGAAATTATTTCGAAACTAGAGATTGATTTTTTACGGCATAGATGAATAGATTTACATAACTCTCTCGACTCAATTCTGTTTCTTATTCGCATATTGTTCAAATATACATTATATTGGCGTCGCAAAATCGCCCACTCGATTAATCGCACTGTTTCACGTCGTTCACTCAATACACACAACGGCATTTTGGATTTTTATTTTGTCATAATGCTCAAAAGAGCTCTCTTATGTGACTAGTGAAGCAAAAATCCTTGATTATGTAAATTAAATAAAAAAATTGACATCGAAATTGTTATGCGACATCATAGAATATTAGAATGTATTCACGCTTTTCGCTCGAAAGCAGAAAAGAATTTTTTAAATTAAGTATTCTCAAACATAATGAAAGAAATTTTTTCACTCGCTTATATAACAATTATTCGTGACTCTCCGAGTGTTAGAATGCTCACAAAAATTTCCTTTTATCATCATCATGATTGCTTCCATTTAATGACTTCCTCATAATTTTTCATTACTCATTTGCATTCATGGGATGCCGAGCGCGTGTACGATATGAAAAGGAACGATGGAGAAGAAAAGTCAAATTTTTGCGTCTCTCTCCGACAATTGATCGTTGACATAAAACACGTGGTAAGATTACTATTGCGGGCGACTTTAGGAAAACTTTAATCCGACAGTGAGTTCGTATCCATTCATGCAATATATCACTTGATTCCCTCGACTTGGAACATTGTTTGGAAATAAAAATAAATAAAATAAACCGTCGCTAAAAGTCGATTTGTTGAGTAATGAGTAGGTACTTAAATACTATTCTTTCTTTTCATGAGTAAATTATACATTCAAGATATTATGTAATTTTTTCCTATATTACATTATTATTTTGTGCCTATTTTTAATTTCCCTTTTCCCAGCTTTCGCGCACTCTCTTTAAAAAAAAGATTTTACTAATTTTTCTATCGACACTTATATGCGAACAAAAGCGATTGAGAGGCGAAAAAAATTATTTATAGCAAGCTCGATAAAATAAACAGATGGATGCGCTCTCGGTAGGAACTAAAATTCTTTTGTGTATTTAAATTTCACTTTCTGTAAACAAATCTCAGAAGAGACTTTTGCAATTGAGCCAAAAGGTGTATGAAGAAGAAGAAAAGAATGCTGTGAGCACATACTGAAGTTGACCTGCGAGCCCCAGATAAATAATTGAAATTCCTATCACTCGACACAATGTACATTTTCTAAATTTTGTGGGTTCTCTTCTTTTTTTGCAAACACGTTTTGTCAACTCGCAAATTTTAGTTACCAATTGAAAAAAAAATTGAAAGACGAAGAAGAACTTTTATAAGCGGCAATTGAACAATGAATTTAAAAATAAGCAGCAACTTCCTTTCGACTTTTTCAAATTATTCTGACCATAAATACACATAAACACACGTATTGTGTGCTAAGCATGTAGTCATTAACCATTTGATATGTGAAACGAACTAACGAGCTTATAACACGTTGCAAAAAATTTTTTTTAATATCCTCGACTCGCTTTAGTTATGAAGCTTTTTTCCTTTTTTATTACATTCACACGAGGAAATAAGAATAAAGGAAAAAAAGACAGCGTTGATATTTTCATTCTACATTCTTTGATGTCATTGACTTGTTGATTGTTGAATGTTGAATTTCCACGACATTTCCCCTTCAAATTTAAATTTTTTTCATTGTTTCATTTCATTTAAAAGGAGCAATAATAATTTTCACTAAGAAAACGCAAAAAATCATGCAAAGAACATTAGAACAAATCACCGATGTGAAACACGTGTAAATGAGTATGACCACATTTTGAAAATGAGAAACTTTTACCTCTTGTTTTAGTATAATCCAGCATATGCTTAGACATAAAGTGAGTACATTCAACATGCAATGTATGCTAATTTTGTTCTGAGTTAGTTCTAACCATGTTGCATCTAGAAATTATTTTGATACTACACAAAAAATTAGAAAACTTGAATTTGGGTTTTTTGACCCAATATTTAAATTTTGAAAATTAATTGATTTCTCAATATTTATTAATAAATTATATTTTGAACTAAATACTATAAAAAAATGTTATCATATTGTACATTCGCACACTAAACCGAGAAAATTATTAGTGCGGAAAAATAAATGTTTGCATGCATTAAATTTTCCTGGAATAATTTCCTCAAAAAATTAAATTAACACGCGACATATTTTTTTTCTCATTAGAACTAAATTTAATTTTTTTAATGTTCTTTGATTACGTAATTAGCGAATCACATGAGCTTGTGTTACGCAACAGAATTTATTTATTTTAAAAAAGAAAATTATATTATTGCAGTATTCACATCAACATGTTAAGTTGCTAATTAAGTGATTCCTAATTGCATAAAAAATTAAGAGAGTCATCACGGGCGAAAGAGAAAATATATAATTCTACGTGTTGTAAATCATATATATGTATGCAGTCACTTAATTTGCTAATCTCACTGAGTAAAAAATTGCAGCACTTAATGCTTGTAGGCGCCGTTTCATCATTTTTTATGATTCATAGCGCTTTTATGAGTTTTACATTCTCAATTTTAACGAAATAAAAATCTCAGCATTTTCTAGTTGAGCTTTTTAATGAATATTTTCGTGTTAAGATCTTAACTCATGACGAGATGAGTGAATTAAAAATTTTCTGCAACTATCGTCATGTAACTTAGCTAAGTGTTTTTATTTTAAAACAAAAGATTATGTGCAACAGAATTACAAATTTAAATGTCAGAGTCGATGATTATTTAATTCTTGATTGCATGATAAATGAATGAGTGAAGTTGAACGATTGGCACACACAGCATTCGGTAACATGAAGGTCAGTAATACCAAAAAAAGAGTAAAATGTTTTGTAAGTCAGTGTGGCGTCGGTAGCGACAACAAAAATTCGTTACGTATTTATGAATGTATTTTCTCACTCTCATGCTTACCTTTTCAAAAACCAGAGTGAATGCAGATCAATCTCAAGTCAAACACGTGTGGAAATTAATGTTTTGCAATTTTTATTTAAGATACTTCTAAAATTATTTATCATGCATGCATTTAGTCGCAATATCGATGCAATCATCATATGTGAGCAATTAACACACAGCATGAGTCTAAATACTTTTATGTAACTTGACCTTTATGTAATAAAAAAATCTTTTAAATCTCTTTAAATTTTCATCATATATGGTAATTTTGCTATAAACTCATATAGTTACAAATTCTTTCACATCGCTCTCTTTTTAAATAATTTATTCATTTTGCATCTACAAGCTATTGCTCCATTGCAACCACCATAGACAACATTCAAACGTAACCCAGAAAAAAAAAGAGTCAAGAGAGTTAGCCGCAAAAAATTACACCAGAGCAATGAAATAATGCGGAGCGATATCGTCATCTTCGTTTTGCTTTTTGAGAGCATTTGATTTTCTTGAGGAGTATGCAATATCGTTGTGATGTATAGCATAATATGATTATGTGACTGAAACTGAGTAACATGGAGCTTGAGTTATATACACATTCACATATACCAATATTTCCAAACACACTACCATGGTGCGGCGGCAGTTAATACTTACTTACACGAGCTCGAAGAAAGAAAGAGCAATGCTCTCCGTCCTCTCTCTCATAGAACCTTATTTTTTCTTAGCGTACCAATTTTATTTTTTTTGTAAAAACGTGCTTTTTCCTCTCAAATTTTCTCTCATTCACATAAGCCGAAGTCGATTTTACTCTGAGCATACGAGAGAGACCCGTGAGCGAGAGAGAAAATTTTCTTTTCGTGTCTAAAGCGCCACTTTGCCTTTGCTACATTCATTTCATTTTCAGTGAGCATTCGGAACACGACAGAAGCTCATCGCTAACGTGGCTCGATAAAGTTGTTGTATAACATTGATTACAGAACAGCAAAAATTAAATGAAAAATTGACTTTTTTCACGAAATAAATTTAAATTATTAAATAAAATCAAATTGAATCAGTGAGACATAAAGGATAAAATCGAAAATAAAGTGTAAAACAAGTCAAAATATTAAAAATCGGAGAGTAAAAAGTTTTTTTTTGTGTGAATGACATAATATTCTTATGTATACTTTTCGTTCATAAAAGAATTGAATAATCATTTTGATACCTAAAATATATACAGAATCGTTATATAATCTTCCTCGAAAGTAGAAAAGGAAGTTGTGTGTGATTTCTCTAGTAAATTATGTGAGGATAAAAAATGTCTAATCGTTAAAGGACACAATTGCGCGTTGATAACATTTCGGCGGAATTATTTCGCTCGGAAGGAAAAAATATCTAGAACGAGAGTGATTGCATAAAATTTTTTGTTTTTTTTCTTCCTTCCCATACATCTCTCGCTGTTGAATCATCCGAGGCATTTTCGGAATTGTGAAGTGAATTTTATTAGAGCGGAATTAAATTTTTTTCGCAAATGTCGTGCAATAATGATAAAAGTAATAGTGTGTGAGGAATAAAAAAAAATTTTATGGAGAAAGAAAAATCTAGACAAACGTGAAAAAAAGCTGTTACATAATAATTCATCATATAAGTATAGAATTTATGAATATTAAATATTTTTTTTGCCGATTACATCATCAATTAATTTGAGTGATATCGACCATATATATTGGCTGATTATTGTTCAAAGAACATACTCCGGTTTTGACGCGTGAGGACCGTTGCAAAGAAAAGAAATATGTGTGGAAGAAAAAAATCTTTTTGATTACATAAATGACTCAGAGAATATGCTGATGACATAACGCACGACCGTTATCATTTTACTTGCGAATATAAGGAGAGCAAAAAAAAAGAAACATAATAAGTGCACTAATTTTCTCAAGAATCATTTTGAATACAATTTATTTCGTGTGTGCCGAGAGTGACATACTTAAGTGCGACGAATAAAAAAAGAAGATACGAGCTTTAAAATTATTTCAAAAAAATATATATATTTCGCGTATCTCCGGTCTGCGAATAGAATTTTTTGCTGACAAAATGGCAACGCTTTTGGAATTAGCAAAGGATGCATTTAAAAATCACAACTATATCTTGTCGTGCGAAATTTATGAGCGTTTATTGCGCGAGAGTGGCAGTCGAAAAACGACTGAACTCTATTTCGGTTATGGTGACTCGCTCGCCAAATGTGATCGCATCAAAGAAGCTCTAGACATCTATGCTCACATATGCTATCAGTTGTGTGAAATAATACCCGTAGAGAAACTCAAGTGCTTAGCTAGTTCAATAATTGAATTTATTGTAAACAAAAGGACCAACGTCACCAGCAACTCAAATTCAAATAACAATAGCCATTTATCAACAAACGCCGACAACAACGAGTGTGTCGATTCGCTTTATTGTCCCATTTGCGAGGACATTTTAAAATATCCCGTCACTTCATTATGCGGTCACACGTTTTGTCGTGAGTGCTGTTTCGGACGCACGAAATGCATTGTGTGTGGACAAAAATTTCCAATAATTACCGCCACATCGCAACAGCAGGATAAAAATTCAGATGCACAACAACCCGCAACTTCATCAGCCACCACCTCAATTCCAACATCCGCGACAACATCGTCAACGACAATTGTGAAAAATTCCACCATCACATCAGAATTATCGGCGACCATAAATAATAATAATAATAATGATTCTGAAAATAGTCACGACGAGTCATCCGAGTGTGTGGATAGTTATCAATTTAACGAATGTAGTGGTGGTAATGATTCAACCGAAGGTTGCGGTGGATTTGAACAAGACATTTTAGTTAGGCGTTTACTCGAAAAATGGTGGAGTCCGCATCTCAAAGCCTCGGAGTTGAACGACGAAGCTGAAAGTTTTTTAGAGCGAGAACTTCTCGATGAGGCTCTAAAAAGCTGCAATCAAAGTTTAGAACTAGGTGAGTCATTCACTTCATTTTCGACACCTATATCAGGTTCATGCATAATTTTGCTCATTAACTTTAATGAAAGGTTAATATCACTTGTGTTAACCTTCACAACACACACTCGATTGCGAAATTATTAAAGCGAGCTTTTTAAAGTGTAAATGATTTTTTCTTTAATAATTGAATGATTGAGTATCGCCACATCACATGTGCGCATATTGCGTAATTATTGACACTCTCTGTGGTCCGTTTTAATAAAGACTCAGTTGGTATTGTTCATTGCCATTTAGCTAATGATTATGATGATGATATAACATGAGCTACCGTGAGAAATCATTCGAGAACTCTTGAAAACTCTTTCTTATCAAACAAGTCATAAAACGAACACTCGCGACATGACGAACGAGTTACCTAAGAAGAGAATAAAGACGGAAATTAAAAAAAAATGTATTAGAGAGTTTTTTCTTCTTTTCATGACCTACATCCGTACTAAACACGCAATAATCTTTATTGATAGAGCGTCCACAGAACATTTGCAGTCACTCGCTCATTTGTGTATAATTAATCGACTTTTATTCATTTTCTGCCTCAAATATATCTCGCTCAATGAAAGTGTAAACATCACAGATTATGTGCTTAATAAAATTCGCTCAGTCGTAGTTTATAGTTCTTCGTTTGAAAAAAATTTCGGATCATATTTCAACAAAAAATTTAGCAATGAAAATGATCCGAAACGTATGCTGTGTGAGAGAGATGAGAAAGAATTGAAGGTGAACGTGCTTGAGTGCAGTCGATTGTGAAGTGAAGGCTATCGCATGAGCAACGGTTAATGCGATGTAATAAAAAACATTTTTTTTATGCACATTCGAGACTAATGCAGAATTTTCGTTTGTGAACTAAGTGATTATCATGTTAATGAGTTGTTTGTGGTCATGTTTTATTGCAAACTATAAAACTTCGTCTACGAGACATAAATTTATCTTTTCATCGGTTCATTCGTCTTTTATTAGAATAATCATTGAGACGATACTTTAGAAAGTTGAGTGGACTCTTTCACGCACTAATTCAAATTATTGAAATATTTCCGATCATCAGAATACTTAGCTATGTCACATCTTTAATTCTCTCGTAATGTTCATTGAATAACTTTTAAACGCTTCTACGTGCGGACTCGGGTGGCGTCGATAAAAAAGTAAATACGAGAAAATGAGGCTAAAATTAAAATTTAATGACAGCGATGAAAATGAATAAAAATTGCATGCATGCTTTTGAAGAAATTAATCGTCAAAGTGAGGAGGACAATGAAAACCTTGAAATGTCCCCAAATTAAAAAAAAAACATAAAATATATCTTGCACAAGAATGGCTTCTGTGTTCGATATAAGAAAACGAAAACGAAATTATTTTACTAAAAGTATTTTTTCGGTGACGATTTCTTTTATCTGCTTCATAAATTGAAATGAAGAAAAAACGCCTTTGGATATTCTTTAGAATTAGTTTTCATTCTATTTTCGACCAAATGTATGATGGAAAAAATAAACCGAAGTAAATATTACGTAATTCGATGCTTCTCGAATGTCTGCATTTAAATTAAAAAAAATTGAAAATTCTTTTAATAGAAAAATGTTTGGAACGGGTTATGTAATCAAAAAAATAAATAATGAGACAGGAAGTTTCGCATAGAATTTGCTTTAGTTAAATTCTGTGACCTCGTTTACGCTTGAGAGGTTGAAAGATCCTCATTTTTTGCTGCGCCGCTGTGATGTCTTCTTTTTCTACATTTTGTTCTCTCTTTGCTATCGCCTGATATTCGCAGAAAAAATACTTCTTCTTCTCATTCTCATATGCCTTGACTTCATTTAATTTCACTCACATTCTTTTGTGCGCATAATTCGCAATTATTGTGATGAATCGGATGATCTAGAGTGTTTCAAGAGACTAATTTATGAAAATTGTTTTCTTAAAAAAATTCAAAAACAATTCTAGTGAATTGTTCGAGTGACCACAAAAATTCAAAACATATGTGAGGAAAAAACGTGATTGAAAATAATTTTTCTCCTCTCGACTCGACACTGTAATGCTTAAATAGTGCATACGTAATCAATTTACTCACAAAATCGAGTAGTTACGTGATAGACTGAGGGGAGATAGAATTCTTTTGATGCCTCGGAAACTAAAAACGTGTTATGAGAACTATATTGACAATAGAAAAATGAGCGAATTTTAATCATCATTCATATGAGTAGAATGTTCTATGTACACGTATGCGGAAGAGCATTTGCTTGAATAATTTTATAAAGTATTTAATTTCACTTTACTGTTTTTAGATAACATGATGTATATTAATTAAGGTTATTAGAAGATTGCGTAACCTGACGATGAGTTCTAGGCACTCCAACAAATTATTTTTTATACGAGAGAAAATTTATTAGAAATAAGTAACTTAAAAGTAATAAAAATCATGTGCTAGAGAAAAAAAAACAAGCCGAGAGTGTTTTGATTTGAAAATGCATTGCATAAGTGGTCACGTTTGTGCGTTGTATACTTGTCTAGTCAGTTCGCTACTAATAAGTGGCTTTTGTGAAAAAAAAAAGAATAATTTAAATTGAAATGAAGTCAATAGCAGCTAGGCTAAGCATGACCCACTCTTTTTGTATTTGCCGTGTCTAGTTTCTTACGACATTTATGACAGTTCACGATGAAACCAAAGCACATATACAAAATTCAATGTGACCTAACTCAATAAGCCAAATTTTCTTCCAAGAAAAAAATTATTACGAAGCTTTTATGTGGTTCACATTCATCCCTCTTCAAAATCACTCGTTTATGTCATTATGTGACGTCAATCGAGATTGAAATAAATAAATTTATGAAATATCTTCCAGAATTTTTACATTTGAACGGCTTCACAGCTTATATAATACATTCTTGGGACACATAATTATGTGGTTAATTCATTGGCAAATGAAAGATTTTATGACTAACTTTTTTTTATAGTTTTCTGCCACACTAATTTGCCATTGACTCTTAAGTATAAGTATTTTTAATTGAGTGATATTTTAAGGCACATCGTTAAAAATGAACAAACGATTTTTTTTTTCTCGACAGTCGAGATCTGCAAATTACTCACTAATTTCTCACAGTATCATCATTTCGTTTTGCGAAAATTTTGCCTGCAGTGTGAGGATAAATTGCCGAGTCATTAAGGAAAATTTAATAGGACGAGGCGAAGGGCGAAAAATATGATGAAAAATGCAATTAAATGCAAAAACAAAACAGAGAAAAGAAAATTTTGCAGTGACACGTGACTCACGTTGTAAAACTCTAAAGTGTTTTATTTTACACACGAGAATTGAGAGTTATTTTTGTGAATTCATAGATTTTAAAATAGAATATCATTACGGATCTCTTGAACATGAAACTTATCTCTCTCAAAATTTATTTGTTTGTTGCATTTTCTCTTGACACTCCAGTTTTGGTTCCCGAAAATTTTGAGAGTCGTCACGTTTCATTTATTAGTTGTGGAACGTGAAATAAATCTTGATAAAACAAACAAATGCACAACACATGCTCACATATTGCATTGATTTTATCGTTTGAAATTACAATACTGTTGGAAATATTCATTTTCCAGGGAATTTTAATTTTCCTGTCATTCAAAGTATTTTTCGTAATTCTTCAAAAAAATCTAAATTTTTTGAATTATTAAAAGTGAACACAGCTATAGTCGATCACATTTGATTATGACAGCAAAATATTTTCGACTCATCCGACACTTGAAAATGAAGAGGAAAAACAATAGCAATTAACAACAAAGTCAAATTTCAATTGAAATTCAATTCGATAGAGTATTAATTAACACAAAAACGAGCAGATAGAAAAGTGAGAAGGCCTTCCTGTACTTCTCGTATTTGCAAGTGAATGACTCACATTTATTTTCATTTGAATTTCGTCTTCTCATCACAGATGCAAATAATCTACACGTACTTGCATATAATTCGGGGAAGAGGTCATCCGAATGGGAATTAAATGAATATTCATTTATAGACGACATTGCACAATCTGATTAAATATTTCATGTACATTTCCCCCAATAAATTGAACACCATTGTTATGAATCTGAATTTTTAATTAGACGTCGTGCGATGAATTGTGATGTCAACTAAATGGCGCTTTCGTAAGCACTGTGAGATTAAACACGAATTGGTATGACTTAAGGCTTAGCGAAAAATTCCTAAAATTTCATTATCTTCTACATCATCGACGAAAAAGAACTCAATAAATATCCAAAAATTTTTTGTCCGACTAAATAAAGGTTTATGACCAATGGCAGTACATAAATGACAGCATGTGAGATGAGCGAGTTCATTTAACATATAAACCATGCTGCATGTGGTGTGTTACACATGAAAGTAAATTTTGATGAATTTATTTCTTTTTTGTCTGACTAAAAAAAATTGAGAGCGACTCATATATATAATGGAGAGTCATGACGATGTGTGTTTGTATAAGAGAACAGTTTGTTGGCAATTTAAAAGGCACATGCTGAAAAAATTTCCATTGTGGGTTAAAATTTAATGGCCTCTGCTAAAAAAATAGCATCAGCATTGCAGATATCTTTTTCATGACTCTGCCGCCCGCATTTTTATATTGCGACTCTACAAAAGGCTGCACATGATTAATCGCATGATGACCAATTCTCATATTGAAATAATACAAAATAGAAGTTTATCTGATTTATTCAAGGATGATCACGTCATGAGCTCTGCTGTATTATATTTTTCTGTTATCTAATGGAAAAATTATATTTTTATGCGATTCATGATCGTTTAAATTCTAACGAATCTTTTTGTGCATGTAAATCACCACGAGTTGAAAGATTTATGGATCGACAACGCGATGCTTTTAGTAAAAGCTCTCTGACCTCGATTCTCAAACTAAACCTTAGCGTAAAACACCGTAGAAAATTTTTCAGAGTCGGACCCAACCGTTATATAATGTTAAAGTCAATGTTGTTTCAGTTTAAACCTATTATAACAATTGTTTGCGTTCTTAAATATTTTCAAACGCTTCACGATAAAGCTTTAAGGTCGGTCGTCAGTTTTTAATTACTGAATATAATCTGAGTGAATTCACATTCATTATTTGTGAAATTTTTATTTCAATTTTACAAAGAATTCAATTTAAATATGATTGCATGCTTATCGCACTCACGTCTCGACGATATTGCAGAGAGGAAAAAAAATATTATGTGCAAAAACCTTTGTTATAATTTGCATATTTCGAAACTCTTCTTTCATCATCGCCATGTTATTTTTTCTCTCAATATTTTTTATTTCGTCTGCGTGCTTGCTTAGCTTTTGTAGCGTAAAAAATCCTCAACGGTGCAATAAATTAAACGTGTAACTACAATGAACTCAATTGCTTTTAAAAAAAATCTCTTTTTTTTTGTTGTAGCATTTTTCATCTGACTGCACTTTTGCTGTCTCGAGCACGAGATAATCGGGCACTTGCGGATTTTCCATGATGCGAAAAATAAAAAAATTCTCTCAAGCTATTTTCACTTAATTCTGGCCAATGGACTGGAGTGCTCATATTTTTTTATAGCTCACTTTCTTTCATCATATATTTCTTTCGCACATTTTCATATATTGACACAGTTTGTAGCAAATTTAATTTCATTAGATTTATGATGTTAATGCTATGTGATGTGAATGGGATAAAAAAAATTCTCTCGCTTACAATGTTTTTCTTTTTCCAATGCCAACGGCACTCGAGCAGCATCCGATGATGTGGACGTGAATTTTTTACTTAACTTATCTGCCATAGCCAACGACTAGCGGGAAAAGCATTAATATTGCGAATTTATTGCTCTCTTTTCCTTTCAGTTGCGATGAAGAATCTTTTTCACTCTTCACATTTTTCCATTTTAACGAGACAAAAAACAATTTATGGCGATATTTATTTAACAACGTTATGTTTTGATAAAAAATTTATATTTTTCACACTTGACATTCATATCAAAAAATAATAATAATTTTTCCTCACTCCTTTTCATTCGATTTCCATACATCTCTCTTTATGAGCAAAATAGAAAAAGAAGAAAAATAAAACCGAGTCGGGTGAAGAGAGCAAAAAGAAAATTTATGAATATGAAGCGAAATGAAATGAAAAAGTTTCTGCATTAATCTTCTTTTTTCTCAACATAAACATTAGATTTTCATCCTTGTCGTCATCAATTTTTATATATCCACCAGCACATTCAGAGTTGAAGCTTAATGATCCAATAATAATGTTTTTCTTTTCTTAACATCCACATGCCATGCCATCATTTAGATGATTCTTGTTTTCATTTTTCCGTTGCCTAACTAATGAAATATAACAGCTCCAGTGACAGCTGGCTGCCATTTTTATATTCGATGACTAAATATACTGGAACGTGTGAATGCGAGTGCTTATATTTGCACACATTAAATTTATTGCACGCCTTTAATTTTCCAGAAAATCTTCATCATTTACAGCTTTCGGCGGGGCTATGTGCGTGTCATAAATCATCGATATGTTCCACACGAGCACACGAGCGTACACCTTCACATTAAGAGCTCATGAATTATGTAAAAAGTTCTTCGAAAGTAAGAAATCTTTTTTTAAAGAACATGTTCAAGCTTGAGAAAATCTGTGTATTATGCAACAAACTTTTTTCTCTCATGATCATCACAAATGAAAACTCTTGAAAATTTTAACGCCAACAACCCTTAACTGAAACGAGATAAAATGGAAAAAGTTTTACGATCTGCAAAATTTATGTTTGCCGTTTACGACGATTTAAAACTGACCGTTAATGACGTAAGCTTTAGAGTTACCCTTTCTATTTCTCGGAAGGTCTTTTTATGTTTCGAAAGGAAGTTGAGAGATAAACACTAAATTTTATTTTCAACTGAAATTTAATATTTTTTCTTATCCTTCACGTTGTTAACTGAAATTTTTCTTTAGTGCAATGATTTTAAATCTACAACCATCATCCTTTCTCATACAGCCTTTTACTTAAATTAAATTGCTTAACATAAAGAATAAACTTCATTTACAAACATAAATGCACGCACGAGTGAATGAAATATAAAAGTTTATATAGAGACTTTGAGTGTAGATACAGAGGGAGGATTTGTGATTTATAAGCTCGGTTGTGCCTCCGCCTACACTTGCACATACATCTAGGCATATGTTTAGAGAGTGAGTTGATGGAAGAGCTCGCAGGAGTGAGAAGTATTCAACAAATAGCTCACACGTGAACAAAGCTTGATGTGAGATTTCCTTTCTTCTTTATCCGTTCTGATGATATAATACACCTTCGTCTTATGCTTTAGCAAGAAACGAGTCTAAAAATGCCTGCATGAAATGTACACATTCAATTTTTTTATTGCCTCGCTTTACTCACACACGACAAATCGCTCACCGAGCACGAGTTTAATATTTTTTTCCACATCGTTTCAAAGTGAACGAAAAAAGGAGCGGAGATGGAAATTTTCAATAATGTATTAGCTGTTTGCAGCATAAAGGTACCTCATGAAAAAAATTCAAGGCATAAACAACAACAGAAACATAAAAACATGAAAGAGAAGAAAAATTATATTTTTGCCTTCTTTTTTTTATTGCTAACTCGAAATGAGAATGAGCGGTTGTGCCCTTCCAACCTAAGCTTTACCGAGAATTTTTTTTTTTATAGGATTTGTAGACTGTAAAAATATCCGCTTGAACGCAAGTGTAAAGAGGATAAAAATTTCTATAAAACGGAAGAGATTAAATTTTTTTTTTCTCAGCTGCCATTCATTTTTTTAATGACTTACGGGAGATGAAGTTAGTCGTTGTTATCTAGGGGAAGAAAAATTAATAAATTCCGGATCATCCACGGCGCTGCCAATTTTTAATGGATTTGTCTTTCAAAGTTTTATGTTTGAGATTTTAATTTTATTAAAAATAAAAAGTCGTTAGAAAAATATTTGCATGATAAAATTATAAAGTTACACAATTAGAGTAAATTAGTACAAATTTTCTCATTAAAAGTTTTTTCCACACTTTACTTAACGCTGCAAATGGTGCAGTTGGGGTGAAATTGAAACATACCGCAAAGTTCTATTTAATATTGCATGGAAAGGCATAAATTCTACTCAGCATGCAATTATTAATCTCAATAGAGACATTCACAACCTTTTTTGGCTTCATTTTCGGGTAATATGGCGTCGAGACTGTAACAATGCTCTCTCGCACAATTAAAAATACATGTACAAAGGCAATTTTTCCTCCACTCGATAGCAAGTAATACCACCACGTCGTTTCATGAGAGCAATAAATTAGTGTATGTATTTCATTTTAAGAACGTATATAACAAAAGGCAACGGCGGTGGTGGCATGAAATAGATAATGTATAAAAGAGGAAGAACAGAGACGGAATAATTTTAAATAGTAAACATATCGCGAGTTCGAGTCGCTTTGTAAATGCGTTTTAAAATATTTTCTGTCATGTTATATAATCAGCTGTTCGAGCGAGAATATCAAAACAGCTCGGGATTCTCCGGTTCTATCGATGTCGTTATTTGAGTAAATATTTTTGGAAATTCTCGCGTGTATATGAATATTTTAACAATTCTTTTTTTATCTCTCGCTCGTCAAAAATAAAATTGATTTTGTAAATAAATGCGGTGTGCGCCTGGAATTTTTTGATTCATCGCATTTTAAACAGCGATAAAGTTTTAATCAAGGTCACGATTACATAATTTTTAAATTAATAATTGCTGCAAAAATATTTAAACAGAAAAATTCTTTATGTACATAGATGACAGTGTATGGTGATAGTCGTGTGTTGTGCGATTAAAAATGTATATTGCAGCACTATTTCAAACATATTTTATCAGTAAAATCGATTTTATGTAGACGCGCGGCTATGAAGCCTTTGAAAATTGTATACGCAATAAAATTGCTTGCATCGACACATTTTTCCATAGCAATTTTGCCGGGTGTGAGGTAAAATTATTTTCATAAATACATTATTAGATTAAATTGAAACCTACCTATTTTTATAATAAATTTGTTCGTTATCAGAAAACAAGCAAACTACAGCAGAAAACCTGTGTTTATTTAATGGAAAATAAATACAAGAAAAAATATTTAGCTACTTTTTAGTGCGAGCGTCATCACCTTATAAATTTTCAATAATCTCAGATTTTTTTCATCCTAAAACTTGACATTCAAGATTTTATTATTATATGAGAAAAATGTCTTCTCATCTAATAAAAAATATTGTTATGGTAATCACTGCAAAATTGCAAAACATTCAAGAGCAACATCAGCACTCTCGAGCACTATAAGTAGCATATTAAGGACATCTTTTTTTTCGAAAAAAGTTTTCTCAAGATTTTTTCTCATCTCTTTTTTATTACACTTTTAAGACGGAAATGAAAAATGTAAACATTTCTGAGAAAATGGATGGATATCGAATTACGGTTGAGAGTGGCTTATACATAACTTTTCATAACGGGACAAAAAACTTTTTTTACTGTAATAATCTCAGCATCTTTTGACACTCTTTTGTATCATAACTTATGGTTATCAAAATGCGTATAAGCTTAACGTTGATCTTCACAACATGCTTCACGTTGTGCGAGTAGCTAAGAATCACAGCCAATTTTACTCTTCCGCGAAACAAAAAGTTTTTTCATCACAACAGGAACTTTTCTACGTCGTATTAAATTTAAAAAATTCTACATGATAAAAAAAAGTTCTCACAAAAAACCGCAGCGATAAAAAATTATGTTGATGTGGTTTTTCATTCACATGCACACGCATGGAAAGACACAAATTTAAATTGACATTTTTATAATAAGTGAAAAAATACACACGTTAGTATGATTTTACACTCGCAAAGGCGACAGAAAGAGAAACTAAAATCCTTTCAAATTCACTGGAGCGTGGAGGCGATAAGCTGCAATTGGCAATAGAGCCGCATGGTTGTATGTTCAAATGAGGCTCTTCAAGAATAACATACACATGCATCCATCGAGCGGCAAAAGAAAGAGTTTCAAATGTGAACTTTTCAGTGTTGAATTTGATGCTCATTTGGGGAGTCATTTTCTGTTTTCTTTATTGAAGAACATAGCAATAATTTGCAGAGCATTCGACAAAAGAAGAAAAAACTTTCTCGTTCTCTTTCTCCCTTGTGTCTTTATCATTATTCACAAAAGAAGTCTGCAAATAGTTTTTGAGGGTTGTTAGATGCTTGGTGGAATGGAATTCATTTGAAAAATGGAATTTCTTGTTCAGTGAAGATAATAGACTCCTTAGAATATTCGTCCAGATTTAACTCTCGGTGCAAAATAAAGAAGTTCAAAGATTTTCATACTCTTCAACCAAGCGATGCTGTGAATAAAAATTCTCTTTATTCCTCTTCTTTTTCATTCGAGTTCTACTGTTTCAATTTAAACGTAAACAATCTCAACTTTTTCTTTCTTCATCTTGATTATTCAGTTTGCATTTTTTTTTCTCTCTGTTCCGTGAATTAATTTAATTAGATATAAAAAAGTTTTTGTCTCATCTTGAAACCCGAATTATGCAAAGTGAAATACTAAAAATGTTCTTAAATGAAAACCATCAATTTTCCGTTATCCAAAGAAGTGAATAAAAAAAGAAATTTTAGTGGTTTACGAATCGCTTGAAATTTAAATGAAGTTCACTCAGAATTCAATCTCAAATCTAATTTACTTTCAATACAACAGGGAAAAAGAACCAGTGAATAAAAGGATGGCGATGAAAATGATAAGAAGCTTACTTTATATAGCTTAGAAAATGCGAACAGAGAAAAGGAAAAAATTTCCATTTGAGCGTGTTTAAGTTAAGATTTACAGTCAGTGAGGGATTGAATATCCACTCGCAAAAGCACTAAATTCTCTCATTAGGAAATTCTGCGGTTGAGTAATAAAATCGACATGTGTACGAGATTGACATTAACTATGATGGATAAGTGCCATTAATGAGGGAGAAAAAGCACGTTCTAGTGAAAGACTGTTACGCAATGCTTTAAGGAGCTTCTTTATATTAGTGCGATGTAATTTTCCTGTAAGATATTGTTCATTATGAAAAGTTTTCACGGATACTTTCTTGAACCATAATCTCGAAAACTTTCTTGCGTGTTTTTCCACTTCTTTGTGAAAAATTAAAGTGGAGAAAATTAAATTTTCATTCGAGATTTGAACATTATATAACTTCTGTGAGAGCTGAGGAGTTGCCCTTTAGCAAAAGCATCTCAATTTATTCATTTACGTTCCTTTCCGTCAATTATAGCTCCGCTATATATTAATTTTGGATTTTTCCAAAACCTGTTTTCGGCCCCTAGTGCCAAGACATTACATTGTTCAATATCAAAACATATACTCAAATGATAGGCCTTGTCAATCCCTACAAACTGGCGAAAACAGATTTGAAATCGGTTTCTCATTAGTGGGGTTCGTGCCATTTTATTCATCTTACTTTCTTACTTTCTCACTTTCTCACTTTCTTACTTTCTCACTTTCTCACGATCTTAGTGAACGCCATATCTCAAGAACGGCTGGTCGGATTTGACTCGGGTTTGTGGCTAAAGATCGGGTTTTGGCTCTAGTTGTGCAAGAAGTATTTAGTTTTGAGGTACGACCCTCCAAGGACCGTCCCTGAGTGCAAAAATGTCCTTTTTCATACAAATTTCCTGTTATATGGTTTCATGTATGTCGTTGAACTCGTTTTTGCATCAGAAATCGATTGACACTGACGATTTTTGAGGAATGTCCATCATGGCCGGCCAGGAGTGCTACTAATGCCCATTGCAACGGAGTAGGGTACTAATCTATGCGGAGCTATTGGAAATGGCAACGCCGTTTGCAGACCCATCTTGTTATTTGCTCATTTTTCAAGCCCTTCGAGTTAATTAGTTTATCTCAGGCACTTTTGCCCCAAACCCATTGAATGTAATGAAAATTTCCTCCCTTTTTCCACCTTTTTATTTAATTGCGTAGACACACAATTTGGAAGTTAAAAGGTTTCGCAACACAAAAATTATGTAACACATATAGAATTTACTTTCTAGAATAAAATAAATCAACAAAGTATCGAGAAAAAGAGAGAAAAATTTTCTTCTGTTTTTTTTCTCATTTTCAATGTGTTGGTGAGAGTTCAGTGGAAAAACCGTTTTCGACGGCGACGAGACTCTGAAAATTTTTTCGCTCGCGCTCTCGCAGAGAAAATTACATGACGAACACATGAGCCTGAAAATCAATTGAACAACCTGTTGAAAGCCGCGCCATAGAAATGTGGCAAGCCCAAGCCGTCGATATAATAATGAATAATTTTTTTCACGATAGTTTGTAGCATTTTCATTCGGTATATTGTTTTATGCATACACACAGAAGGCAGTCAGTCATTTGCTTGTCGGGTTTTTGTAGATTTTTGGAGGAAAAACATGACATGCAGAGAGACAATAGGCGACGGCTCAGTCATAAATTTGAATTCATGAGTCAAGCTGTTGTATTTGTGCTTACTCAAGCATTGTCGCGATTTTTTCGTTCTTCATCTCATCTAAAACTAAATATTGATGATAAGATAATTTTTCGTGTATGAGATGGTGTTAGCGAAAAAATTTGATGTGTGTTCAAAAACAACGACGTAGCTTGTTAAATATATTTTTCAAACAATGAGGTGGCACTTTTGGAGGAAAATATTGACGAAGCTGGAAAAAATTATTTTTCATCTCTAAATAAATTTTCTTTAAAAAAATATTTATGTAATTTTTTATAAAGGCAATTTTAACCCCAAAACTTTGTGTATAGAAAATAACTTTTGTAGTTTATGAAAATTTATGAAAAACAGAAATTTAATTTTGAGAAAATACATCCCACATCCTCCTACGATAGCACTCCCTACCTTATTATTTGTTTTCGTGTTTATCTTTCATTTCCTCTCTTCTTCATGGCTCATCCATATAGCCCACAGTGTGTCGCGTGTACAAGAGTTATACTTTGGTAAAAATAACCCAAAAAAGCTCATAGAACATCACCCAAAAGTTACGTAACTCACTAAAACATTTTTTTAACACGCATTTTATCGTCAATTGTTCATGTAATGGAGAGGAATTGAAAATTATGATTATTATATGACAGCATTATGATAATGTGACCGAATTTTCTATCTTGATGGTAAATTATGATGAATGATTTAATTCTGGCTCCGAAATGATATCAAATGATTTTCTAAAGTATTTTTTAACAAATACCTTGAAAGTTGAGTACTCGACAAAAGTTTTTATTTGCGCTATCACCGGAGAAAAAAAATATTCAAGGTCATTGTTCTCTGATGAGTGTTTTTTGCGTCTCAATTTCTTCGTCAAAAGCATTCGCCAAGTCAGCGTTAATTTCTAATAACAATTATATGAATGGGATACGAGGGTGGAGTGTTAGCTTAATTGTTACGAATTAAGGCCTCATTTAATGACGTAATTTTCACCTCAAAGGCTATCGTCAAAAAATAATTAGAAAGTTTTGTTTGCCACACGATAAGATAATTTGTTTGTGCTTAATTGAGAGGGAAGAACTTTTTTTTGAAAAATAATATTTTATAAAAAAAATAATTTTATAAACTAAAGTTTTAAAATATTTTAAATTAATTACCATCCCTTGCAGTTTTACGGCCAAGGCCATTCACTTCCACTGCTATATTGATCGTGCTAATATCTCTAATGACGCATGTTTACATTTTTTTCGAAGTCGGAAAGAAATAATTTTCTATATTTTTTGAGTTATATAAAAGAGAGGTCAGTTACCTTCGCATTCTCACTCACACATGAGTGCTCGCATATTGCAAGGAGTAAAAAAAGTTTTGTGTAGAAGAAAAGAAAAACCTTCTTGGGAAGATTGATGTGTTGATGTGCCACGCTCACGATACACAGTAAATAATAATTTTTTCTTCTAGACACTATCGCAATAAAATATACACATTTATGAGAGACGAAAAGAGCGAGAGATTCACACTCATGTACACAAGAAAGTGGCGATGTAGAATTCTTCCTCTTCTCTTTAATAACAGAGGAAATTACGTAAAAGATGCCGCTGTTATTTTCCACACTAAAATTCTGCGATGTCGAGTGTGCTCAACTAATTCTCAAAGTCATATATTTATAGGCGCGCGTTGTAGATTATTGTCGAGAGTGATAAAATTGCGCGTGTCTAAGTACAATGAACTCATATAACAAGCTCTTTTTTACATTCAGCAATAATCAAGCAATTTGTGTTCACTGATGTGTAAATCAATTAACCATATGCAAGCAGTTTTGAGGTTAGAAATTGTGCATTCGCACAAACTCTTTTCAATTAATGACGATTATTGTGTTTTAAAGAAAATTATCGAGATTTCACTTTCAGAGTGAAATTTTTTTTATTTTCGCTCGCGAATCATGCAAGCAAAAAAAGTGTGGTTTTGTTTGTGTTTGGAAAGTATGAGAGAGTTTGTTCCTCGGTCAATGTCAATAACACCGATGACATTGAAAAGTTTAGTTTACCGTGCGAAAAAAATGTATTTTTTATATGCATAGAATTTAAAGTGAAAATTAATAAATGATGAGCAATTCTGGGTGGTGCCGTAATTTTCAATCGATCACTCAATTTAATAATTTTCATAGCGTTGATTTTATTGATGTTAAATGGGGCAATCGCTGATTTATTAATCAATATTGATTGAGGATTTTGAGAAATTTTATTTTCGTGGGAAACACCACAATAAACGGTGACCTAATAACTTTCATTAAAATCAGAATAAAATAATATTTGTTTATTTTCAAAGTATGAGCGAAAAATTCAATGTCTATTCGAAAATTATTTGCAATCTTTTATAAGCGTAAAAGAGTCAAAAAATATAATATTTTCGAGCAACAACCGCGACAAAGTTGATTGCTTATAGAAATCAATAAATAAACAATTTGTGATATGGCGCCATGCGTGCATCCATAGTAACAGATACCGAAGGCAATGTAATTGGTGATTTTTGTAAAAATTCATAAATTTTAAATAATTTCATTACATCAATTTACTCTTCTGAGTGACAGCATGGCATGTCGTGTCGAGTGCTAAAAGTTGGGTGCGAGGGTAAAAATCGTCGTCATTAATTTCTTCCATAGCCTGCAGGGGCATCGACATTAAGTCGTTGTTGCTCTTTTTTAGGTTGATACGCCATTGCACACGTCGAAAATTATCGTTCATTATCGATGCAATGGAGTCGCTCCAATCTGAACGAAAATTGGTAAAATTCAATTAACGTCTTTTTCGAACGTGTTAATTGTTAAGCGAAAGTGATAAGTTTAACCGATTGCCAGATTTTTCACACAGATCTTGGAATACGTTTATCGATCGTGAGATGAGTCAGTGTGTTTTTGTTTGCACACTGAAAAAAATATATACTGCTGATAAGAATATAAAGAAGTCGATTGAATTATGGAATTTTCTCGCTATTCGTGCTAAGATCACGGCAATGATAAAAAGAAAATAACTTTTTTTCGTATACAAAAGAAGAAGAGTGTAATTCAATTAGGACATGCGAGATGAAATCTAGAAAATAAATGCGTTTTTCTTCAAGAAGAGAGCTTTCATTAGCCTCGAAACAATTCACGCTATTTTCTCCACACGCAAAATTTATAAACGCAAAAAATCTCTTGATGTCAATGACATTCAAATGGCACAGAAATATCATCATACGAACATGTCAATAAACTTTCATACAAACTAATTTCTCTTTCTTGTTTTTTTTTCAGCACCTAATAACTTCAAAGGCCTGCTTCTGCGTTCGCATGTGCTGTATCGATTGAAACATTATCAGAGTTCATTGGCCGATGTTGAAAACGCCATCAAGAGTCGTCCGACATCTTACAAGGTGAGTGCCTTTGAATATTTCATTGTTATGCGAGGCGACGAGGATTAAGAGAGGCATGCGACAAGTTGCTAAGAGAAGTGAGAGTGAAACGACGAATAATTAATTAAAGTCAAATAAATTTTTCATTGTTCACGCTGACATCAAGCACCGCCATAAATCATAATGAGAGGAAAAAGAAATGTGAAAAAAGTTTTCCTTTTTCGATGTTTTGCTTCATTTTGTCTGCACTTTTACTTCTTCCTGAAATTATCCTATTTTCTACTGTTTCCGTTTCCCAACGCGTTTATCGTTTCAAAGGCAATGGATGGAAGCTTAAATCATGTTTATCGTCAGAATTATTTTTTAAAAAAATTAGTTAAAAAAATAATTTCAATTTATAAATCGTTTGACTTTAATTGCTTTTAAATACCCCTTAGTTACGCTCAGGTGCTAATATGACTAAGCATCGGGAAATTAAACACATTACTCAGATGACTCTATCTTGACTATGAAAAATATTTTAATGAGAAGCATTACAATTTTTTTCTTTTACTCTATATATTTTTTTGCTGCATGCAATTTAGCGCACGTAATTAACACAGAAAATTATCTCGTAAATTTGCTCTATTTTTTCCTACCTCCATATCCACGCCAACCTTTCATCTTTTGAGTCTTAAATTTTCATTTGCACTTTTTTATTATACACATATGTGTCGCTCGGTGAAATGTTGATTCCCGTTAATTGTTTTCATGGCACACTCATTTTTTTTGTCCTGAATCTGTGTGGGAAGTAGGTTGACGATAAAATACGAATACAGTAACCAGCAGCAGTGAGATGAAAAAGTTTTTTAATTTCGCTAAGAGCAAATCAGATACACATGCATTTATTATTTACGATCATTCGTCGTTTGTTGTTCTGAAAGCAATTTCGGGGAAAAACTATTAAGAAACTTTTTCAACTCACTGCTGCTGGTTACTGTATGCTTATTCGTTTTTTATCGTCAACCTGAGGGTTTTTTTTTATGAATTTAGTTTTCATCGAAAAACTCAGACGGGCTTTTAAAAAAGTATGCTACTCTCAACTATGCAATTTTCACTCTTTTATGACGTCTGTTACTGAGACGAAGGACAATGAATTTTGAAAATATATTTTTCATGTGCAGTCAAGAGCACGTGTAGCTTGTTATGTTGCTGTGACAGTAATAATTTGTAAACTTGTGACGGCATATAATGGTCGTGAATGAGTGTTGGAGGATTGCAATTGGAGTGCTTTTCAAATGACACAATAACCTTCGTCATGTACTTCATGTTCCATAGAACAAAATTTATTTCCACTCTTGAGAATTTTCCGCTTTTCTCTCAATGGTTTCAATAAATAATTTCCATCCGTCTTCAATCGATGTACGAGAGAACGGAATCAATCAATAAATAAAATTTTATCTTAAAGTGCAATTTTTGAGATTGCGAGGGAGAAATTTATGAGCTCTATTTTATTTAGATGTCACGAAAAACCTTACAAAAAAAATTGGATTGTTTTTCACCTTCAAATCTACGAATTTCTAAAAGAGTTTTGATTAAATTTTAAGGTTCACGTCAAAATAAATGAAGGAGAAAAACTGAGGTGAAAAAACGAATTTTTTTTTCTAGAGGAGTTTGAGATGTCAGTCATTTTTACTCGAATAGCTCTCTCAAGTGTGTATTTGACAGTGGCGCGTGAATATTTAACGAGGTGTTTCCCCGCATGCGAGAGTGAGCAGTGACAATCTCTTTTTAAAATGATATTTTTCGGCAAAAGACGATAATTTGCATTCTCGTTGACTTTTGTTATTAAACATTTTTTTCTGTAAGATTATACACAATCACGTTAGGTTGCATCAGTTAATTACAAAGTAAGAGAATAAAATATATTTTATTCAATTTTTGCGATTCATTGAGGTCAAGAGTTAATTTGAAGTGGGTCGCAGCTTCTGATTGAATTTTTTGTAAATTTTTCACAACTCTCTTTACAAATGTTCATTTTCAAGTGTATATTCCTTTGAGTAAATCACACACAATCGCTGTTGAATAATGAGAGAAGAGAAAAAAAATTATAATGTCGCTTAGTTGAACAGATATTGATAAAAGAGAAGCTCTTAATGGAATGGAAATGTAATCACCACACAAACGAGACAGTATCACTTTCATCTTATTCTGAATGATTGTGTGTTTTATATTTTTGCTAACATTTTAATTTCTCCCAAATGATTTTTGTCTTGAAAATCATAAAATCGCTATTTTTACGAGAATCTGTTCATCATCAAAATAAACATTATTATTTTTGGAGCAACCAGATTGCCAAAAGAGCTTTCCCCTTGAGAATGTCATTGTTCGCATGGGATACAAGTCTGGACGTTGATCTCATTCGTGATTTATAAGCATCGAAATTAAAATGAGGAAAATTTTCACATCATTCACGAATGATAAAAATGGATTTTCATCTTTTGTGAACTGTCTCCGCCAGTTTTCGTTGTACACACGACTACCGTCACAGTGACTCAGCATGAAAATCCGCATAGAACGAAAATTCATAGATATTTCTTTTATGGCGATACAATTTTTCAAAGAAAAAAAGATGAAATCACAAAATAGGCAAATAATAATAAAATTGCCAATTATCTACTCGAAAAAGATGATTTTTAGATTTTCTCACAAATCTTAGAATTTTATTTCGAGATTGCATCAGAATTTTTCTCAGAATGACGCAACGAAAAGAAAATTGAATCAAAAGCGATAGCAGAATTTAAGACTGACAATTTAATTTCAAAAATATGACATTTAATGTCGCTAGGAGTGGCATTGAAAATTTTTAATAGTGAAATGAAAACGTGATGTCTGCTTCGAGGAAAAAAATCAAAAAAATTCAGAAGAAAAATAACGGCACGAGACGTTTGCTATTTTCGCACTAATGGAATGTCACTCACAGTGCTCCTCTTCAATTTATTCGCGACAATTTTAGTCCTCCGCATACATAGCAAAATTACGTTTTAAAAATTCTCTCCCGCTGGACAATGAAAAATGTGCAAACTCAGATTGCGTAACAGCAACCGAGAATATTTTTTTTTCTATTTCTCTCTCATGAACGATGTCGGTTCGAGTTAGGTTGTTTCAAATATAAAGGTTGCAAAAAATGAAGTTTTTTTTGCGTGAAGGACAACTTTAGAAAAATCGTTTTAAACTTCATGGAAGGGTCAAAAACCACAAATTTTATAACCATCAAAAATGAGTTTCATAAAACCACAAATCGTCAAACGAAGTTTGGGATGTGAACAAAAAGTTTTGAATGCAAAACTTGAACACATTAATTTTTGCTTATTTTCGGAAAGGGATACCGAGAAAATTATCACAACAAACAAAATAAATTCTAGAAAAACTTTTTATGCATGTTCAAAATAGTTATGTCATCAACGTTTATTTCATCAGCATTAAATTGTTTTGCCGCAGAACGTACAAAAATCTTACGTAACGAAAATTCAATGTCATGAAACACAACTTCCTGAGTAAAACAATCTAGTAGGTATTAGAGTGGCTTTTGTTGAAGGAAAAATACAATTTAGCAATAAATTGCTGTATATCGTACACACTTTGTGTGTGATCAATTAGAAAACGAATCAATGAATAATTAAAGTTTCAAAAAAGTTTATTAAAGTTGTCAAAAGTTGAATGTTCAAATCTCACCCTGGGAATCCAACCACTCATCGGAATATTTCACCCTTCTCACACATAATTAATTCAAAAACAGCAGAAGCGGTTAATTAAGTTCAATTACATTTTACAGTTCATGCTGTTTGAAACTTTTAATTGGAAAGTTTTTCCTCGCTCCTTTCCGTCGCTTCCAGTTTCACTCGACATCCACATTGTCATTCAATATCATCAAATCGCCAACATTCATTTTATTTCCAATCTTGTTTTTTTTTTGCATTTTCTGATGGGGAGACGAGTGGAAAATCACTTACGTGACAACAGACCATGACGACATCGAATTAAGATTTTTTCACGCTTGATTTGTTGGAACTAATTTTATCACGATTGTTCTTAGTATTTGCCGTTTTAATTGTCATTCATCGATTTGGTTTCTAAGCGAGGGAATCAACATTTTTATCCTTTATCGTCGTCAACTAGACAGTGGTTAATTGTCGCTCATTATGAAGAGTTTTAAGGACACTGCAATGATTATTTTTGAATTGTTTGATGACATTCTTTTATGAAATCATTTCGTTGAAATGCGACGTTACATAAGCTCCGTATAAATCCTTCATATAATGTTACATGAAGACGACTATTGTCGGCGCCTACACTATCATGATGTATTGTTTGCCTTTGTCTCTTTCACTGTCCATTAAATGTAATACCATGACTGTTTACTGGATGCATTAACGTTTGTCATTCACGTTGGCATAATGAGAAATCACTTACATTTCATTGAGTGTCAGATATGTATGTGAGGATAAAATGCGTAATGGTGAAAATTGAAAAGCGAAACACACGAGAGCTTCTAGGTGTTACAAAATCATGAGTGAGAAGCTTCATATTTGTGACATAAAGATGTACATAATGCTCGATGTGCCATGAAACGGCAAAATTTAACGACATTAACATCCTCACTCCCTTTTTATATATATTTTTTACATAACCTAAGAATATTTTCAATTATATAAGATGTTATCATGATCTATGCCATAAAAATGACGCTGAAGGAAAAAGTTGATTGTTATGGCATAAACAGAAGAACCTTCGAAAGACATCATTGAAATATTTTGTGTCATAATTTTAATTGAAACAAATCGTTTAAGAGAAAACTGTGGTTATGTCCATTGAAAATAGAAAACCATCTATGTCACTTTATGCTCAAAAAGCAACAATGGGTTTACACATATTGAGGCTGACACTTGTAGCAACCTAAGCTTAGTTTTATGCAATTTTCATTCTCTGTATTGATGGCAAAAGGGTCACAGACAAGGGATGATAACATGTGTACATAAAAATAAATTACTTCTCTTAATTTAATTCGTTAAAAACTCAATTCACCCCTTTTATTGCATGGCTGAGTTAACATAAACATCTCTATGGAAAACTTTTTCTCTCTTAGCCTTCGAGTCTCAACTTTCTGATAAGTACATGGGTAGTAATGCAATTTTGTTGTTATTTTCTCTCTCCTCATGAAATAGAGTCATTACAGAAGAGCATTGGCATTAAATGGCTTGGGACGGATCGAAGAGTCTTTCGTAGCATATTGCGTGTCGATTTGCTTGGATAAAAGATCTGAGAATTTGACAAACTCACTACGGTATGACTTATCGAAGGTAAGTTCAGTAATAGACATATTTCATCGTGCATTTAATTAATCTAATTAATTTTTTTCCCCTCATTTAACCATTTTGACCAATGTGTAGCTTCTCCAACGGATCCTCGTGTCAAATAGGTCAATCAATAGTCATTTATTATCAACATCGGCTCCATATATTGTGTCAACGCGTCGACGACGCCAACGCTACTACAGTGAACAGCATGAGCAGCATGACTACCATCAATTTATAAGCAACAATGAATATGATTATGAGGATGAGAACTCAAGGTATAATTTTTATATAAAACCATAATCTCGCAAGAAGTTACATAAAATTTTTCACAGTTGCGGTGAAGGTGAAGATTATCATCCTTTTCTGGATCGCAGTCGAAACCGACACAATCGTCGTCTCTTTCGACGTCTCAACAACATAAATCACAATCATTTAGATAGTCAACAAATCATTCCCAGACAAAATGCTCGCCTACGATCATTGTTCGATAGGGTGAATCAGGAAATTGAGAAATATCGAAGTAAGTGAAAAGGCTTCGTGTGATATTTATCTCACACTAAATTCCATTTCCTTCTTGCTATTTTGTTTAGGAATGGAACCAAAGTTATCGCCATTGAATGTCGATCCCTCGAAAATTGAGGCGTCTGACTTTGATTGCGTATTGTGCTGTAGAACTTTATATCGACCTGTTGTCACACCGTGCGGACATACCTATTGTTGGGTAAGTTGATTTTATCAAACTTTAAATTAATTCCATTTAAAATTATCAGTTTTTAAATCTCCCTAAAAATTTGAACCCGCCTCACGTTTGTTGCGTCATCTATGTGTGAAAATACGAAACACTAAATAAATATTTTTTCTCGTTAATTCAACAGGTTTGTTTGGATCGATGTATGGATTACTCAACATATTGTAAGTATTAAATTGTGTGGATTTTTGTTCGAGTTAATTAAAAATTGTATTCTAGGTCCGTTATGCATGGCACCCCTCATTGAGCAATATAGAAATCACTTGAACTTAAGTCAGATTCAAAATCCAACCATGATTTCATTGTCGAGGAGAAATGTGACACGCTTCATCGAGCTGGCAATGAAACGTTTTATTCCAAAAGTGTTCGCCAAGCGACAATTGCAAGAGTTGGAACGTGAGCCGGCAATCCCCATATTCATATGCACAACTGCATTTCCAAGTGTTCCGTGTCCACTCTTTATCTACGAGCCACGATATCGTCTGATGGTTCGGCGAGCAGTGGAAAGCGGTTCACGTCAATTCGGTATTGTTCTCGCTCAAAGCACACGCCAAAGATATGCTGACTACGGTACCATGTTAGAGATCCGTGATTGTGTTCAACTTGGTGATGGATGTTCCATTTTGAGTTCAATTGGAACGAAACGTTTTCGAGTGATTCGACGAAGTGAAAAAGATGGATATGATACGGCCAATATCGAGTTTATTAAGGACGAGCCAATATGTGATGAGAATTATAATTCGATTATAGACCTTCACTATCGAGTGATGGAGAAAGCGAAGCAGTGGTGCGAAAATTTACCAGAAAATATCAAGAATGAGATTTTAAAGAGTTTTGGACAAATGCCAGAGCTGGAAAAGAGTTGGGAGATAAGCAATGACGGACCATCTTGGACATGGTGGATGATTGCGATTCTTCCATTGAGTCCGCTTCTTAAAGTAAGTTGCATTCAGCTAAAAATTGGAATAATTAATCATTTTTTTAAAAAATCTTTTTTAGGTCAATATTTTGGCTACAACAAGTCTCGAGAAGCGATTAAGGGCGATTGATAAAACATTGATAGAATATATGGCGGCTCAACAAAAGCGCTCGCTGTGCTTATTAGCGGGTTGTGAGGGATTACCAGCATGCCAAGCGATAGAATGTTGCCAAAGAGCTACCTCGACACAACACTTAGACGATAGACATCATTCAAACACACATCAGTCAACTGAATTCCTCCTTTAAGTATCAAGTCGAGCATAATCGAAACATCGATAAAGCAGTCTGAATAGTTATATTTTTCTCCTCTTCTTCTCCTCAAAAAAAGTTATGTAGCTTAAATATTTCTTTACCTCTCTCTCAGCTATTTCAAAAATAAATTGTTAAAAATATCTCAATTTATATTTATGAGAAAGTTTAATACAAAAATCAAGCAATCTGCATTTCTTCGGTAAGCAATCTTATGATAGCTGAGAAAATGGAAACATTTATTATAAAAAAAACTTCCAGTATAAAAAACTGTTTTTTCCTCAATACATATTTATGATGCATAAATACGAATTACCTGTTTAATCCAATCTTTAACTGAAAAAAAAATCATTTTCTACTGTAAATCCTGCATGCATACAAAAAGCACTTAATTTACTCTCAATTTAGTTTTAAAAAGTTATTCTCGTTCCTTTGATGTTAATCCCCTAAAAAGAAAAATTTCATTATTCTATGTGTGTAAATTTTCCTCAAGAATTAAAACTCACAGAAAAGTGTTGAAAATTACTGACATTTTTATTTGAGTTTATTCTTGTGAAAAAATCAAGTTTATTAAAACATTTTGATCAATAATGTTTGCATGTGAAAACTTTTGAATGATATGGCGCTGTGATTGTGTTAGATAACCGACAATCTTTTAAAACCTAATTCCTAAGGAAATGCACGGTGTATATTTAATTATTCGTAGTGATGCATTTCAGAGTAGAATATTTGATTTGAAATTTGCTAAGTAAAAAAAGTTGAATTGCTTCAATCTTTTTTACTTAGTAAAAAATCCTTTATAATCGACCAATTAGAAAAAATGATGGCATTAGAAACACAATCTAGAATCATCGTAGGATAGAATTTAAAAGTGTTTTTTCTCTCATTCAGCCATTTCTTAGTGTTGTAAGAAAATCATCAAACTTTTAAGAAAAAAAATTCCAAATAAAAATTTCCTTCTTCTCTTTTTCGCTACTTCTAAAACTTAACTTTCTTAACTTAAGATTTTAAACGCTCTGAAGCTAAAATGTCTCTCAAAGCAATTCTTTTTCTACTAAAAATACATTTAATCAAGAAAATTCATTTTCCAACATTTGTCTATGAATTTTTAAGCAAAATATCTTGCGCCGAATGCTGTGAATTACATTTTTTATGTTGCGTTTGCTTTAAAACTTTAGAAAAGATCTGAAAGGATTTTTTTGGCTTTTCTCTATTTCTAAATATATATTCATCAGCTTCTTTTTGAATTTCATGTGTGATCATCAAATTTAATAATTTATTTGTAATTTTATGAGAATTGTGACATAGGATTACAAATTGTTGCTTCGATCATTTTTGTATGTTGTTAGTGTGAATTTTGCTTTGTTGATTTTTATGAAAATATCTCAACGCAGAGCTTTTTTTTTAATGTTTTATTTAATTTTGGGCACTCCTCTCATAGAAAAAAAAATTAAAAAGTTTCCATTAAAAGTTCGAAAACAAAAATTTTTGGTTTGATAACTTTTTGAAAAAAAATGAAAAAATTTAAAAAAAATAAAAATTAATTTTTTAAAAAAAAAATTTGAAAAAAATAAAAAATTCAAAAAACAAAAGTGATCGAACCACAAATGATCGGAGAACAATTTGTAACTAAGTGAAAGGTTTAAAATAATTGAAAACTTTTTGCATTTAAGAAGAAGCAACACGTTAATTTATTTATATTTAATAAAATAGAAAATTATATTATATATGAAATAATTTATTTTGCAAGAAAAGTTGGTAAAATTATTTAATATAGCTCCCACAAAAATATAATTCAAATAAATTATGTAGAATTTAATTGAGTTGAAGAGATGTTATTTATGATAATTATAAAAAGTAATCTATAAAAGATGATATTTGTATTTAAAGTATGAGAAACACAGTAACTTTAAGTTCTTTTTATACTTTTCAAATTTTTCATATGAAAAAGTAGTGAAGTGAATAATTTTAAAGAAAATCAAAAATAATTTAATAAAAATCCTCTTGCTATTTTGTCAAAATAAAATAATATTTTTTTCTTTATTTTACAGATAATTTCGCCATTTTTCATATTGTCCTCAATAAATTATTTATCATAGTTTTTTGAAAATTTTATTCCATTTTAAGGTTACATAATGTGAAATGAGTTCTCTCAATATTTCACTGACACAACCGTCTGCCTTTTCATGACGCTCCAAAGAATTTCCTTCTAGAAACTTGTTGAAGATCAAAACATTTCTGAAATGAATTTTAAAGTAGCATTCGCATTGTGTCAGAGACTCTGAATTTTTTTAAATAATAAATTCTCACATTTTCATAGAATCAATTCAATTCTAGTTCATCAAGTCCACACGCTCAAAATTGAGTCTTTTGCAAATTTACGAGCAGTGAAGTCGGAATTTTAAAATGTGAAAACTTATGCGTTGTGTTAGAATAAAAAAAATTCGGCACGTGGACATAAATTATCCTGATTTAAAAAACAAATTGTAAGTTTTTAACTGTTTAACAAATTTAAAAATTTTTAATTTTTTGACAAATCAAAGCAATCAAAAAATAAATAATTTTAAAAAAATGAGTTCAAAATTAGAAAATTTGCCTTTTCGAGTTGTTAAACGCATCATTTCACAGTTATCAGTATGTGACATTTTAAATCTCTCATCGACTTCACACACGATGTTCAATGTAAGAACTAGAATATTCCTAAAAAATGCTTAATTTTCAATAAATGACAACTTCAATTCTCTTCTCGCATTCGAAAGATTTGCAATTCAAATGAAGTCTGGAAATTGATTTTTAAACGTCACTTCGAATGCTACTGGACGATTTATGACTATCGAAAATTATTGCACTACAATAATTGGAAGATCTTATGCTATGAAATATTTATGCAAAACATGCATCGTCAAGAGTTTTTAGAGTATTTATCGAAAAGTATTTCAACGCATCAAAATGATTTTTCCGACGACAGTGAAGGCGAAACTTTGAGTAAATTTGAATTAAATTAAATTATTTAAATTTAAAAATTTATCTTTAGATGCCGCAAAAGTTTGGCCTTCTGTCGCTCGTACAAATCTCTTCGCGGCGTCTTTTCAAAAATTACCTAATCAAATTAATAACAGCGATTCGAGTGATTGCGAAGAGCAAATTCTTGAAATAACCGAATTACACAAAAGCATCTCATCTGCGTCCATAGAGTCTTTCACATTAATTGGCTCGAAATGTTTATCGAAAGCCAACTTATTTCCTAACGCTCCATCAACTTCAGTCGCATCGCTCAGTCATAGTAGTAGAGAAAATATTCGAAATGTCAATGAAATGCCCACACAAAGTGTCCATGAGGCGAATTATAGCGATGTCAGTGAAGACGTCGACACGCTCGGCATTGGCTACACGCGTCGTCAAATTAAAAAAAGACTCAATAATTTAGTAAAAAATGCATTCAAGAATTTTAGCGGTGATGCTGAGGTGAGTCATTCACAGTATTATCATTGCATGATTTTTTTAAAATTGAGAACGTTCAGGAAACTTTTTTTAATATCATCTCTGACAAGATTTATTTCGCATAATATCTTTCATAACTGAATTTTTCATCCAGGATTTATTGCCAGCGACTAAGAATGGCAAATATGCTTTACGTTATCGAGAAACCCATCAAAATTGATTATTATGCAACGCTAATTTTCATGCATTTTAATTTATTGCACCTGTTGACGTCGTTTAGCGGCAGAACCCTCAACCCTATTTCTATTCACTTCACTTGTTGCGCGTGGATTTAAAATTTTTTCATGGTGTTCTGAAATATTTATTCTATAATGTTATGTAAAATCTATCTAATAATAAAATATGCTTCGATTTAAAAAGGGACGCCATACGCTATTAATTGTTTATACATCAAGAAGTTGTCGGATGCACACTAAAAATATTGAGTGGAAATTTTCTTGCTTTTCCAAAACAATAACTGTCGAATTTCAATACAGATTTAATCACCGTCAGCTACGTAATAGAAATTTGCAATACAAAGAGAGATTTATTAGTTTGCGCAGGACTTATTTACAGGTAAATCGTCATCATATTCATCCCTCTCTCTCACACTTTTTCTGTGCAAATTTAAGCTCTGTGAATCTCGCTGAAAATGTAAATTGAGGTGAAAAAATTGAGCGAGAGAGGATGTGAAAATACAATTGAAATCTAACAACTACATTTAACGGTTGCTTTGGAGTTTTCCCTATCGCACGGCAATTACGTTTGTATTTCTACCTCTCCGACTGACTCTGGCTGAATGAAAAAAAAAATATTATACAATTCTTACTTTTTTCCTCTCCCTCTCTCTCTCGCATTCTGTCCTCCACATACACTTCATACTGAAATGATTTATTTGCCGATGTATATACATATTGGATTAGTGAAAAAAAATTACATTACACAGGCAGTCGCTCATCGGATTCCTGTGGAAAAAGACGACTTGACAAAAAAGCTCTAAGATTATTTTTGAAATTAATTTTTTTCTTTTGAAAATTGACATTTGAAAACCGTGTGATATTTTTTTAACTAAGAAGTGGAAAAACTTATAAAATTTAATTTTTAAAAACTAGCAAAAGATAAAATTTAAAACAATTTCTCGGGAAAATTTGATAAAAGAAAAAAATTGAACCATATTGATTGAAAAGAAATGATGAGAAAAAAAAATATTACGTAAATGGAAAATTGATGCGTTCATACTAATCGTATTGTTGTCAACAGATGCTGATGTCAGTGAACAATAATTGTTTGTGTCGAGCTGGAAAATTTGAAAAATATATTTTTTAAACAGAAAAATAATTTACACGATAGTGCAGTTGTGAACGAAAATCTTACATGCTCGCTGTGACGTCACAAAACTATAGAGATTTGAAACTTTATTTAAGTGAATTAAGTATCAAATTAAGTGCATCGTTTGCGGAAAAAATCACACAGATAAACAATTCAAGCTGTGAATGATTGCATTTGAATAATGCAGTAAAGTTTAATTATTAAATAGTGTAAGTACTTGTTGTCATTTGATTATTGCAAGCTGACACTGAAGGTGAGAATTTCATTGTCAAGTTTGATTTGATAAAAATTAAATTTTAAGTAAATGAAGTTCATTAAATATATTCAATAACTTCGAGAAAGTAAATGTTTCGTAATTTTTTATTACACAAAAAAAATATATCACATTTCACATATATCACATGTGTATCATCTCGACGAAATAAAAAAGATCCAATCAATCACAGGGAAACTCATGACAACCACACGCGAATTGCCTTTTACATAAGATAGGATGTACTCGCATGTCACATAAAGATTTATGCAATCGATTTACTGAAATTATTTAACCTTCAAATGTATTTATTTGTTCAATAGTAAATGGAGAAAAAATGTAGCGAGGAAAACCGAAATGAAGCCTCGCTTTATGTACAATCGATCATTGCAGTACTCATGCTTTTCATACCTGTCATACTTGCTCTACTTTTATGGTCGCTAAGAAATGTACTTAGAAAAAATTTTCCTTCAATTCGGTTTGAACTGTTTGCATAACTCTTTTCTCTCAACCGAAAGGTTCACCATTTTGCATTGTTGAATAATTTTGTTTCTGAAACAACAAGAAAAGTTTGTTGTGTTTGTTTGTTTTCATCTTGAGAGTGAACGATTATATAAAATGACCATTCTATGGCGACGGTATCATATTGAGTTTAAAAAAGGTAAATAAGGGTTAAAATTGTCGAGTTGCAAAAACTTTCACTTAATAAATTTTTGCTAGAGAAACAAATTTTTTGTTATGTTTTCTATTTTCTATTTTTTAATGACCCGAAAATGGCTTCTTTAGAGAATTGAAATGAAATTTTGAGTAGAGTTTTCTTTTAGATCTTAAAAGGATCTTCAAGCTTCAATTTATTTTTGATCCTTTAAAATTTTAACTTGACTATTTTTAACTTTTACGTTTTCTGAATTTTTTAAATTTTAAAACAGTTGATTCAAAATTTAATATTTCTCTAAATTTTTTAATATCAATTTGTACTGAAATAAGAAAGTAATTTATTAAAAGTAATTTTGGCTAAAATAATTGACAAATAAAACTTTTTATAAGTTTAAATTAAGAATTTAAACTTTATTTCTGTTCTACGAAAAATTTAAAATTAAACATCGTAAAAAAGTCACAAAAATATTTATGAACTTTTTAAATTTAATTGCAATCAAGAGATTATTTCTGTTTTTATTAATGTTCCTCCATCCAGTAGTTTTCACCATCTTAATTATTTTAAGAGACAAAAATTAATGCAAAAAATCTTTAATTTCGTAAAGTGACCTAAATTTCATTTTTCCAAATGTGTTTTCAAAAAATCGCCAAATATTTAAAACTTGTATCGATTTTGTCTAAAAGATTAATTGAAAAGTGTCTATTTTAAAATTTCATGAAAATAAAATTAGGTTCGTTTCGAAATGATATTTGTCTAACTTAAACAGATGCAATCAATCTCTCTTCAAACATGCGCGCATGGAGCATAAAATTTCAATTATTATAATTTTTGCGCCAAAATTTTATGCACACTGATCACATTGTAAATCCACGAAAAATGTTGTTGTATTTTTAATTTGTGCCAAAAAAGAACAAAATCAAAAGCAAACAACTTTCGATGGAATCAAATTCTGACATTGAACTTCATACATTTTTCCCTTCCGCATGTCGTACAATGTATTCTATTTTATTAAGTTGCACACATTAGCATCATCATTGTGCATTACATTCGTAAATAAGTCTGTTTGAGAATGCACTTTTTCACTACCACAATCGCGTGACGTTTATTGCGGCTTTTATGTACATAAGAGCTTATGAATGTGTCGATCATCAAAATGTGTTATGCAATTATTTACAATCAATTTAAATTGAAGATAAAATTACAAAAACTAGAATTTTATTAAAATATTAAAAATATTTTTCTTTTCAGTGGGATGAACTGAAGTATTTTTTACAAAGTCTTGTGATTTTTCAAAAGTGCAAATAGCTCAACTCAATTAAAAATAAAAACTAAAATAATCACAATGATGGAAGAAGATGACGAAAAGGATGACTTAAAGCGAAAATCGAGGAACTTAAGTGAGAAAAAACGCCGCGATCAGTTTAATTTGCTGGTGAACGAGCTTAGCACGATGGTGTCCTCAAATAGCAGGAAAATGGACAAATCAACAGTTTTAAAAACGACAATAGCATTTTTAAAAAATCATAATGGTGAGTACGGAAATTGCGGCGAGCCGATTAACAACCGCCACACGTGTGGTGATATTGAATTGTGATGACAATTTATTTTAAATAATATTTATACTGAGGTTTTAAGCTTTTAAGCTGTTATGCAAGCTATTAATTATATTTTAAAAACTTTGATTGCATCATTATAGTTTTATTCTTCAAACAAAATTTATCAAGCAAAAACTTTATGATTTTCATCATTTTATTGATAAGTTTAAAAAACAAAAATTAATTGTAAAAAGTTTTTATTTAATTTATTAAGTTAATTTTTAATTGGAATTAGTCTTCGTTTGAAAGTTTAAACGTCTAATCACGTTAAATTTTAACTAGCAACTGCTTAAATATTCATTCATTCGAAAAACTCTAATTTGTTGCGTTTCATTTGAATTAATTAATTTTGATTTATGGAAATTTAAACGTCTAATTAAAAGCAATTTTTTTGAATTTATTTTCAAAACCCACTCACGTATTTAATATAAAGAGCGTAAAGAATAATCGAAAAGAAAATTAACTTAACAATGTTAAATGAAAATGTTAGATTTTTCACAAATTTTCTATCCTTCTCCAAGTCTTCGTCCTTCAGATTCATCAGATACCTTCTAAATCCATAGACAGTTGTACGAATAAAAAGTATTACATCGTATGTAAAAAAGCGATGATAATCGAAATTCTCTAAATCTTCTGGTTTTAAGTAATAGGCGAGATTAATGAAATTTTCATTTTTAAAATTCCAATTGTGAGTGACAAAATACGAGAGAGCCTTGTTGGCTTCATACATTTTTCGCTGAAGTTTCATCAATCTGCAAAGCAAATGATATTTTTGCATTTGAAGGAAATGTTTCAACTGATTTTACTTACTTTCCATTTTTTCCTTTAAATTTCAACAATCTGTCCACTAAAAATGCCGGTATAAGTTGGAGGAAAAAAAGTCGAATTAAATTCCAAGTTTTGCAGAGTGTCACGCCTCCGCTCGGTAGCATCAACATTTTTTTACCTTTGAAAAATTATTTTATATTTCTTGTTAAAGAACAGAATTAAATAAATTACCCATTGGAAATTCCATACAAACTCCATGTATTCCAATATCCAGCATTTGCTTTATAGTTAAGTGAACTTGGTTTGAAGACGCGCAATTAATGACCGTTAATTCATCTCTGAAAATAAAATCTCTTAATTTAATTGTTTATTTAAAAATTATTAAAAACTTACTTTGGTTCATGTGCACGTTTCCATGCAGCAATAATCATGGCTTTCACACAAACATCGACAGGAGTTGTATCCAAAATGTTGTTACGATCGCAATACATGGTTTTACTGATTCCCACGCAGGAGGCGAGCAATATTCCCATTGGCCCATTTACATTGTCAACCTTTAAAAAAAATCAATTAGGCAATTTAAAACCACATAAATTAATTCAATCTCACATAACCCGCGAAAGGCTCTTGACAAGCACTTAACACCACCGATGGACGAAAGAGTATTAGTGGTAGTTTTCCCTTGTACTCCAATGTTACGTGTTCAGCGAGATTTTTTGAAAACACATAAGTGTTGGGCATGAAATTTGTAAAATGTTGAGTGACCCAATCGACATGATTGCTCTCAGATTTCTCACAAATATCAATTGTCTTCTTCCAATCAGCAAGCGGCGGATAAATTTTCTCCTCAACCGTTTGCAGATAGACATTGCTGTAGGTTGTCGAAACGTGCATTACCACTCTAATTTTTGGCAAAGATTCTGCAAATTGCATTAATTCGCGAGTCCCTCGAGTATTCATTATAATTGCATATTTTAATGTGTCATCAAACCTAACACTGGCTGCCGAGTGAAAAATTATAGAAACATTTTTCATTGAAATTTTACTCGCTTCGGAGAGTCCAAGTTCAAGTTCAGTAACATCACCGCTAACTGGCACTATTTTCTGTGCAAAATCAGGATATTTCAGCCTGAGAATGTCAAAAAGACTCGAATTAACCAAATTTTCTAAGCGCTTCTCAAGTGACAATCCTTTCTTTTCTCTCATGAGCAAATAAATTTTTTTAATTTCGGAACATGACCGAAGCAATTTTTCAATTAGCACTGATCCGATGAACCCAGTACCGCCAGTAATGAAAATTTCTCGTTCCTTATAAAAATCTGGAATAGTTGGTAGATGATTTAAAGAAATTTCTTCCTTCAAATGCTTTGCAATGTAATTTTTTCTCGTAGGAAAATTGTGAATTGAATCGTTTGGAAATTTCATTTTTTTAATTCCACTCCGCTCGTAGGTCTAAATGTGACTGAATAAGTTAAGTTGCAATTTGAAATCGAAATATATACAAAAAATTTGACAAATTAAAAAGTCATTTTTAATTAGCATGACATTAATTCATTTCATTTTAAACTCAAGTTCATTGTTTCAGTTCGTACAGTTAGTCATAAAATATTGATCAAGAGCTTCACATACATTTTTTATCTATGCATAAAGTAAAATTAATTTTGGCGCCAAATTTCTTCTCGCTGATTTTTTGAATCTCAGAAAAAATCGGAAAAATCAATCTTAACTTTATTCGAATTTTTATGGCAAGATAAAAAATAATTTACGTCACAAAAAAGATTAATTTATTTTCTTGTTAGTTAATAAAAATTTCTAATATTTTATAGAAGTCTCAGTGCGTTCTCGAGCTCATGAAATTCAAGAAAATTGGAAGCCTTCATTTCTTCCCAACGAGGAATTTACGCATTTAATACTTGAAGCACTCGATAGTTTCATCATCGTGTTCACTTCGTCTGGAAAAATCTATTACGCATCGGAAAGTGTTACATCACTGCTCGGACATTTACCGGTAGGACTATTAGCATATACTATTTGAATGATGTAATTTTCATTTTGTTCTTTCAGAGTGATCTTTTGAATATGACAATTTATGATTTGGTCTATGAGGATGAGCAGCAAGACATTTACAATCTCTTACTCAATCCACCGAAGACTGTAATTGATCCGCTACAAAATGGAATAAATGACGAGAACCAAGTTTCATTTACGTGCCATGTAAAACGAGGCTCTGTGAAAAATGCCGCCTCTGTGTCATATGAATTCGTACAGTTTAGTGGATACTTTAGTAAGAGAACTCTCCAAGGTTAAATGTGTCGGTTTTCAAGGTTTTCTTATTTTTTTGTAGGAGAAAACAGTGAAATGGAAAGTGCCATGCCATCGAGTAGATTCAGTGGGTATTCTGGAGAGGCGGACACAAGACTAATATTTGTTGGCACTGGACGTCTTCTTACACCTCAACTTATCCGAGAAATGTCAATTGTGGATGCAAAAAGTGAATTCACATCTCGGCACAGTCTCGAATGGAAATTTCTTTTCCTCGATCATCGAGCATCACCAATCATTGGTTACTTACCATTTGAAGTGCTCGGCACATCAGGATATGACTACTATCACTTCGATGACCTTGACCGAGTTGTCACGTGTCATGAGGCATGTAAGTAAATTTTACCTTGATCGTGATATCAATTTAATAATTTTTAAACTTTAACAGTGATGCAAAAAGGTGAAGGCACATCCTGCTTTTATCGTTTTCTAACAAAAGGACAGCAATGGATTTGGCTTCAGACTCGTTTCTATATAACTTATCATCAGTGGAATTCAAAGCCTGAATTTGTTGTTTGCACACATCGTGTAATTAATTATGCAGATGTAATGAAGCAAATGAGAAAAAGCACTGGCTCACTTACAGGCATTGAGGAGTATGATAGTGCGACAGAAGAAAAAAAAGGGCCTACCTCGCCTTCAATGATGGCAACATCTCCTTGGAGCTCTAAAAGTTCGAGAGCATCAAAATCATTTGCTCAAACGCAAGAATCGCCGAATGTTAAATTGAAAAGATATCATTCTCGACTTGATAGTGATTCAACTTCAATGTCAGCCGATTCACCACTAAGTCATCATTCGATGCTTACCCAAAACAGTTCAGTTAGCCATGTAAGATAGACATGAATTATTTTATTTTAAAATTTAATAATTTTTTATTTTTTGTAGCGTTCTAGATCCCGTCATAATGTACAAATTCTGAAACCATCAAAGAAATCCCAACATTCCCAGCACTCACAACAATCTCAACACTCTCAACATTCTCAAAATCATCAAATGCAGCATTTGACACCTCAACAGTTCACACCATTTAGTCATCCTCAGGTTCATCCAATCACTCAACTTCCACAAGCATCTCAAAACATTCCTCTACAATCTCACAGCATCGCCATTCACCCGCCATCGATAACAAGTCCAATCATGCCTCATCATCCGCACCATTTAAGACTTTCTTCATCAACGCAAATAATAAGTGCACCCTTCATAGATGAATCTCAATATTTAACGATTCCCGTTCAACCAGTTCCGACAACTTCGAGCTTACCGACATCTCCTGCGATCATAACGCCTCTTTCTCCACCCTCAGACCTTGTACATTCCAATGTCGTCTTAACACCCGCACAAAACCAAATTCAGGATCATTTACAACGGAAACATGAGGAGCTTCAAAAGTTGATTGTGCAACAGCAAGACGAACTGAGAAGAGTTTCCGAGCAGCTATTTATGGCACGCTATGGAATTATACCATCGATTGTAAATGTGTCTCTTCCCTTTGTCGCGCCAATTGATCAAACAAATTTAATTGAAGCAGGCAACAGGTGCATGAGCAGTTCATCTCATCACTCACAACAAACCTCCTATCAACAGCATCAGCCACAAATGATTCAACATCAAATTCTGCAAGCGCCAAATCCTCAAGTTCAATCATCGACGGTGATGCATCATCAGAGCACACTTCAACAGCAACACATGACCCTCTCGTACGATTTGAGTAACCAAAAGCAACAGCATCAAAATGTTGCCGGTCACATTGAACAGTCGATGGAATCGGATGCATCTGGGAGTGATATAATGCATCAATATATGCAACAACAACCCTCACAGGTATCAAATATGCATCAGATGCAACAACAATCTCAACAGCAGCAAATGATGAGTAACGATGACTTTGAGTTAATTCCATTTCAAATGATGAACCAGCAAGCTCAAGTGCTGTATGCGAACGAAAATAATAACAACAATAATAATACGAATAGTGCCAATTCTAGTGCTAGCAACAACAAGTGATCAAATGTTTAACAGCTTTGTGATTTTTATACAAGGAGTTTTTTTTTTGAAGAGGCTATCAGTCAGGTTTAATTTAAGGTTGACTAATTAAATTGATTTCTTTTGGCAATTAATGAACTAAAACCCTTTCCAAAACTATATTTATGTCTAAAAATATTAAAATTGTTCTCATGAGAAGAAAAAATAAATTTAAAGACGCTTTTTGTCGCATATATTTTATTTAGTAAATGATTGACGAAAAATATTTTGCGAAATATTTAAAAATCATGTAAATGACGTCTGAAAAAATCAAATGACCCCTTAAACTTTTTATGTTCTCAGGTCTTTATAAAAACTAGAATCTAGTTCGAAGGACATGAATGGAAAAAAATAAATTTGGTCAAAAATAAACTTATCAAATTTTTAAAAATTATTAAAATATTTTTATTTTTACTTTCAGATATTTTTTTTACAATTTTAAATGAATTTATAATTTTTTTAATGAATTCTGCAAAATGTGCATCTCAAGGTTGATATTTCCGAGTAAATTGGCCAATTGATGCTTTGAATCCAACACTTCAATGCTCTGAGTGTAGGCATTGTATCGCACTCCGAATGGACGCGGAACCTTATCAGAGTATTTACTGAAAATAAATAAAATATTAAAACTATCTAAAAATATTGTAAAATATTTCACTCACATCATCTTATCAATTGCAATTTCAAAACTATCGGCGATGAAGTAAAGCGGTTGATATGTTGTGATTGGGTATTTTTGCAATCCCGTAACTTCGGGATCAAACTCTTTCAGCTGAGGCTTATCGGTCAAGCAATATTCAAGTTCACCATAACTTGATAATAATCCGGCACCGAAAGCTTTGAGTTTCCCATTCTCACGACACAATCCGTATTCAACTGTGAACCAAAAGCAAGTGGCTAATTTTTCGATTACATCATCGGGAGCTCCAAGCGATGCCAGTCCAATTTCTTGTGAAAATTGTGCAAAAGCAGGATCAGCAAAAAGTGGTGCGTGTCCCATTAATTCGTGCACTACATCGGGCTCTGGCGTGTAAAGAGGCTTTGAGGGATGGCGAATATATTGAGTTGAGTGAAACACTCGAAAAGCGAGACCAGCTAGGAAATCTCTCGAGGACAATAAACCAGCAACAGGACGAAGAGTGAAACCAGTCGAATCTCTAAGGAAATTTGAAACGTCTTCGAGCTGTGGAATGTTATCTTCACGATATCCGCAATTTTCAATCAAGAGAGGAAAGACGTGATTGTGTTGACGGCAGGCATGAGTTGGATAGAATTTTGTGAGTTCACGAAACACTGTTCCCCAAGTTTTTGTCTCTGCTTCAGTGTAATCAACTCGAGGAAGCTGTTGAAATATTTTTTAAATTACTTTTTTAATCTCGTGTGATTGAACTCACCGGTTGTCCGTGTTTATAATTGAAGGCAATGTCCGCAAAATACTTGCGTCTTTCGCGATACACAGGGTCAGTGAAGCCAGGATGATCCGAATCGAGTTCAGCTCCGTAAGATAAGATTTGATTGGCAAATCGATCAAGGTCACGTATACGTCTCGGAAACCACGGGACAACCTCCTCTTCAATTTTCTCTTTCTCGGCGTAAGCACGAGAAATCACTTGAAAGTACTCAGATTTATCTTTCACAATATCGATTGCCTCGTGAAGTCTTGGACTCTCCAAAGAATCACATTCGACCAAAAATTCATAACCTGTTAAATATTTTATTAAAACCTAAATCAATAAAAAATAAAAAGGTCCAACCTGGAACACGAGTCGATGATCTAGATTCAATGTGAGTCAAGTCAATTCCGAATTCATCGAAAATTTTCAGCATTTTCGCGAGAGTTCCCGACTGATTGGGGTCCAAGGGCGAAAAGATAATGATTGTTTTACCCGCCGAGTCATCGTTCGAGGTTTGCGAAATGTAAGAATTGCTTTGTTTTAAAGGTGGCTGGAAAAAAGTTCAAGATAAAACTTTGTGAGTAATTTTTAAGATAATTTCATCAGCGAGCAGTCATGCATTTTTCTAGAGCATCGACCGCGTAATTCAATGTGATTAAAAATAACAAGTTTGAGACATTTTACGACACGCATTTAAAACTCGGCTTGTCACTCATTCACGTCAACAATTATCAATATTGCGTCGCAGTATCACTTTCTAACAAGGGGTCAAGCATTAACTCGAGCACTTCCGAATTTTTGATTTAATATTTTAAAATATTTTTGACAGAACAACTAAATTGATGTCGCTAAATATAGTTTTTTTTTCAGACAAATAAATCAAAACTTTATCAAAATTATTTTATTCCGTCTGAAGATGTCAGACAATCTTAATTTAATATTTTTGCTAATCATCACACATTAAAATTTTATTTCATTTTTTATTGAGTGTTTTAAAATTATTTGTTGAAAGTTGATTTTATTTTAACACTTTAATTTTTATTATTTTTTAATCTAAATTATTTAATAAAAATCACTCACAGGATGTTTAAAATTCTCCGTGGATTTTTTCCCATTAACCTTTGTATCCATTTTTCGACAAAGTTAAAGAACTTTTTGATAATATTAAATGTACACAAAAATCGACAACGAAATTTTAATTACAACTGTTTCTGTTTTTTTTTCAATGCTTACAGCTCCGCGTTTGAAATCAAACTGAAGCTTGACTGATTATCTCCAATACTTAAATATGAAACAATTTCTTATTTCTTATTTCTTCCATATTTTTTTTTTATATACATATATATTGTTATAAAATCATAAAAATGAAGAAGAAATATTCTAATAAAAAAAAAAAACAAGATGAAAACTTGATTTTTGGTATGAAGCAGAAATTAAAATAATACACGCAAATTTTCAATCACAAACAATTCAATAAATGAAAATACGAAAATGTACAAAATGTTTGCATTATGCAACGGCTGAGGAAAGAAACAGTAAATATTGCAACAATTAGAATAAAATTAATTTAAAAAAGCGCGAGAACAACTTGAAGAAAACGACTCAATGATAACAAACATTTATTAATTTATTGCGGGTAAAAGGTCCTCGTGAGATGATTCGACACACAAGTGAAAAAATCTATTTTTACTGACGCTGACAACCTTCAGAAAACATTTTGTTATCAGTGAATGCTGGGGGCTTGCGCAATCTCAATTAGGTGAGATTAAATTGTTTTTGTATTTAAATCGTGAAAAAATAATTATGAGAAAATTAAATTTTTTAAATTCTTTTTTAAAATTTTAAACAATATGAAAATTTAAATTAAATTTTAATTAAATTACTTAATCAAATTAAAGAGATATCATTCAAATTCTAAGTTTGTATCATTTTTAATTAAGTATGAATAAACTGAGAGATAAAATAAAATTTATTTTGCAACGTACTTTAAATATTCAAATTATATATTTGAGAACAACAGGAATAAAACTTTTAAAAGCCACTGGAAATTTTGGGGTTAAAATTGAAATTGCAATCAAATTTTAAATTTTATCAAATGCAACAATTTTTAAAATCTATAATTTTTGTTATGCTAATAAAAAAGTCCTTAAATCCTTTTGGAAGCATCTCTCAAAAAAATTCATCATTGCATAAAAAATATTTTTCATCACATTTTTGATATAAATATATTTTTAATCTCCTAACAACATGAAATTTCAATAACACTCTTTTCTCCATTGAAGTATAAACGAGAGCTGAATAAATTCAATATATGTAACTCTTCTTTGAAGTTCGATAAAACTCCATAAAAAATTCACAAGTAAATAAAGCAGCAGCAGGTTATGCATGTAAATATATATTTATGAAAAATTATTTCGTTACAAATTTTTCAGCAATTTTTAACATTTACAAACAAAGAAAAAAGTCAAGAACATGGCGGGAGAAATTGAAAATTTTATGGAGGTGAATTTTTTCGATACATATTGTGAAAAATATTACAATCATATGTGAGGAAAATTTTATTTCGTTTATTGGTATTTTTATGAGGCTTTAACATACAATCCAAAAAGATTTTCACATGAAAAAATTAATTTTAAAATAATTTTCTGTATGAAGAATTTAAAAATTTTTAATCGTAAATTTTTTCTTGATGCTATCTTTGAAAAACTTCCCAAAATTAAACATTTTCTTTAAAAAATAGAAATAATCAGCTCTCATACAAATAAGGAGCTTAACAACAAAGTTTTAATTTCTTTTTAAGTCTCATCGGATTTACGAGGTTTGTTGGGTTGTGAATGGAAAAAAGTTCAACCTTATCAATGAGTGAATGCTTGGCAATCATCAACGAAAATCTATTTAGCAAGTTTGTTGTGTATAAAAACAAACTTTTACAGAATTTTCTCGATATATCTTGAAAATGTAATTAAAAGGCAATCAAAAAGTTTCACTTCTTCCTTTTCAAAGTTCCCAACTCAATAAAACAGTTAAATTATGACTGAATTTTTCCGATTCACAGAACATAACCGAATGACTAGTGCTATATTGACCGGAACTAAATCGTTTCTCCATCTCTCTCACCACTATTCGGTCAACGAAACAAATCGTTGGCCTTTATATTGAGAGTGTATCGGTAAAACTGTTGACCACAAAAGTGCACACTTACAAATTGGCAACCATTAAAATTCAAATGCAGCATGCATAACAAAATGAGAGTTTTATTTTTTATTGTTGCGAAATTGTTTTTTATTAGCACGATACTAATTTGCAGACTCAATTACTTCAACCATGAGTTGTTTAGTCTTCAATCAAATTTTTTTAATGGTCATAGCAGAAAAATACTTAAAAATGAAAATGCCATAAAAAAATGATTTTTTACCGCTGCGCTGTGGAATCACTTTGATAAACTGAAAACATTCATCATGTTTAAAATGCTTTGGTTTTAAGTGAAATTTTTCCTTTGATTGATCTTAAATCCCTTTAGAGGATATTACAAAAAGGTGCATAGACTTTTCCGCTTCACACCTTTTATTTTACTATGGGCATTCCTTCACAAATCATTCGATTTTATTTTGATTAATTTCCATATAATTTCAATAGCGCCACGAGGCATTCGAGCGGAAGGCGTGTGCGAGATGAAGCTAATTGTAATTTGTACTTAAATTTTTCGTGAATTTAGATAATGCGCCATTAAAAAATTGATGCCATAAATCTTCAAGAAGAAGCACAGGAGATAGCTTTAATGGCTTATTTGTGAATGGAGACTTTGTTGAAAATTTATTAATGCATAAAAGGAGAAAACAATTTTTAAAAATATTGTAATTAGACGCGTGAACAATTTCAGTGAGGAAATTTATGAGTTTCTCCTTGAAAGCTTTTAGAAAATTTCATATTACCGTTTCGCGTATAATTTTCAGAAGAAGATTTATGTCACACCCACATAAGTACGCTATCAGAGCTTTAATGGATGTTTTTCGATGAATTTTCTGAAGCACCAGAAAAACCAATACACCTTGATTACATTAAACACCCTCTGATTTAGTTAACGCCATTATATCAAATTAACGCTTCCAAAAAGCTCTTTTCAAATCCATACAATTCATTTCTGTGGAGAGCGCGTATGAAATTCATAAAACACATTTTGCCTCACATTTTGACTGCTTACCGAATATACTTGATGTCAGCGTTCGCAACGCGTGGAGCGGGAACAAAGACTGCCTTCATGCACGACAAATCTCCAATCATAAATTTCCTTCTTCGCTTTAATCGCTTATCGATTTTTGAATTTTGATCATCACTCGAATGAAGTGGATTTGATTTCATTTTGACACTCATCGATTCTGTCGTATCCGATTCAGCTATGTGATAAAAAGCAGAGAATGAAAATTGAAAATCTCTCACACACACATTTTTAGTCTTTCAAGCATTGCATTGATCAAGTTAAGTCCTCTTAATGGATATCGAATGAAGTGCAAATTGAACTAATCGACTTGATCTGTTTCACACTGCAGAAAGTCTTGAACATTATGCGGCGCATTATAAATTCTCTCACTTCAAATATTTGCATTAAGCTCATGAAGCCAGAAGAATTTACAAGAATTACTCAGTGAGTGTGCATTGAAATGAATTCGCGTACTTCAAGTTAACTTGAGAATAAATTTAAATCTTTTTACCTCGATTTTGAAGATTTTCTCGTGACTTTTCTTCCACTTGACTCAGTTGTGCATTTTGACTTTTCGCTTGGAATTCTAAATTATTTTCATTATTGTTATTGTCAATAACTGCTTCCACCATTTCCATCACGACATCCTCAGCTTCATTTTTGTGAATTATTTTCATAACATCTAGATGCAAAAATTTTTTTAACTAATTAATTAGCAAATGAACAACGAGAAAGTCCTTACAATTACTTTCAGTTGTCATGACATTAGCCGTAACTGTGCTTAATGTGAGGTTTTCACTTTTTACATCAGCACTGCCGTGAATGAATTTCTCGTTCTTTTGTTGTCGGTGCTTTCGCCTTTTCTTCTTCTTTTTTCGCTTTGAAAAACTTTTTCGCTTCCTACCCGATTCCGCTGCCGATACTGCCGACGACCTTCTCGCTTTCTCATCACCGTACATTTCCATCTCGACCTGATGTGGAATTGTTGATTGCTCCACAACGAGAACTTTTTCTTCTTCTTTTGTCGGCTGCTTTTCATCAGCATTCGTTCTTTATTTAGATCAATTTGTTGTGTGTGAGTGTGCAAGTGAAAGGTTGAATTAGTTCATGATACGACACAATGTATAATAAGAAGGTGACAAGATTGAGATCATTATTAATTAAATTTTCTCGAGATTATTTTTTGATGATGACGAATTTAAATTAAATTGGAAATTACCAAGAAAAGTTCTTTAAGCTTCTTTTCTCAGAGCTCTGAGACTAAACTTTTAAGCCAACAGACCGCAATAGAATTTTCTATAAAATTTTATGAATGAACTTTGTGTAACGCTTTGACACTCATGAAATCCCCGCCGGAAGATTAATGTCCCTTCTAACATGTTCGGATACAAATTTTCTTCATAGCATCGAGTCAAGTTGAATTTAAGGCTTGGATGAAAACTTTTTATTGCAATTTAAATGAAAATTCCCACTTGAAATTATCGAATGAAACCTTTGAAATCTCATCCGAACTCATTCATAAAATTTTACACCTGCAAGTTGTAAAATCATGAAAATTTTCCTTTTATATTCCGCTAAGCACAGAATAAAACCTCAAAATTTGAGTATCATGTGAAACAATTTCATTTCTCGCCACCTTTCATCTCGCACATACAGCAAGAAGTCAGCATAAAATTCTATTTGCTTTAAATTGCACACGTAAGTTGCTGGCAATGTTTAGGAGGTGAAAATGTTGGCACGAAATATTTGAATCAACTCTTCTTATGTGCTTACGATTATTATTATTGTTATGATGATGATCACATGAAGTGGAAAATTTTGATATGGAAAAACTTTTCAGCATGAGTTGAAATTGTTGAGTTTATAAAAATTTAAATCAATAACAGAAATTTTTCTTACTTTCTTCTTAAATCATCTTCACTCTTGTCTGTTGCAGCACTCAATCGCTGCTTATCATTTGTTGTTAAATCATTGTAACTCAGCTCCAACAAATCATCATAAATGTGATTTAAATTTTGATCCTCCGATGCAGAAAGTGAAGCACCTGGCAACGAGAGAAAATAAAAATGAATAAATGTCTTTAAAAGATTTGAATTTGTAATTAAAAGTCAACAGAAAAGTCACCAAGGAGATGCTCAAAAGATGCCACTAAGGAGATTTCATTTTAAGCACTTAAAGGAAGAAAAAATGGGTCGGTGACGGGTATGAAGAATGTCTTTTAATCAGTCTTTCATGTAAAGCTCTTTTGTGTGCGGTTGCATCGCGGCTGAGAAGGAAGATTTGTCGCTTAGAAAAAGGGTTTTTGTTGGCACAGAAAGACATTAAAATATTTCTAAATGAAAAACAGCAAAAGTGATAAACTGAAAAATTTATTTCTCGTCATGTTTTATTTTTTCACTTCCCCTCTTTCGAAAGGAAGAAAGTTAAGTAGGTAAAATCTGCAGTGGGTGAGATATGAAGAGAAAAGTAAATAAAAATCTACCGAAAGAGGAAATGAATTTTCGGCTATGAATCATAAAAGAATGATGATGTAAATTTTCTGTGATATGCATAGAAACAAGTGAAATTTTTGTGGTGTTGTGTGCAGACTGTAAGTTGAGGCATATAAAGAAAGCAGTGAATGGCGGTGAAAAATGAATCTTTTCTCGTTTTTTATGAATATTTTACACAAATTCTTTTTTAAAGAAAAAGTCTTTCATCATCAACAGCATATAAGTGAGTGAAGTGAACATGTGAAGTGAATGAGGATAGGAACTTTAACAGCCGAATAAATAATGAATGCGGAAGAAGAAAACTTTTCCGGAATAATCATCTTTTGCTTGTTTATAGTAAAATGTCTCATGAATCCACTCAAAATGAATTTTAAGATTTTCAACTTGAGAATGATACTTTTCACAAAATGTCAACAGCGGCAACGAGTTTCTTGTTGTGATGAACTTTTGCACACTTCGAAGTATTTCGTTTGAATTTTACCTTCCAAATTAATCAAGATGCAGTATGAAAAATATTCATGAGACAAAAATAGTGTGAAAGAAGAACGCTAGTCAAAAGTTGACAGTCATGCTAAAACTTACCATGGAGATTTACCAAATTGACGATACTTGCGAACACTCTTTACAGTAAAATTTTTTTAAATTTAATGCATTTTCAGCTTTTTATAAGAAATTTTAATGTTTATTTAAAAATTATTTTTCGAGCAGGTCAAAGAAATTTGAACACACACAAAAGTGCTCGAGACTAAACTCAAACAAAAGCACAAACATGTAAGAAATGTGGCAAAACTTTTCCTCGCTTACTTTTCATCTGCGACGGTACCAGTTGCTCATCTTACAACTTTTTCACAAACCGAGTCATTTAGATAAATAAAAATAAGTATTTGTGTTGCTTGCCATAACAACTCTATTCTCATTTTCTTTTCACATTCAGCATCATCAACATCATCGCCTTCATAGAAATTTCTATGCTCGGAAAAACTTTTCTCCTTCATCTTTCGGGGCGAAATGGCTGTTGAAAAAAGGGGCGAAAATCTCATGAATTTTTTAATAGAGAGAAAAAAGCCATTTAGAACTTTATTTTTATACATCATGAGAAAATAAACTGTTTTTCTTTATGTGAATTTCACAATTTTCGGGAAGATTAAAAGACGATACATTTACGCTCTAACTTTTAATTTCCTTTGGGGATGAGCTTAAGGATTTTTTTAACTTTTCGGCAATGTGTCAACTCAGCAAAAGAATAAGAGGAAGAAATTATTTAAATTGCCATTTCCTCAAACATTTTTCAGCAACTCCTTTCTGCATGAAATTAAAATGAAGTCTCTTGTTGAAATTTAATTTTGAAAAGGAAAAAAGGTTGAAATATTTTTTTTCCAAGACGAATGTGAATTTTTCGGCATTTAATTTTAATCTGAAGATTACAATTAAAAATCAGAAATTCCCGTATATTTTAATTTAATTATTAAAGCTTTATTTTTTTCGGAAGGATATTATTTACTCAATTGAAATTCGTTTATTAACCAAACCATGCCATGTAAAATTTTAAATCAACATTTTTTTAAACACAAACACTTTTTATGATGACTGATTTTACAATTGTGAAAAAAAGTGATGAAAAATACACGAATATGGAAAGTGTACAGTATAAATCTCAATAATTCAGCTCTCATTGTTTGTTCAATGTATTTATTTTTGTGCCGTGTAAAAATTCCATTAATCATTTTCAGAGAGCGAATATTTTTGTGCAATATCATTTTATGGTTGTTTATTGATAAATATGAGCATTGCTATTGAAAGTGTTTAAAACGGAAAGCCGATTCATGACACGAAATGAAAATAATACGCTAGCTCAAATTAATGTAGCCAGATAATATTTACATGTGGTTTCAGGGAAGGTTTTTGATATTGGTATCAATTTTAACAAAAACAAGATGGGTCTGCAAACGGCGTTGCCATTTCCAATAGCTCCGCTGTCATAGATTAGTACCTTACTCCATTGCAATGGGCATTAGTGGCACTCTTGGTTCATGATGGACATTCCTCAAAAATCATTAATGTCAACCGATTCTTGGTCCGATGACGAGTTCAACGATACCCATGAAGCCATAGTTCTGAAAAAGGACATTAGTGGCACTCCTGGCCGGCCATGATGGACATGCCTCAAAAATCATCAATGCCAATCGATTCCTGATCGAATCACGAGTTCAACGACATACATGAAGCCATAGTTCTGAAAAATGGACATTAGTGGCACTCCTGGCCGGCCATGATGGACATGCCTCAAAAATAATTAATGTCAATCGATTCCTGATGCAATTACGAGTTCAACGACACCCATGAAGCCATACAAGAGAAAATTTGTATGAAAAATGGACATTTTTGCACTCAGGGACGGTCCTTGTAGGGTCATACCTCAAAACAAAATACTTCTTGCACAACTAGAGCCAAAACCCGATCTTTAACCACAAACCCGAGTCAAATCCGACCAGCCGTTCTTGAGATATGGCGTTCACTAAGATCGTAAGAAAGTAAGAAAGTGAGAAAGTAAGATGACTTAAATGGCTCTAACTCCTCGTAGGATCAACCGTTTTCAAATCTGTTTTCGCCAGTTTGTAGGGTTTGGCTAGGCCTATCATTTGAGTATATGTTTTGATATTGCACAATGTAATGTCTTGGCACTAGGGGCCGAAAACTGGTTTTGGAGAAATCCAAAATTAATATATAGCGGAGCTATAATAATCAGCTAAAATTAAAATTAAATCAGAATTTATTTTCTAACTAAAACTCTCCAACCTATTTTCCCATGATGAAAGTTTAATTTTAAAGCAATTAAAAATTAATTTGGCTTAGAAAACAAAAAAAAACGGAGAGCACAAAATTGTTGGAAAATTATTTCAATTATCACGAAAAACTTTTTCAATTACATTTAGTGCTCTCTAGATGAAGATGAAGTTGTTGATTACTCTTGGAATCCCTGAAAATAATTTAGTATGATAAAAATAATTTTTCATTGCGAATTTAATTTCAATTCAAGGTTAACGTACGCGACAGGCCATTTGAAACTTTTTCTCAATTTAACTCGACACTGATTTTAATTGATCATAGACTTGCCCGCTCGAGTACACAGAAAATTTAAAAACACGATTCAAATTTGTTTATCTGAATTTAATTGACATGATGTTTCAAAAAATCTTGTTTGTTGTTTGATTTATATTGAATGTGATGTTTGAGAGTTTTTAAATTAATTTTTCTATTTTCACTTTTATGACCGAATTTAATTTATAGATCGATTTTTAATGAATTTTAAGCTTTTTAGGAAGAAAATTTTTGCACGTATCCAAAATTATTTTTAATGATATTTTAACAATTGCTCATTAAGCTATAAATTTCGCATGCTGTTGCATGTTAATGTATGTAAATTATGAGGAATTTTAAGCAAAATCGTACAATGTTCACGAATGAGTTTATTTTTAGAATCTGAAAGTCAAAATTATCAATTTGGGGTAATTTTAAATGGATCAAATTTATTTTAAATTATAATGTTATATTTAAATTTAGAAATTTATTTTCTCTCTTGAGTTGAGTAACAATGTTTGAACCTTTTTTGGTGGAATTATCGAAGTTTTTTCATTCAACAAGCTCTCTTTTATAAATATTATTGTGAGAAGGTTGGTGACAAAAAACAATCCCATCAATCACTAAACTTACATCAAATTAAAATTCGTATCAATCATTTTCTTTCTAATTTTTTGCACATAATGTCATCTTAAGGGAGATAGAAAATTTATTTGAGTTAATTTGATTTATATTATGGCAATATTCAATTGAGTCTTTTTAAAAATATTAAAGAAAAATATCAAATATAACTCAATTTATGTGTGAAGTGGGTCAATAAATTTAGTGATTCAAAATTTATGTCAAAATGGCTTAAGAAAGCAAAACAGAATTTTTGCAAAAAGAGGGTCAATTGACCTTATCATGACTATTCAAAGTTGACTTTATATGCAAACAAGCCTCTTTAAAAATATTCAAACCTTTCTTATACACATTTCTGACCCTTATCAAAAATTCATAGAAATTGATTTTTGCTCTTTTTTTATTAAGTCCAGATCGTGTGAAACTGTCAACAACCGTCATGAAAATAGAATTCTCAGTTATGAAATAGATATGTGATGAAATTATTAAAGTAAAATATTAAGAAAGTTGAGACACAATTAATTAATTATTAAAAATTAAGTCGTTCTAAAATATTTAATTAAGGAGAAATTTTCTCATAAAATTTTAATCTACGGTTTGTTAATTACTTCAAATGAATTGCTCGATTAATTAAATTTTGCTCCATCATAAAATTCAAATAATTTTTTCTCTCTCAGGACTCAATTAAAATGCTTTAATTTTTCAATTCATTTTTAACATTCAATCTGATCAAAACTCTACTTGAGGTTTTCCTAATGGAAGAAAAGTTCTCAGTAGTTTTAATCTTTATTAAATTTTAAAAGCTATTACCGAGGATTACTTAGCTCATGTGGCCTTTATCTCTCTCCATAGTATCCCTTTTTCCATTAACATTTTTTCAACATTTTTCATTCAAAATTTATGATTTGATGAGAGGAATTTGTTAAAAGTTATCAGCCAAATAAAGAGAGAGAATGTTTTAATGTTGGATGCTGTACGCGAGAGAGAGAATCTAAAACATTCAACATTCTTCACTCACAAATGATATCGAAGAGTATCCGAGAAGATTTTCATTCAGTTTGTCGCGAGCTTTTCTGAAATGTAGACGGAAAAATAAAACTGGATGATTAAAGTCAAGAGGATTTTTTAAAGAGAGAAATAAAAAAGTCAGAAAAAGTTTAAAAAAAGTTTTTCTTCTTCATTTTGTTGAAGGAATTAAGCGAGTCAAGTGAATTAAACAAAGTGACATTTTGTCACCGACAATGAAGTCTCAAAAAAGTTCCGCAACACTCGGATATCTGACAGTGATTGTCATGGAGCAGTGAAGGTGTTTAAATTAAGTGAAAATTAAGTCCACAGAGCAGCAGACGTCGCACAGAGAAAACTTTCTCACGTCAAAAAAGGAAAAATAAATATCAGCGTGGATGTTTAATGTCTGCTTGCATTTTCATTTCGTTCCTTCATGTTCGTTATAAGAAAAATAAGAGAAAGAATCAACAAGTTCTCTGTTGACATAAAAAATTATCACAAAAGTTCGTCTCATATTTATTTTAATGTGAACATGTGAAAAAAATCCCGATTAGAAAAAGAGGAAAATTTGCAAATAATGATGTGAAAAAAAATATATTTGAATTTTAAATGAAGTGAAATTGTTCGAGAAAATGAGGATCATTTTAATTTGGATTAACCTATTTTCCATAATTTTCACAGTGAAAATTGGTGAGTGAATAAAATTGATTTAACAAATTGTAATTTGTTCAAATCGAGTTGAGCTTATTTTTTTTTGCTCGAGTAAATCGAGCTCTGAATGCTCAATCATTTCGCATCTGTTGCCCACAACTGTTTTTCTCTTTTGTTAGTCTACATTTAAAAAAATCGTTTTGATAAATTATAGATTTTATTGATGTTGATTAGCATGAAAAATCCCCACGCTCTGCTTTTTCATTAAAGAAATTATGCGAAGCACAGTCAACGGAGAAGTTAGGCAGTGAGTTAAAGGAAAATTTACGAGACAAAGAAAAAGTTTCACTTTGTAACATTCAGTTTTAATTAATGTTCTGCTTTTTAAGAAGCACAAGCGAATTACTACCTTGATCTCGTTCATGCCTCTTTCGAACGTCTCGACTTAGTCTCTTATGAAACTTTTTCTTTTTGAGTTTTTAAGTAAACGAGAAAGTTTTACAAAAGCTTTAGTTAGACTTTTTGGTAAAACTTTTTTCACAAAATTTTTTGTGTGAATTTTTCACAAATAATTTGAGGAGAGAAAGAATTTTAAATTTTTAAATGGAAAATCAGACACATTTTTCATTAACTTAGTCGCAACTGTCCAATAAATCACTTTAATTAATTGTTGAAAGCTTAATCGAAGCTGGAGTGTAATCAAACTCACCCAAAGCGATCTCGATAAGGCCTTTTCATCTTTTTTTTAACCCCTGTAGTAAAATGAAATCTACCCCAAAAAAAGTTTATGTTTATCTTCAGTGCTTTTATAGTAAGCAGAAAATGCAAAGAGGAAAACTTATGATGTGGCTTCTAAAACGAGGAAGATTTATAAATTACTTTTTCCACTTTGTTTACCTAGAAATAAATCTTTTTCTTCTTCCGCATTCATTTATTTATTCGGCTGTTAAAGTTCCTTTCCTCATTCACTTCACATGTTCACTTCACTCACTTATATGCTGTTGATGATGAAAGACTTTTTCTTAAAAAAAGAATTTGTGTAAAATGTTCATAAAAAACGAGAAAAGATTCATTTTTCACCGCCATTCACTGCTTTCTTTATATGCCTCAACTTACAGTCTGCACACAACACCACAAAAATTTCACTTGTTTCTATGCATATCACAGAAAATTTACTTCATCATTCTTTTATGATTCATAGCCGAAAATTCATTTCCTCTTTCGGTAGATTTTTATTTACTTTTCTCTTCATATCTCACCCACTGCAGATTTTACCTACTTAACTTTCTTCCTTTCGAAAGAGGGGAAGTGAAAAAATAAAACATGACGAGAAATAAATTTTTCGGTTTATCACTTTTGCTGTTTTTCATTTAGAAATATTTTAATGTCTTTCTGTGCCAACAAAAACCCTTTTTCTAAGCGACAAATCTTCCTTCTCAGCCGCGATGCAACCGCACACAAAAGAGCTTTACATGAAAGACTGATTAAAAGACATTCTTCATACCCCGTCACCGACCCATTTTTTCTTCCTTTAAGTGCTTAAAATGAAATCTCCTTAGTGGCATCTTTTGAGCATCTCCTTGGTGACTTTTCTGTTGACTTTTAATTACAAATTCAAATCTTTTAAAGAAATTTATTCATTTTTATTTTCTCTCGTTGCCAGGTGCTTCACTTTCTGCATCGGAGGATCAAAATTTAAATCACATTTATGATGATTTGTTGGAGCTGAGTTACAATGATTTAACAACAAATGATAAGCAGCGATTGAGTGCTGCAACAGACAAGAGTGAAGATGATTTAAGAAGAAAGTAAGAAAAATTTCTGTTATTGATTTAAATTTTTATAAACTCAAAAATTTCAACTCATGCTGAAAAGTTTTTCCATATCAAAATTTTCCACTTCATGTGATCATCATCATAATAATAATAATAGGTAATCGTAAGCATATAAGAAGAGTTGATTCAAATATTTCGTGCCAACATTTTCACCTTCTAAACATTGCCAGCAACTTACGTGTGCAATTTAAAGCAAATAGAATTTTATGCTGACTTCTTGCTGTATGTGCGAGATGAAAGGTGGCGAGAAATGAAATTGTTTTACATGATACTCAAATTTTGAGGTTTTATTCTGTGCTTAGCGGAATATAAAAGGAAAATTTTCATGATTTTACAACTTGCAGGTGTAAAATTTTATGAATGAATTCGGATGAGATTTTAAAGGTTTCATTCGATAATTTCAAGTGGGAATTTTCATTTAAATTGCAATAAAAAGTTTTCATCCAAGCCTTAAATTCAACTTGACTCGATGCTATGAAGAAAATTTGTATCCGAACATGTTAGAAGGGACATTAATCTTCCGGCGAGGATTTCATGAGTGTCAAAGCGTTACACAAAGTTCATTCATAAAATTTTATAGAAAATTCTATTGCGGTCTGTTGGCTTAAAAGTTTAGTCTCAGAGCTCTGAGAAAAGAAGCTTAAAGAACTTTTCTTGGTAATTTCCAATTTAATTTAAATTCGTCATCATCAAAAAATAATCTCGAGAAAATTTAATTAATAATGATCTCAATCTTGTCACCTTCTTATTATATATTGTGTCGGGTCATGAACTAATTCAACCTTTCACTTGCACACTCACACACAACAAATTGATACAAATAAAGAATGAATGCTGATGAAAAGCAGCCGACAAAAGAAGAAGAAAAAGTTCTCGTTGTGGAGCAATCAACAATTCCACATCAGGTCGAGATGGAAATGTACGGTGATGAGAAAGCGAGAAGGTCGTCCGCAGTATCGGCAGCGGAATCGGGTAGGAAGCGAAAAAGTTTTTCAAAGCGAAAAAAGAAGAAGAAAAGGCGAAGGCACCGACAACAAAAGAACGACAAATTCATTCACGGCAGTGCTGATGTAAAAAGTGAAAACCTCACATTAAGCACAGTTACGGCTAATGTCATGACAACTGAAAGTAATTGTAAGGACTTTCTCATTGTTCATTTGCTAATTAATTAGTAAAAAAATTTCTGCATTTAGATGTTATGAAAATAATTCAGAAAAATGAAGCTGAAGATGTCGTGATGGAAATGGTGGAAGCAGTTATTGACAATAACAATAATGAAAATAATTTAGAAATCCAAGCGAAAAGTCAAAATGCACAACTGAGTCAAGTGGAAGAAAAGTCACGAGAAAATCTTCAAAATCGAGGTAAAAAGATTTAAATTTATTCTCAAGTTAACTTGAAGTACGCGAATTCATTTCAATGCACACTCACTGAGTAATTCTTGTAAATTCTTCTGGCTTCATGAGCTTAATGCAAATATTTGAAGTGAGAGAATTTATAATGCGCCGCATAATGTTCAAGACTTTCTGCAGTGTGAAACAGATCAAGTCGATTAGTTCAATTTGCACTTCATTCGATATCCATTAAGAGGACTTAACTTGATCAATGCAATGCTTGAAAGACTAAAAATGTGTGTGTGAGAGATTTTCAATTTTCAATCTCTCTCCTTTTTATCACATAGCTGAATCGGATACGACAGAATCGATGAGTGTCAAAATGAAATCAAATCCACTTCATTCGAGTGATGATCAAAATTCAAAAATCGATAAGCGATTAAAGCGAAGAAGGAAATTTATGATTGGAGATTTGTCGTGCATGAAGGCAGTCTTTGTTCCCGCTCCACGCGTTGCGAACGCTGACATCAAGTATATTCGGTAAGCAGTGCTGTTCATCTCATTTATTGAGGCAAAATGTGTTTTATGAATTTCATACACGCTCTCCACAGAAATGAATTGTATGGATTTGAAAAGAGCTTTTTGGAAGCGGAATATCATTGTCAAAATGGCTACAAATTAATTAAAAAGTCACCGAAACGAAAATCGATGACCATCGCTGCAGCGTCCGGCAAGAATTTGATATGCAAAAAGCGTCGCTGGCTAGGACAAAAGCCATTCTGCAGGCGAATTAAAAATCCATCAACGACAGTAGAAGCAAATACAGAGCAACAATGTGATAGCAATGAAGCTCAAAAATGCGAGCAATTGTGCATCAAAACCGGAAATCGAACGGAAGCGTCCTGCTTTTGCCATAAAGGATTCCGATTGATTGGCACTCGATGTTTGGGTAAATTTAAATTTTTCACATTCAATTTTTTATATCATTCATTCCGGTGGCAGTTCCGATGACACATGAAAAATGATATTTCAAATATTTTATTCTTCTTTTTTTGTGTATGCATGTAGACGTTAATGAATGCAAAGAGAATTCCGACATTTGCCGACACGGAAAATGCATCAACTTAATTGGAGCATTTAAATGTTCCTGTGAAGAAGGCTTTCAGCTTGACAGCAGTGGAAAGTGTATAGGTAAGTTGTCATGGTCTTAAATCCGAGTTGTTTTTCGCTCGATGGTCTAAAGCCTCATGTTTTTATCTTCTTTAAGCTTCTCAGAGCTCTAAGCCGATAAGAATTGAAATTAATTTCCTTTCTGATTTCCGAGATAAAATCATAAACGCAATTTTCGGATGCTTCAAGCTATTATCAACGGATCTTGACGAAAAAATGTGCTTTAATGTTGTTTGCTGGCTTGTAAAATAAAATTGAGAGTAAAATTTTTCAAATGGTTTATTTAGGCTTACAGCAATAGAAGTCCATTATGATGTTAAATTAATTTAGAAAGATGCAGATTTAAGAATTCTTTTTTTATGAGAGTATTATTGCTATAAAAATGGGTCTTTATATATTTAATTTTTCCTCTTTATTCATTCACATACGCGCTGTTCAAACTTTTTTCATTCTGATCCATTTTCAATTACCATTTCCACAAATATTTATTTGATCCTTTTCAAATATTTTCTGACGTAAATGCGTGCGTTTGATGTTGGGATTATCATCTGAAATGTACTCACATTTAACATTCACTTTTTGCTTTTATTCATTTCCATTTCAAAAAGATATCAACGAATGTCTATTGCGGAACGGTCATGGTGGGTGTCAGGATACATGTGTAAATACAGTTGGCGCTTACAAATGCAGCTGCGACAATTTGAAAGGAACAAAACTCTCAAAGGACGGTCATAGTTGCGAGTCTGTTGAAATATGCTCGGTTAATAATGGTGGATGCTCGCACACATGTCATGATACCATCGGTAATTGAATTTCATTGTCGAGAATTCGCTGGCGGTGAAAATTAATTTATTTTCATTGTTTATGCGTTAATTAGGTGAAGCATTCTGTTCATGTCCGGAAGGTTACAAGCTGGATGAGGATTGGAAAACGTGCATCGATATCGATGAATGTCAATTACAGGATGCATTGTCCGATGATATGCGCTGTAACTACGAATGTATCAATACAATTGGATCGTATAGATGTGTAGATGTTGGAATTGGAGCTGATCAACCAATAAACGAAGATTTTGATGATTATAATGCAGGACGAGATGGTTATAAGGATTATAAAGTGGGCTCAGACGATACGGATGGAAATTATGACATCATTGATGGTGCGAGTGTCGTTTCCGAATGTCTAAATGGATTTTATTTCAACGAGAGTGTGGGCGATTGTCAAGGTAAATTTTCCATTATCAAATCCATAAATTCAGATGAACCTAAGCAACAATTGCAATTAAAATGGGTCGGCTTCAATTTCATTTTATTGTAGCCACACAATAATAAAAATAACAATATCTATATATGCAGCATAATGATGCTGCTGTTGTTTTCTGAGTATCATCCTCATCACTTTGCCTTTAAGGACTCTTCTTATTAAATAAGAAGCACAACAAGAGGAAAATTAATGACACTTGCTTTATTCTTCTTTCCTTCCTCAATCATCTAGACATCAATGAGTGCGAGATAGACAATGGAAATTGTTCTAATGGGACCTGTGTAAATACTAATGGTAGCTTCTATTGTTCGTGTCACAAAGGCTTTATGTTGTCTGAAGATGATAGATATAAATGCATTCGTAAGTACTTTAAACGTGATATTGAAACTCTCTTGAACTGTCATAAGTGTCTTGTTATGAAAAAGTTGAATTGGCTCTAGATTCTCTTCACTCACTCGAATAACAATAACCGAGCGAAAGTTTTCCACTTTTCAATCTACTCGAAAAGCGTCTTACGTTGACGACTCTTAATAGAATTTTCTGGTTTATCTCTAGATAAAAAGTTTTTTATAATTTTATGACTTTTCAACTTCGTTTCTTGATGCATAACAAAAATTATGAATAAAGTTTTTTTCAATGCTGAAAGCTTAGAAACTTAATTATTTTAGTTGTGAGCTAATTTCAATCTAAGCTTTCAGTTTTTATTAAAAAAATCCTCAACCCCTGTCGTTGGATGAATTAATCGAAAATCCATCTCTAAATTCGAAATTGATTTAATCTACGAAGCGAACTTAAATTAAATTTGCACAAAAAACTTTTTTTATTTTCATTTCGATTCGTTGACGACTCTCGCAGCCATAGAAATAGAACAGCATAAAAAAGCAACAGAGGAAAATCCATTAAATCGAGTTATTGTGGTTTGTCCGCCATTATTTCCACCGACTCACGGCTATCTCGAATGCACACGCCCAGTGGAGAATTCAACAACAACCGGTCGAATGAAAATTATTAACAGACCCGGTAGTGAATGTCGGTTGCGATGTCCGACAAGGTTTGTGAAATTAATTTTATTACTTATTTGCTCCATAAACGCATAATTAATTTTCTATTTGAAAATAAAAAGCTACCGAGCTTCTGGAACGTACATCAGGACATGCGGGAATGATGGTAAATGGCATGGCTATGATGATGGAATCTGTATAAGTAAGTTACAATGAAAACTTTTTTCCTACGCTTTTGTGCACATTTCGTGGTTTTCTTTTTCTCTTCACGCTCCACAGAATATCCAACTCCGAGACTAATTTGTCCGCCAAACCAATTGCTTGAACTACCGGAGAAAAGCAAGAAAGTTCAGGTAAAGTTGCAGAGACCAAAGACGGATGTAAACTTTAAGCGAGACATAACAATTAAGCCATCATGGATTAAGAGTGAAAAAATTACTCTCGGCATTGGTGTGCAAAACATCACATACACGGCCAAACATCCCATTTCGAAGCTTACACTTTCCTGTACAACCTCAATTTTTGTTGTCGGTAAGTTGGTTTGTCGCTTGCAACATTTTCATTGTCGCTGTGGAGAATTTCGAGAATAATTTTTAAGATTTCCATGAAAAATATTTCGATTTAAATAAGCGAGAATCCTTATGAAAAAAAATTTCAAATTAGAACGCAATTTTCCGCAAAAACAAATTTCATCTCCAAACAACAGAGAAAATGCCATGTGGTGGAGGAAAAAATTCATTTTTGGGGTAATTAATTTCAATTCTCGTTTCGTTTCTCTCATTTATTCCCATCGATGTCGACGACCGACTATCTGTAATCGGGGGAAATAAAAAGATGGCTCACCACCAGTCGTTGATTATTGCCCAGCATCGCAGAAGCATAAAGTCGAGAAGCACCATGAGAGTCTTAAAGTCTCATGGACTGAGCCCAAGTTTTCTGATAATGTGAAAGTTACCGATGTTACACAAACAAATGTGAGTAAATCTTTCTCCACAATTTTGGGGTCGAAAACGTAGGAGCAAAAAATTTTGTGCTCCATTAACAGAGCTTAGTGTGTCCTTAATGAAACTTTAATTAAATTTTCCTTTTTCTCTCTCTCCGCTCATTTTTCATGCAATGCACGCACGACACATAAAACATGGGAACGAACTGTGTTTATATAGATGGCAGGCAGTCTATTTGGTCTTGGAAGCCATCAAATAATTTATGAGGCACGCGATGCAGCCGGGTACAAGAGTCGATGTTCATTCAAGATTATCATCAATGCACCAAAGCGTGAGGGCTTGAAGCTTCCGATTAAGAATAATAAATTTTACTACTAAGAACGATGGAAGACGATATCGATATATCAATTTTTATTAAGTTGCTTTTTATCGCCGGAATTAGGAGCTCTTAATTTAGTCAGGCAAGCAGCATGCTCTCGTGCACCATAAAGTCAACTTTTTCTTTTTCTCATCTCATTACGTGAACGTCTTCTAGTAGAGGAAGACTATGTGCACGACTTACTCTCATTTCTAATTTATATTTGTGTAAAAACTTTTGCGTGAATTACGACACAAAGGCAAAACTATATAGCATGCAAGCGAGTAAGTCGAGCGTTAGAGAAAACAGAAGATGGAAATAAAAAAAAAGCTGTAAAAAGGAACTTTGAAAACAATAATTTATGGCGAAGAAGAAAATAAAGTTTAATAAGGTATAAAAATGGAATGTCTTTGACAGTTGTTGTTTATATCATCACGAATTCGATTGGAAATATTCGACTAAGAAAAAATTTTCGAATGATTATAATTCTTTTAAACTAGAAAGTTCAAGCTGACAAAAATTTTGTTTTTTATATTTTTAATAAAATTTAAATTTCATTTAAAAAAAATTTAGAAACATTACACTTTTGACATACAAACAAACTTTTTAGAGAAAATATATAATAAAAATTTAACATCTCTTTTCAGCATGAGAAAATTCTCAATTTTTTAAATGCCATTATTTTTAATAGCAGCACATGAAACTTCCGTTCTAGTTTATTTTATTTCCTCCTTTCTTCCCGACTTTAAAAGCCATAAAACAAAAACATCATCAACAATTGTGTATGTGCATCATTTAAATCGTCAACTCTACTCAATGTGAATTTTAAATTATGTGTAGCAGTGAAATTTTAATTTGTAAAATGAGAATTTTGTAACGCGCGTCACGAGTTTGCAGTCACATGTCTTTTCACCTCAAAATGATTAATGGCTTCATATTTTTTTGCAACAGCTCAGAAGATGCGAGAAAAGTGTGAGGGAAATATGGTACTTCACATACATTTACGTTGACATTTTAAGGATCAAGTGGGACGAAGCTGAAGGGAGGAAAATTAAAAGGAGCTCTTCGTAAGCAAAAGTAAGTGTGTATGCGTGTATCTGATACTGCGAGCTAAAAGGAAGAAAAGCAAACAATTATTTACACGGCGGCGTCTAATGAAAATTAATGATGTAATTTGAAAAAGTTTTGTGTGTGTAGGAAATGTACGAAGATTGCGTAACATTTTGAATTAAGTTCTTGAAATATTTTGGCTTTAATAAAAAATCAACCAGAGTTAATTAGATTGAGATTCCTCACAATTTCTCCCTTCTAATTTTTTGGAAAAAGGGACATAAATACTGAGCTCTCTCTGTTATTGCCACTCCAGACGACATTTTTCATTTACGGGGGTGGCAGCAACCGAAAGAACTTCAACTTTTTTAATTCTACGTGACGGCAAGAAAGTTTTGCTTCCTCTTCTTCTCGTGCACTTCCTCAACCCTCGAGAGGTCGTGCTGAGATTTTTAAGCAAATTACTCCCTCTCCACTTCTCCTTCAACGTGGGACGAATAATTGAGAAAAGTTTTAAATTATATCATTATAAGCCTACAACATTAAATTGTAATATACTTTGAGTAACATGCAGGCGAGCAATTAGTAATCTCTTAAGCTGCTTAAACGCATGCACGAGAATAGAATTTTAAATTAATTTACTGAGTTGCGCGCGTGATTTAGAGAGAAAAGTTTTACCATTGAATGCAAATTATTTAATGAACACCCTCGCTCTCACAATCTTTAATCGTGTCATGATGGAATTAAAGTTTATGTACCATGAAATCGGATGGATGTGAATAAAAAAATCTGATAATCATCGAAAATCTAGTTTGAAATTGAGTAAAGTTTTTTGCCCAATTTATTTTATCGTCGAGAATAAACTAGAATTGTCTTTTATGGCCAATGATTGTCATCATATAAAGAAAAATTATCTATTAGAAAATTTTCATGGTGTGCAAGAGGGTGCAGGTTTAAAAATATTTTAATTTTAGTGTTAAAAAATTCAAAAAAAAAAAATTGAAAAAATTCCTCTCTATTCGCTAACCCCTTTCGAGTAATTCCAAAACTATTTCTTCCACCCATCTTGTTCCAGTTCATCTGCTTCCATTTTTATTGTCACTCAAATTGTAGAAGAGAGCTCAACTAATTTTTTGCAGCTCTTCCTTTTCTTTTATTTTTATAGCTCATAGATTTATCTTTATAGCTATCGAGCTTTTATTATCCTAACCGAAGCATGCAACACACCACCACCATCATCTGATCTCTTCTCTATCCCGATTTTGTTTTTCATGAAAACATAAAGAAAAGTTTCAGTTTGCATCTCTCATTCTCCTTTTGGGGTGCCAAATAAAAATATAAGAAGTCTAAAGGGGCCATAAAGATGGGAGAAATTAGATAAAGAAAATCTTTCCATGTTCAAGTTTTAAAAGCAAACAACAAATTTCCATAAGAGCTTTTCTTTTCCCACCTTCAAGTGTGTACTTTGCTGGTCCTACCTAAGGTTAATGGGATCATGTGAAAATGAGAGAGCCGTGATATTAATCTTGACACAATCTCTCGAGAATCCTTTCGAGTTTCGAACGGAAATCCGGCGATTTGACGATCAGACATAGTAAAAAAAACTTTTCATATTAAAAATTCATGAATGTAGATTAAGAAATTACTTGTACTAAAAAATCTGAGAATGAAAGGAATTTTCTAATGACTCACTCTGATGATGGCGGAGTGGAAGTGAAATTTTACAATCTCATTTTAATTTGAAAGCGAAAATTTTTATGTCATGAAAATTAAATTTTAATGTTCCGCCTTCAAATTCTTCATCATGAGCTGCGCGAGGATATGAATGAATACATTTTGTAGCATATAATGAGAGAAGCTTCAATTTTCTTGCTGTCTCATTCCTGCATGATAATGTTTTTTTCCGGCTTTATGGGAAGCGAAAAGTTTCTTCCAAACAATGATTGCTGTTAAAAATTATACATTTTCATTTCAATGCCACAGAGCATAAAACCACGAGAATCATATTTCCGGAGGATAAAACACATTCTGCTACTCACAATTTCCTTAAATTTACCAATTTTAATTTTTATGCTCGAATGCTCGCAACTAGTTTTTTGCTTTTTGAGCGTGAGATGATTTGGTTGTAAATTTAAATGTTTTGAAATTTTCTTGAATTTTTTCTACTAAAAAAATGTTCCGCAAGTCACGACTCGATGACAATCTCAACTTTTCTAATTCACTTTCCGAACGATATCGTCCGCAATTTAATAGCACCATCAGCGCAAACAATAACTAAGAGCAAAAAAGATTGGAAAATATCTACAAACAACAATAAAGAACATGTGTTATGTATTATGAGAATATTGCAATAAAACATAAATCTTCGGTACACGGTTAGTGAGCTAGGAATCTGATAACAAATTTTTTCCATTATGAGCGAATGAAGAAAATGCGGAGGAGTAAACGGCAACATGATATAAGAAGTGCGGAGAAAAGCTTCTTTTTTTTCGTTGAAATAGGAAATCACGAGCTGGTTTGGGGAGAGCAAAATTTCCGGACCGTCTTTTGTGTGTTCACATACACACACACAAAAACACACCAGGGATAATAAAGGCAATGTTTGTTTGTTGATAATAAAGAAATATATGCACAGGACAGAACTGTTATCATCCTTAAATGGACTCTTTATTTCCGCACCAGAAGAGCAAAAATAAAAGTGAAATTGTTGTTGTTATTTGGAGAGGCAGTCGAACAGACAAACATTCTCCAATATCGTTCGTTATCTTCAAGACAATAAATTTACCGTTTTTCGAGAGCGAGAGCATGTCCTCAAAGAAATAAAGGATGAAAACCGATTTCTCTTCGCTCCTTCGAATTTATCTTTTGAATTGCATCACTTCAGTTAATAAGTGATATATGAGAAAATGGAGTATTGAATTTATTCCCATAAATAAATAAATTGCAATCGTTGGATTGAAAGAAATTTAATTTAAATTCATCAAATATTTTCATTGTAATCTCTCTCTGTCAGTTTATTAGAACAAGAAAGTGATGAATTTGATCTCACACGACCATGAAAGTTTGCTGCATGACAGAGTATGTAAGTCGAACCTCCCCAACACTAACCGACATCATGTATGTAAGAATGACAAGATATGAAAAAACGGCACATGCCGTTCGTGCGAAATATATTATCACTGATACAAAAAATACTGATTGAGTAGGCAAAGTCGTGACCGAAATCTATAATTCGCCCACTTCCTTTACAACACTCTCAGTTTCTTTTGCAGAATATGGAATTGGATCAAATCATCATTGCTCTTGTATCACTTTCGTGAGGAAAGAAAATTTTGTTCTTGTTACAACTTTATGTGCATGTTTTTTGCTAGATGATAACCTGACCATGGACTGATAAGTTTTGTCGTAAACTGACATGCCATTACCTAAATTTAGTTAGACTAAAACTATTTCAGAGAGTTGGGTTGAAAAACTTTTTGCTAAGTATATTGAGGGTTATTAAACTGTTAAATAAATTTGAAGTTTAGATAAATTTATTTTATTTAAATACTTTGGTATATAACTTTATTTACTTTATATAAACTAGTTTAAGTTTTAAATTTTGCCTCTGACTTACGTGTCTTCATTTGAAGGTTTTAAAAAATTAATTTCTCTTCTTTAATTTTCTTTCTCTTGATTTAATCGATTTTGATCTTTTAATCACTCTTAAAAAATTGAACTTTCATATGAAAGAATAAAAGTGAACTGATTAATTTCATTCGAGAAATCGAAACTCATTTTCTCTCCAAAAAGCAATCAAAAATTGAGAAGCTTCTTCAAATAAAAAAAACCTTGATCTTTTTCAACAAAATGAGAAGCGTGTAAAATTTCGCCGTAAAATAAATCTTTCAAACTTCATCGTGCCAATTGATTTTATTGCTAAAATATCACAAACTATCATGAGAAAGAGCTGAAAATTGAAATTGTCACGAAAATATAAAGAAATCAAAATCCAACGTTGCAGGTGCTAAAAAATAACAAGCAATTTATATCGTCAAAGAATTTGTGAAGGCGTCGAACATGAAGTGAAATATTTTTTTAAGCAAATTAAATTCCGCTGTTTCTGGGTGAAATTTTTTTGTTTTGAACTCAATTAATAATTACACATTTATGCAGTTTTTTTCAACACTCTGTACTCTGTCAAACACACTTCAACATTTTTTCGCTTTTTATTTCACATGGTTTATTTTTACGGGTGAAGAGTTGTATTCGTATGCAATCACATTATGTGCATCGGGAATTAGAGCTCACTAATTGAATTCGTTGGTGGTATTTTTAATCTCAAATGCTATAAAAGGAAGACTTAAAGTATAAATGGAACATTTGTCAAACAGCAAGAAAATTTTTAGCCATTTGTCATTTTTATTTTTTTAAGCGCTCTCAGTTTTGATAACAGAGTCATGTGTTTTGGTTGTTTTGCCGTCGCCAGAGAATGCGTTTGAAACTTTCTTGTACACGATGTAGCCCAAAATTCCGAAAACAGTTAATTTTGCGACATTTGCACGTCCACGCACTGTTGTGCTAGTGAGATGTCGAGAAATTCCTTTAAGTGATGGATCGTCTAAAATATCGCCATGATGATCGTAGGTTTTTCCGCCCGAAGTCGTTTCCACTTCAAATTTTGTTTCGTGTCCGGACATACTTTATTAAAATTTATGGCTTTTTTTTGTTGTGTTCGAAATGCAAATTTTTCTGTTCTTTCACTGCCTACTCAGATATATTTTCGGTCGGCTATAAATTTTTAACTTTTTTTATATTCATTTATTTTGTCATAGGCGAGAATCTGTTTTCACATTAAACTTTTATGGCTACAAATTTTAATGCTTGCGAAAATCCGAAAATCCTTCAACTTAAAAGGGACATCGAACATTTATATGTGTACGCAACGAAGACGATTCAGCATGTTTTATGGACCAAATTTAATGCTCTTTAGCCTCTTCCTGCTGTCCTTATTCAACTCGCTCCTTGTTCCATTCTAAACTCACGCAAAATCGTTCGAAAAAATTGGGGAAAATTATCTTTAAAAAATTTAATTTTAATGATGATAAATTTTTCAACAATCATTTTCTGAAACAAAATTCACCCACATTTAAAGTCAAGTTGATGTTGATTTAAAAAAATAATTTTATCAGTATTATTTCAGTTGTATTTATACAAGCATAAATATTGTTGCAACTTATGCTTGAAATAACTTTTTAATGATGGAAATTTTTAATCTTCTTTGTTACAATTTTGCATAAAATATTTTTTTTCTCTTTCGTTGGTTAGCAATTGTGTGTTTGAGTCCGGCATTGCATTATTAATTAGTTTTTGTAGTTCATAAGCGTAGCATAGTAAAAAATATTGTTTCTCTCTATTTTTGTTCCGCTTCAGTTCATTCAGTCCCAGTGGGCGGCAGGAGAGTTTGTGTGGTAATACTGCTGACTTTGCTGCTGTCGATTATGCTGATGCATCTGTCTTTGTTGTTGATTGTTCTGAAGTTGTTGTTGCCTTTGTCTCGAACCATCCCACGATGAATAGAATCGCAATCTATTCTCGACTGAAAATATGGAAATTTCGAGTGAATTTAAATTATTGCAAAGGAAGCAATTCTATAAGTTTCGTAAAATATTTTGAAGACTTACGTTGACGTTGTGATTGTGTTGCCTCAGGTTGATGTTTTCTCATGTCATTCTCTCCGCGACCCTGATTTTGTTGCTGCTGAAGTCTGTTCCTTCGTACCTTGACATTTTTAATCAAACAACCTCGAGGTAAATTCCACTAATTGTTTTTGAAATAGAAAAGAATTTTTTGCTATTAAAAAAACTTTTTTCTTCGTTAATTGAAATTATTTCAGCCTCGCTCTCGCATGAAATCTGCGGAGGAAAAGTTGAACATTTTTTCTTTCATTTCTTTTCTCTCGTTCTCGGATGAAATTAAATTTTAATTGCTTTGAAAATCCAATTTGTTGGAAAATTCCAACCAAATTGTGAACAACCAATGTGTTGGAAAAAAGGACATTGATTATTATGGAAATGTGCATACGAAAGTTGGAATTTGCAATTGAAAATGAAATATTAATTCGTATTATGATTGAATATGGAAATCTGATTTACTCAATTAGTTCAAAGTCCTGTGTATGCATTAGGATGTCATAGAGCGAGAGCAAATGCACTCACATGTCCACGTTGAATAAATGCATGAAGAAATATTGATTCAATTCGTAAAATTAGAGATCAAAAGTCTGTTTCGCAAACATTAGAGTAATTAATTATTAGTGTGGGTTCTGTGGAATTTAAATTGATGCAAGAGATGGAAATTTTTACATTTAAACTTTACAAAAATTTTGTTTTTAAATTCATCAAATAATATTTCCACCCCTTGCCATAAGATTTTGAGTTAAAATAAATTTCCTAGGGGATGAAATTCAAAAAAGGCTCTTTGAATTAATGATGCATGAGGAATGAGACCAAAAACCAAATTAAATACAAATCTCTGCAAATTGTTTATAAATTGAGAAACTTTATTTGTGTTAACAAAACAATAATCATAAGTTATCGGGAAAATTAACTCTAAATCACAGTTCCAAAAGCTTTTAGGGTTTATAAATTTGTTATACATTAAATTTTTTTGTTATTTATGTTTTATAATGAAATGAGTGTTTAATGCTGAAAAATATTTATTACTCAAAGTTAAAATCTTATTTTTTGATTGCAGGAATGGAAACTCACAATATAGAAATTTATAATCATTTTTATATTCTAAGTTTGATTTTTTCAAATTATTCTTTTAACTTCTTCTAGAAATCAATAAAATTATTAAAGCAATAAAGTTTTGCTGATAGAAATGTAATTTTTTACAAAACAAACATCCAGCAATAAAATAAATTGCAACTCGTGCGGAAGATAGAAAGACTCGCCAACAACATCAAATGGCAGAGTCGAAACTATCGAAAAGGTACTTTTTGTATTTATTTAAGGGAGCAGAAACATGTTTCATGCTACTTTCACATAGCAATAATAAAGAACCTTTCTCTTCTTTTCAGCGCTCAAAATTTATAATTGACATGAGAATTTTCGACTGTTGCCTTTTTTCCTTCACAAAAGAAAGAATTGAAAATTCAGCATGTTTCTGTTGTATAAATTTTGTTATTTTATGTATGAGGTTTATTCATGCTGGATACGCTGATATGTTTCTCTCTCTCTCCCTGCTCTATCATTGTTTATTTTCTGTCTGTTTCATATTATCATTGAACTCTGTTTTCATTTCAATGACTATAGGAAAGAAGTGAGTGGGTTGAGTCCAAAATTGCTGTGAGAATTGTGAGTTACAAGTACGGTGGGAATCGAGGTGAAAGTTTGTACTTTTGTTCAACAGAAACTTAAATATTTTGCCATAGAGAATTGTGCAAATTTATCCTTCATTCATGTGAAAAGTTTTGCTCGCTTTGTTATTTCTGCCAAGAATAATATTTTTTTAAATACTTTTACTACTCGATCTTACAACAATTCTAGGCTTTCCCACTTGCACACCGCCGCCACCACTCGTGGCACTCTCATCTGCCGTTGAATGCACAATTTGGTGATAAATATTAATAAAATGTTTAACATTGCCATCATCCTTTTGCTCCTCCTCCTCGTCGTCATCGCAATTGTTATTGTTATGATTATTATTTTTAATTAAATTATTTTTTATTCGATCACCGCCTTTGTTATTTTTGTCGCTGGTAATTTCAGCGGCTTTTGAAGTATTTTTGTCATTCATTAATTTATTATGATAGGCATTAATGTGGTTATTTGCATGATGATTGCGGTGATTATTGTAATTATTGTTATTTGCTTCGATTTCGCCCTCTTTAATGCGTAAATAGATCCCGCCATTGTCTCCATTGTCATTACGCTTTCGATTCACGAAGTTTTCGAAATAAATATTTATACTCACGGGCTGATTTGAGCCAATTTTCATAGGACGACGACCGGGACAGATGAGAAACGATTCGTGATTTCCCATTCCATGTCTATGATGGTGATGGATTTTTTGTTGTGGAGCTTTTTCATATGAATCCGGAATGATGTTCGTCTCTAAAGAAATCCTTTGACTTGGAGGCATCGTTGGTGGTTCATGACCTGAAATATATATTTTCGTACCTTAAAGTCAACCAATTTAAATTAAATGCCAATTTTCTGTAATTGACCGAAGTTAGTTCTTGATGAGTAATCAAATAAATTCAAGAGACAAGAACAAAATAAATGAACCATAAAAGTCAAATACAGAAACGAAAATTCAATTTACAAAATGAATTTTCTCGACATTCGGTTAAATTCTAAAAAGTAAATTGGTATGGCTGTGAGGCAACTACCTACCTTTCACAGTTATTCGGAAGGTACATTTTGCGGAGAGTTCTTCCTGTGTTTTTGCCAGATACGTGATTACATGCACTCCCTCGCCAAACGAATGTCCAGGGACTTTTGATTTGAAAACTTGCTTTATGGGTTGTTTACTCTCGAATGTTGGCTCTTTCCAAAATATTGAACGTGAACTTTCGTGAGGATTGAGTTGAACAACAAAGGGCTCTGGACAATGAGTCACAACCGGAGGAGTCGGTTCTGGATATGAAACGAGAGATTTAAATAATACTTTTTCCTGGTCATCAATGTTTATGCAACACAGAACAACTTAACAGGAACTGCTGCATGTAAATATTGCTGAGTTGCTTGCTTACCTATGACATTGATTATCATTCTACACATATCGAACATGTTATTGTGCGGACTTCGAGCTCTAAAAACAACCTCAGATGCACCGAGCGGTAGCAGGGCTTCGAGCTTTTTACCCCACACCGGTTGGGAGTCAACATAACTCTCCCAATTTACATTTGTCTCTGGCTTCGGAATATGGACTAATATTGTTTCGTGGTTTTTAGGCTTCACTATTGTCATATCTTCATGACATTTTATTGTCGGTCGAACGTACTGCTGATGATGCTGCGAGTGTTGTTTAACAGTGGGAGACGATGTCAATTGAGCACTCGGTGCTCGCACAGGAATGCACTGAAGCTCCGCTCTAGGATGCCATTTCAAATTATGATTGCAAATAGCCACTCGTTTACCAGCAGCTTTATATCCACTTGGACAATGTAGGAAGCAACGTTCGCCCGCAAATGTATCGCCATACATGCAATTTGTTGGTAAAATTGTCCCGAATTCTGGCTTAGACAGGCGTGGGCATGCGAGCGCTTTAAATGAGTTATTTCATACATGAAGAGATGGAAAAAGTTTATTTTGAGAAACAAATTGTGAGAGCTTTAAAAAATTGAATTAAATCATTTTACAGTATCTCAATTTAAATTATTTAAAAGCGTATAATTAAAAGCTCTTTTTTAAAGCTCGTCATAACTCGGTGAGTTTAAGTACGCAATAAATTAAACCCTCAAGAATAATGATCCATAATTAATGAAGGAATTTCATCTATTTCTAAAGAATCTAGGAGAGCGTCATGACTCATCAACTACGGTGTTTTATGGCTAGATGAGTGAACCCTCTTCACAAAATGGAAAGCTCATTATTGAGTTTCTTCTTATTCACTTTTCTCTCCACATCTAAATAGAGTCGAAGTGCTCCTAATTCAAAAATCCATGAAAAGTACTTACGCACACAAATTGGATTGCCATCATCCCAATGTCCCGTTCCATTACAATGCTTAATCGATGGCCCGTGTAATTTGTATCCTTTTTTGTGGAAATGTGTGTGTGTAACCGATCAAAGAAGTAAATGAAAGAAAAGGAAATCGAAAAGTCAATGTTTAAGATCTTTTGTTGTTCATCTCTTCGATTTTTTTCTATATAATGTATGGTTGCATTTTACCGCAAGCGGTCAAAAGATTTTCTTTAATAAAAATCCCTCGACCAAAATTTTGTAATGTAGACTAAAATTTACTAAATTCCTAGCCTTATATAAAAAAAATACGAGAGAGTAGAGAAGCAAACCAATTTCACATAAATTTACCAACCTTTGTCACATGAAATTGCGCATTTTGTTCGATAGAAGAGCTGTGTTTTGTGCCTTTAAACAATATAATGAAAAGTTATGGACGAACGAGAGCGGAGAGCAATAAAAAAGCGAGAAATTAAATTGAAAATTATTACGACCAACAAAAATATGCAAGCATTTACCTCGAGCGTGTACAACGAGCGATGCCATGCTTCACTGTTAATGGCTTACACTCGTTTTTGATTTCGATACATTCCGTTCTATCGCGTGAAAGTTTATGGCCATCAGGGCAAATGCATTTATATGAACCGGCGGTGTTAATGCAATTTGCCGTTTTTGGACAACGGATATTTGCGTTATTCTCGTTGTCACACTCATTGATGTCGATACACTGTCCATTCTCGTTTATGCGAAAACCGGAAAAGCATTCACATCGATGGGCGCCGATTGTGTTCACACATTGCTGTTGACAGCTAGAGTAAAATGAGTAGCAAGTAATTAGAAACTTGTTGAATCCTTTTAAACTTAAAAATCATGCTTACTTATGCTCAAAGCTACATTCATCGATATCATTGCACTTTGTGCTTTCATATTTATCAATTTCAAATCCTTTTCGACATGAACAAATTGTGTGGTTATGATGGAATTCACAAATCTGACTACATTTGCCATTATCGAATGCACAAAGATTTTTATGTTCGCATCGTTTGCCATCAGTATCGAGGAGTAAGTGTTTGGGGCATGAACAACTGTAACTTCCTTTCTCATTGATACATTCGTGACTGCACTCGTGCGATCCCAGTCGGCACTCATCGACATCAAAACATTTTCTTCCTTCCTCGGAAAGCTCAAAGCCATTAAGGCACTTGCAGATGAAACTGAAAGAGGTAAAATTAGATATTCGAGTTGTATCTAAAAAATCGCAATGCAGACCTTCCTTCAGTATTCTCGCAAATGTGTTCACATGGGGAATCTCGTTCGCATTCATCGATGTCTCGACATGTTCTATCTCCGTTCAATTCCAAACCTTCTGGACATGAACAGCGATATCTGTTCAACAGAGAATGAAAAAAACACTCAAACACTTTCATCAAATGTTAATAACCTTCGATGTACTCACCCTCCAGCATGGTTGATACAGTCGTGACTGCATTCATGTGATCCATCGTAGCACTCATCTCTATCCACACAGGTGATTCCATCTTCAGCGAGTTCATATCCTGTCTCACACTCACAAAAAAATGAACCAATTGTATTCTCACAGTGTCCATTTATGCATGGCATGTCAAGACACTCATCTCGATCGTAACAATTAAATTTATCCAAACCAAACTCAAAACCATCGGGACAATCACATTCGTATGTGCCTTCTGTGTTGATACAAATGTGCGAGCAATCGTGGAGACCTTCACACTCATCAATATCTATGCAAGTTTGGTTATCAAAGTCTAACTGATATCCAGCCTCACATGCACACACTTTTGATCCGATTAAATTTATGCAAATATTTGAGCAGTTGCCATTATTATCAATGCACTCGTCTTGATCAATGCATTTTTTGCCATCTTTCGCAAGCTCATATCCGTCGTTACAGGCGCAATAAAATGAACCCTCGGTGTTGATGCACAGCTGATGGCAGCTGGAATAAAATGCTTTCTTATTATTTTTTAAATAAACTTTTTTAATGATGTGTTTTGTATGCATTTCATTCAAATAATGACATGTCATTAGTACGTCTACGCACTTAACAAATAGAGAAAGCAACAAACCTTTCATTGCCATTATCTCCATCATTCGTGCATTCATCGACGTCGACACAATTTTTTTCATCGTCATCATCAACTTTATATCCTTTTCTGCACGAGCACATAATTTTATTGTCCACAAAGTCACACTCGTGTGCTAATAAAAAGAAAAGTTTATGATGGATAAAAAGTATCATTAATTATACAAACCACAGCCTCCATTATTAAGGTCACAAAGGTCAGCAAAGCCTATTCAATCAATTATTAAGATTTACTCTCGAATTCTTTTTTTATCAAATATACTCACCACATGTGTGTCCATCGGCCATTAAGACTTGACCATAGCTGCACATACACTGATAAGTGCCGGGCAGATTTAGACATCGATGTGAACACGGTGAGTTTTCGCACTCATCAATATCAAGACATGTCTTGTTATATTCGGATAAGTAATAGCCATTGTGGCAATGACATTCGTAAGATCCTTCATTATTTCGACAAACACCATTAAGACACATGTTAGGATTCTCTTCACATTCGTCAATGTCAATACACTCCTCATCATCGTGAGGCGAAATTGTGAAGCCACTTTTACATCTAACCTTCTCGATGCATGTCCGGCCATCATCGTTGAGGACATAATTGGATGGGCAATAGCACATATTAGGCTCTAGTGCTGAATCGCAATAGTGTGAACACCCGCCGTTCTCAAGATGACAGGGGTCAATTCTAACACAGGTCATCATATCCTCAGCAAGATCCATTTCATCGGGACATTCACAAATTACACTCTCATGATAAATTTTGCAGGTGCTATAAATAAAAAAGGAGCTTGTTTGTTGAGCACATCATAAATTATTAATAAACTACTGCCCGGCAGTTTGCAAACATTTCATGAAATTGTTGTTATTAAAAATTTATCTCTAACTTCATCCCAAAAACTCATTCTAACCCACTTACTGTGAACATCCGCCATTATTTTCGTCGCATAAGCTTTGCTGTTGACATTTGCCCTCCGCATCGACTTCCTCACCGTTCTCGCAAAAGCACCGATAGCTACCGAAAGTATTTTGACATTCGAGGTTGCCACAAATATTTTTGTCATGACGACATTCGTCGAAATCGAGACATTCTTTGCGATTTTCTGACAATGTCAATCCATTTGGACACGAACAATAATAGCTTCCATGTGTATTGTGACAATCATGAGTACATTCGTTGAGATTTTCATCTCGACACTCATCCAAGTCAATACATTGCTCATTGTGCGCAGTAAAGCCCGATGGACATTCACATTCTTTTCGTTGATGATGATTTGAGCCTTTAACTGTGCACATACCGGGACTACATTTTTCATGGTCAGCCAGCGTGCACTCAACAATTGGTGTTATCTCATTAGAACCCTCATCGTAGTCGGTATCCACCTCATTCTCCTCCTCCTCTTCCAAAGGAGGCGATGGAAGTGATGATGACATCTCATTTTCTTTGCATGTCTTCAAATCGTTTTCTAACGTCCAGCCGTTAGGACAACGACATGAATAACCTATAAGTGGAAAAAAGTCCAATAAAAGAAAGATCAAGTTCGAGTACGTGCCACAAACCTTCATGTGCATCGACACATTCGTGCGAGCATTTCGTCTTGCCAAGCTCAACAATTTCTAAATCAGCACAATAGTCACGAATGCAAGTTCGCTTGTCATCGTGGATGTGGAAATTTTCGGGGCACGAACAGACGAAGCTTCCTGGAATTTTTAAATGCATCATTAAAATTCAAGTTTGATATATTTTCCAACTACTTTTTCATGCATATAACAAACCTATGAGATTAGTGCATGTATGAGAACAGAATGTTGCTTTCGGTTGACTCTTTCGCTCCTCATAATAATCATCTGACTCCTCATCATCATTTTCGTTATCGTAGAGCTCGCACTCGTTAATATCCTGACAATATGCTTCATCCTCGGACAACTCGTAGCCTTGAGGACATTCACACTCGACGCCTACGAAAAAAAAATTATATTTTAACCCCAACATGCCATCACATATTTATGTGTGATGTGTGTAATCAGAAATTAATTGCGTTTAATTTATCATAAAAAAACCAAAATGTGAATTAATTATGATAAATCAACAATTTTACCGTCATCTACGTGTTGACAGTCGGGTTTAATTTCATGTAGACTTCTTCGTTCTGTCGTTATTTCGATATGAGTTACACTCGATGATGATGTTGTTTGCTCAACTTCCACAACATCCTTCTTATCGTCTGTTTCCTTTCCGGCAATATTCTCGTCATGTTTCCTCGTATGAATTTCTGATAGCGGAAAAGAAGAAAAATAAATAATTTTCCGGCGGAGGCTTTTATGTGGAAATTTTTTGGATTTAAAGGAGATAATTTCTAACTTTAAATTCGAAAAATTGAAGAACAGAAAAAAGTTTTAAAAATTATTATAGATTTAAATATTTTTCAACCCTTGCATTTTTTACAAATAATTACACCATTTTCTATTCAATGTCTGTAAAAAAATAATAAATCGTTTGAATAATTCTTTCGTTAATTTATCTCTTACACTCGCACTTCCAATTAAAAGCTCATTTATGATGCTGAGAAAAATTAAGCTTTCTTCATTATCTCGAAAAATGAAACATTCGCACTTGAGAGAGCAAAAAAACACTCAGCATTGAATGAAAACATTGCCGATTTTGTAAACACAACGTTGAAGAAATAAAGACAGTGATTTGAGAAAATTATCTGAATATAAAATGTGGGTAAAAAAAGTTTTTGTATCAATTTGCAATAAGAAAGGAAATAGAGCAAAAAATGGCCTCGGCTGAGTGAGGAGGGAGGGAGGTGTGTGCTTTATCTTCATCAATTCCACTCACCAACACAATTTCCAATGTCGTCTAAACGCAATCCATCATCGCATTCATTTTGTAGATCTGATTTGACAGTCGAAGATTGATGATGCATTCGAGTAACTGGCGGTACGTTGGTCGTCTCTACCTCAATACTGTCCAAATCCTGCTCATCTTCATTAGATTCCGTTGTGCTACTTGGGTATGCTAAGTGAGCTTCCGTGTGTTGTGTTGCAATCTCCGGAATTTCTGTATTGATCTCACTTTCCTCCTCACGTGTGCTGTCAATTGAATTTCTTAAATCCTCGCTTTCATCTTCCTCCTCAATTGAATTTTTATCGCTCCTTTCTTGCACCTTTTCACTTTCAATTTCATTCTCAAAAGGTGTCTCAATCTCCTCGGGTATTTTATTGATTTCCGATTCTGTTCTTCCTTCCGTTTCAGATTTGTTGCCATCCTCATCCGTCTCTCTCGAGGATTCTTCTTCACTCTCTGTTTCTTGCTCTTTCTCAGTGACTATCGTCGTTGGCACAGTTGTTGTCGATGTCGTTGTTGGTAGCTCAATACACGTGTAAGTGCCATATGAGTTTTCACATTCATTTTCGCCGCATATTGAAGGATTTTGCAAGCACTCGTCGATATCTGTAAAGATAGTTTGAGTGTGAAAAAAAAGTCTCATCTTGAAGTGTTCAAAAAGATGTTATAACATCATTAGTGTGTGCTCGTTAGAGGAAAAAAGTTTTGAGGAAAAAAAATGAAAAATGTAAACATGTTAGCGGATAAAAAAGTGAAGGGTGCAAAAAAATTGTTGGAATTGACGGAAGAGAAAAAACTGTTTTTAGCGTAACCCACACAAGGTGTGGTAACGCTTATATGCTCGTATTTCCGTCGTCTGTCCGTCCGTCCGTTCCATCGAGATCTCGGCCCCTGGACCAGCTAGAGACTTCTAGTTTTCGCCAGATGGTAGCTCTTAGGGTCTATATGAGCCCATTTTGGAATTTTTTGGGTCATGACCACAGGTCGTGCCACGGACCGCCATAATGTCCATTTTTCATACAAATTTTCTCTTATATGACTTCATGGGTATCGTTGAACTCGTGATTGGACCAGGAATCGATTGACATGGATCTGAAAATGGAACACTGTGGAAAATGGAAAATGGAACACAGTGGAAAATGGAACACAGTGGAAAATGGAACATAGTGGAAAATGAAACATGGTGGAAAATGGAACACTGTGGAAAGTGGAACACTGTGGAAAATGGAACACTGTTGAAAATGGAACACTGTGGAAAATGGAACAAAGTGGAAAATGAAACATAGTGAAAAATGGAACGTGCTGGAAAAGGGAACATGGTGGAAAATGGAACATGATGGGAAATGTTACAATTGAGCCAAATAGAAATAATGATACACAATGGAAAATAAAACATAGTGGAAAATGGAACATAGTGGCAAATGACTTTCCTAAAAAAATATTTTCTTATGCTTCCCTTTTGGCTTCCCCAAACGTAATTTCCCTTATGCTTCCCTTTCAGCTTCCCAAAAAAAATCTTCCCCATAATTACATTTCCAATACTGATCTGTTACAAGTGGGTTACGCGGCAACACCCACGAGTGGGTTTTGAAACATTTTTTAGAAAATTATTGAAATTTTCTAAAAATAGTGAAAACTCTACAAAAAGCTTTTTAAACTTTAAAGCTCTAAAAATGGATTTTTTGCTCAATATTTAAAAAAATACTTTAAGTAAATTTTAATTCCTTAACACTCTCGATCTTACGTTTCTCATAAAATTTTACAGTATTAAATTGTGAGCAGCGACTCGAACAAAGAAAGACAAAAATGAAATGGAATGAAAAATTTTATTCAAACTTGTGCAAAAAAATAACAAGCAGACTGAACTTTTTATAAAGCAGCTTTTTTTATTCAAACATAATCTTTTAATGTGTTTTATTGCACCATAGAGAATTCTATCACTTTATATAATTTTATCTTCTTCCTGCAAGTATGCATCTGATTCTCTCTCGAGTGAATGATGATGAAATGTACGAGAAAAGATTTTGAGCATTCACATTTTCATTTAATTTTCACTAAATGAAAACCTCAGGTATGCTTTTTTATGCATTCGCTTTGCATTTTTTGTGCAAACATAAAAAAACTAAAGTGCTTCATCTAAAATGGCACTCAGCAAAATGCGATGCAATTAAATTATTTGAAGGTATTTGCACAAATATTTAATTTAAGATATGGAAGAGCTTTTAATCGAAGGAAATAAAAAGCTAAGTGAACGCAGATGCTCACCGCGATGAAGAATGTCTCTCAATTTAACGCTTGCATCGTGCTAAATTTGAGTGATGAAGACAAAGTGCTTCTTGTCATTCACTCCTCGCGTACACGTTTCGCTACATTTCATCATTTAAAAGCCACTCTAGAATTTTTTTGCTCTTAGAAGAGAAGAATATATAAACAAGTTCAAGGTTGAAAAAATACATGAACAAAGTTGATGACTTTTTTCGCTCTTATTTAATGAAAAGTAAATGTCCACTTTGTTATGAAAAGATTTTTTAAATTTGAATTTTTAATAACTCTACATTTGTATTTCCACATCGCCTAAGCTAGATGCTGAAGCTGACATGATAAATATCACGCATGAATAATTCTCACTTCATTTTCCACTTGTCTGATAGTTCAGTTCATTCTCTAGGCAGTCACATCTGTTCGTTTTACTTACATATGTAGCTGCCATTCTCTCTCATAGCTCTCTAGGAAAAATATATTTTAAGAACGAAACGAATCTGTGCTAGCAGTTCAGAGAGAATGATACACAAAAAAATTAAAGAAGATAAATTCAACGATGGGTGATAGAGAAATTGAGTGAGAAGAGAGCAAGAGGGGAAAAATTAGTGTCAGTGGTATGAGTTCAAGTGAGATATATGTGGCCAAATGAGCCAGAAGCAAATTTTGGGAATATTAGCAATTATGCAAATGCGCTTGTGCCCTCACTCTAATATTTAATTTATAAATCGAAATATTTCTCACTCACCAATACATTTTCTATCATTAGCTGGATCGATTTGCAGACCATGATGGCAACGACACTCGTAAGAGCCGGGTAGATTATGGCAAATTTGCTCGCAACCGTGACTCGTCTTTGCACACTCGTCGATATCTTGAAAATGTTAATTAAATTTAGGCTTTTTTCCTTGCGAAAGGTAATAAATTTAAATTAATCTCGTAGCATACCGTGACATCGTCTACCATCCACCTCGTCGAGTGTGAATCCGTGAGAGCAGGAACATTGAATTCTCGACTCAGTGTCGTCCTCATCGACCACCATTTGGCAATCATGCTCACAGCCACCTTTATCTTCATCGCATGGCATTATCTTTGGCATCGTCTTCGCTGTTGACTCTTCAATTTCATTACGATCATCATCGCGATGAGTTGATGTTGAAATTTCATTATTATTTTTTTTCCTGTCGCGATGCTCGCTTTCACCACCTGATACATTTCCATTCTCATCGCTATAATCTAATGATGAAGGAACGTGAAAGAAGAAGAAAAAAATGTTGGCACAACTTTTCATAAATAATTTGCATTCATAATTTATTCAGCTCCAACTTTTTCCGCTTTTCCTACAAATTTTTTTCGCTCTTCTTAGTTTTAATTCTTTCTTAGCCGCACACAGCATGCTTTACTATGGGTGTTTTGTACTTGTGGCGATAAGAGATATTTTCTCACAAAATCAAAATTTTAATAACCCAATGGGGAAGAAATTCTTATCTAACTTTGGAATTTTGATCTTCTTTTCAACTTCTCAAATGACGCTCTTCTTGTTGATTTTCGAGCTTTCATTTTAAATTTTAATAATTTTGAGTATTTTTACAAAAAGTTTTGAAGAAAGACCACACATTTTACTTTAACAATCTCTTCTCCTTCCAAGAACCTAAAAAATTTGCGGTTACAATTTTTTGTCACGCTTCTAAAAAATCTCGAAAGTTTTTCATTCGCATCGCTTGTTGTTGTTATTATTATTGTCGTTGTCAAAGTGAATTTTTATGTTTTACCGATGATGAAAAAAAATTCTGTGTCTTTGACTTTGTTAGCATCACTTGAGTTCTTCTTCTTTGTATGCAAACTTTTTGTGGTATAAGGATGTAATAAACTCGCGATGTCGTGTATATACAAGCAAAAAGGCTTTTAACCGTCTTGTTATCACAAGCAGCACAGAAGAAATATCAAATTACGTGAAAGATGAAGCAACTACCTCGTTGAATGAAATTTCTTATTATGGAAGCGAAAAACAGAAAGGGAAGAAAACTTTTCTTTAGATTTTCACAATGACGAATATTTACTGCAACAAATCAATTTAAACGAGCGGATTCACATCGAAATTTGACGCAATAAATCAAGTTTTCATAGCGAGGGAATTGAAAAAAGATTTTTTCCCTCCCATCGCACAAAGTGATGTGAATTCAGTTGAAATATAATTTAACTTTCAAACATTTCCGCAAAAAAAAATACAAAAATAAAAGGATCGAAAAACTTTTCCCGCATTTTGTCTCTCGATCTCGAAGTATATTTGAGACAGTTTAGTAATTTTTCAAAGCATCGCCTGAAAATGCTCCTATCTTGTTGCTGCTGCACAAATAAATTGAATTTCAATCGAAAGAAAATTGGAAAAGATTGAAAACGTTTTCAACTTATACGATTCGACATAAAAAGAAGTCTTATCAATTTCTTTCCTCAAATATTTTCCATGATCGTGAAAAGTTGAAAATGTCACTTGAAAATTTTTTGATGGCTTTTTAATGCTAAAGAAATTTTATTTAATTTTGAGTTTATGAAAATTTTGTAAGAAATTTAATTTTGAAAAATTTTATATTTTAAATAATTTAGATTCAATAATTAATTTATTATATTCCATGGACTTATAATCTCAATTTTTTTGTATTCTATTTTCAACGTCAGATTATTTCATCTCATATATTGAGATATAAATTTATGAAAAAATGACCGTCCGATGCATTTATGGAATATTAAATGTGACTCATATCAAGCGTGAAATCTAAATTTTTTAGGTGATGCTGACAAGCCTCCCAATTAAGGTGTCGCTCTCACTTCAATCATACACATTGAAAAATTCAATTAATTCTCAAGTTGAACATGTAGATGACCTAAATCATCAACATATTATCGTTACTTACCTTCTTCTTCTTCTGTGCCTTCTTCCTCGCCATCATCATGTATTTGCATGCATCTCGGTGTATCGCCCACCCATCGCTCTCGGCTACAATAGAGCCGATCTTGTTCCAAATTTTCTAACTCATAATCTTCGTCGCACTCGTAAAATGCGACAAGAAAGAGCTTTTCTCCCTTACGCCGTCTGTTAGGAATAGAAAAAGTTTCTGACGTTAGAATAAACAACGTGATGAGTTTACCACCAATGAACATTCTTTTAAATTTTACATAGTCATAAAAATTACAAAATCGTAATCACACGACTGCACACAGTACATCAGAAACTGGCGAGGCGTTGAAACGACTATGCCACACACATGGCGATGACTGTTATCATTTAAAATGCTACATCATAAAACGATTTCAATCTTATCGCTTTTTGATTCACGATATGTGATCATAAAAGCAGAAGATGGCAGTCACAAACAACTGTGATGTGCACTCGCTAAGCTCACATAAAATTCGCCTTAAGGGATTCAAAGCAGTACACTTTGATTTCGATATAAAACGCAGTCACGCCAGAACTCATTTAATTCACCTGTTGTATTTCGCTATGTATCCATTATTTATGGCCGGAGCTTTAACCAGACCCTTGCTCATGCACGATAAATCCAAATTCTGCGCAAAGTCATTTGTTATTTGATTTTCCTCCTTTATCTCATGCACTTTGCCCTTTCTCCTTTGCTTTTTATTGTCCACCGATGATTTATCATCGCCATCTTCTGCGTCTGTGAGAGAAAATGAGAAAATATTGCGTTTATAAAGCGACAAAATTGTCTTTTATCGATGGCACCATAATTTTCATGCTTATTTGCTTCTTGTAAAAATTTTCGCAATTTTATCACAGCAGTGGAATTAAAATGAATTGCCATTGTTGAGAGATAAGGATAAATTTACGAATAAAACGATTTGAATCTTTTTTAGAGAGGGCTTTTGATTACTTTTTTGAGCATAATGGCACTTTTGAATTCCACTGGAAATTGTAAAATATTGTTTATGTAGAATTTCGCCATAAAAATGTTAAATTTAAATTTATTTTAAAAATTGTAATACAAATTTTGATAAAGTCATCAAATTTTTCGCTAATTTATTGCCAGCGACACTAAATGCCGCTTAATTTCAATTTGCTTATTTAAACCCACTTAAAGTTTTACAAGCAACACGTGACTTTCTCCCGCTTCATCACTGTAGAATGACTTTTCGGTTAAATAGACCAGAATTAATAAGATGATTTGCCATAAAGTCACAAATGTGATGGGGATTATGGAATGTTAACGCCTTCGCATCTATTTCTTGAACGAAAAAAAGAGAGAAATAGAATTTATGACTTGCTTTAACTGCACACGCAATCATTCTTTTTCTCACTGTCGCTTTAACACTTTTGTACGCCAGTCAGCTGAGTGACAACAGAAAAGAAAATGTGAGATCGGATGATGATGATGTTCACAACACGACTGCGGATTAAATTTTTTACGAGTCAATTTTCGTCTGACAAAAATTGCTTAATTAATTTGTAGAAAAGAAAAAACTCTTTTTTTGTTTATTATCTCTGGTTATGTTAATTAATTGTTTTGGCAGTTTGCGTCGTAAATCAAAGCGGAAATTTGATATTTCGAATAATTAAAATCTCCTCACGCATTTCCACCCTCACATGAAATTCACTCACATGTTGACTTAGCGCTTTAGCTCCAGCGATTGTCTAGAAAAGTATAAATTTTCTGTATGACACATCGTTCATCGAGATGTAGGCAGGAGAAATTTACGAATTTTTATTCAGATTGTGAATGATTTCAAAATTATTATCTCGTTTTTGTTTATTTTATTTATTTATTTTTTGGTGAATTTATTTCAATCAATTCAGAATAAATTTTTAGTTTTTAAATTTTGTTTTTCATGCAAATTTTAATCCTTTTTTGTTCACGCACAGTTTTCTATGATCTCAAATTATTAAAGTGAAGATTTTATTTTAATGTTTGTCAATTACTAAAAACACCATAAAATTAATCCGATTTAAGCATTTGCATATGTGTGTAAAGATAAAAAAATCACTCAAAATAAAAAAAAGAGTTAAAGTAATAAAGTTTTATGTCTTCAAGGTAGACGCATGTGAAAATGAGCGAATTTCAAATTTATATTGCGTAATAATGGCACATGTCACAGCTTGAAAAGTTCATTTTATTGACACTCTTATAAAATCGAGGTTATTTTTGGAAATCAATATAAAACGTAGGAAAATTCACTCGAGTGTCAAATTTATGGCCCACGAGACCTGATCTTTCCATTAGACATGGTATAAATCTGTCGGAAAAAAGTGATGAATCATATGAAGCAATTGATTTAAACACGGAGCCGTAAATTGGATCAAAATAATATCATTAGATGGCAATGGCCCTCATATGCATAGCGGTGAGCGTATTTGGACAACGCAATTAGCAACTTCAATTCTTTTTCTTCTTCTTCTTCTTCTTCTTCTCTCACCATTGTCATGACAAACAAACTGAAATTGAAGTGCTACAGAATTAGAATCGAAGCAGATATATTTGGAATTAAAGATCACACGCTTGTATAAGAAGATATATCTCCGTAAATGGCTTCGATGAATTGGAATGTTCATTCAAAATGATTCCGACAAACACAAATTTTGTTGTTGCCTTATCTATATCCGATGGTATTATTTTTTTGTATATAATGTTTTTCTCATGCGCTATTATAGAGACATTTCCATACATTATTTTTATATGTTTATCTGCCTTCTCTAAGAGAAGAAAAGTTTTATTTACGGAAAAAAGTGGTAGTGGTTTTTGTGAGCTTAAACGATTTTATTATTCAACATGTAAATATTAGCATTCTTTTGCAGACCATAAAACACCATATGAATTTAAACACTTAAATTAATTTAAATCGATCGTAAAATCGCGCGAATGAAAAGCTTTTTAGTATGCGCTCTAGTCGAATATCAGTGATACAAAATAAAATTTTATTAATTAATTTTTAAAAATTTAATTATTTAGGTGCTCTCAAGTTTTTTTCGCTTACTGTGATAATTACTTTTTTTGTATCTTAAAATTTTGAATTTAAAAATTCCGTTATCAAGTTTTCGTTGCTTTTTAATGTGAATTTTATAACGAATTTTTTAAATTCAAAAATAAGTAACCAAAAAACAACCATCAAAGTAAGCGAAAAAATTTTAGAACACCTGGTTAATTATTAATTAATTTAATAAATTTAATTAGTTTTAAAATTTTTTATGATACTTTAAGATAAATAATAAAAAAAACTTTAAATTTGATTTTTATTTTTAAATAAAATTTTCAACTGGTTGAAAAAAGCTTTAATCCGACTTAACATCCAACAGTAATTAAAAATTTATTTATAAAATATTTTCAAAATTTAGATCATTTGCGAATTTTATACAAAAAATTGTTTTTATCTTGAAAATTTTGCCTAGCAGACGCCTGAAAAAGTTTGTTGAAAAAGTTTCTTTAAAAAGAAATATAAAAATAGCTGAGGGGTTTGTTTTAAATTTTTAATGTCAAAATTTATCTAAAGGTTATTAACATCCTCATTCGTTAAGTTAAATGAACCAAAAAACTTCCGTGAACGAGAATCATTAATATTCAGTAAGAATTAAAATGATTTATCATACATTCACTCATTTGAGCACTCTGTCACAGCAAACATGACATTTACACCATGTAAACCTTCGCTTAGAGAGAATTAAATGAAAATTACGTGACTTTCAAAGGAAAGATTTATTTAAAATTCAAACCCTTATGTCAGAAATGTGCACACCGAGTTACTCAAACACTTTTTTAAAAAAATTCAATTTCTTCTTCATATTTTGATCTGCTTTAAAAATTTTCAAGAGGGATTAAAGAGAATTTTATTAGAGCATGTCATCGACAGCGTCTCACTTATTCTACATCGTTGAGCATTTGACACTTCATTAAAACTTTTTTCCTTTCTCTCATTCGTACGTTTATGCTCAACACATCGACTTCGCTGTCTTTTGAATTGTCAATTACAATTAAATTCCAGGTGATGATGTCAGCCGAGTTAAAAAGCTCGCACTCGAATTCCTCGCAGAGTTCAAATTGGGCTGATTACGTAACAAGCAGTGTGGTGATGATTATCATAATTCAAATATTCTAGAAAATTCATGACATTCCTTTGAGATCGTGCAGCAATAGTCGCAAGCCACCCACCACACAAAATGGAAAATGGGGGAAAGAGCCGGCTGTCACGAGTGCTTTTTTTGCAAGCCTGTCTAACAATGCCGAAATAAAATGTTGCCGTTTGTTATTCCTAAACATTTCCATTTTGCGAACAAATTGGATTGAGATATAAAAAATGCACAGAGAGAGACCGAGGCGAAATATGGTGGTGCTAAACACAATTTCACGATAAATTTTTTTACGGAAAAATTATTTATGGCATTTTCTATGGTGAATCGCTGTATGTGGCCGATGTATCAACGCCATAGCAGCTCGCAATGAGAAAATTGGCCATATTTTTCATTATTACAAATCTAAACTCCTTTCCACAAATTTTTTCATTCTCTATGAAGCGCGAAAATAAATCATAATTGTATGTACAGTAAAATTAATATTTAATGGTGAAAACAGATTTTTTTGTGTGCGCGTTGCCATCTCGATTTTTTGCTCTCACTATTTTGCCACTATGTACGTTGTTGACGTTCGGTGCAGATGATGGTAAAATGGAGAATCGTTTGCACAATAAAAAAATATGGTTTATAATTTAACAAAACATTTTTATGTTATTTTGAATATAATTCCCTTAGGGTAAAAAATTCTAGGTTTATAAATTTTTTAAATACATTATTACAAAATAAAAAAGTCAAGTCAGTGTTCCAAAAAGCTGCCAATTTTAAATTGTTTGTTATTTTTTCACACGCCCACACTGCTGTGAATATTTTTCGATAATTGAAATTTGATTAACATTTTATGACTTGAAGCGAACAATATGCTACAAATAAAACTACTACGTGCTGTGTCCTAAATGTGCGACAATTGTTACAAATTAGAATCAAATATTCATTGAGAGAAAAATTTTATTTTTGTTTTGCGAAATAAAAGCAGAAAAACTTTTTACTCACTCGTTTCACAGCGTGGTGGATTTTCTTGCCACTCGTCCGTGTCCAAGTCACAAGTGATTGCAGCTTTTCCATGCAATTTGTAACCATCATGGCATCGATATGTTGCTGTAACAAACTCTTCACTCTCATCGTACGCTACAAGCACAGATGCATTCTCTACTTCGGGTGGCTTTTCACAGTCTTCATGTTTTGCACTTGCATATGAAACTAGATGCAGAGAGAAAGAATGGAAAATAAATCTCGAATGACATGAAATTGATATCACATCGCATCGTCATCCAATAGACGATTATAAAAGGAATTGAATTCGCATACGAACAATTCGAATTTGACTATTTTTCATTTCTCAAGTGGAAATAAATTTTATATTGTAGATTCAGCGCGGTGGAACAAGAAGAATTGAAAATATGACAGATTTATTGCAATTATTAAACGATGAGCTCTTTAATGGCGATAAAAATCGATTTTACGCCTTACGATTTATGAAATTGTCACATAAATTCATCCTAATAATTTGATATATGTCGGCGAGCGAAGAAAAAATCCATAAAATATTATTTCTTCGTCTATGAAATTGCCATAATAGAAAATGAATCGGCTGATTGGGTTGTCACTTGGTCACGATGTCGTTATAATTTTCGATGACTTAATGTATGACGAGAGTAAAGGTAACAGGATACACCGAAAAAAAATTAAATAATAAATTTCAAATTGACACATGCGATCGTTTAATTGCGGCTTTCCCGCACATTTCCTGCCACTTTTTGTCGGTACGCAAAAATATTTTTGCGAATTTTCCGCTCGAAAAGCAAGACATGCTCTTTTAAATGTAATAAATTAAATTAAGAAATTTATCATCGCGCACACAATGGTTGTTTTCCAAAAATTTATGCAGGCGTGAGCTTTTTGGAGCACTGTCACGACACGAGAGCATAGCCTTAACATGTCGATAATATTGAATTTTTCACTTTTTTATTTAGCTGACTGTGCGGTGAGACCATAAGTCCAAATATTTCTATGAATAATTTTTTTTCTGTTTATCGAATCATTTCAGACACCTACCCGATGTCGCTGCGCTATCCCGCTGTAGATTAGCCGTCCAATAATTCAAGAGAGAAGAATATTGAAACTAAAATCTCCAAAGAGACATTTTTTCTCTCGTGCTTCATCGAAATTCTGTTTTATTTAAATTTTTAGAGCAGGTTGATGATGCTCATCACACCGGTGGGTTACGATTAGCTTCTATTTCCAGAAACTTAACCCACACGACTAGAATGCTGATGATCATCAACGAGTTAATTACTTTATTTGTTGATATAATTATCGGAGTGCTAATTATCATGTCAGTATCCATCAATTAATATTCAGTGGTCGAAATTTACATAATGATCAATTAATTTGTCTCACTCGAGCCGCCTCCGTGAAAATGCACACAAAACCATCAGAAAATTTTGAAATTTGAATTCCAAAAAGTGGGAGGATGAAAATGGAATTTCGATGCACAGAATTATGCGCCAAATATTCATCGAAAATTAGTTGTTGGGTGATAAGATTAAATTTTTGAAATTCCACATATTTTTGTTGCTTGATAAATAACTTTTTATGACCTTACATAGTCGAAAATATTTAAATGGAAGCGCTTAAGTGACATCCAATAAAATTTGCCAATTAATAAATTTATTGCGAGCGTGCTCATAAATTTTCGTAAATCGTTGTAACGATTTCTAATCACGGTACATAAAAAATCCAATTTAGTCGCTAAATTTTCATCATAAATTTTTATTATTTAAAATTATTTAATTGCTTAATTTTTTCCAAAAAATAATTTGATATTTTTTTAACTCAAAAATGTTAGAGAAATTTTTAGAGTGAGAAAATTACGATTAAGGGTCGTAAAATTTATCGCTGTAGAAAACATGATCATTGAGAGAAATGAATATCTGATGATATTTCATTTAAAAGTAGAGGAAGATGACTGAGTTACAAATGTGTCTATTTACATTAATACATGCATTAATTTCTCACGTTTCGTGGGTGTTTTATCGTAACGCCACTCTCAAATCTGCATTTTACCGTAGTTTTCCAACTCACACATTTGAATTATGATTTCAGTTCGAACATAAGTTTAAGTTTTTTCTCCGAAATTAATTATTTACTTCTTTTTGAGGAAATTTAATTTCATTCATCGCCCTCGTCGTGCAAAAAAATATTTTCGATCATAAATTTTCACTCCATATTTAAAAAAGTTTTTTTTTCACAGCATTTTCCTTCCTCATCAAAAGAAAAAATTCCCTTCATTCACGTCTGCCAGCCCGCAGGTATGAGAGAGTTGCACCAATAAATCTGTCATACTTTAAGCTTCTTCGCAAGGAAAGAAAAAAATCAACTGATAGTTTTTCCATTCTGTTATCCCTCGCACGAATGAAAAATGATCTCAACGTACCTTGAACAAATAATGTCACGAGAATTATGATTAATGAAATTAATTTTATCATTTTTTATGAGATTTTATTTCGCTTTTTTCTACATTTATTTTTTTGTAGATTTTAAACCATAAATTTTTTATTTAAATAATTTTTTCTTCCTAAATTTTTGACACCTCAACACACCGAGAGATAAATTTTTGAGCTAATGCACTTGTGGGAAAATATCCGGTATCGTCTGCCTGCCCACTAATAAATTTTTTTAGATCACCAAACTTTTTTTTCTTGCCCGAAACGCACAACTCGATCGCCGATCAGCAACTGAAGTAAAATTCTGTCAACGATCTTCTATTATACTCATTTCTTTTTCTTCTTCATCATTGCATATCAGCGCGTCTAAACGAGAGCGCGAGATCTTAATTTTATTTTATTTTTCGGGAGAAGAGAAGATGATCAATAATCAGCTGGTGATTTTATAAACAACCGCACGTGAGCTTGATTCAGTGATTCTCAAAATTTTAAGATCAACAACTTGTGGATATCAGCGATTGTAAAAATATTTTATTAGCTTTGCGAAGTTGCTGAAACTTTTAAATTTTGAAATAGAGCCATCTTTATGTGATAATAATAAATTTGAATGAAGAAAAGGAGCAAGGATTTTTAAAATGTGCAAACTGTCATTAAAGTTTTTAAAATTTGATTTCAAATTTTTAAAAATGAAAAAAAAAATTATTTTAAATTGTCCTGAATTGTCCTAAAATATTTTTTGATGTTTTAAAGTTTTTAAAAAATTTTCACAAATTTTCCCACCACCACCACCACTGAGATAAAAAGCGTTCTTGAAATAAATTTCGCTAAATTATGCCATCAAACACGAATAAATTAAAACAGTTTTGAATGCAGAGCTTAAAATTAGCGCTTACGTGCGATAATCGAATTATGCAAAGTGTCTATGTGCTCAGAATTTAACGAATCAACAGCATACAAAATTTTCATCATCACGCGATCTAAAAATATATTTATAAAAGTTATTTAAGATGAAATCGTGTGAGCAAAATTTGTTGGAAGGGTTGAATGAGGTCAGACTTTCAAAACTCAATTTTATATTATAGGGTTATCTTCTCTGAATGATATTTAGCAGAAAACTTTTCAACTCGTAACTTTTCACCTTCATATTAGACTTCAGGGTAATTTTACTCGTTTTTAAAAAATCATTCTGAGAATAAGGGTAAAAGTTGAACATAATTTCCTTTAGGTTATCAATTTAATTTAATGAATGAATCCAAAAGTTTTGAACTTTATACTCTGTTGCATACATTTCTGATTGATTTAACTTTTGATGTTTTGATTAAAAAATATTTCTAAAAGTCAAATAAATCATAAACTCAAAGAATTTATAAATTTTTCCTACGCAAGAATTTTAATTCCATCACATTCAACAATTTGTTGCTTCGAGAGAATTTTCCAGTTTCGAATTTCGAAAATGTCCTTGCTGCTGATGACTTTCCATTTTCGAAGCACAAGTCTCGCATAAAACGTTTTCTCATAGAACATTTTCTCTTCATTCCAGTGCACGCATCTAGCGAGGCGAGACGTGACGAGGATCAAAATTACTTTCACATTTTATTATTTAATCAAAAGTTCCATGAGAAAATTCATATTTTAAAAATTTCCCACCATTAAAGTGAAGTAAAAAGTTTTCTTTTAGATTCAAAACTTAAAGCTTATCCATTAAAGAGTGAGTGAGTCGCTGGAAAAAGAAGAATCACCATAGATAGTCGCAGAAAAGTGTTTTTTCATCCACTCACTTATCACACTCTGTGCGTCGTCGTCGTCGACGGATAATTTGAAGTGAAGTGAAAAGTGCCAGAAAGAATTGAAATGATTAAAATGTCGCTTGATTGAGTCGAGTTCAATGTACAGAGCAATAAAAGAGTCATAAATTGAGAGAAAGAACATGAAAGAATGAGCGCAATAAAAGTTCATCCATACTTGAAATGATTTTATTGATGCTCAACAAAAACATTTAAAAGCTCTCGAAGTGAAATTCAAGGTAAATAAAATTAATTTTTCATGTGGCAATAATTCAGTGTTTAATGGACCATCGCAATCTTGTAGTGCCTTTTCACACTCAAGTTCAAGAAGCGGATGCGATGCAATAAAGCGAAAAGCCGGCTGATTCTTTTAAAGCTGCTTTCGTAATAATCTTCAGCAATTCTAAATATGTGGGAGAATAAAAGCAGATGAGGGAGAATTGAATCTGTTTAAATTGACATTGGAGCTTTTCTTCTTACGCACGTCTTTAATAAAAGGAAAATACCATCAGAAAAAAACGCACTGAAAATACTCTTTTAAAAATTTACATAAAAGCTCACACAAGCTTTTTTATTTAAAAATTAAAGCTGGAGCTTTTTCAAGTCATGTGTTGGCTTTAAATACTTACATTTTGTTCTGACAAAAAATTAACCTCAGACGCAAAAAGTTTCTATGTAAATGAACATTGTTTGAACATGTTTTGCATCACTTTTTCAAACATGAACAGCGTTCATGAACATCTAGACAATTCGTGACTTTCTCGTTTTTTAAATTCAACATATGGTAAATTTTATGTTTTTTATTCTGAATTTCCATTTCTATTGTAAACTTTTTGAATGGTAAATTAGGAGAGTTAAAAAAACCTTTTAATTATTTCCATATAAAATTATTCATTTAAAAGTTAAAGCTCTTTTGCAAGTTCAATTATTTTGCTTATCATCGCATCCACGTATGTGATCCATTCTCATCAGTTGCTTCCTCATTTTATTTAATAGCTTTCGTGTTTCGAATTTTCATCAACTCTTATATCTAGAAAAATACTCATTTAAGAAGCTTCTTCATTTCCAAATAGCATTTATTTCGTTTCAAAGCCTTACGGTTATGTTTAAGAGTGAATGTAGCACTCGGCACGAAATACCACCTGTTGCAATTCAAAGAGGAAATTGACTTGCGTTGTATTCATTTTGATGTGAGTTTTATATTGCTTTCAATGACAGATATGACGATGGCAAATGTAGAATTTTGCGTGAGAATGACATGCAAAAATTGAATTTTACTTCCGCATAAATTTATTGCGCTTTGGAAAATTTTACGAGAAATATTTTCCACGTTTCAAATTTAAAACATTTAATTCAGAAATTTTATTTGAATGAATTTTGCTTTTTGTGCAAATAAATTTCAGTTACTTTATTTTTTCATGGAGGTCAGCAATATCTCTAAGGGATTCACAAAACGCATCTAAAAATATCTCCATAGAATTCGCAATTGAGATAAACAATTGAGTTACTTACACGAGCTGAAAATGTTTTCTCAAAAAATTTATTAGAAACATATTTTTTAATGTTTTCAGGATGTTTTTAATAATTGATGAAGCAAACAAAAGAGTTTGCTATCATAAGAAAAAGCTCTAGTAATATTTTATGAAAACATTTATTAATTATTTGTCAATATATGAGGAGACCAAATGTGACTAAAAGTTTAAATAAAAAACAATAAAATTAAAAAATAAATAAAGTTCATAAAGCGACAAAATGCAAAAAGTGTATGCGTCCATGTCAATTGATATCCCATTTTCTGACTCGATGAAATACTTGGAAAAAGCTCGACCTGTTATGATTGGCGACAAATTGTAAAACCTTGACGCTTCGACAACAATTTCTATAAATAACTCCCTGAAGAAAACTTCAACCTCAAATCTCAACACTGTCATTGGCATTCTTGACCTTCTCCAAACACTGATTTAATTTGCCGACGATGCAAGATGTTTCACTCAAGTTTGTGTTTGAGAAATAGATTGTTCCCAAAAGAGCTCATGGTTGATGCATGAAGTTTCATTGCAGAAATCACTTGATTAGTAGAGCAAACATGCACAGAACGTATCCAATGGTGTCCAAAGCACAAACAATTTTTTATATGTGTCATAACTCTCAGAGAGAAAAAAATTATTATGCATGCACTTGACAATCAAATAAACAGCAATTGCAGATCAATATAAAAGAGAGTTTCGTGTTTCTTTATTTGCTTACTTTTTTACCTTTTCTGAGCGCTCACTAAAAGTAAATTGAGTTCAGCATTTTCATCGATTGACTTTCATATATTGAAAATGTGCAATTCGATGATGTTATCAAATATCCGAGGGCGAATAGAGCAACTAATGAAATTTGCAACAAAATTGGTTTAAAAATAGTTTGCGATGTTAAATTTTCATCACATTTATTTAAAAATTGATTCAATTTGGACAATTGTACATATTTTTGATTCTTTGAATGTCCTTGTCACTCATTTTAGTTCGTTGGCCCATCATCACTCCCTCGTCCATGGGATTAAGAGGCTCAATAGTGGGTTGTCCATTGATTGAAAACGCATATGCGGAATAATGCATAACTGATCTGTTTTTGATTGAAATTAATGCAAATATTTATTGAATATTCTCAGCTCGCTTACCCATAATCGTATTGAACGCCAAAATTATCGATACGCGACGCATCAAATATATTAAAATTATTTTCTCTGCCAGATTCAATATTTTCCCATACAATTCTGACAAAATCGTCACGCTCAGTTGCCGATTGCATGTGATAGAAACCAATCGCATGAATAAACTCATGAACTATTGTGTAAAGTCGAAAACATCCCGTTTCCGGTGCGTTTGGCTGGAGATTAAGTTGCTGCCTCCCACCGAGCATACCAACGTAAGACCAACATCCACTTGCTTCTCCCTTTTAAATTTGCAAATTGAATTTTTCATGAATAATTTAATAAACTTTTTTCGCAATCTCACTGTAACCCAAACGTAATTCGAATGCAGTGCGGGATTGTAGCGAACAAAATTCAAGCACGTTTCATTGCTGACTCTCCTCGCTCCGAGATCAATGTAATGAATTTGTGCGGAGTCTGAAATGGATTTATCACTTTATCGCGAAAAAACCTTTTTATGTTCTCTCTCGCCCACTCACCGAAATCCTCTTCTCGTATCAAGTAAGGTACAACATTGTCTGTCCATCGATAACGAGTGTCTCTTAAACCAGTTCTTACATTTCTATCGTCCTCTAATGGAATCACAATGTCACCTTGAAACTGTCCACCATACAGCTCCGCATTATCATCCGCACCAAGATTATTCAAGCGGTCAGCTGAGAAAAATTTTCACTCAATTAATTTGCAGTTATCTAGAATTTTTTCCTATGCTACCAACTATTTTCTGCTGTGTTTGGCTTCAAGTCGATATTGTGCGAAGTTGGTAGAGCGTGTATTAAATTAATTGCCAAGAGACATAAGAAGAAACTCGCAAAATCCATTTTCATTGTAACGACGACTCAAATACAATTGTTGAAAGTCATTGATTTTCCTCGAAATTTATAGCTGCGAGAAATCTGTATTTAATCTTATCGCACGTGTTCAAAGTACTTATGAGCACTCAAGTGGGTTTTAGATAAAGGCACTTGAATGTATTTCTTTAATTGCCCGCTAATGTTTGACGATAAAAGTGATTCAATATTTTTTTAATAAAAAAGGGATTTAAAATGACGACAATTTAAAAATTTATAAGAAATTCTGCGCATTTAGGGTGACCAGATATTGATATTTAGCAGAATTTTAGTTCAAGATAAAATTTTTTATTTGTTAATGATTTTATGATAAAAGTTTGGTCGCCTAAAATTTTCAAACTCCTGGTCACCCTAATTTTTTTCAAAATTTATTTTTCTTCTGTAGAATTCTCAAAATAAATCAAAGAAAAAATAAATTCAATAATTTTAACTACAAAGTGACTTTGAATTGAGTGAAAAGCATTAAATTGTCAAAATTAATTTGATAAATGAATTAAAATGACCCCTCAACGCGGTGACTCGACAAATAACCTCACCATAACTATAATTGATATTCATTAGCTACAAAAAAGTTTATTGATATCCTCAGAACATGTCGAAATTGTCCGATAATTATTCGAGATAGTGATGGCCAATCATTTAGTGGATCAATAATAGTAATGAATTAGTAATTAAGCTCAACAACGACATAGGCAATCAGTCGTGATGATAAATAAAAAATAAATTAATACCTTGATCGATTAGCTTTGATTTATTTTTTTTTCAAGGGTTGAAAATTTATAAATTTTTAGTAGAATTTCGAGAAAACTTTTCTAAACATTTTATTCATCGCGTAATTGATTTGCTGGAAGAATGCGGATAAATTTTCTGGTGGCGGTCGAGTTGGCTTAGTGCAGTACATTCTATTAAGTCGTAAGATATCCTTGTCACTAATTCGAACACGTTGACCCATGATATTTTCACCCAATGGACGAAGTGGAACAATCGTGGCACTTCCGTTGATTGAAAAAGCTGTTGCTGGATAATGCATCACACTTCCATAATCGTACTCTACATGTGAAAAATTATTACTGAGTAAGATTAATTCCCTCATGAAAACTCACCAACTCCAAAGTTGGTGATGTAAGTGTCGTTATATTTCAAGAAGTTCCCAACAGTATTCGCTTGTATGTTCTCCCACACAATTTGAACGTAATCATCTCGCTCCGATGCTGATTGCATATGAAAAAATCCAAGAGCGTGCAAAAATTCGTGAACAATTGTGCCGAGACGGAAACAACCGACTTCAATTTGATTTGGTGTAAGATTTAATTGTTGTCGACCCCCTCGCATACCAACATAAGACCAACATCCAGTTGATTGACCCTTTCAAAAGAAATACTTAATTGTCATCTCATGATTAGTGAATGTTAAACATACAGTGACCCAAATGTAATTCTCATGCACGGCGGGATTGTAAGGCACAAATCTTAAACATGACACTTCGTTTAGTCTCTGGGCGCCGAGATGAATATAATGGATCTGAGCACTGGCTGAAAATTTTTCGAGAGTTAAAATAAAACAAAATAAAAAGTCACAACTCACTAAAATCTTCTTCACGAATCGTATACGGTATGACGTTATCGGTCCAATACCATCGATTGTCAATTAAACCCGTTCGTCCGCCACGACCTCCACCTGTCAATAATTCAATTTCCTCGGGTGACATCACCATATCGCCTTCAAATTGTCCACTCAAAAGCTCCGCATAATCTTCTGGTCCAAGATTCTTCAAACGTTCAACTAGCAAAAGTTTAAAAGTTTAACTTTTTAAATTTAATTTTTTTAATCGTCTACTAACTATTTTCCGGCGTGTTTGCTCTAACATAACTTTGGCTTGGCAATGAGTTCACCAAATTTACTGCCAATAAGAGGAAGATGGAAATGTTTAATGATTTCAACATGGTTGAACACAACGCACAACTGTTTAAGAGAGCCAGCAGTGACGAAAAATTTATACTTTAAGTTATCTCGAGTAATATTCGCAACTAATCTTATCGTTACATCTCAAAAATGTGATATAACTTTTTGATTGGAAGTCTTAAAAGGCGATTTCTCAAAAATTGGATGTAATATTATTTTTTTAGAGCAGGGGAAGAAAAATTCTTGAATTTACCAAATTTTAGAGATTTAAAATATTTTGATCCAAATTTAAATTATTTTCTCTTAGTTTACAGGATTATTTTAAAATTTTGTTTTGTTGAACACAAATTTTATCAAAATAACACAACTCAATTTTATCCGCTTGAAAAAGCTTGAGCTTTAAATTTAAATCAAATGAAGAGCATTAATTTTTTTCTCCTCAAAGTGATGAAATCTATTTGATGTGAAAATCACGGTAAGTGGTTGTGAAAATCTTCAAGGCGCTCAATTATCATCAACCATGTTGTTTTATGATTGTGTTGAAGAAGCGATTGTGCTGCATTAAATAGATAATCTAAAGATTATTAAGTCTTGAAAAATATTTTTTTGCACATGAATTTTTTATGTGATTTGCTTTTTACTTCCTTGAAGCATTAACAGAAAGTGCTTTCATTAAAAAAATTATTACTATTTCATTTTCTTCCTGAAATTTTTTTATTAATTTTCCGATCATTATGTGACGTAGAGTAAATTTTAATCACGAATAATTTATGGAAATCATTAAAATATATTTATAGTTTTTTCATGTCTAACATGGAAATTACTGTCGAAAGAAAATATAATAATAATGACTTAACTCTTCCACTTCAAAAGTTTATAAAAGCAGCGTCAAACTATTTTTTCCTCGATCGATTATTTTCCTCTCGAAATTGAATACTAAATTGATTTTCTCGAATCACTTCGGTTTATAAATTCATGATAAAATAAATTCTCACTGAGTTGTCGCTTGCCATGCCATCAGCAAGAAAAAATTAAGTCAAGAGTCGTCGATTGAGTGGAATACAAAATTTATTTTCTTCAAGATAGCTCAGCATGACATTCTTCAATAGATAAGAAAATTTTCGAACGACTGGATAATTTTCAGTAGATAGAGGAAACATTTTTGTTGGACACGCACAATAAAGGTCAATAGTCTCTATTGATCGCATTTACACAGAAAATTAACTTTTTGGGATTTTCATCATCGTTTAAAAGTTTTCTGAGGCCTCTTTCAAACTTCCATAAATCATAAATAGAATTAAAGTTGAGTTCATGAAACTGTGACAGTGTACGAATGCCTTTGGTAATGTTAATGCTTCGCATTTCAATTTTCTTAATGGATTTGAACATAAAACAAAACCAAATATCACCGTGTTCTCTCTTGTGACTTTCACTCGAAAGCTGGTTGTTCAGGAAGTTCAAGAAATCGGATATTCCGTCTTGGGATAATGACTATGTACGTAAGCGAATTTTCGCTATTCATGTCAAAAAAAAGTTTTTGATGAAATCGCGACGCCACGTCTCTTGATTGTTTGCAGATTTCTTCCACAACGTCATTAGGTAATTTTCTCTAATTTCTCGAAAAAAAATTTCCTCCTTGACATTTTTATCAAAATCATCAATCTTAACGTTCATTTAAAAAATTTCTCTCAAATTTCTCCTTAATTTGCTGTCAAAGAAAAGTTTCAGGTTCTCTCGATAATTTAATTTATCGACTTTTGGAATGGCAGTAAATTAAGGTTGTGTTTATCAAGGTTTGGCTCTGAAATGGAGGAGGGAAATTACGCTTACGCCTTCTCGAGTGTTTATCAGGTTGAATTTCCATGGAAAAACATTGGAATGTTGAATGACGTGAAGGATTTAAGGAATATTACGCTTTATGAAAGTAATTAAGTAAAAAAAGTTTCAAGGGATGAAAATTTAATATTTTTTTATAAAATTATATTCCACATCAATTTTCTTTTGATTAAACAATAAAAGAGGACTCGGAAAACTTTATCAATATGCTAAAACGTTAAATAGTGAACGAGACACACCCACCATAATACAAAAGCCGCTAATTGTTATCAACTGATCTCTAATTACAGGCACATGGCGATGGATATTGCCACGGTACTCTTTGAAATCGTAAACTACACCACCACAACGGAATGGCCGTTCGACAACAAAAGCCATGATGATGGAGATCCAACAATGTCGCTGATTATTACACCCATAACACTAGCTGCCAAGTTTAATAAACACAATCATCATCCGCACACTGAAAATGTTTCGCCTGTTACACTCTCAACCGACTGGACACGGTTAACACGTCTAATTTTTCTCACTCTACTCTCGGTCATTGGAAGCATTGGCAACATTTTCATGATTTCATCGGTAATGGTTGAGGATCATTTGAAGAAAGCAGGTTGGAAAGTTTTTAAATTATAAATTTAGAAAAGTTTTAAATTTTTTAAAAATTTACCCTAATCTAGTTTTATAAAAAAATCCCTTATTCTAGTTGAAACTTTCTTCTTTATCTCATTTTTACTCAGCAAAACAACTTGTAGAACTTAATTCATTTAGAATTCTTTCGTATGAAACTTTTTATCTTAATTTCTTCTACTTTGCTTTTAATTACAAAGTTTTCACATTTCATTCATTTGACAAAGAATCTGCTCACCTAATTGCGTTAAGTGCGTGTGGGAGAGTTGTCTAATACTTTGCTTCAGTGAGTTACAAAGTTCAGCGATCTCATTTTTGATTACCTTAGACGTTGATAAATAAACATAGTTGTGTCAAATACAGAAATTTTAATGGCATGCTATGAAATTTTATGACACACTGAGGAGATTTTTGTTTAAAAAAATTAATGTGGGTTTGAAAGTTTTGATTAAAATTTTAACAGTTTTTGATGTAAAACATCGACAGAGATTAAAGTTTTAAGATTTATTTCGCTTGAATTTGTCAAAAAATTTACATCAGAACTTTAAATTTTTTTGCCATTTAAAAATAATTTTTCAGTTCTTAAAAAAAATAATTGCAACATTTTGCATCAAATTTTCATAATAAAAAGTAATTAAAGTAAGAGTTCAGCGAGAAGTAACATCCGCATTAAAATGCATTATGGTAATATTAATGATTCAAGGAAACCCGAGTGGAAAATTTAATCTTAGTCATTTGCAGAAAATGTTGTAACAAATGATATCAAAATTCAAACCCCAATTTACCGCGAAGTCTCCTCAAAATGTATTCAAAGTATCGTTGTCTAGCAACTCTCAGCACTGAATTATTTAAATTTTCATCTTGCTCGGCGGAAAAGAAGCCGCATTGCATAATCTGACTTGTCATGAATTCGCTTTATTACCGAATATTTTTTCTCTCTCTCATAATCATTACTTTCATGCATCACACACAGGAAATAGTCTGATAGTTAACATTGGGTTAACGGATTTATTAGTAACTATAGTGGTCATCCCCATGTCCATTGTTAGCTTGCTCGCGATTAATAAAGATGATGAATTGGCCCCATTGTCTGTTTGCAAATCCCAATGGTTTTTAGCGGCTTGTGCATTTTTAGTTAGCGTTTTAACTTTGGCTGTAAGTAGTTGATTACAAAAAAAAAATCATGCTGTGACGAATTGCTGTCAAATTTTATTTAACTTGACAACAATTCGCAAAAATCGTTCAAAAAATCTTTTTTTTTAAATAGAATTCATGAATGAAAATTTATGGCTTTAACATTTTTAGAAACACATTTTTTCAATTTTTATGAACATTACGCTCTCTGTAGGTGGCATCAGTGGAAAACTACATGCGACTGTGCACTTCGCAGGATGGAACGCAGCCGTGGTTTTCTCGCTCGAATGTGACCGCAATATTAATCTTAATTTGGTTCATCGGTTGTGTGGCGTCAGGTCTTCAATACGTCTATGATGTCAGCTTCGATTATTGCGAGCGGAAGAGAAGCAACAATAAAACTTTACTGCCAATCGAAGCAGGTGGGAAGATGACAACTTTGTTGATTTTTTTCAAAATGTTCCAACCCTCATAATGATGTTAGCACCGCTAGCGTTTAGAGCGTAGTTGATGTTTACCGAAGATGGAGAAAATTTAATTATAGTTCTACCTTTATTTACTGTCGTTCCAGGCGTTATAGTGACACTCATTTTATTGCCATTGCTGATTACGTTCCTTGTTCACATTAGCATAATAATTGGTGCGAAGAAATTCATGAGTCAACCGAGTTTTAAACCTAGTGCAGTGTATAAATCGGATTTTTCATTGGTGCGAAGTAACTTCTACAGTTTCCTAACGTTCGTCCTATTTTGGCTGCCATTCGGAACTGTTTTTGCCATATCACTAACGACATCGCCCGATAACATAAGCGATAAAGTATTTTATCTCACATCGTGGCTCGGAATGACAAAATCTTGTTTTCACAACGTCATCTACTGCATCACAAATCGTCATTTCCGCAATGCATATTTTAAACTCTTCAACTATTGCTGCTGCAAAACGACCGTATCCACAACGCGGCGAAGAAACATCGATGTCACCCGCTCCGACATTCGAGTTCACATTTTACCCGCTTACAATATGTACTCATATTCGAGTCCACAGAGAGCTACACACGGCCACTCATGGGCTAAACGTGACTGTCATGAGTTATGATCTGAAATTTAGTTCTAAACTGCGACGCACTATGTATTTGATTTAAATGGTGTTAGTCGTGCATGATACACGACAATTGTTTGATTAAATAGCTCACATGGAAGATTGATGTTCATAACTGAAATGAGCAAAAAATGCTGTTGAGAAAATCAACAAAAAAAGTTCATTGTAAAATATTTTTGGAAAATTAATGTCCTGTGAAAAATTTTGCTCCTACTACTTTTTCCAGATAATTAGATTTTTCGGTTATCATTTAAGAAATGCAAAAATAAATTTTTTAAACGCGTGTCTTTAAAAGGAGATTCTGAAAAATATGATTTTTAATGTGTGGGCATTAAAAATTTGAGAGAATTCTAGAATGCCGAGAAGATTTAAACTTTAGTTCTTCTAAAAAAATTTACTTTAACTTTTATTGAAATGAAGTTTACAAAAACCATAAAAGGACAAAAATTGTTTTACCACGAAAGTTTTCCAAGGACAAAATTTTTTCTTCCAGTTTTAATTACAAAATTTCTATCCAACACACGTGTCCATGTGAAATTTATTTCCCCCATTCAAATTTTATCCAAATATACAACGAAGGTAAAATACCAAAAAAGTGAATTAATTTTTTAGGATCGTAGGAAAACTTTTTCATTCTCATAATTTATTTAAAAATAAAAATTACGCTTCATTTTATGAAAATTCTGATTTAATTAAGAATCGTATGGAAGAGTAGGAAGGCAGGAAAAGTATGAAACATGTAATGATGTCTTATGATGTAGAACTTTTAAATATCTACACCTGTTCATGTTGTTGTTGCTGTTAAATTGTGTACATATATAAACGTGTGAAGTCAAACAAAGAACATTGAGAAATGTGAAAGCGAGAAGAAAACCTTTTCCAAAAGAGTTGCTATGACAAAGCCGCAATTTCAATATATGATGTTAACATATGTACTTTAATCTTGATGTAAGCTTAAAAATTCATCCTCAGAGAAATCATGGACATTTCTTTTTGTTTAACGTCCTCATGGAAATGCAATGATATCAAATTTTATTAGTTAATGAATTATAACAACTATTTTATCAAAACTTTTAACAATTAAATTTTTAAAATACTATTTTAGTTTCAAAAGTTAATCATTTTCTAATTAAACCTATCAACAATCATTAAGAATGAAAAAATTTAACGTAGAGAGTAAACACATAAAGAAATTTCACGACTGACTTTATACATGAACATACCAAGACCGACCATCATCATTCATTCGGAGAGAAAGAAATTACTTTCTTGCGTGATGCCATAAAAAAAACAAAGGCACACACAGCGAGAGAAATAAAATTTATTGATCATAGCAAAATCGTTCAGGAGATAACGTCTTTATAGAGCTATTGGCTATAATGAGATTATCATTTATTAGTGTTGGACATGATCCTGTTGCACGTAACAATTCTTTCATTAGCATTTATGAAAAGACACAAGCAAAAAAATATAATTGTATAATTATTATAAAGCGTATTCTAAATGTTTGCGAGGGTGTGAATTCACAGTTTTTGAGAAGGATCAACAACATAAATTTTGAAATGATGCAAAATATACAAAAATATTTTTATATAAAGACCTTAAACATGAAACTGATGAGATGGTACTGTTACTCTATTTTGTGACATAATAATTGACGGTAAAAAATGCGAAATCAAACCTATATACATAAATATAGATATTTCGTAAGCATTTGTATAAAAACTGAAATTGTTTTCGATGGTGCTTCAATATACTATGATAAATATACTTATATACATGCAGTAAGAAGATTATAAGCTGACAAAACAAGATTTTTATTTTTTCTTTGTAATTGCTACAAGTCAAAAGTCATGTCTATTATTATTGTTAGTCATCTTGGAATTGATTGTTTATTTTCTGTCACGTGAAACGATCAACTTGATTTGAATATTTATAAAACACATAACAAAGTTATATTCAGGTGAAAATAATTAAAATTTTTAATTAACAATTCTAGTTTAGAAAATAAAAAGCGTCATACTTAATGATACTGTTCATGAAGTTCATCACTCATTATTCATTAAATTATTATCGGGACCATTTTTTTCTCATAAAGATAGAAATGCATAAGTCCATACAGAAGTATCAAAACATCTTTATGAAAACATGATGATAACTATTTACACGTGACTATTATATACCGATAACTATTGTGTTAAATGTGCTAATAAGTGTTCAACTGTTAACTGGATGAAAATTTCAAATGAAGAAATTAAATTGAAAAGTAAAAATTAAACAAAACTTGAATTTTTTTCTCTTTATGTTTTCTTATTAGCCTCGAAAAATGTCAAATTAACAACCTACGCCATTCATCATTTTAAAAAATATTATTTGACAAATTCAGCGAAAAAAAGTCTGTTAATGATACCTGCAGGTGCTTTCAGGTGAAATGGTTTAATTTTTATTTCCAGCATCATTGATATATTTTTATCTTTTAACGAAATCACTTTTATCGACAAATTATCTACAATTTTCATACCCTGGTATACCCTTGACCAATTACAACAAAATCAAATTTAATTTGCCATAAAAATTACGGTGAATTAGTTTAATGGCAAGGAAAATTGCAGAAAAATTAAGGTTATTTAATGTAAGAATTTTTTCGCATATCACGTGGCGACAAGTAAATCGATTTACTGTGATTAAATGACACATTCGATTAAAACCACATGAGAATTTTCTTAGAAAAGCTCTTTATTTAAAGCTCCAAAAACTAGAAAAAGCTTTTATTTAAATTCAAATAAAACGTTAAAAAAATAAGTTTAAAAAAGGATACGCGTGGATTATGATTTGTAAATTAAAATTTACTACTCTCGTTAGTAATTACAATTTACTTTATTTAATTTATTAATTAAGTTTTTATTTATTTAATTAATTTTTTAATTGTTATTCGCAGATCTTTTAAAACTCTGTGGCAAAAACCCTTCATTCTCTTTCTCATGATTCACAACAATTTTTTTAGCGAAACCCACACAAGGTGTGGTAACGCTTATATGCTCGTGATTCCGTCTGTCTGTCTGTCTGTTCCAGTGAGATCTCGGCCCCTGGACCAGCTAGAGACTTCGGGTTTTCGCCAGATGAAAGGTCTTGGCCAAGACTCTTGGGTCTATATTAGCCCATTTTAGGAATTTTTTGGGTCATGACCATAGGTCGTGCCATGGACCGCCATAATGCCAAATTTTCATTCATATTTTAACTGATATGGCTTCTTGGGTATCGATTAACTGTGTATTGTACCAGAAATCGATTTGCATGGATCTGAAAATGGAACACTGTGGAAATGGAACATTGTGGAAAATGAAACACAGTGGAAAGTGGAACACAGTAGAAAATGGAACACAGGGGAAAATGAAACATGGTGGAAAATGGAACACTGTGGAAAATGAAACACAGTGGAAAGTGGAATACAGTGGAAAATGGAACATAGTGGAAAATGGAACACTGTGGAAAATGAAACATGGTGGAAAATGGAACATGATGGAAAATGGAACACAATGGAAAATGGAACACAATGGAAAATGGAACATGGTGGAAAATGAAACACAATGGGAAATGTAACAATTGAGTCAAATAGAAATAATGATACACATTGGAAAACAAAACATAATGGAAAACAGTGGAAAATGGAACATAGTGGCAAATAACTTTCCCAAAAAAATATTTCCTTATGCTTCCCTTTCAGCTTTCCAAAAATATTTTCCATTAGGCTTCTCTTTTGGCTTCTTAATAGGACTTAACCATGTTACATTTTCAATACTGATCTGTTACAAGTGGGTTACGCGGCAACACCCACGTGTGGGTTTTGAAACATTTTTATAGTCTCGCACATTGCGACTCACACACAAAAAAATTTGAACTATTCCCTCACGAAGCATATGATCAAACCATACCTCGATGAGTAATGTTTCGGAAGTTTCTCTAAAATCCACGAGGCAGCAATTCAAACTTTATTAATCATCTCCATGTCTCAAATCAACGACACAGAAATGAATTGGGAATCTCGGGAAATGTGAGACACAGTACAATAAAACAAAGTCCTATTTTCAAACGCGTGTTAAGTGTAAAAATCCCGTTCCGACATAAATTCAACTCTTTAGTTTTGGATTTCCCAGAAAGCAAAAATGAATTCTCAGAATGACCAGCATTATTTTGAATAAGAAATCCTAATTAAAGATCATAATTGTCTTTTTGTTTCAAAACTGATAAATTTCTTTATTTTTGTAATAAAAATTTATTTCACAGCAATTAAAAAAGTTCTCAAATTTATGGTTTATCGACCAGCACATAGCGCGGCAATACAAGAAAGTTTTAAGCCATCGTCAGTGTCAGGGTCACCATAATCTTCATACGACTCTTCTAATGATGTTGTTGTTGTAGTAATATTGATTTTGGACTCAGTTGTTGTTGCAATTTTATGAGTACTTTTTACAAAATCTTCTGAGGTAGGAGAAGGTTTAAATGACACACTCAAATGATCCACATTTTTCATCGGATCGTCCAAAAATTTTATTTCGAGCTTTTTTAAATATTTTTCCCGTTCAACTGGATCGGGAGTGACAATAAAAACTTTCTCAATTGTCGTTGTTGCGATGGCATTTCTAAGAGGTTTTGCACTACCTAAAAATTATTCATAAGAATTCAACACAAATTCATAAATTTTGCACTCAAACCTTTGTGCCAAGATAAAACACTCAAAAAAAATAAAATGTTTATATTTTTCATATTAAACTGATGTTCACTCTCCAACAGCAACTCAATGACTAATCTCGCGTGTGAGGATAGTCGCGTGAGTTATAAATGTGCTCAACAAGTTTAAGTTTCTTCACACAATTGCCGGCTATTTACGAAAAAATACCAAACCAGTTTTGTTATTGATAAAAAATCGCAAGCATTTTACATTCGTACATTAACCGAAACAAAAACTCTTCGTCTCACATGCGATGACTTACTCATCAATTTGTGATCGTCTGTCGTTGACTCGTAATTATGGGAATCTCGCTCTTTTTTTAGTGAATGAATTTTACACACACCTCCGACTTACATCTCACACTTTTTTTCGGTAATAAAAACCCGCGTGATTTAATGACAGAAACATAAAGCCTCAATTTAGTAATCTAAAAAATCAACGTGACTCTCGAAAAATTTGAGATTTATGCCGTTATTAATTGTTTGGTTTTTTGCTGGAATTATCTTAAATTAAATTTTACGGAAGGTAATTCCAAATTTATTAAGGACAATCCACAAAAAAAAATTGGTAGTTATGAGAAAGTTTATCACGATGATATTCAATAATTTTTGTCAACTTTTATTTTGCAATTGAAAAAATTTGTTGAGTCATTGTTGTTAACAAGAAAATAAAGTTGAATTCGGGAAAGAAAATCAGATTTTAAAAAGAAGAAATCGGTTGGAAGACAAAGTTGGAAAAGCGTGGAGTGAACTAAACTTCTAAATTTCAAACTGAAATGAATCAAAAAATGGTGAAATCAGAATGAATTGGTTTAAAAGAAAAATCATTTCATTTTATGTAAAGCAACAAAATTAAGCTCGAAAATTTTTCCTTGATCTATTAAAAATCTTTCAAAATTTAATACTTAAGTAAGACCTTTTTAATTATTATTTTGCAATAGAATTTGGCATTTTTATTCATTTAAAAAATTAACCTAAAATAAATTAACTTAATTTTCTAAAAATATATTTCACTTTTTCAATGCATTCATGCTTTATTATGACTTGACGAAGTTGCCATTAATTTTGCACAAAACACTTTTTGCATTTTCTATCACCAACTAAATTAAAAGTTATGCAAACTTTTAATTTTATTTTAGGGTGAAAAGTTCGTTCAACTATTTTGTGATATCCAATCAGCGACCACATAAAACACAAATCGTTTGTAATTTCAAGTTGCTTTGAGTTTCATAATTTGAATTGTCTTCAGAAAATTCTTGAATCCTTGAATTAAATTTCACCATGCTGCTGCTGCTGGTGTTGAAATTTGTCTCCTTATAAATTGAGGCAATGTTTTTAAGAGTTACGTCAATTGGAATTGATGAATTGTATTCTGGAAATAATTAAATCGATTAATTTTTAAAAATTCATTTCTTTAAAAATATAAAAAAATATTTTACAAGAAGAAATTTTAAATTATTTAAAACTTCTAAAATGCAAAAAAAATTATTTAATTTTAAAACTTACCAACAAGTAAAAATATTCCAAAAAGATAAACCAGAAACATCCTGTGTAAACTTATCAAAAATCAAAAACTGACTGATTGATTTTTCACAAACGCATTGCTCTTTTAAGAACTCGTTTCAACATTTTTCTAAAATACTTGTTTGAGTGAAATTTATATTTTTCATTATCAGATATTCCAAAAGATGGAGTCACTTGGAAAAGATGAACTTGAAAGCTTCTCGAATATCCTTAAAAGCTCTTTTCAACTGAAATAAATTTTCCTCACCTCAAGATATTTTAAATTTATTTTCATCTTTTACGAGCAGAAAATTAATTAAATTTACACATGCATGAAACCGCCGCACTTTAAAATCTCCTCAATTTGTTAGCACATTCCTCATCTCATCAATATATTCACTATTCTCTGCCATTATTCTCATGAAATCTTTTCGGTTGAGAATTGATATGATGCACTCTTCGACAGCTACATAATTTAGGGATGTCTAAAGAGTGAAGAGAATGGAATAGATGTTTGAATTATTTATGAAGCGGAAGGAAGTTCATTTTCAATTTTCATCTGTGTGTTTAAAAGTGGGTTTTTAGAGGAAGTAGAGTTTTTATAAATATCCGGATTGTCGATATTTAGTTCAAATTTATCTCCCACTCACCAGAAACTTGCTGTACTCAAGAAATTCAGTTTCGCCAAACAAATTCCCATCATAAAAATGACTCACTTCATCGCCATCCTCAGTATATGAAGCAACAGTTCCATGAACAATTAAATACAATTTCTGTAGCATAAAATATAAGTTATTTACTTTTCTCTCATGAGATTATAAAGCACACACCTGTCCCTTGTGATTGTCATTACGACAAATTACATCGTTCTTAAGATAAACAGCCTCTGACATCACAATCGCAATTGAATGCAGTAGATTTGAGGGTAGAAGTGTGAATAATTCATGTCTCTTCAAAAGCTGTTCCGTCGTCTCTTTAGCTATCATCAGTTGCAAATCACTTTCTAATAATCCATGAATTTCCTTTCCTCGAAAGAACTCGCTCTTGTAATAATAGTCATAGTAATCAAGAATTCGTGTCTGGGTGTCACTCGGTACGTGCTTGAAAGCTACATACTCCTTCAACTCGTAGCGATTCTCTTGAAAATGCACTGATGGACCGAAAGTGGTTCTCAAGTACATATAAGCTTCCGATATCAACCAGATGTATAAGATGAATCCGAGAATTGTGAGGCAAAAAGAAAATGACATCTGTGGAAAAGGGAAAATAGTTTCATAAAAAAGTTATCAAAACTCGTCAAAATTTTTAAATTTTTTTTAAGTCTCAAAATTGGTTTTAGACATGAAAAAATTGTTGAGATCTACTTGTTACTCACATCTATCATCGTTTTTTCTTCAACCAAACTTGCAAAAAGTGTAATTGTATAGGTGATGACATACACAATTATGCCATATTTTTCAGCTTATGAGAGAGAGGAAAAATTGAGAGTGAAAATTTTTCAACACGATGGCTTACAACCTGTTGCATGCATTAACAAAATTTACTTTTATGCTCACAAAAGTAATTCATGATTTTCTTTTTAAAAAATAAAGAACTTTTATTATTTTTCCACTTACCATCACTAGTTTCATGCCAAAAGCTTGCATCAACAATTGAATCGGTCGGTGACTGGATGGAAGTCCCAGAGGGAGAAAGTATGAGCCGGATAATGAGGAAATTCAGGCAGACAATGAAGTGAAAGCAGAAGGAAATTGTGAGTGTGTTCTATACAGAATGAAAAAGGGTGAAAATCAATTAAAACTTTTCCCTCGAGCGTCGACACCGACTATGATGATTACTCTTAGTTATGAGGGTTATTAATATAAAACTTTTTAATGACATTCGACTTTCTCTCTCTACCGTGCCTCTTCCTCATTGCCACTCACCCGGATAAATGTTATAAAATAGTCGCTTTTGTTTCGTTGTCGAAGGTAATCGACCAAATATTTAAAGAACAATGGCATTTGAAGGAACTTTAAGAGCGACAAGATAGCGATGATGTCCCAATAGCACTCAATCGCATCGTCATTCGCACGCGAGCAATTGAACACATGGTTGCCAAGCATATCCTTTCGATTGTTGCGTGGCTATGGAGAGAAAAAGATAAGTGTCGATACGAGTACATGTGCGGATGACATTTTTAATAAAAAAAGATGATTTGAAGTTGTCATTTATATTGAGGATCTCACAGTCAAGGGTTGGAAATTTTTTAAAAAAATATTTAAAATTTAATTTCAATTTTTAGATGAAAAATTTTAATTTTCTGTTGGAAAATTATTTTTTAAAAAAATGTCCACTCATAGTTTTAAGGTTCAAATCACCATGTGGTCACTCTTACCCATATCCAAATTACAATATCCGGGATAGTGCTGAAAAAATCAATCCAAAAGAGCCCTCGAAAATAATGCCATGCGACTTTTCTACCCTTCAAAATAATGTTTCTCGTTCGTCGATCTTGATAGCTCGTAAGAAAATTAATTGCAATGTCCATCACACAAATGACATCTTTTATGATAAAAAAAAGATTAAATGATATCTTCAAAAATAAAATTTATTCATCACTTACCCACAAATCGAGTGATATTTAAAAACACTGACTTTTTGTATCGTTTTGAACCATACACAAATGCCACTTGGTATGGAATCGCAGTGAATGCCATGCCGTAGGTTATTATCATTAGAATTTCCCAGTAGAATCTGTAAGGTAACAATTTTAAGATTAAATCGCCTTCATACATTTTTTATGTCCTCTCGAAAGTAAAAGGTATGTCATTCAAGAATGAGATGTCAGACATCCTGCGGTTACTGTCAGAAAAATTTTTAACATTTCCTCAAGTTATTTTTTTGAAGACTGTCAAGAATATTTTCGGATAAAAACGTTTCGTAAAAGCTCAAATATTTTTACAAATTTTGATTAAAAATTTAAAAGTGTCAAAACTTTTTAAATTTGGTTAAAATAAAATCAACTTAATTTACCGAAATCTACTGAAACAGTGAACTATATTGGGATAAAAAAGCAAATGCCGTAATGTCTCAGCTTTGATCACCGTAAAACTTTTAAGGTTGTCTTTTGTACGAAAGCTTTGTGGATCGATTGTTAGAAATCTCCTAAATTTTCGATGAATTCTTGACTTTAAGGACCCTCCAGGAAAGATCTCTTCAACAATCGCGTCAATTTCTTGATGTAGGTGCATCCTCACTTGAGTTGAAAACTTTCATTGAGATTTGTAAATAAAATGGAAAATCCATGGCCTCCTTCTTTTTTTGCCGTGACTGTAGGTGGAAAATTCCAAGAAAATTTGAAGATAGCGATTTGTGTGGTAAAAAAGAAGAAGCAATTCACTCAAATCGTATAGAAGTGATTTCATTCGGAAAAAAAAATTAATTCAACATTTCATGTGTTGTCAGAAAAATTTTACATCATCAAAATCGGAATTCAAATTTTTTACAGTTGAATGATTTAAAGAAATTTTACCCTTGAAACTTGAGAGATTCTAAATTTTCAAGAATTTCATTGAGCTTAAATAAAAAGAGAAGACAAATATCAAGAACATTGCATTGCATTGATATTAAAATTTCATTGATTCAATTCAAATAAAGTGGGACAAAATAAATTAAAATCAATCACAACTAGCGCAATTTTATTAAAACTTCTAACTTTGTAAGAGCAAAAATAATTCACTAGTAATGTATGAAAATAATTTTAAAACATTGAATGACTAATATTAAACTATAGACGATCAAAAATAATTTGTAATTTAATAAAATAAATCTTTAATCAAAAATTAATTCTCTCGAATGTTTCTCGCCCACAATCTTGTCCATTTGACGGAAGAAATAACTTAAAGCTTTAATGCATTCGAGAACCCAAAGGTTCAAATTTTAAATGTAATTAGAAAGAAAATTCTCAAAAGAACATCTTCAAAAAGAATTCTTTAATCTTTAATGTTTTTTGAGATTTTATGAAAATCAACAAATAATTCAAAACGAAAAGTTAAAGAAATATAAAATTTAATGCAGCTAAAATTTTATTCCTAAAATAAACTTCGCATGTGATGAAATTTAGTTTTTGGCGTTGATTGATATGAAATAAAATTTTTAAATTGAATTCTCGTTGTGTTTAGAAAATTCGCTAAAAAAGCGTATACAATGATGATTAAAAAAGTTTTATAAAATTTCCAGTTAACTTACTCAGTCTTCATACATCGAATAATGTTAAACTTCTTCAACATGAATACGAAACATCAAGTCGTGCCCAAGGCAATCTCCATTTAATCAAACAGATGATATAAAAGTTTGCAAATTGTGTTGCGCAGAAAGTTTTTAATAAAAATCAACATCCCGTAGAAAACAACATCATCAGTGTTAACACGCAGACAGGATACAATTAAGAAGTATTAATTTTCTTTTGCTACTTAAGGATAAAATATAGATGACAACTTTTGTCCTTCACAATTCGTTGCACTTTTATGGGGTTACAAATGTCCACATTGAAATGTTTCTAAGGTTTCTCGAGTCATTCATTGATTGATTGGCGAAACCTTGAACATGGAAAATGAGCGAACGGTATGAATGAAGAAGGAAAAGGGATAGAGAACTTATTAAAACTGGTGGACGTGATGAGAATATGAATGGGTTTCAAGGGTTGTTGACATGATTCAAAAAAAAATTCAAGTTGAAAGTTTTAATTTAAATTATAAAAATAAGTTTCGGTCATAAAACAAAAACTACTCACATTCGACCATCCCAAGAGTGATTCAAACAGTTTTGCAACATGACACGCTCGGAATTTGCATTTATTCACACCTAAACTTTTGTATATAATCAACTCTGTTCACTAAGAGAATTTACGTTGTCAGAAGAAGCAATTTCATCACTCACCTTATGTGCATGACATTGCAAGCGTTGTCGCTAGTAAGGATCATAATTTTCCAACGAAGTTTTACTAATAATGTTGTTATCATCGCACCTCGTGTGATTTTTACGTACGAGAAAGCTTCGTGAGACAGCGTGCATAATAAATTTTCTCTCTCATTTTTTCTTTCTCTCTTACTCTCACTCACGCACACATCGAAAGCTCTTCCACTTGTAGATGAAATGAGCGAAGAAATCTCGCCTCTATTAACAATCTTACTTTTACACTTTTACAGCATTGTTAAAGTTAGTTTTCCTTCACTATCTATGGACATAACTCTAGCAGCATTTTTACTGTTTAACAACATTGATAACAAGTTCAAGTTAAATAGAACACAACTCCTCGATATCGCGCGCTCAATTTATTAATGCCGGATTTCATTCGTCGCTCGTTCAGTCGCTTGCGAGATTTTAGTAGCTGCTGAGCTTTTAAGAAGAAAAAAAATCTCTCGTAAATTCTTTTTTGTCATAGTCCATGTACACATTCTCTTTCGAATGAGCGCCAGCATGTGTTAGACGGGGGGAAATTTTGTGTATTTTTTTATGTGAAATAAAGAGGAAATATTTTCATTTTTAATTTAGTATGTCTAAAGCTTTCGTGCGCTCAAGAAGTTAATTTCGAAGTTGTCGCGTCGTGAAAAGGAAAATAATAAAAATTTGTGTTTAAAAAGGTTTGTGAAGAAATGCAAAGTGGAATAAATTTTTAAAGTGAAGTGTGATTTATTAGACGCTTTTATGAAATAGAAAAAAAATCATAAATCTTCTGAAATAAGATTATAAAAAATAATCTGACGTGATTGTGGATTTAATAAGCGAATTGCTTTATGTTCTCTCCCTCTGCGGCAATTTTTTTTAAATTTAAATTCTGATGATGAAAAGTTGATAGTGGAAAGGTGCCAAAAAATGAGAAGCTTTTCAATTTAATTTATATATAAGAATATTTCAAGGGTTGCTATAAAAAGTAATGAATCTCCGACATTTCCTATGAAATGAAAATTTAAAGGTGAAAAATCATAAAATGAAATGTCAAGGTCGAGCATAACACCGAAAATGCTTGATTTAATCCGTCTGCATTGAATCCTCACATCCCTCATGAAGTGTCGAAAAATTAATATACGTGTGAATTGCGAATAAATATTAACCCTCCGAGAATATTTTTCACACCTAATCTCGTTAACCGGAATTAATAATGATTTTCTGAGAGTCGAGTGATGAAAAATATTATTATTGTCTACTTGAATTGAGTGAAATAATAAATAAATGCACTTTCAAAAGAGTTAATTTGTTTTATTGAAATCGTGCCAACTCAAATTAATTGTTTATCTGGAGTGAGCGAGTTAAACAAACAGAAAAATTCATGTGTGTTTAATTCATGAATAAAAAAATTATTTCTTTTCAATTTCGAGTAAATAAGAATTAAATTATGACACAAGATGATCTACAAATGAGTGGCACGCGAGTCAAGCGTTTATATATAAAAAAATAGAGTATCACTGACCTCAACTGATAACGCAAAATTTGTTTTTGGTGATTAACGTTCTAACGATCAATCTTGCTAATTAATCGTTTGCTCTTTTAGTTGAAAAAAGCTATCAACTGGTGGCTCTTTTTTCTTTGATAAATCACACGTATGACTTTTATAATTTTTCACGTTGCCAGTGATGATTAGCATTCATGAAATGAAATCTTATCGTTCATCTTCTTATGTACAATAAAATCTTTACGATTGTCAATTTAAAGCGTGATAAAGTCGAGAAGTGAGAGAGAAAAATTGTTTTGATCTTGAATGTGTTTTTTGCTCTCACATATTTAGACTCGACATAACTGTAAGTTAATTTTTTTTTGACAAACTTAATTAAACATCATATATGGCGCCGTCAAAATTCATAAAAGACTCTCGTGTACAGTAAGAAAATATTGTCAAATAACACACTAATTAATTAGATCTTTGAATTTGATTCTTTCATTAAAGAGATGCTCTCTATCAATTAAGTGTAGAATTTCAAAGTCAACACTTAATTAAATTGTCTTTGAGCATCCTCTTCAAAATATGTCAGAGCTTTGGAATTATTTTAATTTTTATAAAATTTAAACTTTATTAATTACATTTTTTCCAAACGATTAAAATAAAATTAACATCAGAATTGTACGTTCATTAACATTATTTTTTTTTATTGGTCTTATAAATCAAACATTTTTATCTCTGCAATTAAAATGTGGGCAATATGTACTGGCGGAAAGGACAATGATTGCTCTGCTTCATGTTAATTAACACTCTTTTCATCATTCATTTCCATAGAGCGACATCTGAGTCCCCTTTTTTTGAAATTAATGGAAGCAACAGTAAAGCACTTGAGCTAGAAAAAAGTTTAATTGAATTGGGAAGGTCGTTTGAGAGAGAATATTAAATTTTCATTAATTTAACCAGCAGCACCATACAAAGTATCACTTGTCACTCAGTGAAGCATAAAAAATTTAATTAATTTAATAAATTTTCCTCATAGTAGATCCATGAAATTTTTTGATTATGATGCGGTTGCATATCAGCCACAGGATGATGTTATTCCATAATGGAGTAGGGAGATAGAGAAATTCATGGGTTTTAATGAATATCAATAGATGTTTCCAAAAAAGCCACCACTTTACAGTATGTAGTGGCTGCTCCCATAATCATTGCTATTCTAATTTATGCGCATAAAATTTAAGACGAAAACTGGCAACAAAAAAATCAATTACTCATTTAGCTTGAAAAAACAAATGGCATATAATACTCGTTATGCTCGCATTAAAAAGTCATCAATGGAAGAATGAGCTTTCAATTTAATTCACCCACCTTTTACCCTCGATATTTGAGGTGATATTTTTCGCACGCATTTTATCGCCCACACTTTAACGTAATGGGAATTCAATGATTACACCTCACTTTAAAGCTGATGATGCCATGGAAGCGGTTGAGCTAAATTTCTTTTTGTTTTCGATTCACAAAAGATGAAAAATTTTTTTCTTTGATCCTTCAAATAAATCTCAAGTTATACAAAAGAAAAATTGTGGGTATCACAATTTCATTCAATTGGATTTTGCTTAGCAGCAGCAAAAGAAAAAGCATGTGACACCTCTCAAAATTGGATGTTTATGATTTCCATCGAAAAGCTTTGTAAATGATCCTTTTGTCGAAGGCCTATTAAGCTTTTTTTATGATGCCACAAACTTTTCATGTCAAGTTTCAATTAATAACGTGGTGCAAATTTATCACTTAACATTAATTGTTCAAATGAGGTTTAAAATTTCTTCTCAAATATTAAAAATAAGAATGTGATAAAAAATATTCAGTTATTGATTTAATGAGTGCTAAAATAATTTAGCAAAGAATCACTCTGGATACTTCTTAATTAGTTTCATGGATGTTTTAATGATGAATCGCCATAGAAATAAATGTTATAAGGCTAAAAAAATCGAGTGAAAATCGATACTGCTGAAATAATAACCTTCAATCAATTTTCTAGAACGATTTATATTAGGCCAAAACTCCACATGATGATTGACATTGAAATGATTTGGAGAAGACGCTTTCTTGATATTTTTTTAGAGCATCATAATCAATTAAGTCTAAATTGAAAGAATTAGTCCGTTGCTTAACATTCTTTGAAAATTAAAATCCTATCAAAAATTCTATAAGCCGCTCAGAACCCATGATTGGTATTTAAATCAAAAATGTTACGTTCGTAAAATTTATGTGGGTCTGCTGGAGTAAAAAGTCTGTAAAAAATTTTAAAAATAAATTCAGGATCTTTTTACAAACGTTGAAGGATGTTTGAATTTTGTGAAAGGCATTTTACTAAAAAAAGTTGTGTTAGAAGTTAATCGAATGGATCAAAATCCCTCACAATTGAGCATCCATGAGGGTCAATTTGTAAATTAAATCACTGATATATTTTGAAGCTTTAATCTATAAAAAACAATCATTACTTATGTTTAAACCAAACCTTTATTCAATGCAAGCATGCTTAAAAATAGAATCCGTGAAATTTTAGGGAGAAAAAGGTTGAAGCTCAAAACAATCGAATTCAGATAAAATTGACTTGATGTAAGGTAAAACCATTTTTATTTCAACTCAATCATCCTCAAGGCGTTTGCGAAAATCGATGAGAAGATTAAAAGCTCTTATTTACCATCAATGAAAAGAGATCAAAAAAATTCGAAACCTTAAAAACCAACTCATTACTTTTTGTGGGTTGAATTCAGTTTAATGTACAAATTGATGGGAAATAATTTTTTTAATCATATTCGAGTGTTATCGTCCAATTATATTGAATGCATATTATTAACTATAAAGTGATAAAACTTGTGATAAAATTTTCCCATGGATTATGAGTTTAATTAAAAAGCAGTTAAAAAGTTGATTAAAAAAGTTTGGGCATTGAAATTTTTGGGGATCATTAAACTGCAAATTTTCTAGTGGTTTAATTAACTCGCTCCCAAAAAAATCTCAACAGAGCAGTTCTAAATTAAATCAGTAATGAGAAAATTACCATAAAGCGTCCTTTCAAGTCTTTCCCAAAGGTTCATCAACGATTGAAAGATTTTTAATTGTAAAAGGAAGCTTTGAAATGTAAAAAGCCTCAAACGCCTCAGAAAAGAAATTAAAGTAAAATTTCCAAATGAAAACTTTACCTTTCAAACTTTTCGTCTTAGATGAAGAAATTTTCTGCATTCAATTAAATATTCAACAAGCACTTGAAGGAGGTAAAATTGTGGTTTTACCCCTGTAAAGGTTAAAATTAATCGAAAGCATTAAATTATTCATTACCACAATCACATTTTCTATTTTATTAATAAACTTCTTTATCAATTTAATAAAAGTAATTCTTTAAATTCCAAAAAAATCATCTACATTTTTTTATATCTAGATAAAAGACGATAATAAAGAGAGAAAATAATCCGTTCAGTAGAGTGTGCAAGGTCATGATGAAAATAGCGTGTGTGACATAAAATCTAAAGCGAGAAACGTTTCTTATAAACACGAATGTTATTTGATTAGTTAAAACTTATCCAAAGTGGCGCTCGATAATTTAACTACAACTGGTGCTGATGAGCATCTTTTGCTGAAGCTTAACAACAGCATAGAGCTTAAATGTTTGGCAGACATCGAAGTTGACAAGGCAATTCATCATGAGGTAAATTGAATATTTTACCTTTTCAATCAAATCGCAATCTAACTTGTTTATTCATGTGTTCGATTTGAGTCGAGTGAAATTGCAAATAAATAAATTGATATTTGCATGTTTGCAATACACGTGGCGCAGCAGAATAAAAAAATCTTTAAATGCACTATCGAAGTTTAATTCGATCTAAATTTTCAGGAAGACGGTTCATTTTGTCCAATCTCGTTCGATCAAGTTTTGTGCTGGCCACGAACAAGAATCGATACCACCGTAATACAGCCATGCTTCTCGGAGTTTCAGGGAATCAAATATGACGTAACGAGTGAGTAACTTTCAATTTCTTTCGAGGCGTGATATCTCTCACAAAATATTTTCGACTTGACGGTGAAATGACGCACAAATAATAAATATTTTATTTTATCGTTGAGCTTTACTTTTCTGATTATCGCCTCATCTTTTCGCTGTTGGTGTGTAAATAGTTGAAAGAGAAGATTTTGACGCTCAATATTGTCAAAATTTCAGAGAATGGATACTGAAAAAGTTATTTTTAAAAATGTTATTTTGGTAAAGGTTTATTTAATGTTTATCAATCACCACAAACTTACAAAAATCTTTTTTGTACATAAATTTTATTTTAAACTTCAACTAAAAAAATCATTTTCTTTGAAGTAAAACATCACAGAAGCTCTAAAGAAAATTCCACCTTTTTTCAGGTCAAGTTGAGGGTTTAAAGAAGCTTAAAATCTTGGCTGTTGATGATATTTTTATGGGATGGCTTAAAACTTTAAAAGATTTAGGCAAAATTGCTTTTGCAGCATTTCTTGATGAGTCAAAAAATTAATTAAGCTTCTCCAACTTACAAGACAGCTTTAAAAATATTTTTAACTTTTACGACTTCTTTCAACATCTCACAGCGGAACATCATTAAATTTTCACATCTTGTTTTCTTACTTTGAAGCGATTCAGCATTTCCATTAATTAAGCTTTCATGCGTTAAAAAATGTCAACATCGTAAAGTTCTTTTATGATTTTGAAACAATCTTGTTGATTCCTTTTCGAGCAATATAGTCAAAATATTATTTAGATAATTTCTATTAATTTAGTTCCAATAAAAATTTAACTGATGAAAACCAGAAATTTTCCCTTCTTAAGGCTTAAAATTTTTAGAATAACGAAATATCTCTAAAAAAATTAAACAAATGCAACAAATCAATAAATTTTTTAATGATTTTCTATTCCAATAAATTATGAAACGATATCGATATATTTTTTTCGTTTAAAATGTTTACATAAAAATTTATGATGTAAACATCTCTTTAACTAATGTCTGCTGACATACAAAAATTGTATTCGATATCCAATAATTCATTTAATCGCCTTTTCATCATTAATCAATGAAGATAGAATCAAATTACGCGGAGATTAAGTTCTTTTTCTCTTTGATTTTCGCATGAGAAGCCATAAAGTAAAAATTATTGCTTTTGTTGCATAAAATGTGCGTATACACAATTTTTATTTTTTCCAATGAATTTTTTTAATGTCAAAAATAATTTTATTTTTCTTTTGTCAAATTTATACCTAAATTTTGCTTTTAACGGATTTTGGTATGATCTGCTTAAAAGAGGATTTGCACTAAAAGGTCATGTAATCATCATAAAAAATTTATTTTGTTTTCATATCGAATTCATGATCTGTTTAATGATGACAAAAATATTTGGTATTTCACAGGAAATAAATTTTGCATAAATTGGCAAATATGTAACATTAATTTTTCCCCTTCAACAAATGATTTTTAATGCTCGATAAATTTTCATCTCACCATGGCAATTGACACCGTCAATATCAATTATGAAATTCATTCGAGCACTTAACTAAAGCCATGTCAGATTTATTGACGAAGTACATAACATTTTGTGAATGAATGTGTAAATGACATGCATGAGTAACGAAGTGCGAAAATTATTATTCGATACTGTCGTCATAATTGGATAAAGCTCACATTCGTTTATTTCACTGATAATTCGATTATTTATTGACACATGATGCCTCATTTACAGACAATGCAACGAGATTTTGCAGCATCACGGGAGACTGGGACCTCTCGAATTACGCAAATTGCATTCACATAAATCCACATTCAAACCGCACATGTCATGATACGGACTACTCGTGGGACATCAGATGTTCAGCGTACGCTACGAGCATGATTTACTACGTCGGCTACACGCTCAGCCTCATAACTCTCATCTTAGCTGTAATTGTTTTCCTGAATTTCAAGTAAATATTTTCATTTCATTACTCATATTAATTTTTTATTTTTTTTTTTGGTTGCTGGAGGGATTTATTAGAAAGCGTAAAGGCGCGCAGATAGCATGCAATTAATTTAACTAAGCTTATTTGCCCATTTTTTACAGTGAAAAATTGTACCCAGTTTATAATGAGGCGGCGAGCGCGGCCTTTACCGGCTGATAAACGATTCCAACGTTTTTATTTTCTGCTTTTGTCAATATTTGATTTGCGCGCGTACTAAGTACATACATTTTAAACGTATCATGTTAGATAATGTAAACAATTTCTTCAAGCTTTTTGAGAATTTATTAGGAAAATGAATTTTTATTTTACATACACTGAAAGATTATTGTGAATGTTCTAAAACACATCGCTTTATTAAGGTGTGTCATGCTATAAAATTCACAAATTTATTCACAGCTACTCAAAATATATTTTTTTTTCCGGTTCAATTCACAGAATTTTCAACTCATGGCATAAATTTTTGTGAATTTCTCTTCTTTTTTTAGATATTTAGGTTTATAATCTTATTAGAACATCTAAAATGAACTAGACCCAAAAATTATTTCGGCTCACAATCCCAGTTGATGGGACTGAAAGATTCCAATTTAAAGCATTTCGAGCTTAATAAAATCCTTTTGGTAGAAAAGCGTTGAAAGTCTTCGTGATTTTTAACAGCATATAAAGGAAATGGATATTACATACTTAAACGACATCTCATGTCAATAAAATCACCAAAAAATTGCTCTTCTTATGCATGCGTGCAGAAAAGGGCTTTAAGGGGAAATCCTCATGGATGTACATGTGCCCTTCTTGTATTTTAATACGTTTCTTTACATATCTTTCCAGAGAATTGCGCTGCTTAAGAAATACCATACACATAAATTTGTTCCTTACGTACATCTTATGGATCTTCCTGTGGATTCTGACGCTCACGCTTCAGGTAAGAAAGTCGTTTCACATGATGTTTAAATTCCAATGAAACTTTCACATTGAAAACTTCCCTTTTAACTCTCGGTAAATACAGGAAAGAATTTTTAACTCAATAAAATCATGCTCAAAGGTTGAAATCTATTCATTCAGGTGCAAAAAATTTCAAAGAGCATGAAAATTGCATTTTCTACTTGCATTTCTTTCACGACATTTTTCTCATTCGATGAAGTAAAAAAATATGTCTTCAATAGTTTAATACAGAGATGTGCATTATGAACGTGATAAAAAGAAAATCTCTTAAAATTGAGACTTATAATATAATCTGGTGTTTGAAAAGCTTTAAGGGGATGAGTCACGTATCAGGGTAACGACATAGAAGCTTTAATCGAACTGCCATAAGCAGAACTTAAATCTTTTGAAATTTTTCAATTTCACCCTCCGTTTGTTTAAAAAGAAAAATTTAAAGATAATTTTGACGTAAAATCACAAAAGTTTTTGATGTCATGACATTACCTAGATCATTTTAAATTAATTAATTATATAATGAAGCAATTAGGGAGATTTTATAAACTCTGTGTGACTTTTACTTTTGAATTAAAAACATTGTCATTAACGTGAGCGATGATTATCTATTCAAAAAAATTAAAATTTTATTTTATTCAATTCGTTTATAAATTTTTGAATCATTTATTTTAAAACCAATCTCGTGTTTTAAAAATTACTTGAGACATGAGAAGTTTAATTTCACTTAACGTTTGTAACGAGCACATATGATAAATTAAAAAGCAAATTACCTGGAACATCGCACAAAAGCCAGTGGCAAAAAACAGCTGAATATTTTATGAGTTCAGTTTATTTGATCTTTGTCGAGTTCTTTTATTCTTCGACAGTAATTTTGCAAAGCTTTTTACATCGAAACAATGTTGAAGGGTAGAAAATATTAAAGGAAATGAACAAAACGGTTTGTGTGCGCTGAACGTTGAATTGTGTATCACTGTGAACAGAATTGCGAGCAAAAAATTGCAAATTGACTTCCCTTTCGCTTTTCCAAACCCTAAATTGAAACAAAAGTTGTTTAATTTAATTTCCACAAAACTTTTTTTCATGAAAAAATTTCAATTGTTTGTTCGTTCACAAAAGAGAAAAATTTGCGTGATATTTAAAAATTTACATTTTTATTAAATCCTAAATGAACGATAATTTAAAGCATCATTTTGTGTACATTCAACAGATGTTTGTTGGACCCGACGCAGTCGGTTGTATTTTCTCCGCAATATTTCTTCATTATTTTATGCTCACAAACTTTTTTTGGATGCTGGTTGAAGGTGAGTCACGCAACGAAAATTAACAAAATTGACTTCATGGCAAATGTTTTGTAAGAGATATAAATTTTCACTTCCGCTTAATTTAATTAATTTTTTCATGTTGCTTTAAAACATGCGCGAGAAGTACGCGAGAGTTTTTTCAGATCGGTCTGATATTTAGATTTTATTTTTATACTTTTATGAATATTGGCGACAAGACTTTAGTTTTTTCGACACCCCTTGGTTTTTGAGTTTTGGCCAATTTAAAAGTTTCTAATTCTGATAAATTTAAAAATTGCTTCGTCCGCAAAATAAAAATATGTTGGAAGCTATTGAAATTTTGAATAAAAATAAACAAATTTCAGACTGATTTGAAAAATCTCACGCGTACTTCTCGAGTATTTTAAAACGTGAAAAGAATTATTTAATTAAAATTCTATGTTCTTAATTGAAATAATTTTAAATATCACGAAAAATCGTTAATTAATTTTTTTATAAATGTTTTTGACTCCACATCAACAACTTTAATTAATTCTTGCTTAGAAATAATTATTCTGTATTAAAAAATATTGTTTACTGAAGTCCTATAATGTTATCTCAACTTTTCAGAACAATTAGAAAACTCAAATTTACCAAGTATTACTAAGCAAAGTAACGCCTTTATAATTTTCATGTCGTGCAAATAATTTATTTCTCTTTCAAATATTTGTCGAGCACTTTTTTAATTACAGATAAATTAAAATCTTTAATTTCTCTCCATTCTTAGGTCTCTATCTCTATATGCTCGTGGTGCAAACTTTTTCCGGCGATAATATTCGATTTAATCTTTACTTTATCATAGGATGGGGTGAGTGTATTTAAATGGTGACATAATGGCTCACATGGGAGAATTTTATCAATTAACCTCAATATTTTTAATTTAAACACAATTTTATTATTCCCGTGGTAATATGCTGAAAAAGAGTAAACTAAAAATTTTAATAATGCATGAGGTAAATGATAATTAATTTAGGAGTGAATAACATTTTTTAACTGATTCGACAAGTTAAAAGATAAAATTTCTCATGGGATTTTTGAAAACATTTACCTTTAGTGGTTTCTATCACCGCAACATGTTCATAAACTAAACAAAACTCTCGATCGTTCACCTGTGTAAAATTCAGCAAATCAAATATTTATCAATAGGAAAAAATGACTCGAAATTATTCGAAAAAAAAGTTTCCAACTTATTGAATAAAATATTTGAAAATTCTTCAAATCTTGTCACAAAAATTAAAATGGGACAAAAGCAATTTGAAAAGTTTCTTTCCCATCCTCAAAAGCTCATTATGAATTTCATCGAAAAAACTCAGCTTTTAAACTGCTTAAGAAAAAATTCAATTATGCAAAATTCTAAATCCTCTCTCATTTTATTTTAGGATTTCCTTCAATATTCGTTGCTTTTTGGTCGATTTTTAAAGCATTTGGTTCGGAAGCTGAAATGGATAGTCTCAAGCAATTGTCGGACACGGCAAGCAGTAGCAGCATCAAGGATTTAATTGATCAAAAATTAGCTTATTGCTCTTGGATGCGAGAGTCAAATATTGATTGGATTATACAGGGGCCGGCATGTGCGGTGCTCTTAATAAATCTCATATTTCTAGTCCGGATTATGTGGGTAAGTGAATAACTTTTAAATCAAATTTCACTTCGAGTCTCTTCATTATCATAATCACTTGACCTTTTCACTCTGTATTTTAGGTGCTCATAACTAAACTGAGATCGGCAAACACCGCGGAAACAAGGACGCACAGAAAAGCGTCAAAAGCGCTGCTTGTACTTATTCCCCTCCTCGGATTGACATATTTAGTCGTGATTGCGGGCCCCATTGAGGGAGTCGCGAGTCATGTTTTTGCCATATTGCGCGCCATTCTCCTCAGTATTCAAGGATTTTCCGTATCGTTGTTCTACTGTTTCCTCAATTCGGAGGTTCGTCAGGCTCTCAAACATCGCTTTAATCGTTTAAGGGATACTCGTAATTTGAGTGCATCGAATTCGATAAGAAGTCGCCGCTACACGATGTCGAAAGATTATTCACCTCGCTCAAGAACCGAAAGCATAAGGTAATGATTTATCTGCGTGAGCGTCATTCAATGTAAATTGACGTGATGGTTTTTTGCACTCATTAAAGAATGTGCAATGAACTAGAAATGTCGCAAAGAAATTCTTTGTTTAGAACAAAAGAGGTGAAGCGACGCGTGGACAGTTGAAAATTAATTTATGCTTATTTTTTCAGCTTAGTGATTTGAGGTGTTTTGAATTTCGGACAAGGAAAAATTATTTTATTTTTATTCGTGAGTTTAAAATTATTATTTTAGGCTGATACTTAATGTATTATTTTACTCTTATCATTTTAAAAGTTACCATCATATTATTTTTTTAAAATAAAAAATTATAGATAACCAAATTAATGAAGTTTTATTTTTATTTTATTGCATGGTTTGAAAAGCTATGAAATAAGCATAAACTAACAAAACTAATTACACTCGATTAAATTCAATTGTCCATGCTGGATTTAAAGCTTATGATTTTGATTATGAACTTTTAACTTTTTTTAGATTAACAACAACTGTTCCTCTCACATCATAAACTCTTCTACTGCTAAATCTCCTTATGATTACTCTTTTTATGATTTCATTCAATACATCATAAAAATACAAATTATTTTAAAGCTAAAAGTATAAAATGAATTTATCTAGCAATATAATCTCTTTCTCATGATTTGTAAATGTAAGTGCGAAAATCTCTTTTATATATAAAGATTTATAAAGCAGAAAATCCTATTTTCTATTTTATGCATTCATTTAGAGTTCCTTTCTTCGGTAGAATTCCTCTGACCTCTTGTAGATTGAATAGGTAGTTGAACTGACTTAGTATCCTTAAACTTTATCTATTTGTATAGATGTCATAAAAGCTTTGTTTCCATTTGTTTAATACATAAATGTGGACATAGCTTTAACGTTAAATTTCACATATGGACACAGAAAAAAATTTTAAGATCGGTAGAAAAATGTTAAGATTTATAATTTTAAGGATAATTTTTGAGTGAAGAGAAAAATTAGATCCTCAAAAAAAATTTCTCTGTGTCCAAATGTGGGAAAACTTTTGTCACATATGTTGAACGATGAGCGTAAATTTGAGAAAAGAGCTGTTAAATGAAAGTAAAATAGCAACGTGCATGAATGTTCGTGAATAAAATTATATGTATTAAATTCTTTTTTATTACATATCTTTCTGAGCTATATGAGGTTGTTGATTCTCATACGATAAATTTCCATGTGTGGAACATGGTAAAAACTTTAAGCAAAAAATTTATGGAGATTATTCAACTAAAAGATTAAAGATAAGAGTGTTGAAAATTATGTACTGAATTTCTAAATTGCAAATCTTTTTCAATGCTGAACTTTCATTTGAATTCATAAGAAAATAAAAGCATGATCGATTTTAAAAAATCTCAAGTTTATTTTAGAATATTTTGATGTTAAATTGTATTTTAAAATTTTTAATGGCGTGTTAATGTTTGATATTTTTTTATGGTTTTTACTGCACTAATAAAAATTTCCTCATTCACACAAAAGCATTAAATTTTAAGTAAAAATAAATAATTAGTTTTCTGTCCTGGAAAAATTTATTTTATAATTTATGCTTCAAATGCATTTCTGCTTGAAAAAAACCTTTGTATAAAAGTTGAAACTCTAAGCATTGTTCATTGAATAATTTATTCAATGAACTCTTGATGGAAACTGGAATATCAAAACATGTCTCATGGTAGTTTGTTTGCAGAACCACCCAGGAATATACAGTCATTGTAAAAATGACAGAACTGTAGATGATGAAAAATTTAAGAAGAAGAAGTTTATGCATTTGATTTATGGACTTGCAAACTTTTCACAACCAGATGAAAGATGGATGTCACAAAGCCTTCTGGAATTCGAAATGCACTGCTGATTTATGGAACTCGAACTTATTTTTCGCTCAAATAATAAGTAAAATATTCATAAGTGTGAAAGTTTAAAAAAGAAGAATCAAATTCATCTTCCATATAGAAAAATAAATATTTATCGATGTTGTTTGCAGATTCACTATTTATTGAAAATTTTAAAAATTAGAAATTATTAAAAAATTTATATATAAATGTGCCATAATAAAAATCTCTGTCCAAACTATGTTTCTCCTCATGAAAACGTGTAGAAACAGTTATGAGATTTATCGAATAGTAAATAAAATGAAAATAACATGAAAAAAATTTAGTTCGGTTTTTAAATTTAAATAAATTTTTGAGAATAGCTCGAGAATTTCTAAAAAATTATTCAAGAAGAAGTTTAAAATATTTTAACACGAACACTAAAGAAAAACAGAAAAATTACTGTCATATTTTTAAGTTCAGTACAACTCAACTAGAAACTCACAAAACTTAAATTTGATATTCACGAATTTTTTTTTTGGAATTTAAATTTTTTATTGCGAGTTACCACCCCTTTGCATAGAGCTCGGAGACATTTTTCTCATTTCATGGTGGCAAGCGACACAATTTGCATAATAACATTTTCTACGTTTTTAATACAGTTTACATTTTTATGTAGACTTGTCCATCTCACATGTCTACAGGAAGAAGAATAGTGTTTTCACTGGATGTAAACTTAATGAAGTCATGTCAGCGGTTCATAATAAAATATTCATACTATTTTTTCGTGCTCTGCTCAATTGCATTGCCTGAAGTTTATTTGAATTTTCATGAAATCAAAAATCAAATTTTAACTTATTCAAATGGAAAAATAACTTTAAATTGTGAATGTGATCGATATATATGAATTTTTATTGACATATGAAGATTAAAATTCTTGCATCAATGCACAATTACTGATGTTGAAAACAATTTTACATTTTCTCTGAAATTCTATATGGTTAAAGATTTTTAAAATCAATATTTTCAAATCCTCAACTACAAAAAAATTTAGATATAAAATTCGTAAGAGGATTTTACACTCGTCAAGTACTTAAAACAATTTTCACGTTTTTCTTTATCTGCAAAAAAAGATGCACAGTAAAAAACTTTCTATATGCTCCTTATCAACTTTCTCGAAACGTACGAAAGTTTTCACTTTAAAATAGAAGCAAGCTTTATATTTAAGGGGTTTGATTTTCACTCCATTCAGCACAGGATGATTGCGTGTAGAAACTCACGTACTGCTTCTATATTATGAAAATTTGTTTACGTTTTTGAAGAATATTGCATACGAGAGCGCTTGATGAAGAACATTATTTTGTGAGTGAGCATAAAGCTTTGTCATATTATTTATTAAGATAATTTAATCCAGCTATAAAGTTCACAACATAATAATTTAAAAAAATAATCAAGGTATGTAAAATTGTTTTGTAAATGTTAAAGCAACAAAATTTTAAATTATTAATCTGGAAGATTTTGAATTTGATAAAATTTCCATCCTTTGAAACTTAAAATATTTTTTAACCCTATTTGTGTTATTATTTACAGTTTTATCTCTCAACTACAAAGTTGTTTTAATTTTATTTCTGCGCATATATAAATTAAATGAGCTGCGACACAAATACTGAAACTAAAAGTGAATGAATCTCCTTATTGTTGAAATCTAATTCGTAATGATGAGCTCTTATTAAATTTATACAATTTATGTCGTCGTTACTTGAGTGGTGGATGAATGCTAGCTGAGACTAGCCAGGTCAGATGCGTTAAGTAAATTGAGCTGCTTCAACAATGCCCTTTCCTTAGAATATTGTATTCTAAAAATAGAAATAAATAAATAAATTGAAAAATTGCACAAACATTCCGCTAACTTTCATCGTGCGAACATTCATTAAATGCCTTTAAAAGACATTGGTTGTTAAATGTTTTCCTTGCTCGGCCATTCGTGCCACATACTGGCCTATAATAATGTGGACATGATGTTTGCCCGCAGCCTGGTGACTTGTTACAAAACACCGATAGCACTAAGAAGGAAATTTAATTAAATTTATTGCCACCAATTTACGGATTTTTTACCCATTAGCAACAGCAGATAAAATTCGACTTTCATTTTCTCTCTTAATTTCGGATCAAATAACTGCGTAAAAAATTAAAGCTTCAATCCTGTTGTAAAGCTCTCTCGCAACTGACAGTGCAGTTGGAGAAAGAAAAACAAAAACACGAAAAAACTGGCTTGTTTGTGTGTATTTACACGAGACTCATAAAACACGACTACGAAGTGACATCTTCTCTCAGGCTATTTTCATTTTTCGTACCTATACATCTCTCTCTCTCTCTCTCTTTCTCTCTTTTTCAGTTGACATCCTGCAGCATGTACAAAATTCACATTTTGTGTGTCTTACACTCATAAATTTTATCTCACTCGAAATTTGCGTAATGGGAGCAAATTTTTGAAAGAATGATTTTATGTGTGATTCAGGCTGTGCTGTGATTGTTTTGTTATGTTTTTCTCACTCACTGAATGATTTCCTCATTTTTATGATGATTCACGTACAAAATAGATTCAAAATCACACTGAAGTACCTTCTCGTCGTTATCTTTTATTTTACGTATTTTTTACTTTCGTTAAAAGATTAAATTCAGGCATAGAGAGCACGTCAAAGTTATTTACCTCCATCTAAAAATAAAAAATGTTGATGTAAAATGAAAGCTTTTGTCTGGGGATTTTTTGTGAGCTTCTTTCAACACCTGGCGGTTTTTTAATATAATTTGAAAACATTCTGGAAAGTTTGAATAATTTTCTATACTTTATCAATTTTATCAAAAAAAATATAGATCCTTAATTTCATAAATTTTAAGATATTGCGTATGAAAAAAGATTTTTGTTCAACTTTTTAAACTGGGTCACATTATTGATCTTGAATTTTTTGAGTAATGTTTATTTTCTTTCGTTAATGATAACAAAAAAATTTTCATATGAAATTCTTTTGAGAAATTAAATTTTAGGAAAAAAGCTTTTTCTTTAACCTCGTACAATTCCTCCAAGATATTTGTTATCTCACATTGTGATTCTCCATCAATATAAAATAAATTCTTGTAAGCTTTCTTTTGACTCACTTTTAATTGTTTTCATCGAGATAGAAAATATAAAAATTCCATGTGAGCTAAAAAAAATTCTCCCTAGTATGATTGAGTTAATGACATTTTCGTGGCTTAAAGCGCAATCATGGACTTAGAAAAGTCACGTCAGAAACAAACGTTGATGCCCGATAGCAAATGATTACCAAGAAGAAGAATTGCGTTCCATTATTAAATAAAGACACATTAAATGCTGAATCGCAAGCGTCTGAAAACCATAAGCGGATACAGTGGTTGTGTTAATGGAACGGAGGGAAATTAAGCAACCCATTTTGTGAATAACAAATGAGTTTCGGCTGCTTCTATTTCCAGTAGATTATGAGAAACATCATGACGTAGGTATAGAACAAGTTTTTAAACTTTTTTGACTTCTCATGCATTTATATGAGTGAAATGTCTCGTGGAAAAAATTGTTCAAGTTCTTGGAAATTGTTTGTAAAGTACTTCAAAAGTTTATGAAATAAATATTGTTTTTTTGATAAAACATAAACATTTATCTTGAATGACAAAGAGGCTCTTTAAAAGCTCTTTAAGGAAACTCTTAAAAGACCTTCAACTCCATTGTAAAGAAAGGTTCACTCTTATCCCATTCTTATGCGTTGTCATATCAATCAAATTATCATCGGAGATGTCCACATAAAAAAATTTATTCATAAGCCATCATGCTGTGTATGAAGGAAATATCCCCGTTGGTATCTGGCAAAAAAACACTTCAATGACAAAAAAACTCTCTCCAGCCTCAACACTCGACACTCGGAGTTTCCATCCCATAAAATTTGAGTTATTTTCGCTCTTTATTATTATCATACTCCTTGAAGCATTTGCAGTTGCAAAATATCTGAGTGAGATAAAATTTCAACAAAACAAAAACATCATTGAGATTGAAATTGCTTGGAAAAATGAGCATCTTTTGTGTGCAGCCACAAAACAATAAAATGACATAACATGACTATCCGGAAGCAAGGCATGACATTAAATTGATTTTTGTGCTCATGTTTACAAATATCCAGAGCAGTTTTTTTAATGTATCCGCAAGATCAGCGCATTCAAATATTTTTGTAAATTTTTCACAAAAATATTTACACAGTTTTCATTCAGATCGTGCCAAGCCATAAAAAGGAAAAAAAAATTAAAATTTATCGTGAAGAAAAATTCAAATTGATTTTGATCCCTTCGCCATGCAGCGAATTGAATTTCCTTTAGACTCTATTTCGTTGCGAAATCATGCCTGATTATTTATGTTGGCAATATACCACACGAATAGAGGAAAAATGATACTCCAGAGAATGAGATGGAAGATAATCGCTCAAGTTTAATGGGTTGGAAATCGCAATGTAGAAATGCGATGTATGATGGATGCTCTCATAGTGATAAATAGGCCACGAGAAGAAGTAGTGAGAGCATGTCAATTACAACAGATATGTATTTCCGGAAATTTTGAATTTCATGGTTAAACCGTTGAATCACAATGAGCGGAAACTTTGTCTTCCTACTCACGATAAACTTTTCAACTATTAAAAGAGAATTTCAATTTTTCTTCCTCGAGTTTTTTAATGAAATTGCGAATTGTTGAAATTAAAACTTTTATAAAATATTAAAGTTTGTGAGAGTTGGAAATTAAAAGTTTTCAGGACATTTTATAAGGCATTCACTTCAATTATGTTGTTGAATAATAAACGAGATATAATTAGATAGTTTAACATCATTGCAGTACGATGAATGCTTTTATATCTTAAACGACCACAAACTCATCCATGAAATATTCATCTAGACTTCTTTTGGCTTTTAAATAATCATATTATATTGCGTCATGACCTCAATTTTAAACGAATGTAATGCGTCAACGTCACGACTAATTCAATTCGTTTAAGAAAATCTCATTTTGGTGTCTGACAATAAGTTACGAATGCAAATAGTGCAAAATAGAGAATACTTTTCAAATAAATTGGATTATGAGCGATTATTGTTAGCTTTATGACGTAAAGTTATCTCTACTAAAAAATTATCTTTAGCTACACACTAAATTTTCCATTCAGACACATAAATCTCAAGATTTAAAGAGATTACAAAAAGTTTTCAACTGCCATCAATCTGTCTCTATTAGAAATCCTCTTTGCATCTATCGGATATGTGTGTATATGCTCCTTTTTGTAAATAGCAAATAAATCACGAATGAAAAACTAAGCGATCGATTGATTAAAAATATCCATTTAATGCTAGAACTGTGAAACTCCAACTCATATATCTGAAAAAGGTAAAGATCCGTCGAGAATTGAAAAAACTCTTATTGTGACACACATCTCATATTTCACAGAGTATATTTTGACAAAATGATGACATCAACTTACTCTCCAAAGAGGGCGATAATAAATTTGATTGTTTGACTTGTGCTGAATGTCATTCTATGCTCCACATAGGTACGTACACTGCAGATAGACAGAAAGTTTCTTATCTCACATATTGCCACAAATTTTTCTCGCTCTCCAGTGTCACACACAAAAAATTCCCGCATCGAAAATAATTTTGAAGAGATAAGAAAAAAATTTATTCTAAACGTGACATTATCATAATAAAATTACTCACTTACTCTATTTTCTTTACAGCATCAATTGAATAACTGATTATTCATTTTATTAAAATTTCTTTCTAAGTGTTCTCGTGAGCGTGTAATAAGAACAAAAAATTAAATCTCAAGTGACGATGAAAATGTTTTATATTGTTATCATTTCGAGCGATGTTCATTCGCACATCGTGAATATCCCATTTAAAGTGACGACGTTCTGTGGATCAGCGGCAACAACTCAGTGTGATGTGAGCTGTTAAAAATGTACGATTTGTGAAATTGCTACATTTACTCGTGCGGTATGCTCCCAAATTTATTCGCAGCTTATTCTCTCTCAATTCGTTGTAGGATGCTCTCTCGCAGCTTTAAATGGATCTTTAACGAGATCAGTGTAAATAATTGTAGGATATGCTAAAAATGTCATGGGGTTTTTTAAATTTTTTTGGAAATTTCTACGATGGAAATTTTCAACTTTTTTACATCCTGATTTACTTCTTATTAACGACACATCTTCATGTTCATTCGATTCATTACTCACTCAAACACGAAATGTCATGTCGCACGTTCATCATCGTTCCAAATATTTTACAATAAAATAATAGGGAGGAAAATACAAAAATTGAGTCTTCCCACGTGACAAGTCGACGATAAAAATTTTGAATAGAAAACGCAAGATTGTAATTGAATGATGCAATCAGATTGGAAATTGAATTCAAAAGATGAATGTAAAATTAGAAATCATCAACATATTGAGTTGATCAGGCAACTCAAAAAATTCACTCTCTCGAAATTGAGTCAACCAACAAGTGTTGCTCTCTGGAAAATTCATGCGAGAGCTTACGAAAATTCTCTCTCAATTTTCCTCATTCATGCTTTTTCCTCTTTTGTGGTAGCTTCGCTTTGCGTGTGCCTTTCTCGCAAAAAAAGCTGTTATCGGGATGCACATTTCAACAAAGAAAATAAATATATTATACAGTTCTTCGCTAGCGTTCACGCCGATTGGAGTCGAAAAGAAAATTGTCTCGGAATTTTAATTTTTTGCTTGATATTTTTCCAGTTGTGAATTTATATCTCATGTGTAAAAATCTTTTAATGTGAGCGATAAAAAAAATTTATTTCTTAAAAGAAAAAGTTTAATTTCGTAAAAAAAAACAATAACGTGCAACAAAGTGGTAAAGCGTACGTTTGTAATGCATACGATCAAAAATCGCCATAAAGAAGTTTCAAACCCTCACAAATTACTTTTTGAAGTGCAATTTCCTTACATGTCGAGCATTGGATAACCAAAAGAAAATAAACTAGTTTTATCGAGTGATTTTAAAACTGCAATGAAGATTGCACTTCAAAAATGTTTCCACTTTTATTGTGTGCACATAAAAGCAAAAGAAAATTAAATGCGAAAAATTGTTGAAATTTAATTGAGAGGGATGGAAACGAGTTGCAACAGCTATTGAATAACTTACTATGTGTGATCCATCGGATATGCAATAAAAAAGATTTAATTGTGATCATAAATTTTGTGCATAGCGAGAAAATTTTATAGATTGTGAAAATAATGCTGAGAAACCATAAAAATATGACAATGAATTAAAATTGAATTTTTTTCGAGAATTTAAAAAATCTAAAAAATAAAAATTTTGTGTTTTTAATTGCTTGATGAAAATAATTCAATATTTTAATCACAAGGTTGATCAACAGTAAAACAGCAACCCTCGAGTGCGAGTGCAATAAAATAAATTTATTTTTACACCATAAAAAAAGTTTTAAATCAGTGTTCTGTAATTAATTTTGAGCAATGTGCAATTGAAATTGAAATTTCTCAAAGTTGTGCTCACACAACTTGCACACAACGTGAATTGTAGAAATTGAATAAATTATATTGGCACTTGCATCGCACACTTGACAACCTCCTTTCGCATGATGAGCAGATTAAACTATTGGATTAATGCCTAATTGTGTAGACTATTATCGGTTATGACCTACATTCCTTTCTCATTTATTTATTGCGGATTTTCTCCTTATTTCTATTCAAATCGTCATTGCACGGAAATGTGAGGATTAAATTTTCCTATGCTCTTGACCTTTTAGACTTTTCGATTTTATCAAAATATCGATTTTCAGATTGATTTAAAGTATTTCATATTTTTTCCTCTCTGCTTCATTGAAAGAGAAAAAAAATACAATTTTTGTGGCAATCTTTTATGCCATCATTCTTCATTTTTTCTTCCCACTCACAATTTTTAATTTCGAGAAAAATCTTTAGCTCTAAAGTTTTAATAAATCTTTCAAATTCTGCTATAAAAACATGAACACGAGTTTTTTCTCGCCGCATACGGCGACGATGTGATAGCACACGAAAAAAAAACTGAGACAAATAAATTTATGATTTCGTTGGAGAGATGAGAAGAGACAAATATATAAGAAAGATAAAACGATTCTAGACTTGACATTACAATCATTATTTTTATCTTGACAACATTTTCCTGGAGCGACGAAATTATTTCTGAGTGGACAAAAAGAAATGTTAATAAATTGATTAAAAGCGAATAAAAAAGAGAGATCTTGCGTGTCTTAAGAATCTCCAATCGAAATGTTTTCTATCATACGTCAAATTATTCCTTTAATGTCCACATGTTTCGGGTTGTATTTATGTGAGCCATCCATCGTTTGCCATAATTGAAACATATCATAGCTTCATTAACTAATGACTGCGCTGTGTATTGTTAGTGATCTGTCTTGAACATTCATAAAATACGCAATAAATATTTCCACATGATGAGTGAAATTCCCTGAAAATAAACAAAGTGAGAAGAAAATTTAATGATGGAAAATTTTCTCTTTTAAGAATTTTCTTTAAAATTCTGAAATTGTTTCAAGAATAAAAATAATTTTCTCACTTTAAACGTTGAATTTCAAATGAAAATATTTTATATGTTTTCACTTCTGCACGTTATCATTTTCACGTAATTAATTTGAATCATTTTAATTTGCTCTCATTTCTCATCATCACTTCTGATGATTGAGAATTTTCTTACACTTGAGGCGATAAACAAGCCTGAAGCGATACTTCAAATTCAAATTGTCATGCTAACAGACCTTGCGGTTGGAATATCGATAGAAAAAATACCGAAAAAAAATCCAATGATGCCGTGCGACCTGAAATTGGCATTTTAACAATCATTTTATCGTTGAACCTTTATTGACCTGTTTTTTTCAACCCTCAAAGACAACAAATTTTCTTTCTTTCTCGACACCTCACGCCTTTGTTTACTTTAATTAACAATATCTTAAATGGCGTGATGCTAAGAAAAATTGTACTCAGACTCTGATGACTAACGAGCAAGTGAAAATTAATTACTTCTTGACAAAATAAATATTCTCGTGAGGAATGCAAAAATTATATGTGAAGTCATTAATATTATCTTCTTCCATTTTGCGCTTATACTCTTTTTTCCATAGTGCTAAGCTATCTAGGGTATGGCTAATAATTATTACGGAACCTGAAGTATGTACATAGTAATTATTTTATGATGAATTCAATTACGAGCTTCTTCTCCCATTTGTCTAATTTGCAACGTCAATAAGTTTTAAACAATTCGAAGGGAGTGCAAAAGTTGATGATGATCCATTTACATGAAAATTCTCTTGAAAGTTTCATGATTAACCTTAATACATTTAAATGCTTAACTTTTCAATCATAGCGTGCGGTCGAAATGATAAAGTTTATGTTTACATTTTAATTAAATTCAGTTCGCATTCAGAATTTGATAAATTGAAATCCGATTTCAGACTGAAATTTAAATACTGTCGGTCGGTTCAACAAGTTTAAAATATATTCAATGATAAATTTTTGACAGTCATGGATTTATTTTCGAACGCTTTTCTCAGAACCAATCCCACATTTGGTCGAAATAATTAAAGCGTCAATCATAATTTTCTCATCAGCGAGCGCTGACCGCATGACGTATTTCCTTTCACTCGCTTTCAATGACTTTATTTAACTCCCATTTAGAGTTTCTCAAATGCCCGGGTAATGAGATTTTGTCCTACCCGGGTAAAAAAATTTACTGCCCGGGTAAGAATTTTTTTTAAAAAATATACCTATTTTTACTCAAATTTTCGGCTAATCTTTACATAGAGCATTTTTAGTAACAGAAATAAAAGTTTTTTAAACAGAAAATGAATAGATTAAAAGAAATATAAAAAGTTTAACGGAAATAGTTCTTAAGGAACATTACACAGTGAAGGTCTGACATTCGAGTTCTAGCCTTTGTTACAATATCTCCAGCCTCTAAAAATGCCCTCTATGAAGTAACTGATGTTGCCTGAATCGTTAGTAAAGCTTTAAACAATCGGTCCAAAATTGGAGATTTTACGATGGATGAGTCTTCTCATGTCATCTCATGGCTATTTTTTTGTTGCACTTGCACTTGATGTTTCAAAATACTTTTTTGAATTAAAAAATTTCACAAACGAATCTAAATTTATATAGGTAAACTACCTTCTAAAGTCATGTAGTTTTGATAAGTGATAAAATTCATTGTAAACAAAACATTTTCAGGTATTGGTTTACACAAAACTTATAAAAAGCAGTTATGGAGGAAGATTTTTTCAAAAAAAATTAAGAAAATTTTCTTCGAATTTTTTAATTTTTACCTGGGTAAGGGTGGAAAAATTTTTGGGAAATACTGGGGAAAAAAAATTGAGGGAAATACCGGGAAAAACCTGTAAAGGTGTTAAAAGAAAAAAAATAAAAAAAAAAAAAAAAAAAAAAAAAAAAAAAAAATAGCAATTTAATTTTACGATGCTGTAATTAAGTGCGTGTTTACTACCATTATTAATTTGTCAGCTTCCTCCATAATTAATCGTAATAAACATCCAAAATGATCAACGCCTGTATAAATTTTCCAAAACTAAATTAATCACAATGAAAAAGTATTGTAATTAGATTTCGGAAGATGAAACTTTTGAGAGGCGCAAAAAAAGTCCGTCAACTGAATGAATACAAAAATAATTAATTAAAGTCACTTATTGATGTTATCGACCCCCAATTTGATCTTATTTCATTGGCAAGAAAGCGTGATTTTCGGCGATGTTCGGTAAAAAGTGCCAAGAGGGATTTAAACGGTTTTATACACCCTCTCTTAGCTGAGAAATTGCTTTTCGTTCACCTTCAGCGAGAGAAAAAAATATTAGGAATGTGTTAAATTTATGAAAAAAGATTCGCTGCGAGAATAATTTCCATAAGCTATAAAAGGCAAACGATTGTTGAGAGAAAAATTGGCGCTAAGCTACGAAAAGTTATTTGGGGTTTCGAGGTAAAATGAAGTAAATTGAATCAGACCCACGTGCACTTATCACATCTCTAACAATGTCGAAATTTTGGCAGCTGGAATTCTCAAGGTCGATTTGAAATAAATGAAACCAAAAAAAAATATTTTACATACATTTGATATCTTAAAGCTGTGAGTCATATTGCGCTACGAAGTTTTTTATCCTCTAAAAATAGAAATTGTTGAACTTTATTTTTCAAGCAATTACTTGGGGGCCATGAAGTGACTCCTTAAGGTTATTACACAAAAATACTCGAATAAAAGTTAATTGAGAAGAAATACGTAAAAAATTATTCAGAACAAAATTCGTCACAATGCCTCAACGACTTTTCTTATCTCGCTGAACTCAACTTTTCTGGGCGAGCACGAAAATCTTTGAGAAGACCATCAGTATCTGTTGATGTCATTCGAGTAAAAAGCTTTTCATTGTTATCGCAGAAAAACTGTTGAAAAAAATATTTATCTCACTCCACTTTTCCTCCCGCTCAATTAAATTTTTCATTCACATTTAATTAAAAAAAATTCGATTAAAAATAAAATAACTTTAGCATCTACGACGTGGTAGTGTATTTACGGTACGATAACGATGTGATGACGATGATGATGGAAGTGCATTAAAAAAAACAATTAAAGTATGTGCAATTATTATAATAATTCAAGTGATGCGAAATTGATTGAATTTCTTGACTATAAAAAAGTTGAATGTATAACATAGTGGCGACCACTGAAGTGAATGATTTTTCCCTTTATGGGAATAATTTTGATCTCAATCAAACACTCCAAAATGATACAAATCTCGATCAGGATCAAGTCAAATGTCTCAATAAGTACTTCACGCCCGAACTGGTAATGTATTCCGTGTCCATCAATTTGCATGTTAGATATCCGTTAACCTTTTTCACTGAGGATTGAATGATGTTCTTATTTGACATTTACTCATTCGTCTTCCACAATTTATAGGCGAATTTCTCCGGATGCTTTCCAATCCATGATTCTGCACTCTGCTGGCCACCGACTCCGGCGAACACGTTAGCATTTCTGCGGTGTGACTTCTTCTATGAAGGATTTCATTATGATGTTGAAGGTAAATCGAAAAACTTGTAAATTACACAAAACACAAGATGTTACATAAAATTTATAATTAATTCCAATGTTCTTACTTCAAAAACACGACCATCCTTTTTCATGCTTTATGTTTTGTGGATTACATAGTAAATTCAATCTTAACCTCGTGGCTTAAAAATATTCAACATCAATTTCAAATCATTGCCATTTGAGTTCAAAAGATTCTCGAGATTTCTCTTGAATCTTCGAGGTTGCATCAAGTTTAATACATTTTTAAATCTCAAGCGTATTCAAAGTTGTTTACGTATCAACATCATATCGTTAATTTTATCTTCTGTAATCCACAAGCTTATGTGCTATGATAGCAGTTCTTTATTCACTCGAAATGTCAACGACAACAAAAAGTGTTTTTCTCCTCAAAAAAGTGTTTTTAAATTTTATTATAGAAAAATATAAATTGAGCTTTCAATTTTCTTCTAAGAATGCCATAGAAGCAAATCCATTCTTTATCATCATAAATTTCACTCTTCCTGCACACATTCTTCATGTCTAACAATCGTCTCATTTTGCCTCTCGTCTTTTTTTATAAGCTGCTAAAATTTCCTCCTTTCTTGATGTGTGTACAAACATACGATGAGGCGTACTTTAACATTGCCTCCGTTACCATAGATGATTTTTCCTTTTAAATTCACAAGTACATACATGTCGACTCATTTTTTATCTTCTTCTAGTTGCGTTTTTATGTCACCTTGTCAGCGAGATTAAAGTGCTCGCATACTTTTCCAAAGATTACATTTTCGGCTGCTATTTTTCAAAAGCATGTGAAGGAAAATTCAATATTTTATTTAAAGCTTTTTATGAAGGAGTTTAATTTAATTATTCATCGCTTTCATCATGTACGCTCGCTCTTTGGAGTGAAAATAAATGAAAATTTTTTCTTAGTTTATGGAAATTAAATTTCATAAAGGCGCTTAAAAGAATTCACATAATGTACGATAAAGTTATTTAGGGTTCTCGTAAGAAATTGTTTTGTTTAATAAAATTTCAATAAGGGTTTCACGCTCGAAGATATTACAAAGAAATCAAAAATATTCAATTTCAATGAAATTCTTAAATTACTCGAACGAGTGGGTTTTGTCTTGAGGCATTTCATACTTACCTCAGAAGATGAATTTTCCTCTCAAAAATTATGTTTTCTTTTGTATTAAAATGAAAGCTTTATGGTTCGTTAAAACTTAAAAAAATCTGAGGTAGAAATTTATCCTCAAAGCTGCAATTTTCTATCACATAAAATTTCAATTTTTAAAAGCAAAAATCGCTGGATGAGTAAAGCAATTTAAATCTTTGATAATTTTGCAAAATTAATTTTTTTTTTCAATTTAAACTTTTACTAAACTTTTTTGTATGAAAATTTTCATTGTAATTTTTTTTATAAACCATAAAGGAAAAAACTTCCAAAAAAATTAATTTTTAAAAAATAAAAACTTTGCTTTCAAAAACTGTTCTGTAAACTTTTTCTATAATAAATTCTGGCGTAAGAAAATTCAGAGCTCAAATTAATTATGAGATAAAATCCATTCGCTCGATAAGCTCTTCGTTTCATTATAATAAAATATTTTTCTTACTTCACAGATAATGCGACAAAATTCTGCCATGGAGACGGAACGTGGGATAAGACATATTATGATAATTGTTTAATCACATCTCCTCATCCAGTACCTACGCATGATGTCGAACATAACACATTAATTTATTGTATCGGATATTTATTGAGCATCATCGTATTATCTATTGCTGTGATTATTTTTGTTACTTTTAAGTAAGTATCAACTTTCAACATCGTATACTTATGCTTAAAACAATAAGCTTGAAATGTTTACTTTCGTATCAATTTCAAATGAGTCAACTTTAACATCAAGAAGAACAAAAATTCTCATTTTCACATGTGCCGACAAAAGTTTACTTTTTTGGAAATGAAAACACATTTGAAAGAGCTGTCACATTCAGATTTCAGGAAAATAAAACTTTCGCATGATTTTTGTGTTGTTTGATTAATATTCAGAAAATAATATTTAAATCATTCAAGAATTTAAAATATTTTGTCAAAGCTTTTACAAAAAGTATTGGTTAAAATATCAATTTGCAAAAAGTTTTAAGAAAAGCACAAAAAGACCACATCATGTCATATAAAACTTTTTTACATAGAAGATTTTCTTCATTTTATTTCAAAAAATTGTTCGAGAAGATTTTTAAGAGAATAATGACAATTTAAATTTTTATGCAATTAAAATTAATTTTTTCTCTTCTCTATTGATAAAAATAACCACAAAAAAGGATGCAAAAAATGAGCTCGAAAAGTTTCTGATGGATTTACCCATCAGATGATTTTCAAATTTTCTCTAAAATCTCATTAAAACTTTTCTCAATCTCTTTACGACACCGCCTATAAAATCGACATAAGAAGCTTTCAATCCAATTGTTGTGTCGTGCTGAAAACGACAATACTGAAAATCATGATTCGCTACGTGAAGAAGACAAAATCTATGTTTTACCTTTCGTATTGAAATAACAAGAACATTTTCGTGGGCTGTTGTTTTCACTAAAAAAGCTAATAACAAGCGTAAAGTGAAATTGCTATATAAATTCGAAAATGTTCTTTTCTTTTTACTGAATTAAAACTGTCGTGTGTTTAGTTCTTCTTATACAGTAAAAAAACCTTAAATGTCACACTCTTGAATAATTTTATTTCCCTTTTTCTTTTTTAATACAGAGAGTTGCGTTGCTTACGAAATACAATTCATTGTAATCTTTTCATTACATACATATTCTCTGCGCTACTATGGCTGTTGACATTATCATTTCAAGTAAGTACTTTTTTTATCTCGAATTCTCATCGCAAAACGCACAACAAGTGATAATTTGTCATGAACACATCTACATGAGATGCATGTGAGATAAAAATTTTTATAATTTATCATCATGTTTGCATTCATAGATGTCGCCATCCGGTGGAGTGATACAATGTGTGGTGTTTTTAACGCTCATGCAGTTTTTCAACTTAACAAATTTCTTTTGGATGATGGTGGAAGGTGAGTCAGATGCGATTCTATTAAAATCATTCAAACCAGATTAGTAATGTGATTTTTCTTATTTCAATTCATTTTCCCTCGATGCAGGATTATATCTTTATTTACTGGTTGTGGAAACATTCTCACGGATTGAAGTGATTAATAAGTTTTTTGTATATGCTGTAATAGGATACGGTAAGCACACAAACAGAGATATCTTATTCAAAAAAAACCTTTTTCTATCGCAAATTAAACCTTTTTCATTTTCATGCTGTTTAAAACTTTTCTCTATCCTCGACGTGACAATTAAAATATCAAGTTGCGATTTCGTGAAGCTATTTAATAAGATTAAAAGTCATTCTTTATCAACTTTTTTTGCCTTTTGTAACAAAAGTTTTCTTTCCCTCAAATTAAATTAATTAAATATTATTTTCATGAATTCAATTCGTAAGTTTTTAGAGAAAAAATATGTCTAGATCCCTTTGAATGCATTAAAATGGAAAATTATTTTACTCTTCCGAGAAGTTCGGAGGGAAAATATTTTCATTATGATGATGAGCTTGATATTAAAAATACTTCACACCAAATGACGGTAGCACACGAAAAAAAAATCAGCGCGATAAAATCCCGCTTAACATAATGAAATTATAACGCTTCGATGAATATTTACTCTTCTTTGACTAATTTAATAAATTATATTTTCATTACTGCAGGTGTTCCTGCTGTTTGTGCACTTACCTGGTCGATTGTGAAAGGTTTTGTTGGACTGCAGGAGGAGGATAGACTTGAGGTGAATGAGAAGAAAAATAATGATAATTGCTCTTGCATCCACTGAGTATTTATAGCTTTCACTTGAAGGTTAATTTGTTGTTAAATCAAGCGGAAGATTAACCGCAACAACACCATAAATCGTTTGCTTTTCAAAGCAGTGAGGTTTTCTATTTAAAGATGTATTCTTTTAAATTTAAAATGGAATTTTTTGAGAGAATTTTTTGTAAAAATTATGAAAATATAAAGCCATTCGAGGTTGAAACTCTTGACAATAAACTTAATTAAATTCTCTCGACACTTTATTTATAGGTTGAGATGGAATGTCTGTGGATGCAAGAATCGACCTTAGATTGGATTTTCAAAGGTCCGGCGTGTGCTGTACTGATCATAAATCTTATTTTCCTCACGAGCATCATGTGGGTGAGTTAATGCGAATGTGCATAAATTGAGGTTGCAAAAATATCAAATATTTGAAATCAAAATTTAGGTACTGATAACTAAATTGCGGTCGGCAAATACGGCAGAGACACGGCAATATCGAAAAGCCTCAAAAGCTCTTCTCGTTCTGATCCCACTTTTCGGTTTGACTTATTTGATAGTTCTCTACGGCCCGAATGGAGGAATTGAAAGGAAAATTTTCGACATCGCTCGAGCATTTTTATTAAGTACACAGGTAAAAAAGTTTGTTTTATACCCCCCATAGGTGCTTGCATCTTATTCATGTCGTGTATTGTCCCTAAACTTTCAACTACAAACTTCTTCTCATGTATCATTCATTTAACGTACACAAAAACTTTAACTAAAACTTTTGGATATAAAACCACAGATTTTCAATTAACTTTACATGTGTGCTAATGCTGTCGTTTTGTGTAAGTGTCTTTTTCTTCTAAAGTGAATCATTATTCACCATAATCTATTTTTGCCACGAGAGCAAATATTTCATCTGACACATTTCATTAACTTTTATGGTTTTGCACAAGAAATTTAATTATTTATTGCTCTTCGTCAACTTTGCGAAAGAAAAAAGACTCAAAAAAAGTAAAGAATTGTGATCTTGATTAAAAAAAGTAAATTTAAAAAAAATAAGTTAGAGTTAATTTTAAGAAACTCCTTTAAATTGAGCTTGAGGGAGTAAAAAATTCAAGTTTAATTTTTAAAATCTAAAAAAGCGCTAAAAATTTTTTTAAGAAATTCTTTTGAGTTAAGCTTGAGGGAGTAGAAAATTTAAAAAAGCTCCAAAAAAATATTTTGTTATTTTTTTGTTCAAAAATTTGATTGAATTAATTTTAATTTCTCAACTATTTCCATCGATGGCCATCATTCAAAGAAATTTACATATTTTTCGAGCGAACTTACTTTATTCATCTTTGACTTTCGACTTTTCTAATCTTTTTATTACATTAAAAACTAATTGAAGATGTTTTGAAATTTCTGCTACCATGACAAAATTTGTTTTATCTTGAAACAAGCACAAGACACGATATTCAATTTCAAACTCTATTTGGAGAAGTTTAATTATCTTTATAAAAGTTGACAAAGAGGTTTTTAAGCTGTTTATAAGCACCATAATCTTCTTAGCTTGAATTCCTTTCTTGTCATTCCATCCTCCTAGTGACTTTATAAGAATTTCACAAAATCTCATCAAATTTCTATAATTTGTTGAATAATTTGACTATAAAAGTTTAAAATAATTGCTCGAGGTACGAAAATTGGATTTACTTCCTGAAAACCGACAAGGCAAGGTTGAAAATGTTTCACCATCAGATATTTTTATGAGCGTTGTAAATATACAAAGCTTACGACACATAAAAAGGCACATCATCGCATTCCATTATCCTAAAAGAAAATAAAAAAGAATCACAAGAACCCATTTAAAAAAGTTAAACCAAATATTTTGAATTATACGGATGATAAGGACACGTGTTTTATCCTTTTTTCTTCTAGGGTTTTTTTGTTGCTTTATTTTACTGTTTCCTCAATTCCGAAGTGAGAAAAGCAATTAAGAAAAATTTCAATCGTTGGCGCGATGCACGAAACATTATCAGACCGCAATTCCGTAGCTCATCAATGCAGCAGGGCCGAAGGTAAGCAATTTAATTTAAGTTTGAATTCTCGAGAAAGGCGCTGTCAAGATAAAATTGAGGTTGGTAAATTAAAAATTCACCTTCTGAGAAGAAGTAAATATGACATAAAAGAGCCCTTGAGGATGGGAAGTCATGAGGGACGTTGAGAGCTTGTTGTGATAATTTTGTGGGAGTTAAATGACGCACGTTCATGTTTATCTCACCCAATTGACTATTATTCGACACTTAAGTGCGGGGTGTAGTAATTGTATGTAAAAATGTAGAATGCGGCAGATGCGATCAGGAAGCTATGCCCGCATCAAATAAAGAATTTATGATTTTCGAGGCCCATAAAAATATGAAAAATAATCTAAGCGGATTTTATGACTTTCTTAGGCTTCCTGAATATTTTAAAACGAGCTTAAGAGCATTTCCGTACCGAGATGTTTCGATTAAATTTGAAAAGTTTTTATTAAAAATGTCACATAAAGTTTAGATTTTCATTCATTTCCCCTTGTCACACTTTTAGTACGAAAACGCACCAAAATAATTAGGATCCTGTTACAAAATTTTCACCTCGCCCTCCCCCAAAAGTAGATGCTGTCGTTTTTTAACAAATGACTCGCTAAATTCTTAAAATCCTCTTCAGATTCATCAACAATGGCAACCGATCTCCACAATCAAGAGCAGAGAGTTTAAGGTAAAAATAGTTTTTTTTCTCCTGACCAACCGAAGCTTTGTTGTGGAAAATTAATTCTTTTCATAACAGACCATTAACCAGCAATACGAAGAAAAGAGAATCAAATGTCACCACAACAACCCTCTTGACAGAAATTCCAACTGTTCAAAATTATGTTCGTGATTCAAATGGGGTCTCGCAAAATAATCTCCGCAATACGAGTCCATTAATGGTAAGTTATTGGTTATGGTTTTCTTTTTGTTTAAAAATATTCAATTTTATAACAATCTATATGACGTTCATTATCAAGGAACAGAATTAATGGACTCTCATCATCGTCTTTTATTCAATTTTCAACAGGGACTAGAGGAAAATTCCGTCTAATGAGGTCTGAGAGCGCGAGTCTATATCTCACAAACAAAATCAAGCATACAAACAACGAAAAAAATTATTTTTGCAGACGATTCCAGAAGAATTAAAACATAATTTTGAATATAAAATCCCACAGCAAAAAAAAATATTTTTAAATGCTATCGCGATATATCGTAGAGTAATGATGAAGATGAATGTTCAAATTAATAAAAAACTCCACTGAAGAGAACTTAGACTTAAATTCATTCAAGGGAATGACACTAAAATTTATATATTTTCTTAAATAATTAATCGATTCGAAATAATTTTGTTTGCTAAAAATAAAATAACAAAATGTTTTTCCCTTGACAAAATCATTTAATTTTTTTTAAAAACTAAAAAGTTTTATTTTATAAAATGGCGATGTTTTTTATGGTGAATGTTAAAAATATATCTGGATGTTTTAAACAAAAAAAAATTAATGTACACACAAAACACAAACTGTGAAGTTATTGCAAAAATAGTAAAAAAAATATTAAATAAAGTTTAAAACTTATTTCGCAAAAATAAATCAATATCTTTTTCTATGAAGCTTAATTGCAGAAACAGATTTCAAAAAAGTAATAAATCAACATTATTGCAAGTGCCTGGCGTACAGAAAAAAAAACTAATTTCTTCCTATTGAAACTCGGGCCAAATGAACGTTTTTTGTTTTTGTGCTCATACACATCGGTTGAGTGATTGATGAACTCATTGCTGCTCTCATTTTCAATAAACATATTATCGATTTATGGACGTCTTTTCAATTTGTTGCCATAAGATATCTGACTAGTATTATAAATGAAATCATTTGCTAAAATATATCTCGAAAGTTAGATACAACAACAACAACTGAGCTGTGAAATTGCTTTCATTAATATTGACAGAAAAAAAAACATTTTTGCATGAGAAAAATTTGCTGACTTTTTTTGTCTCCCTTCATTATTTTTTTTTTGCCTAAACAATCTCATTTCGACTTTTAACATTTTCTAATGTTTGCAGTTAATAGTTGAGAGTTCCATCCTGTTTTTTTTGCGAATCAGGATTTTGATTTTATTCATCGAAACTTTTTTCCTCCTTCTCCCTTGACTCATTAGCATTGTTGACTTTTTAAATGAAGGGAAATTAAACTCGATGTCTCACAGGATAATTTACAAAGTAAATTCATCACGAAAAAACTAATAATCCAAAATATTCTTGACCGATAAAAAAAAGTTATTTATGGAATTGAAACATGCAAAGTCAACATTTTGATAAATACAAAACGCTCATAGATAAACACGAAGCGTCTCGAAAAAAAGCTCTTCGCTTATAAATTATTTTTTTTATGCTTTTCGCTCGTTTAATTTTACTGAAAACCTGTAGGATGGTTAAGATATTAAAAAAATATTTTTATTTCATTAATTTCGTTTATTAAAGGCAAATTATGAGGTGGGTGTGGCTCTTGATAAGCTAATGATTTACAATTTTTCTTTAAAAACTTTGCAAAATAAAATTTAAAGATTTTTTACTCTCAATTTTATCATCGCACATCAATTGAATTTGGAATAAATTTAGAAAGTTTGTCTTCGACGACGAACGTATAATAAGAAAAATTCCATCAGTTGTACAACTTTTTTTCTTTATTTCCATTACAATTGGTAATTTGGCAATCTTTATGAGCGAACATTTAAAGAAAAAAGCGAGAAATTCCATTCTGATGGCTATGGCAATAATGAGTTGTTCATTTATAATGATTTTAAATTCGCTTTTTCTCATAAATATCAGTTGAAGAAATGAGCTTTAAATTTTTGGTTTAATTCACGATATATTTTTCGGCACATTCAGAGTTAATTAATTTTGTCATCATTCCAACAAATTTGAAAGATAAATTGAGTTTGATGAGTCGCTTTCATCATAATAAAATTTCTAAATGAGATGGCTTAATTAAATTTCAGGAGGTTTCATGACTTTGGTGTTAATTAATTAATCATTAAAATTCCGAATGGCATTAAACTGGGGAACAGTGGGATTTTAAAATCAGTCTTTCGTTTTTCCGGTTGGCACTGCTCGCTGCTTACTCTACATGAAAAACAAAGTGGGGTAGTTCGATCGAAGGGTGGATAGGGTTATCTGAGTGTAGTTCAGCCATCCGCCAGATAATCTGCAGATTAATCTGCAGATAATACGCAGATAATCTGCAGATAATATGCAGATAATACGCAGATAATACGCAGATTATCTGACAGATTATTTTTTTGATTTTTTGTTAAAAAAAGCTGCAGATAATCTGCAGATTAATCTGCAGATAATACGCAGATTATACGCAGATTATCTGATTAAAAAATCTGCAGATAATACGCAGATTATTTGCTTAGATAATCTGCAGATAATACGCAGATTATCTGCAGATTATCTGATTAAAAAATCTGCAGATAATACGCAGATTATCTGCTTAAATAATCTGCAGATAATCTGTAAATAATCTGTGACAACTTTTTGTGCAAAGCACCAGAATTATCAAAACTCAAACATTTTTGTTTACTTTTTAAATTAATTAAATTTTTTTATTAAGATAATCTGTCCATTCCTAGCTAACTTAAATCAGTCACCCAAACTTCACTCTCGGGGTCGAGCGTCGCTTTAAAAAATGCTCAGAACTTCGATTGTCCATCACCTCCACGTGGTGAAGTTTGGGTGACTGATGTAAGTTAGCTAGGAATGGACAGATTATCTTAATAAAAAAATTTAATTAATTTAAAAAGTAAACAAAAATGTTTGAGTTTTGATAATTCTTGTGCTTTGCACAAAAAGTTGTCACAGATTATTTGCAGATTATCTGCGGATTATTTACAGATTATCTGCAGATTATTTAAGCAGATAATCTGCGTATTATCTGCAGATTTTTTAATCAGATAATCTGCGTATAATCTGCGTATTATCTGCAGATTATCTAAGCAAATAATCTGCGTATTATCTGCAGATTTTTTAATCAGATAATCTGCGTATAATCTGCGTATTATCTGCAGATTATCTGCAGCTTTTTTTTAACAAAAAATCAAAAAAATAATCTGTCAGATAATCTGTGTATTATCTGCGTATTATCTGCATATTATCTGCAGATTATCTGCATATTATCTGCAGATTAATCTGCAGATTATCTGGCGGATGGCTGATCAAGTCCCGGTTATCTTCCTCAAAATATTATTTAATAAAATTACTGATTAATTTTTTTAAAACTCACTTTGAAAAACACAAAAAATGCTAATTACCGAGATTAAAATAAAATATTTCATTTTTCTCAACTCTCTTCTTCTTTTGAATAATTTTTGAAATAAAATGAAACTAAAAAGTGAAGAACAAAACGTTTTATATTTAGGAATATGAAATAAATTAAAGAGAGTTAACTTTTCAACTCATTTTTGATGTGAAAAAATTTACGCAATACTTTATTGTACTATTATTTGTTGTAGTTAACTTATTAATAGTAGTTAATTTATTAAGGAGAAGACATCTGAATCGCCATCGCGTGAATGATTTCGTTTCGCCAACGATGGGAAAACATTGTAACAACATTGCAACAACTTAATTGTAATACAAACCTTGTGTACAATGAATTTTGTATTAAAATAGCTTTTAAGATAATTAAACTAACTTTATTTAGGAAAGAAAAAAATTAAAATTAAACTAGTCAGAAATTATATATCAAAATTCACATGAACTAAAAAGATAAGAAAAAATTTTGTATCAAAATTAATTTGTCAGAGTTATTTCACTCATGTGTTGACTCATGTTCGATTTAATCTATGGCAAAGGCTCATAGCTGAGAGCACGATTATGGAAAAATTTAAGTACCCCACAAATAAGAACAATGACTATAATAACAGCCAGCACCGATCCCATAGCTATCCACAAGCCGGTAGCATCATCTTTGGCTGGTAAAGGTGTAGTTGTTGGAGACTGCGTTGATGTTGAAGTTGTTGGAGATTGTGTCGAAGATGAAGTTGTTTCAGGTTCATTTGTAGTTGATATAATTTCAGTTGGAATGATTGTTGAATCTTTAGTTATTTCTGTTGTTTCTGAAGAAGTCGACACATCAGTTACGCTTGATGATGTCCGTTGAGTACTTGTTGTGACGTTTTCTGTCGTGGATGGAATTTCAGTCTCAGTTAATAAAGTTGAGGTTTCAGTAAACGAGACAGTTGTTTTAGGAAGTTCGGTTGAAGTTTTCGTTGAGACAAAATCTGTTGAGGTGAAATCCGTTGATTCAGTTGGAAGGAAAGATAAAGTTGTTGTGTTTTGAGCATCTGAAAATTTTTGTTATTTAACTTTAAATTATACAAATTTAACATCTAAAATACCTGAAAGCTCAATGACGACAAAGAGGAAAATTATTAAAAATTTGTTCATCCTTCACTTTTGACTGCTTAAAATGAATTAAAATTTAAATTACAAAAAAAAAATATTTTATGCTTAGATAAAAATGAGAACTATGACTAACAAATTGAGTCACCATAGGATTCCACAAATTTGGCAACCATGCATTAATTTAATACTTTAAATTTCTTAAAGGATTTTTTTTTGCCGCTACATGCATCGGATGGGGTTGTTGTGTTAACGTTCTTTGAGTAAATATAGCAATTTTTTGTAAGTGCCTGGAGAGTTCGCTTCGTGGTGCTCTCCGATCCCTTTTTATGGCATATTATTTTCTTGTTCGTTCACCGCAAACCCGCGTCAATGTTCATTTTTATCAAACAAATTAGAATTGACTGTTAAAAACCCTTCTACTCTTAAAATCACCACACCGTCGTCAAAAAGAACTTAATCAACAGAGGCGCGAGAAAGTGGAAAATAATTTAATTATAAACTTAAAAGGTTTTTGATCACAACTCCTAGTTTTTTCTCCCTTAAAATTTGTCTTCATAAAAATTACTCAAAAAGTTCGAAATTGTAATAAAAATTTTATTCAAATAAATCCGACTTTAAAGTTTTCTCTTTATTGTTGCCAAGTTTACACAAAATAGAATACTTCTGATAAAGTTATATAATTTATGCTCACCGTTATGGTTTCCGTATCAAATATTTTCATTGTTGTTACTCAGAAAATAAAAACTTTTTAATCTTTTTTATTAAATAAACAGTTCAAGGACTTTCTTTCAGTATCGAAAGCTTTTATAATAATTTTTGAACTAGATGCAATAAAAAATAATTTTTCCATTAAAATCCAAACTTTTAAGTGTCCATCGTCAGATTTTACCTCAAGTATTTTAGAACCCATTTTCTGAATGAATCTGAATGGCCAAAAAACTCATTCATCAGAAAGCTAATCTACCCCAAAGTGTATTATTGTTGGTCAAAAAATTAATATGCAGGTCCATCCACCGAGTATCCGAATAAATATAAAAAAATTTTAATAGAAAAAAACTTCTTCACAATCAAACTTTGCCACATAAATAAGTCAAAAAGTTTGTGAATATCTGCTGAACTTTTTTTATGGAATTGACAATGTTAAAGAGCTTTTACCTTGAGGAGACTTAAAACAAAGACTTTCACTCCATTACAAATTCTGTTTATTCACAAGAAGAAAAACATTTTACGAATCAAGGTAGAAAGTCACAAAAAGAATTTTTCATTCATCGAAAGCTTTCGTTGATGCGGAAAATTTGGAATGGCAAATAAATTAAAGATAAAATTTATTTTCATGAAAGTGAAAAATAATTTTTTTAAAATTGTATATTACGAAAAAATGCTTGGAATTTTCATATTGTTCTCGTATCGCAACCGCTTTTATCATTATCAGCATAGCATTAATGCACATCCACCCCATTTTTATGCTGCCACTAAGTTCATACGGCGTTGTTTTTTTGTTTGCGGATGCATTTCGCCATACAATTGTGTGTTGAACTTTATTCAAAGCGTAAATGCCGGGGAGGAAAAAACAGCAGCCGAAGAGAAAGTCACATGAAAGGATAACAAAAACAGAAAATGTGTTTTCGCTCAACCTTATGCTGTTATTTTTAGGAGTTGAACAAACAAAGCAAAAAACACGCTGACTGTCAGAGAATTTGCATCTATAAAGTGAGAGAAATAAAAAAAAATACTTTAAATCAGCATTTGAACACGTGTGTGAGGATTTGAGTCGTTTGATATGTTGTCCCAAATTCTATCAGGATTCGGTTGCTAGGAAACTCTTCACTGTATAGCTTTCAAAATTCCACAAAATGTCATCGAGCTAACAGCGAAAACTTTTCTAATTACTCAACACGGTAATGTTTCACTAATTCATTTTCGCTGCTCTCAAAGCGATTCGTGATAATTGTCAGGATATGAAATTTTTGAACGAGGAAGTTTTCGGTGGAGGAATGCCATTGACAAAGATTTTGAGAACTCGAGAAAATCGATTAAATTCTTTTTTAAACATTTTCCTATTTTTTATTGCTTTTAAAAAAATTCAGCGATTAATTATTCTTTTTTTGTGTTCAAGGACTTTTAAATTAAATTTGACAATCAAAGCTCTGAACTAGGGATCCTCGATTCCCCGGGGAATGGGATTTCGGGGACCCCGGGGATGAAACCTTTTCCCGGGAATCCGGGGGGCGAATAATTTTAACAAAAAAAAAAAAAAAAAAAAAAAAAAAAAAATTAAATGCACACGATTTAAAAATTTTAGAGTTAGTATTTTTTTTTTTCTTAATATTGTTAAAATTTTAAAAATACTTTTCCAATTCATTTAAATTTTTTTTTAATATTTTTAAATGATAAAATGTTGTTTTGAAGTGAATTTTTTTTTTTATTTTTTTAATTTTTTTTTTTATTAAAAATTTATTAATTATTTATTTTTTTTTTTTTTTTTTGTAATAATTTCCCTTAAAAGAAAAAAAATGTAAAAGTCGTTTTTTTTATGGCTTAATTTTTAATATTTTAAAAAATTTAAAATTAATAAATTTTAAAAATTTAAAATTTAAATTTATAATTGAGGGGAATAAAATAAATAAATAAAATAAATAAATATAAATTTTAATTATTTATTTTTTTATGAGATTTAATAATATTTTTTTTTTATTAAGAAATGGAAAACTTATATTTAGAAATTAATTTTTTTAAAAATATGGGGAGGGGGGGGGAGGGTATCCCCGGGGACCCCGTGAGGATCCCTACTCTGAACTTAAATGCATAACAAAATTTACGAGAAAAATATTCAAGGTTCAATTTTTATAGATTTCAAGTCGATGACTTTTCTCATAAATGTCAAAGCATGAAATAACTTCTTTCACCTTTTTTTTCGCTATCTCGCTGTGTGATGAAAAAACTTTCTCTTCTCACCAATTGTAATTCTCACCAACTCTTACTCGAGTGACTTTTACGAATTTCTCATTGACTTAATAATCATAAAATCGATATTAAAATAAAAAACTGAGCGGTTCATATGGAAATAATTTTCTTCCTTATTTTCCATTCAATTATTTCCAGACGTGTGTCAGTGAGTTTTGCCACATGTGCATTTAATGGCTCCAAATAACTCGCATCAAAATTCCGGTTCATGCCTATTTGATTTAATGAAGTTTTTCCATATGCAGAAAATATTCCATGCATATCTGAAAATTACTATCAAAATGAATATAAATTAATTCGGGAATTTTTCATCCACACGCTCGTTGTGGACGTGAAAAATGCATTCGGAGCATTTTCACCACTAACCGTGTGTGTGCTTTTTAGATAAATGGCCAAACATCGCGTTGAATTAATCTCTCCGTAGAAACACTTACTCCATTAATTTTCATTCACCATTCCATGCTGCTAGTTACCTTAACTTGCTTGCACAACAATTATTTAAAGGTTTTATTTTGCTCAGTGGCTTAGTTACTGTAAGAAATCAAAGAACTTCTTAATTCTCTTGTCCTGATTTAAATTCTCTGTGAGTATTTGAATTTCAAAAGTTAAATCCACAAATTAATACACAAAGCGATTTAAAAGCTTTCTGCAGTAAACTTCAAGAAATTTCAAGTGGTAAATGCGGAAAATGATTTGAAAGGATTTCCTCTTAAGAACCTTTAGAAAAGCAAAAACTTTTTCGAATGCAAAAATGAATTGAAAGGAATTTTCACAGAATGAAAAAGGACATTTTTAAAGGCTCGCGTAAATTGCCTCTAATAGCTCCCAAATTTATTTTCTTCTTCAATGTGTTTGCGCACAAAAATGATTTATTTAGCAAACCTTTTTTTCAACCTCACAAGAGCATTAACTTAGATCGGCGTACATTTGTCAAAGCGCATGAAGCCTCTTTTTTTTCGTGACAAATATCTTTTTATTATGTTGCCAAACTCGATTCGTATGTTTCATGTGTTACAACATAAATTGAAAGCAATTGATTTTCATCACTCAAAAAATTATCTCGACGTGATTTATCAAAACGAAATAATAGTGATAAGTGATTGATGAATCTTCTCAGTATATCGTGTTTCGAGAGAAAAAGTGTGCCATCTGAAAATTGTATCTTGTGTCACACATTTGTATAGAGCTGAAAATAACTTTCCGTCATTTTTTTATTTCTCGTTACATCGTCATTTATTGGGGGAATGTTAAAACCATTCAAGTGAATACTTTGCTTTAAGGCGAAAATCGAATATAAGTAAAGCTTCAAAGAAAAATAACAAATGTTGTATTTGAATTATTATTAATTAAATTTTTAGAATAATAAAAACAAACTTTTCAAGGAAAATTAAATTAAATTTTTTCCCACTTAAATGCCGAATTTTTAACCAAAGGTCACAGGATAAAATGTTAAAGCTGTGTGTTTTTGAATTTTTATTTAAGTTGCATGCTTTTACAATTTTTTATATGTACCATAAATAATTTTATCATCCACCCACTATTTTTACCCTAAAAAGAACATCAAAAGGGAAAAGTTTCGTGAAAATGCTTCCATCGCAGGCCTTTGAATCGTTTTTATAAATGGCAAAATCATCGAAATGAATCTGATTATCTTCAAAGGGATTCCATATAATTTTTCCACTGAATTACATGTTGTGTAAAGTGTGTGTGAGAAAAAACCTATAAAAGCTTTTTATGAAACGATTTTGCCTAAAATTGGAAGTAAAAATAGCGCACGATAATTGGAGCAATAAATTAAATTTATGGTGTTTTCTTTAGCAGGTAACAAAAAATGTTGGAATAATATACAGACAGCGTTAAAAAAACAAATAAAAAACTTTTCATCAATCAATTTTAAAAGCTTTTTCTGCTAGTCGTAATGGAATCTTTTTTCATATTTCTATATTTTATTTTATTAATTTAAAATTACAATTTACAAGCACATGCCAAAACAAGGTTTTAATTAATTTGTTCAAAATTGTAATAATTTTCGTCGCTATTTGCATTTCATTTAAATATTTCGATTGTTTGATTTTGAAGAAATACTCACCGTCAGTTTTTTACAAAGTTCTCGAAATGAAAATTTTCAGAGCCCAGTTGAATTCACGTTTACCCGGTGTCACACATCTAAAGTTCAATTTTTCACAAATCACTTCCTCCGTTCTCGTTGATTGAGCATTTAAAGCGGCAGCATTAAATCCATAGAGGAATCTGCAGAGTTCGGTTTTTTCCTACGTGATGTGAAAAAGCAACAGACGACTTTGAAAAATTAGATTTAACTCACCGCGCGCCACCTTTTTGCGCCCACTCAACCATCTAGACTTCAATCGATGATTTGGCATTTCTTTTCGATCTCCAAATTATGTGGGAGATGGCTAAAATTTATATTGATCTGTTTCAACGACTTTTCATCCCTCGGGACATGCTCTTCATTTTGTCAGCTTTTTTTTTTGTCGCATTAAAATCAAATGAAAACATAATTTTTTCACTGCCATGACTTGTCATTGAAATGCTTTCATTCCAAATGAATTGGCATCCTCGAGAAGAAAAGAAGAAAATAATTTCTTTTCTGGAAGGTTATGAAAGAAAAGTGAGTGATGCATGAGAAAATTTGTAACAAATGTACAAATGTCTCAAGGAATTTGAGATTTGGTTTTTTTATTAAAGGGAAAATATTTTTATATGTAAAAAGGCAAATTTTTGAATTTAATCAAAAAACTCAAAAATCCCTCAGGCCAGGAGCGATTTAAAATTGTGTCCCACATAAAACAAAAATCAGAAAAAATCTCTCGTTTCCTGGAAACAATTGTTATCTACATGCGACGCAACTCATCGGAAATATTCAAAAGAGAAATGAACTGAAGAGAGAATTACCTAGGGATATGATGATACAAATATACGAGATCGATTTTTAAAAAAATTCATAAAATTCTTTTTTATTTAACCGCATAGAGCAAGAAAAGTTTATTGAGGTCTGCGGGTTATTTTTTTCCCTCGACCATGATTATATGATATCCAAATTTGGTTTTTATTGGCGGATCTGTGTAAACTGGGCTGGTGACTGTGGAGATAGGAAGTGCAAAGGCGGCGTCTTGAAATGGGCCCACCTGAGCGAGTAATTAAAAAGGTAAAATATGGGATAATTAACTTTTATCTTCTTACCATAGCTCCTCTTATTTGCCATCCAAGATCTCCACCCTGTCGAGCTTTGTCCTCACTGTATGCGGCCGCAACATCAGGAAACTTTTGACCAACCTTTAATTTCTCCATCGCTTCAAGAATTTTTGATTGCTTTTCGCAAAGAATATGTCGAACCTTAACAGCAGTACCGCCACCCTTTTTCTCTTTGCCTCCTGTAAGTCGCAAAAAAATATTCTTATGAGACTTCTAGGAAAATATCAATCTCCATAATCTCTTTCGGTTGACTTGTTCAGCATAAATTGGTAAGAAAGAACAAATGAAGGAGAGAAAATCAATTTCCATTCTCAGTGGAAATCATTCAATATGAATATATTTTCATAAGCGGATTGAATGAGCCGGTAAATATTCTTACCTTTATCATCACTTCCACCCGCCTTGGCACCTTTATCTTTTCCACCACCTCCTTTTGAATTATCTTTTTTAGGTGGCATATTTTATCGAATAAAATTTATAAAGTGATTTTTATTTTTTTTAAAAAATGTAAACAAAAACTTGATGAGAAAAACATTTTTGGAGAGTTACCGCTCTGAGGGGTATCGCCTCAATAATTTTCTTAATTTTTGAAAATTTAAAAATATTAACGGTTCGAGCGATTCTAAAAATTAATTGAAAAAATTTAAATTTTTTAGACTCACCCCAAATGAATTTCTTGGTAAATACAAATCACATCAAAGAGCTTAATGATGAGGATTATTTTTCATGTTGTTTCAATTAACGCTCCACATACATGTATGCTTTTAAATTTTTTATTAAATTACTCATGTTATTTAATTATAAACATTAATTTCTTTATATTATGTACAGCACATGTTTTAATTACGATCATCGTGAATTTATTCAATTAAGTTTCGCTTTACATATATGCGGATTTAAAAAATCTTTTTAAATGCATTCTTTTACGTTTTCTTTAACATATATGTAAGTTGCATGGTATGGTTTTGATACTATGTGTATGATATTTTTTCTAGATATATAGTTGAAGAGTGTTTCAGGATATTTAAATTTTTATAAAATCAAAATTAAAACAAGGAAAGCATTTTTAGAAAACTATAATTATAAAAGGCACTGTTTGACATTTAATTTTAATTTACCGTCAAGATTAAGAAAAAAAAAAGATTTAAATGTTGATGAAAAGTTTTTTAAGGATATTAAAAGTTACTTTTTGTACAAAAAAAATAAGCATAAATTAATGGAATCAAGGTTAACAAAAAGTTAAAGGAGGGTTTTTAGCTACCATAAAAAAAAGTTCTTTGTGCGCGATATTTAAATATCAATTAGCTGTCCTGTCACAGTTCCAGTTTGATGATAACGTCGACGCGATGAAAAATCTTCATTGTCCTCGTTGAGTTGCGTTTGCATCAAGTTCACGTTCACATGTGGCGTTACAATGACTTGCTCATAATCATGGACTTTTTTGCTGTCGAATGGAATTAATAGGATTAATTGAGTCATTTTCTCTTTAAATTCATTCTACTCACCCGAAGCATTGAAATATGCCATTTTTGAGCCATACAAAAAGTCTAAATTCATCAGCAATACCGGGACGTATCGCAGGATTAGCTGTGCCCACATAGAACCAAACAATGAAAACAGCAAGCACACAAATGAGTGCCATGTAGACGTTCACAAGAAACATAATGAAAACTTTTATAACTGCACCCATAAGCGATGCCCATCGATTACAAAATCCCGAGTACCAATTTTTGGTTTTTTGATGAATGGGCGGTCGAATTGGTGCAATGGGTTCGTTATCTTCTTCTGTGTTACCATCAATGTCAACATGATTCGTACTATTTACACTTGGTTCTTCACTTGTTGAGTTCTGAGCACTATCAGAATATTGCTGTTGTGTTTCTTGTTGAGCACGTTGCGGTTGATTTTGCTGAGGTAAGCGTTGTTGATGGTAGGGAGTATTGTCAGGACTCGATAAATCTTTGTGACGCGTCCTATCGGGAAAAAGAACATCCAAATCATTATCATGATTATCATGTTGATTTGTTGCTCCATAATTTCTCGACTCATAAAGTGGTGATTGTGCTTGAATGCGGAATCTTTCTTCGCGCTTAGTTTGAATATCGAATGTTTGAGCAAGAGCAAAATAAGAATAGTCAATGCATGCGTAGGTTAAAAGGAATGGCATCGTCACGATCGGTGCCAGTTTATTAATATCGCCCACCATGATAAATGCAATAATGACGACAGCAACAATTCCCATCGAATTTAATGGAACTTTATTTGGTCCACGACCCTGTCCGAGTTTTCCAATGCCTGGAATCACAGCCTCATTTGCAATGGATTGAAGAACTCTCGGTGTGCCGTACATGGCCCCCAAACATGAGCTCATTGAGCTTACATAAATACCAGCCAAAAGAAGAAAATGAATTGCTGATACGTAACTGGCGATCATGAAATCTGTCAAAAGTCGAGTTCGATGTACCGTCGATCCGAGAAAGATCATAAATACCAAGTAGAGAAAGGTTGAGGTCGAAAGAGCTGCCAGTGTGCCGTTAGGAATGTCCGTAGATGGCGTTCTTAAATCTCCACTCATATTAATTCCTGCGAGAACGCCAGTGATGGTTGGAAAGAAAACACCGAAAACTGTGAACCATGTTGTGCCTTTCGAGTAATCGGAATAAAGATTATCGAAAAACAGTCCAGTACCCCAACCTAAAAAGCCTTCTGGATCGTTATAATCGGGCTCTGTTATAAAACTTCCGACCATAAAGTCGAGGGCTGATAGAAGCAGAACGAGTAGGAGAGCAAACTAGAAATAAAATTAAAATTAAGTTCATAATAAAAATCACTAAAACCCCTTCACACCTGTAATTTAACCACCCACTTTACACCCGCGACATTAATTACTCCAAGAAGAAGCACGGCCGAAGTTGCGAACGCCCTTATCATCCAAACATTGTGCGGAAATCCGACAAGTCCTGCCATTGATTCGCCAAAACCGAGAACATTTAAAGCACAGCCGACTGCTTGACCAAAGCAATAGAGCAGTCCAAGTGAACCGCCAAATCTCGATCCGAGTGTGTTGGCAATGAGGAAGTAAACTCCTCCCGTCTCAACTCTAATTCTCTCAACAATTCCAATTGCACTGAGAACACTAATAAGGGCGATTCCAACTGAGCATATGACAACCATAACCGAGTGAATGATTCCAGCTTGACCGACAATCCAGCCAGATCGAAGAAACACAATGACACCAAAGATGTTCACCATGCATGAGGTAAAAACACCATCCCATTTACTGCAAATAAAAAATCGTTAAAAATTCAATTTAAATTTATAAAATCAATCTAACCCGAAAAGTGTTGGTTGACTTATAAAGAAGTGCGTTCGCCACCTAAAAATAAATTGATGACGGAATAATTGATGAGTGAGTGAGTTTGTGTGATGGACAGTGAAAGTTACCATGGCTTATCGCCCTGTTCACTCGCAAAAACTTCATCAGCTCCGCTCGGCTGGTGCCCGGCAGTTGCATACTCCGACTCATTCCCCAGATCAACAAATCCACCAGCAGCATTTCTCGCTCTCGCATTGCGTGGAATGTTGTCCGAATCGAGTCCATATCTTTAAAGATATTATGAGAAATTTGGAGCGGACATTAAAATTTATGAACCTACCTATCCCAATTCATGTTGCTATTATTTCTCCGCTCGCTAGTCATTGTGATGTTTATGTGGCGTGGAGATTAAATGAATAAAATATTTTTTACAGATGATGATGAAGTAGTTGGAAGAGAGTGAAAAATAAATTTTTGACAAGTTTGCCACCCAATGATTTTAGCCTCGATGTAACTCTCAAATATTCAGCAAATTACGCATCTTTGCTCTTCACGTTCAATCGATTTGTGTCAATGGTCTTGGTCGTCTTAAAATTTTCCTTAAAACTATTTTTATTTCTTTACGTAGAAAGATGAAAAATTAATAAAAACAGAAAATTGATTTGGCTCTTTTTAGTTTTTTATTTCGGAGACTTTTACTGTGTTGCCAGAGTTTCTTTTTCGTTGGAGAAAAAAATTATTTGAACTTGAAACTGAAAATTTTCTCGCTTTAAATTATTTTTTTTAAATTTAAATTAAAAATCAAACTTTTTTTTCTGAGCTTCCTTTGTAGGTTAAAAAAATTTTAATAAAAAATATCCTTAAAAGATGAATTTATAAAGTTTCTAAACAGACAAAAAATCACGGGAAAACATAAGCGCCTGTTGCATTTTCTTTTCTCACTAATTGAAACTACTCGATGATTAATTGTCACTCACGGAAAATCTGAATGAAAATTATGCTGAAAGTCAGCCCCATTCATGAATAATTGATTGCGTCAATGATTTGATGAAACTTTTCTGACACTTCATTTCATCCAGTCCTGAATTGTAAGTTGATTGAAAAGGAACAAGTGAGGGAAAAATGAATAACATTTTCAGCGAGCAGATGTCATTTTTCATCAAAGTTTTTCAATGCTTTGGATTATATCCGTCGAATAAATTTTTAAAGTTTTATTCGGGTTTAAATTTCATGGTGACAGTTTTGCTCTTCATCTCAGCATTTAAAGTCTATCCTGTGCTTAAAGAGGGAAATTCTCTTTCGATCCTCGTTGGTGGTTTGGTTTTTGTTGGAATTCTCTCTACGCATCTTTTGAATGTGTTTCAAGCCTACATCTCGAGACATGATCAAGCTGAAATTTATCAGAAATTTGATGAAATCGACACGCTTTTGAGCAATCAACTTCTCGTCACCATCGACTATGACACAGTTAAGCGCAAACTTCTAATTAAATTTTTCATCATTTCTGCAATTTTACTGCCCATTCACGTCATCTCAATCGTGTCCGCTACACTGAACGATCTCTTCTTCAGCTATCATGTGCACCTGATTTTTCCAGTCATCATAATTCGATTTCGATGCATGCAAAATATGTTTTATATCGACTTGGTGAAGGAAAAATTGCAGTTATTGAATCAGAGACTTGAGAGAAATGTCGAGCGACGAGAACGTGATAAATTTCGAATTGAAAAGAACAAAGTTTTTATGGTTGCTGAGAAGTTTCAAATGAAGCGTGACATCATTGGTTCAAATACTTCATTGTACGACTCAATTCTAATTATGAAGACGATTTATGGCAAGATTTGGGACATTACAAACCTCTGCAATGAATGCTTTGGATACTCGCTACTATTCATTGTAAACGTGATCAATTTTTTGTAATCTCATTAATTAATATTTCTTCTGCCTTTAGGTGACACAATATTTCATCGAGTTCACTAGCAATGGCTATTGGCTTTTTCTCGCTTTAGAAAATCAAGTTGAAAAATCGATAGCGACGCAATCACTTTGCTCGATTTTTCCTATAACCATTTTGCTATTGAACATGGCTCTCTCCTGCTATCAGTGCACTGAAATGGCACAAGAGACAGGTGTATTAGTTCATAAAATTGAACACGACATCAACAACGATATTCAAAATGCATTGGTGAGGATTTTTTCTTTTAATATTTTAAAAAAATAACCGTTAAAATTTTACAGATTCGTGAATTTTCACTTCAAATATTGCACGAATCGATAGAAATGTCTGCGAATGGATTTTTTAAAATCAATTTCGCATTAATTGGGGGCATGGTCGCATCAACGGTGACATATCTCGTGATTTTAATTCAGTTTCAGCTCAGTCAAAAACAAAGCGCTGATAATCATTCATAAACTTTTCAGATTGTGAACACGTGTTAAAAAATAATTGATGACCACAATTTCTTTTTTGTTTTTGTTTCAAAAAGTCTTTATTGAAATACTCTCACTGTTGTTTGTGTCTGAGTTTTTAATGATTGTAACATGGAATTAAATATAAAAATATTTCGCAATATGCGCTTAAAAAGGGAGTATATAGAGATTGTTGCACCCTCGATAATGTATTGAGGACGAAAAATATTTCGATGATTAAACAAAAGTTTCTGAGAGAAAAAAAAAACATTTTTAAGACACAAAGGTCTTAAAATGGTAAAAAAGCTAAATATTTCGATACAACAAGATTATATATTAGTAAAAAATAAATGGAGGTTGCAGAACGTCGATTTTACCATGAGATGAAAAACTATATAAAAGGTAAATACTTGTCTCATGTTTAAATAATGATGCTTGCGAAACTTAAAGATAGTTTATGTTAAGTAAAGTTTATAAGTAAAGTCCAAAAATTATCAAAAACCCATTTCCGTTTAAAAATAGCTTATAACTCTTTAGTGGAATTCATGATAGGCACTAAAAGTGAAGGCGACCCAGCGATTAACAAGAAGGGATCTGTCAACAATTCTGCAGCGGTAGCGCGCTGTGCAGGATCTCGCACGAGAGTTCGTTCGAGGAAACGACGTAATCGAGCTGATATTTTGTGAGCGTTCTTGGGAGTTGGTGGTGGCATGTCACGAATCCGTCGCATGGCCTAAAATTTAAACAAAAAAATGTGTCATTTTATTAAATGTTAATAAAACTTTTATGTTAAACTCACCTGAAGTGGAGGTTCATTAAAGAATGGCGGTTCAGCGTCAATCATTTCAATGACCATGATACCAAGTGACCAAATATCAACTTCCGGTCCATATAAAAGCCGTGAAATTACTTCAGGACTCATCCTAAAATTAAAATAAAATTTAGATAAAGAAATTTAAAAATTATTCAATAATTACCAATATGGAGTTCCCACTAGTGATTTTCTCTTCGGCAGTTCTTGCGAAACTTGAGCACAGAATCCAAAATCTGATAATTTTACTCTTCCGTCAGATGCCAACAGAATTGAGTCTGACTTAATGTCACGGTGAATTACTCCTTGGGAATGTAGATAGGATAAAGCTTTAAGCACTTGCTTACAAACTGTCGCAATTTGTTCCTCATCCATTCTCGCATGTGTAACAATATCCGTCAATGCACCACCCTCGAGATACTCCATCACTACCCATAGCTCATCGTTCACCAAAAAACTGTTGTATGTCTCGACAATATTCGGATGATGATAGTCGCGTAGAATGACGACTTCATTAAAGAGCAGTTCACGACGTTGCTGCTTGCGTAAATCCATCTTCTTAACGGCAACTTTACGCTCTGGAAATTTTTTTAGAGACAAAATCGAGAATTATTATTATGATTATAAATTTGAGGTCATTAAATGTGCACGCAATCTTACTTGTATTTCTTTCCACCGCAATCCACACGGTTCCCGTACTTCCCTCGCCAATCTTAACAAAGTTATCTAGATTTTCGCGTGGATCACCATGCGACACGACCATTTGTAAAGCTGCCCTAAACTGTTCGTGCGTTAATCTCTGCTCCTGTTTACTGTTTCCATTGAGACTAACCGACGGCGGTATCGCAGGTGGATGATTTACTGGCAATATAACCTGATGACTACCGCCTGTTGAATTGGCACTACTAGTGACTGACCCACGTGAGGGATTATTGTTAGCTACATCTTGATTGTATCTGAGGGGAGCGGGAGGTGGTTGATTCTGAAAATGATGCTGCTGCAATTGAAGTGGACCTTGTTGATTTTGAGTTATGTGTGGCATTTGAGGTTGTTGTTGTTGTTGTTGTTGTGGATGAAAACTGCCTTGCGGTGGTCCAGCTTTACCATTATTATTATTATTAGTATTGTTACTATAACTATTGGAATGCATTGGATGAAATTGCATCGATACATGTGGCGGTGGTGGTTGCTGCTGAGGAAGAGTTGGTGGATGTTGCATTTTTCGTTGATGCATAATATTTGGATCTACCTGATGAATTAATGGATATGATGTCGATGGATGATTGTTATTGGCTGCTGGTTCCTCCTGAATTGGAGTTTGAGGCTCGCGATGGTGTAATCGCGGCGGACTTGAGCATCTGAGTGAGTTTGAGCGAGCTACTGATGATACTTTCGGTAAATTAAAGCCATTGTAAGACGTGTTTTGTGAGTCCATCACTCCGGTCGATGAGGACATTGAATTTTCATTGATAGAAGTAGCGAGACTACTTTGCGGTCGAACTATAGTCTTTAGATCGAGAATTTCGGTAGGCGTAATTGCGGATGGATCCACTAGTGGCAATGGACGATTACTGCTTTTCAGAATTTGATTATTTCCCACGATCGAAGCCCACTGAAGTGGTAATCCAATATATCTTCCCTCCTTCTTATCAAATCCCGTATGCACTCGATGCTCGAAATTGGATGGAAGTGATATTTGAGGCTTCTTTTTCTTCTTGGCGAACATAATTAACAAATATTTTTCTGGATGTTGCTCGCTCGTTCGAAGAAATGAAATTGTGTATTGTTGTCTTGGCAACAAAGAGCCAAATTAAAATGGCCTAACTGGAACGTGGTCGATGGAATGCAACTTAATTTAACGATTTAAAACGCGAAAATGAACGGAAAACTTAACTAAATAACTCAAATTGTTGAGAGAAATTCTTTAGGAATTTTAGAACACTTCAACAGCAAATTTGTTCGAGGGGCAGATGAAAACGTCAATCGTTGCTTTTTATATTTAGCGGCACCTCCCTAATTTATAAAATTTAATTAAAAACTACTTTTATTTCATTTAATTTAAATTCTGTTAAAATTTTTTAACTTTTTTAAAAGTCCTTTAATTTTGCTCACAACCAAAAACTCTTGGAAAATCTATTTTATAAAAATAACGGTTCAAAAAAATTCAAATTATGCACGCAAAGGGGCATACAAGAAAGTTGGGCTTTGAAAAACAACTCTTAAAAAATTTTTAAAGCTGCAAAATAATTTAAATGCCACAAAATGGAGAATCCACAGTGTTTTGTGTGCGGAGATGATTGTAGCAGCTCCAATTGTTTTCTTGTGAACCTGCAGAGTAAGAAATACAAGTCGAGATATACGGCATTGATTGGATATTTGATTAATAGTGAATATGAACTTCGAGTTGGAGCTTCGGATCTCGTTTGTGAAAAGTGCGTTGTTCTTTTAGAGAAATTCGATGAGCTACAGCATGAAACGAAAGCGATTAAGAGTGTCCTGGCACGTCAAATTGCCAACCGATACAGCATCGAAACCGACCAGGAACAGATTTTTCTCGATAAATCGAAAATTTTCTTCCCGCTTCGTAATGCTGGCAGTGATAAGTTTAATTGCAAACACTGTCCCAACTTCCTCGCCGACAACATTGACGTAATAAATGCGCATATTCTCTATCATCAATATTGCTTAGAGGAGCAGCAAAAGATACAGCAGAAAGTTGTACCGCCAGTTGTCAAAAAATCAGCCACATCAATTTCGCGGGAAGTTCCAAAGAAGCCTGTTGAGCCAGCAAAAGTCATAAATTCACATGTACCTATATTAAAGCAAATAGGCGTGAAAACACCAGATCCAGTCAAGCAGCAGAGCTTACCAGTTCATAGCTACAATGCAGTGCAAGAGTGTGAGGAGGACACACTGGACTCGCTGATCGACCTCAGTCTATTGGAAGATGAATTTTATGATTCAAATTTAAGAGACAACGGCTGCATGGTGAAAAATTGCCACGAAACATTCTGCTACGCTAGTGACTACGTGCGACATCTAAAGCTCCATCATAAATTGACACTCAACCAAATCTTTGCAACGCTCCGAACGAACCTCAAGAAACCATCGAAAATGAGCAAATTTTCGTGTCCTTACTGCTTTACCAAATTGAGTAATAGCCAAACTCTAGAGGATCACATACATATGCACGAGGTGATTGGAAAGCCGAACATCTTTATTAATCGACTCAACACTTTCATCTCGAACATCATTAAAGCGTCAAAGTGCAAAATCTGCGATTGTGATATCCTCGATCCGACCGTAACCGAATGCAACCATGAGATTGTAAAAAATGGAATGGCAAGAAAAATTAATTGCAATCACTGCAATTCCTATTTCTATAGCGAAAGATTGTACAATAATCACATGGCCATACGACACTTTGAATGTTTCCTCTGCGAAATGAAGTGTGAGGATAAAAATCTACTGAGAGATCATATTAGATCACATTTGGTGCACACCGAATATCCTTGCGTCTTTTGCAATGAAATTTATCAAACGAAGCAGGATCAGCGAAATCATATTAGAATGAAACATGTGGAAAATTGTTGCATACACTGCGGAGAGTGGTACATGGATGTCTCGGAGCTGGAGACACATCTTCGAAATGCACATGCTGATAAAAGATTCAAAGAGGTAACTGTAAATTTTAATTCAATTTTATCAAAAAAAATTAAAATTATATATTTTTAGAATGCCGTAATATGTGACACGTGTGGAGCATCGACAAAAAATAGAGTACTCTACGATAAGCACGTTAAAACTGATCATACGACAACAAGAAAAATCTTCAAATGTTCAAAATGTTCCAGCACTTTTCAGTTTCGGTACCTTCTCATGGATCACTTCGCAAACATTCATAATTTCACGGTCGTCGACAACGAGGCAAATTTCTACAAGTGCTGCTTCTGTAAGGAAACATTTTCTTCGCAAAATCGAAAAGTTTTCATGCAGCACCTTCAAACGCATCGTTCGAGCACAACTAACTGCTACGATTGCAATATAACTTTCGATACGCGGAGCATGTATGAGGATCATCGTGAAAAATCTCACCAGGACTTTTCGAGAAGTGTTCATAAGACTCCTCTGTTTGGAGCACAAGCAAAGATTGAGAAATATGATGAGCCAACAATTATGCAAGGAGTTGCTCACGATCAGTTGAAAACACTGGAAAAAGAGGTTGCAAAGCAAAAAGTACATCATCAATCAGTTCAAGAAATGCCAACGGCTCCAGTTGAATTGATGCATGATCAACAGCAGCAAGTCATTATTCAGGGAGAGGATGGAAGCCTCTTGAACATGAACAATTTGATCTTGACTGAAAATGGTGAACTAATAATTCAGAACTATGATGGACTTCTGCCTAACGGCGGTACGGGACAAGAAGGAGAAATTCAAATCAACAATCTCGAGCAATTTCTTTTGGAGCAAGGAATTTCAGCAAACACAGAGATATCTTATATTCAATCAGACGACGGTACGATGGTAATTCAAAATGAAGACGGTAGCTTAACTCACACAACGCAAGAGAGTTTACTTCAGACGTACAAGGAAATTTTTGAGCCGGATGATATCACTAATGAGCTAATTGGAGACACAGAAATTCAGCATAGTCAAGTAATTGAACAACAGAATATTCTTATGAATGGTGATTTTATTATTCAGTCACAGCCACATATTCAAGTTGATCAACAGCCTGTTGGCGATAATCAAGCACTAAATGCGGCAAATCAGTCTACATTGGATGAACTTGGAGATATTTTGGTGAGTTTGATTGTGTTTAAATTTTAATAGATTAATTTATTAATTGATTAAATAGCTCGAAGTTGCCGCAGCAGCCGAAAAAGAAAAGAAACCAAAAAATAGTGGGCCGACAACAGCGAGAGAGTCACTTTGGGGGAAGAAGCGTCAAGCGGAAACACCAAGCAAGGAAGGCACTGCAAAGCGACGAAATGGAAAACAAGCAGATCTCGTTCAGTCAGCAAACGAGGTCCCTGCACAAAACTTTTCACAGGCCTACGAGCAATTTGTGAAAGGATTTGATGCCAAGAAAATGAAGCCAGCTTAAAGTTTGAAGAATATCAAGAACTCGATCTCCAACGTGGCCTTCATTAATAGAAATGAACATTTTTTTGTATCATAAAATATTTTTAAGTTTTTTCCCCTTTAACTATTTCAATGATTTCCTCCCGATTAATTTTAGACAAAAAGAAATTAATTTCTTATCTTTCTTTTCCCACTAGAATGTTGAAGCTGTTAGAAGAATTATCAATTAAATATTCAAATAAAGCAAAATAGTTTTATGTACGAAAGAAAATTATTTTAACAATCATTTCATATATTTCTCATCTTTATTTTCTGCACGTTTCATTTCACCTTACTTTAACTCATATATACTTTGAAATCACATGAAATAATTTGGAAATAATGAAAGATATTTCAAAATATATTTTTTCAATTCAACAACTTTTAAAATTGTGACAGTTTAATTCTTGAAGTTTTTTTTATAGATGCGTTTGGATTTTAAAAATCATAATTTAAATTCTGCTCAACATGACAAATTCTGATATGACTACCACACTTTATTTTCCTTTAAATTTTAGCTATTTAGCGAAAAAACTTTAGGCGCGCGACAATTTTTTATTTAACTTTTTATTTATTTCATCTCATAGTGAGTGTGTGACTATTCTCTAATTGTTAGATTATATCAACGATCAGCTAGATTAATTCACCATTCATCGAAACCAAATAAATACCAAATAAAAGAACAAAACAAAATCATCATTTTTATGATTGAAACTAATTTTCAAAGAGTTAAGGAATAAATCGAGGGATGGAAATGCTCGAAAATTTAAAATTTACTCTTCAACTTTAAAGCACTAAATCACTTCCTATTTATCATTATTAGAAGTTAAAAGATTGGTTACTAAATAATTGATTTCATCTAAAATATATTCTTTTTTTTTTCAAAGTGTAACGCACCTCTCTAAACAGATTTGTGCTAAATAAGCTAAAAAAAATCTTTTTTAAATGTCTTTGAGGAGGGTTTATACGAGAGAAATATGAACATTTCTGACTTTTATGCTTTCAAACTTTTTTTTTATAGACCGCGAATAAACTTTTGAAAAAACTACAAAAATGATTTTTTTTCGCGTTTATAAAGAGAAAATAATTGGTGTGTGGTTAATTTTGAATTTACAGACCAATAATTTGGTGGGTTTTGAATTATTCCTCATCGGTGTCACCGTCAGACAAATAACCGCCTGCTGTCAAACCGCCAATTAGTTGAGGTGCTCTTGAATTTGGAAATGGAGCGGCAACCACCTGGCTAAAAAATAATAATTTAATTTAATAAACGATAAATTTTATTTTCTTACAAAACTTACGCGATCCTTCGATAGTGATTAAGCCATTCTTCGAGCATTTGAGCGACAAGGAGGGGTCTTTTATGAAGCTTTTGCTGCGCAACAAGTAAACCGCCTTCAGTAAAGCAAACATCAAGCCATTGTCTCATGATTGTCTCCTCGTGACCCATCTAAAAATATAAAAACATTTTAATTTATTTTGAAATTTGAATTTTATCTAAATCACCTCTTCTTGCGTTAGAAAATGTATGGGAATAAGTTTGTTTTCACAATCTGTGAGTGGCAAAAAAGTAATGTCTTCTTCATCTTCGCGTGTCGAATCGAGTCGTTGATACGGCTCGGAGGGAACTAATGCACTAAAGTGTCCTAAAATTCAAATCATTGTTATCTTTTTATTTCCTGTAATGTTGATTAACTTTACCTCTTGTATATCCTAAAGTGATTGGTGATCGTATGCAGAAACTCTGTTCCCATAACAAAGGCAAATAAAGACCTTCAAATCTCGCATACCCAATGTCCTCACCACGAAAACTCTTTACATATTTCACACCATAAACGATGATTGGCCTTCGAAAGATATGCGCCAAAACAAAAATGTGCAGTTGCTCCAATGAAGCGCCGGGCTGACTGGCTATTGACAAAAGTTGCTGCCAATCTTCTTCCCACTGCTGTTCTTCCAGCGAAAAGTGAAGAATAGCTGCCTGAATCATTTCATATTCTCTCCATCGCGGATAGAAAAGATTTGCACATTGATGTAAGCTCTCAGAGAGTGCTCGCCTCAGTACATTATCACGATCAAATATTCCCCAAGTGGCTTGAAAACAACTGTCGAGAAGGCAATCACCGGCGCTTCTATTCCACAGCACCATTAAACGCGAGCCGAGCCGCGAAGTCACTTCGAGTGACCAATTTAGAGCCGGTGGTGGATTCTCGAGCTGCTTCTGTGCATCACGATCGAGCAATTCTTCATTTAATTGCTCCTGTACGGTTAAAGGCAACTCTTCGATATCGGCTGGCAGTGAAAAGGTTGCATGTTCATGAACGTAGTGACAGTTAAAATGAGATTTTCTTATGCGCAATATCGCACAGAAATGTCTCCGGATATCGGTTGCAATGTCTGTTAAAAAATATCGTTGTAAAATTTGAGATTAGTTAAAATTCATCAAATTACCTGGTGCAATATAGCTCGGAACACACTTAATACCCGAGGGACCGTTTGTGGAAATTTGTGCGAGGAGACGAGGGAGTAATTCATCACGATGATATCTAATTGCGAGATGTATGAGAGTGTGACCAACCTCGAAGGCAGACGGTCGATTTAATAAGAGGACCTCGTTGCTAGTTAAAGTACGACCAACATTACCGCCTCGCGATAAAAAATGATCGACGGCTGCCAAATTATTTTCAACTACACCAATGCAAGCATTCAACCATATCCAGTCAGCCTGACGCTTAATCTGTCTTATTCGACGCTCATGCTGTGCTTCTATTTCGTTGCTGCTTAACGAATACTTATTACTACTGTTGTTGGTGTTATTATTGATGGCGGTGGCGGACGAGAGGAGAAGATTTGAATGACTACTGCTTATCTCATAGTTATTCGGCAAATTCTTCAAGTTGTTCTTCGCTGTATAGCTATTATTATCCGCTGACAATTTCATCGCTCCACCGCCCGCCGCCGCTATTGAGCATGTATTGTATGTATTTATATTTGCGGTCGCCGATGCGGACGATGAGTTGTTGATAATATTAAAGTTACTTGCACCCGATATCAAATCCTCGAGATTTTCGATGTAATCATTTTCGCAGGCTCTAATTTTTTGTATGTTACTCTGGTCTCTCTTCGTTCCGCACATGGAGCATTTTATGCTTTTGGGAAAATTCTCATATGTACATGCCTAAAAAATTGAAATGAATGTTAATTTAATCTGTTTTAGAAGTGACACGAGTGATTATTTGATTCGAGAGGGGGTTCAGAGGTCTCAGACAGCGAATTATGTTTGTCCTTGAAAAGGAAATTGCTTGCGTAAACTTTAACTTGTTTTGAATCTTGGCAGTAAGTGAAATAATTAATTAATTATTTAGGTGTCGAATCATGCGCGAGTACACACGTTTTAACATGATCATAAACTATTTTTTTGGGCTTACCAAACAGTGCCATTTCCTGCCATTGTTTTCACTACTATTATTATTGTTATTATTATTATGAGACATCAGTCGTAAGTGTTGATCAGCATCTGGTTTGCTCGCAGTTGATGTCAAATTGCTGGATGATGCCAGCGGACTGTTTGTTTTGAATTTACTGATAATGTCGGGATCGGAAGTGTGTATTGCGAGCTTTTTCACCTCATCTATAAGCGATGTTGCCGTTGGCGATGGACTGCTATTTCGAGAACTGCTATTATTGCACAACAATTGTGATTTTTTCGATGAAACATTTTCATCGCAACTTATTAGAGATTCGCAGGGCGTCAGTGAAGCTTGAGGTGTTGGACTTAAACTAGATTTGTAATGAAAAAAATAATTTGCGTTAATCCAATCATCTGATTAGAAAAGGTGAACGAAGAATTTTTTTTTCACAAACAAAAAATAAATCAGAAAAAAAACTTTCTATTTACCTGAAAATTTCAATTGTGGGTTTTGAATCTTTACACATCACGCATCGTATCGACTTGTTGTAATTCAAGTATGTACACTGTTCGCAACTCCATTTTGCCTCTTTACTCTCATTTTCCATCGCTCGAAATCACAAAATAATAGCTAAATTAAAGGAACAAATTTTTCATAAAGGGAATTTTTTTATTTTTTTCAAGCTTCAAAGATTTCTCACCGCACGTCGCTGTAAAATTTAAACTGTTGACCGTTTTTTTGTTGCAATCACGTGTGCGAAACGGTGATTTTAAAAAATAACACAGCTGAGAGAAAATTCAAAGTTCAGACTTTTTTTTATTTATTTGGATTATGTTGCGACAAATTATTTTTGCGCAGGCCAAACGAAGCATAAAAGATGCATTTTTATTTGCCACTCCAAAAGTTAAAGTGCGAGTTAATGGAGGAATAGTAAAAGGTTGCTTAGAGTCATTTAAGGGTAGAAAATTTATGAGATTTTCGGGAATTCCCTATGCGAAAAAACCACTTGGAGATTTAAAATTCAAAGCACCACAAAAATTGCTGAAATTTGACTCTGATGAACTCGATTGCACTCGAGAACGAGATGCATGCTTTCATAAATCAACTATAAAGCGGAAATTTATTGGTTCCGAGGACTGCTTAAATTTAAATGTCTACGCTCCAGCTGACCATGACTCAACTCCAAAAGCAGTGATGGTTTTTATCCACGGCGGAGGCTTCATGATGGACTCGAATAGTGCTGATTTGTAATTAATTATATAATTGGTTGATTTAAAATTTATAAAATTTTTGTATTTTAGTTATTCACCCGAATATCTCCTCATGGAGAATGTCATTGTGGTCACAATGAATTATCGTCTACATGCCTTAGGATTTGCATCGATACCATCATTAGGAATTAATGGCAATGCAGGATTAAAGGATCAACAAATGGCACTCGAGTGGGTGTATGAGAACATTTCAAACTTTAATGGTGATCCAGAGAAAATTTGCCTCTTTGGCGAGTCAGCAGGTGCTCAATCTGTTCACTTACAAGTACTGAATCAAAAATCTAGAAAATACATAAATACGGCCATTTGTCAGAGCATTTGTGCCATTAGCACTTGGGGTTATCAGGATAAAATTGAAGAATTTACGAAGAGACTCGCTCAAAAATTGGGCGCACATGGAGGAAGCGATCAAGACACACTCGATGCATTAACAAAATCACCACTTGAAAAAATGTATATTGCTCAAAAGGAACTCGCTATATATGAGGAATTCAGAAGAAATCTTCCCTTCACTTTTAAACCTTGCATAGAGAGAGATTCAGATGATGCTTTTATGACTATGTCAGCGTTAGATCAAATAAGGGTTCAAGAGGATAAAATTAACACACCAATGATATATGGGTGCAACAGTTTTGATGGGATTACAATGGGCAGTTATTATCAAAAGAAATTAAATTCATTTAAAGATGATCCTGTGAGATTAATTCCAGAAAATGTCAATGTGGCATCTGATAGTGAAGAAGCGAAAAAGTTAGGTGATGAAATAGTAAATTATTATTTTGGCGATAAAGGAATTTGTGAAGAAAACTTTGAGAAATTTGTGGACCTAATGACCGATTTTTATATGGTCGTTCCGCAGATGATGTGCAGACAATTAAATAATAAGTTTCAACTGAATTCTCAACAGTATTTCTATTATTTTGATTATGATGGAAAATTAAGCTTTCTTAAGAGAGCTTTAAAAATGGAAAAATACAAAGGAGCGGCACATTTCGATGAGCTGTCGTATCTTTTTAGACATCAAATCGTGGACGTTAACGTTGCTGAAAATTCATCAGAAAATAAAATGCGAGAGACCATGTGTAGACTTTGGACGAATTTCGCAAAGCATAAAAATCCAACGCCTGATTGTGAAAATTCATTAAACTTTAAGTGGTTATCAGACGCACGCAAGTCATCTCACAATTATTTGTTGATTCAGGAAAATCCAAAAATGCTTGATAATATCGAGCTGAAGAGAGTTAATTTTTGGAAGGGCATTTATGAAAGATATAATGGATCTTTTGAGAATCCACAAGTGCTTTAATTTATTCCATATTTATTTAATTTATTTGCTACTTAATTTCTTGCTTTGAATTAATTTGGAACGACTTGAAACTGAATCATGAGAATTATTTTTCTTTTTAGAGTGATCAAAGATCAAGTTGTATGTTTTTGTGTTTTCTCTCTAAAAAATTAATAAATTTGTCAAAATGCCAAAAACAAGTGAAAGTTTTTCAGGGAGTGATAAACGGTTGCAGTGAAAAGCTTCCCAATGGAGAAAGGTTTTTGAGATTTTCAGGAATTCCCTATGCGAAAAAACCACTTGGAGATTTAAAATTCAAAGCACCACAAAAATTGATGAAATTTGACACACTTGAAATTGATTGCACAAACGAGGGCGATGAATGCTTTCATAAATCAACATACACTGGAGATTATGTTGGCAGTGAAGATTGTCTCTACCTTAATGTTTATGTGCCCGAAATAAAATTATCTCAATGTCTGCCGGTCATGGTTTGGATACATGGGTAAAATTAAATAATTTCTTAAAATGTGACTGAAAATTAAATTTAACAGTGGTGCATTTTCCTTTGGTTCGGGATCACAAAATTGGTTTTCACCCGAATATCTCCTCATGGAGAATGTCATTGTGGTCACAATGAATTATCGTTTGCACACTCTTGGTTTTTTAACGCTGCCAAGCATGGGCATCAATGGCAATGCAGGATTAAAGGATCAACAAATGGCACTCGAGTGGGTGTATGAGAACATTTCAAACTTTAATGGTGATCCAGAAAAAATTTGCCTCTTTGGCGAGTCAGCAGGCGCAGTTAGTGTTCATCTTCAAGTGCTTAATGAAAAATCAAGAAGAATGATTAAAAGTGCAATTTGTCAAAGTGGATGTGCCCTAAACGATTGGGGTATTCAAAGAGATGGAATTGGAAAAACTAAAAAATTAGCAGAACTGCTCGGATGTAAAAGTGACGATGATAAAGAAATTTATAAAACCCTCATGAGTGCACCGCTGAAAGAACTTGTTAAAAAGGGATTTGCGGCAAACGCAAAAGATGAAAGAAGAAGAAATTTAAATTTTATATTTAAACCTGTCATTGAAATGAATTCAGATGACGCATTCATGACTAAATCACCTGTTGAACTTATCAAGGAGCAAAAAATGGAAATTCCAATCATTTTTGGCACGACTGAAAAAGATGGCATGATTCAAACTGCATACATGAGAAAAAATTTTGCATCCTTCAATAATGATCCTGTCAAGGTCGTTCCTATCTCACTTAATATTGATCCCGAAAGCGATGCTGCGATTAAAGTTGGAAAAGAAATTAAAAATTTCTATTTCGGTGATAAAATAATCGATAACAGTCTAATTGATAACTTCAACGACCTTATGACGGACATTCATTCTTTTATTGCTCAAACAGCAACTAACGAGCTGTATGCAAAGTATCAAAAGAACTGCAAACAATACCTTTATGAATTTAGATTTGATGGAGATCTTAACCTTTATAAGAAGATTTTGCAAATGGACTTCTGCAAAGGTGCTTGTCATGCTGACGATGTATTTTATTTATTTTGGTATGCTTTTTCCTCTTTTTATTCACAATAATTTTTTAATGCATACATTTTTAATGTTCAAGGCAAAAAAGTTTTGAAATAAAAATCTCGAAAGAAGCTTTTGAAATGAGAAGTTTAATGTGCAAGTTATGGACAAATTTTGCCAAGTACGGAGCACCTACATCAGATTCATCTTGGACACCTGTTGATGCGGATTTAAATTATTTCATTCTTGACTCTGAGCCAAAAATGGAGAAAAATCTCAACAAAGCGAGAATGGATTTTTGGCGAAGAATTTATCGTCACTGGAATGAGGATTTTCTCAAGCCAAAATTATGAAACTATCATAACTTTCTCCAAGCATTCCAATAAAAATGTTAAGTTTAAAATTCTCGTTTCAATAAATCTTCTCCTGAGTTTTGCAATTAGTTCAGCGTTCAAATCCATAAACATGGCCACACCAAAAGATGTCATTTTCAATAAGTGATTTTCACTCTGCAACTTTTCAAAAAAACATTTTTGCGAGCGAAAAGATGGAAGTCCATAAACTAAACTATTTGGTTCAATATCGGCAGGTGCTGCACTGTCGAGCTCGTTAAAAATTTCTTCACACTCACTGGCATCGATTGATGAAACGTCCACACCAAATTCACTCGCATCAAGAATTTTTTTCTCAAAAAAATATTTTTTTAAACAATTTTGAATTGGGAAATTTGTAGCTGCAGGTCTAGATTGTTCACGATTCCTAAGTGAGTTATCAAATTCCATGCCAAAAAGCTTATCCGCTGTGCAAATTTGCTTAATCTGCTGAAGAATGTCGGCTGTTGATTCTGAAGCTTCTTTTGTGAAATTTTTTATTGCCGTCTTACGATGCTCGAAATAAATTTTTCCTTTCAAGAACAAATTATGAATTTTGTAGCGATTGAAATTTTCAATTATACAATTTTGATCATCCTGAGCACTTAATTGATTGATTGATTGATTGATTGCTGATGGGTAGCGACACAGAACTTAATCAGGTGCGACAGGCTGTGCTAGAATAGATTATCCCTTTTTCCCCTAACAATGGCGTCCCCTAGGGTCTGGGATCATCCTGAGCACTTAATTGTGCAAAAATGTCTCTATCAAAAGTGTCCTTGCTTGTTCTTATCACGTTATCACAATTTTTGGGATACTCTTGAGGGATGTCACCGAAAAATGGCTCCAATAAATTCAACTGATTCAAATAATTCACTAAACAGTTGTCCGACGCTCCATTTGAGAGTTTTAATGAATTAATAATCAGAGCTATAATAACCAAACGGTTCATCGTGCTAGAACTGACTGTGAAGCTAAAATAAAATAAAAACTCTTTCTTGGAATTCTCAGATTTTTTAAGACTACGATTATAAAGTTCAAGGTCAAGCTTTATTCAAGTGATTTTTTTTAATCTCCTTCAGATTCAGATAGTTTAACTTTGTTTTCTTGATTAATACAAAATATATATTATTTATTTATATATTTATATAATAAAATAAATTTATGACATTCATTGACAGTATTTTCAATTAGGGCAGAAATTTCGTTGTTGAAAAGAGTTCTAAAATCTGATTTTTGCTGAGCATTAAGATTTAAACCAAATAGCGAATTGATTTTGAATCTTATTCTATCGTAACCTGCGGCTCTCATTTTTTGGATATTACATGCCAATGTCTTTTCATCATACCTTTTGTTTTTCATCTCGTTACTCAATTCCTTGAAAATTTCATCACGGTATTTTTCAAGAACATTCTCACAGTTGACTTGAGTTAAATCATCGATAAACATTTTGTATCCATTTTCAGTGTCGTTTAGTTGAATTAATTTTTGCTCTATCACGTACTCCGTTTGACAAAACATTTTCACGAAGGGCGAAGGATCGGATGAAGTTTCCACTGATGACTCCGAACTGCCATTTATATGTGGCAAAATAAATGAGAATATCATGCAAAAGATGAACCTAACCATTTCGTTAATTGTGAACAACTGAGAGGAATAATTAAATTGAGAATTATTATAGCTCCGCTATATATTAATTTTGGATTTTTCCAAAACCTGTTTTCGACCCCTAGTGCCAAGACATTACATTTTGCAATATCAAAACATATACTCAAATGATAGGCCTAGTCAAACCCTACAAACTGGCGAAAACAGATTTGAAATCGGTTGATTCTACGAAGGTTAGAGATTTAAGTCATCTTCTTTCTTACGATCTTAGTGGGCGCATATCTCAAGAATGTGGATTTGTTGGTTTGTGGCTAAAGATGGTTTTGGCTCTAGTTGTGAAGAAGTTTTTTTTTAGGTCGATTCAGCGTCTTATTTTTTTTTTTTTTTTGTTTTATTTATTAAAAATTGAATTATTTTTGAGGAATGTCATCATGGTGGCAAAAGATGAACCTAATGTCCATTAATGTTGTCGTTAATTGTGAACAACTGAGAGGAATAATTGAAATTGAGATTATTAAATTCATATGTAGGAGCTAAGTATTTTATTGAATTTTTTTTCTTTAAATAGCCTTGATAAAGAAAGTGCTTTCTAGAAAATAATATTTTTTTGGTCTGTTCAAAATTATTCTTAATTTTTAAAAAATTTACTTTTAAACCTAAATAATTGCTTAAAAAAATTTAAAAGGCGTAAAATAAATTTTATGTGTATCCAAATTCACGATTAAAAATTATTAGAAATAAAATGAGCCACCCAAGAAAAAAATCCCCTTTTCAAAAATTTTGAAAAGTCGAAAAAATTTTCAAATTTTTCTTTTTTTTTTTAAATTTTTTTTTATTTTGGAGGATTTTTTGTTTTTTTCTATAAAAAAAAAATTTTTTTTTTTAAAAAATTTAGATTAAAAATAAAAAAAAAAAAAAAAAAAAAATTTTTTTTTTTTTTTTTGTCATGCTTGGGTTTAAATGAAACAGAGTGGAATGTGAAACTTGAGCACTAAGAATAATTTAAACCCTCTTATTTTTTGTTTTATTTACTTTTTTAAAGAAACAAAACACCATTAAAAGTTTTAAACTCTTAAATTTAATTTTTTAAAGTGCAATTAAGCATCGAAATATTAATGAAGTAAGTTCGTATTCACTTTAAAACTGTATTTTGGCAAGAAGTACTTCTACAATCGTGAGCCGTTATGGCCGAGTGGTTAAGGCGTCTGACTCGAAATCAGATCCGCGAAAGCGGGCATCAGTTCAAATCTGATTGACGGCGATATTTTTTTTTTTAATTTTGGTTCTAATACAAAAATTCACACATTTATTTTTAATTCTAGCAATGTTATTGCACCAGTCGTTAAAAGAACTATGACGTAATTTTATTTACTAAAATTAACTTTTTTACACATTTCAACGAAATTACTATAATGAATTTAGAATTCCACAAAAAATTGATAATCATGAATAAAAAAAATCTGTCAACAAAAAACTTCAAACCAAGTCAATTACTCTTGTTCAAACATTCATTTCTGATTTTGACATTACTTCGAACAGTTGTCCGAAATGAAATTTTCTTGTTTGATTTTCATCATATTAGCGGTTCTAGCCCAAAAGGTATTTTTTCATTGAACTTTGTTTTGATTGAAAAATAAGCAACATTTTCTTGTTTTAGACGTTTTCAATGCCACCCGAAGCGAATCATTTTCTTCACAGTAAGTTGAGCAATTTTTCATTTTTCTTGGATATTTTAAACTTTTCCTTCCAACCAGAACGACAAATTCAACAACCCGATCGAAATACAGATTTAAATCTTTACAATCAGATGACATCGTATGTTGGCAATCGAGGAGACGGTTTGCTCGCACGAATGCCTGATTTGACAGCTTTGAATTCGAGTCGATCTCATTGAGGAACAATTTGAAAAGCACGGAGTTATTTCCTCCGCAAGAGCACTTCAAGTTGAATATCAAATGTCTATGAGTGCAAACAATAAAGCTTATTTTATATGCAGCTAATAAACCTCTTGTGTTCCATTCTTTTATTACCCCATTATTCTGTTGTGTTATCATGTAAAAATTCAAGTATTTTAATACTTTATGAGCCCGCGTGTTCGTCATTGAACAACACCTAAAAATGACCCAAACAGCAAGAGTAACCTTCAATTTTATATCATGATGATTTTCACATTGACCATTCTGGGTTATGTTTGGAAAAATCCAAACCGAGAGAGAGATTGTGCAAGAAGACATTGAGCGTTGAAAATTGATGGGTATAAAATGAAATGTTATCGAATTAAATGAGACAGTAAGTGCATAACGATATCATTATTATTATCACATTCGTTTAGTGTTCGTCTCTTGTGATAGCTTTGTGAAGAGTCATAAAATCAACTCAACAACAGCAATGAACGTTTTCAAAACTCTTCTAACTTTAAACGTTCTCTTTCTTAGCTTTAAAATGGTAAGACAAAAAATCTCGAGGGTGATATTGATACGGAGAATGACGGTTACAAAACTTTTAGGTTCACTCGTTTGGATGGATCGAGCGGCATCCCGTCAATGGAAATGGATTGCCGTAAAAAATTATTTTCTTCTAATTTTGTCACTTTAAACATTATTTTTATTTTTTTAGCTATAATTTTCCATTCATTCCTGATCCGTTTACACCAGTCCCGGGAGGAGATCCAAATTTTCCTAACAATCCACCAATCGATCCAAGGATAAATTTACCAGCCGATCGATTAAATTCAATGTTAAATGTTATGCTCAATGCACAAAATTTAGTGACACCAACTCAACCAAGCACACTTTCGTCTCGAATCCGACAGCCAGAGGTTGTGTTTAATCCAAACTGAAACGTTTCGCCTTAATTGTGGTTAAAAGCATCAACTGTAACTGATTAAACGTTCCACTTTATATCCTCATCAGTATCCTTAATTAAATTTACTCATTTTCTATATATATAAAATAAATTAATTAATAAAACTAATCGCAAGTAAAAAGTTTTTATAATTTTCTCCTTTGTTGCCATTAATTTTTCTTACAGTTTCAGTTTCCACTTGTGTATTTTTCTCCCTCTCACAGATGGAGCATGATTAATTAAAAGTTCTTTCTTCATCTTCAAGGAGGTGCTTCGTTAGAAAAGTAAAGTGTCTTGACAGTCAAAGAAAATACAATTAAGATGCATGATGAAACTTTTACTTTCTAGTTGATGGTCGTGCTGCAGTACTTTAATAAAGATGCATCACTTTTTTTCGCTCTTCTTCACTTCAACTGAGGTAACATAATTAATGGGTTTTGATTTCTTCTTTTTCCTGTCCGTCAAATGAAATCTTGAATTATTATGATAAAAGAAGAAAAAGATTTCTTAAAGCTGGTGGTGAAAATTACCTCTACAACCGTCATGAAACTTTGCATCAAGTGTTCTCATTTAATAATTGTAACACTCAAGTCCTAAGTAAAGACCGTAGGGCGAGTACCTCTTTTTAATTTTAATTTTCAACACAACGTGTTTAAAAATGATCAAAAAATGATTTACGTGAAGAGGAAATTTTTTATTTTTGTAAAAGTACTCGAAGTAGGTTGTTGAAACTTTAGTGACTACATAAAAATTATTTAGCTGATAAAAGAATTGCTCTGGACATTAATCTACATGTCAATCAATGCAAAATCTTTTTTTGTTCTCGCTTTGTCATCAGAAATGAGGAACAGATTTTTGCTTATAATTGACTTTTTATTATTTTACCAAGTGACTAAGCACGAAAGAAAAGCTCTGTTGAATCTTTGAGCTTGTCTCGATTTTTTTTTGTTGAATCGACAAAAACACCGAGGCGTATATTCATGAATCTGCACAATATCGTACTCACATTCACTTCATCATATTTAGAGCGATAATGTTAAGGGAGAGTCGACTGTTATGCGACTACGTGTCAAGAATTCTCAACGAGTTGTGGAGTGCACTTTGCGTTTTTCCCGCCTTCATCGGAAAAGAATTACATTCAAGATTACTCACAGCGTCATTCACGCGGGAACATAAAATGATTTTGAAAGCTTTCAAACTGATTTCACTGATAAGGTTGATTTCTTTTCATAGCAATGATGCTGCGGTGATGTTGAAAAATTGAAGAGGTCTCAAATGAAAATTTGTAGGGTAAATTGACGACGTCTATGTCATCGCAATGTGAAAATTTCTCTATCGATTTCCATACATATATAACGTGCTGTCGTGACGTATGATGGTTGAATAAAAAAATATTGCAATAAATTTATCACCTGCTTGAGGATGAAAATGTGCGGAAAGAACGTCAAATAATATCACAGGGCGTAAATAGACAAACGAGATGTAAAGAAGATAAATTTTCATTGATACGAAGGATATTGCTTTACACATATGAACAAATTTTGTTGTCATTGAGGACTTACACTTGAAGTGAGATGCTGGCAACAAGAAGTATAAAAATGAAGAAGAGAGAAATCTTTCAAAGCATCGCAAACATACTGTATGCATGACTAAACCTCTAATGCATTGTATCCGTTATAACAAAAAAGACAACTCAAGCATACATCATGCTGAGTTTTAATCAAGCTCTTGCAGAAATAATTTAATTAAAATGCTCTAAGCCAAGTTTTATGCATGATATAAAATTCCAATCAAATTAAATCCTTAACGGCTCAACGGATCTAATTTAAAAACTCACGAAATTATTTTTTTTTCAGTGACAGATTTTTTAAAAAACATTTCTTATATTCAATTTCACTATAAAAATTGATTGAAAACCTTTTTTTGCCGGATGTTCATTTTATTCCACGCAAATGTAAAAAGTTCATCACGTTTTTGTTACAAATCTAACAAAGCCGAAACCCGTTGAGTGATTTATTTCCTCGTAAATGGTGATTAAAAGTTTTTCTGATAAATTTATTTAAAAGGGTACGAAATTGAAGGATGTAAAAAGCTGCTTGATAATGGAGTAACATTTGCAAATAATTTTAAAATTCAATTCTGAACAAACGAAAATAAGCAGAAATATTTTTTTATGTACATTGAAAGTATCGAAATGAGTGTTAATGGCAGAAATAATTTAGAAACTCTTAAATTAATTAGAGATGCAAATGGCATTCAGAGCAAATGAACGAGTGTCATGCTGGGTTATTTCAGAAAATTTATTACAACTTGTGTTTCTCTTCTTCAAACTAAATGTTTCATGAGAGATAAAATAATGTTTATATTTCGCTCAGAAAAAAATTAAGTATATGCTTTATAGAAATGTTAAAATAGCAGCAAGTAAGATGATGTACTTTTATAACTTCCATTTTTATGGAGCTTTAAATGCTTTCTTCCATCATAAAAGCACTCCGTATCTTTTCAAACCGCAATATAGACATTGAGGAGAGTAAATGTACAGAAATTTCATTTCATCCCCGCTTGAGTGTTGGTAGAATGAGAAATATGGAATTATGATATCTTACATTTTATTTTCTCACATAACAGAATGTAAGTATTGTGCTGTTGACTTTTTTTAACGAAGAAAAAATCACAAAAGTCAAACGCTATACCAGAACCAAGGCATGTGGTTTTGAGAAGTGAACAATTTTAGGATCATTCAACTTTTATAAGGAAACTTTCACAAAATATGTAAGGGAAAAATTAATATTTAACATTATGACAAAATTTGGCTTGAAAAAAAAGCTTCTTTACATGATTTTTGAACATTCCCTAATGCAAAATATTTTAATCGTTTATTTTATGACTCTACGGTCAAAAGTTTAATTTGGGGTAAAACCTTAAAATTGCCTTTTTAATATTTTCCGTAGTAGAAAATTAAAATTTATGATCGGTGGTCTTACTACTCAGAAAATCAAGGCGATGACACTTTTCAAAAATTCTAACTTCAACAAATAATATTTTTATAAAAATACATCAAAAGTTTCATCACCTCGCAAATAAATTTAATTTCCTTGCTCATAATTTAGAGTTCCTTAAAAATTTCCACTGTACGACTTGAAAACATCTCAAAAACTTTATTGTGTACACGAAAACTTTAGACTAATCTTAACATTGTTAAACGTCTTCCTCAGGGATTAAAACTCTTTGAATGAAATGTTCAACTTTACTTCTTTGAAAAAAATATAAATGGGATTCTCGTTTTAAATTTTGTGTATAAAAATAATCTCGAGATCCTTTCACTTCAATCTGAATGACAGAGGTTGCGGAAGAATGATGAGCATGGACCGAAAACTTGAGAAAACAGCAGGAATAACTTTCTACATTTTTCTTCTTCTTTTATTTCATGCCTGGGTGAGCGAAGTCCTTGATATGTGATTTACATGACAAAAAATAAGTTTAAAGACATTCTTGACTGCAACTAAAAATATTTCATGATCAATGAAAAAATCAAAACCTCGAGATTGGTGTCAGTGAAGAAGAATTTCCTCATCATTAGAAATTTGATACATCAAAGCAAACAGTTTTCGCTCTCTTTCGAACTGCTTCGACTCGCTCTCTCGGTTTGCTTTCCGAAGTTTCGAACGTAGCGCCGGAGTACCGGAAAAATGAGAGGAAAAGTTGTGCAGTGAATCATTCACGTTTCCATCGTTGGAACAAAAGTTAGTTGGTCGCTCACGCTGCCTTTTATTATTATTTTCCTACAATATTCAACTCAATGCAGAAAAAAGTTCTTAACCAAAATATTTTTTTTGTCGTTGGACATCTAAGTCAATCGGTCGTGTCGAGCGGTGCTCAAAAGTGTGTGCGTACACTAAAAGCCATATAATCGAAAGCGTTTAGTCGTCATTTGTAATTTGTTACAGTCCTTCGTGTGTGGACATTTAGCCATATCGTGAGTGCTCTATGAAAGATAAATAAATTATAATATTTTTTTTGTTCTGGTGAAGGATAAAGTACACAAAAAAATTGAATATCATTGTGAAAATAATTGCATGTGAATTTTATCATTTTTTTTGGAGCGGTGAAAAAATTGGAAACTTAATTAAATTTGTGAATGAATTAATTTGAATATGATATCAATATCAGAACATTCAAAAGCTTAATAGGTGATGTCAAAAAAGAATTTAAAAAAATCATGAATATGAAGAAAAATAATTGAATTTAAAAATTAAAAGTCTCAATCAAATATGAAAATAATTCACATAAATGCAAAAAGAAAATGAAAATTTTCAAACATCATAAAAGAGAGAAAAAAATTTTTTCATCCTAAAAATGTAAAAAGTTGAAAATTACTTTTTAGTGAAAAATCAAATATTTATTCACTAAACGGCAGCATGTGAAACAAACATCTCCTGGAAGAAAAATTATATATGTGCGATAAAAATAGAATCGAGAAGAAGAAACAATGGATGTAGTTCCACTCAACTCGCATAACGATTCGTTCATGTAATTTTCGTCCACATAACGACCGTCTTATAATTGTAAAAGTAAAATCGAAATGTTCTTCATTAATCGATCGATCACATAATTGGTTAAAGAAAAAAAATTGTACTTTATGATGTCAAGTGGTTGCAGAAAAAATTAATATCTCAACTTGAAGAAATGCTATGGAAACGTTGAAAGCTCTCGAACAATCTTGAAGCTCTGGATTGAATTTCAAAGCAATTATCGCGACTGTTTATGTTACGTTGAAAATTGTTGGGGACTGCATAAAAAAATTTCCTTGGGCAGTTAAAAATTAATGAGTTATTAAAATAATTATTAGGCAAATATTTGCGAAAAAAGGTGAATTATCGCGCTTTGTGAAGGTTCATAAAATAATCATTTGTTAAATTCAATTTTTATTTATTTAATTTCATTTTCATTTACTGAATAATTTGTTTAAAAACACCTTTTTAAATTTCATAAATTTTGAGATATTTTTATAAAAATATTTTGTCTTCAAAATAGGGAAAACATATGAGCAAAAAGTTTTTTAATCTAAAACTTTTTTCACACCTTTTTGCTCCCCTAAATTAGTTTTTTGTGACTTTAGATGTGAAAAAGCAATAAAGAGTAGCATCAAATAAAAAAAAGGTAATAAAGGGATTTTGTATTGGCTTGACATCTCACTGTAGCCCACATAAAATTAAAGTTTATTGTGCAGTTAATATATCACTTTAATGGGGATTGCCTAGAATTAATGTAGGATTTTTTCATACTATTTGGAATGAAATTCCTGTACAAACTTGGATGGGAGGTATGAGAATAAATATTTTTGTTAAGATGTTGTGAAAGGTATAATGTTGTTAGAGATGTTTTGACATTGATTTTTCTCTGTCGTATGCCACACTTTTGATTTGAACATTCTGAGATTATCTCGAATGTGTGGTGGCGTAAAGATATTCTCAACATGAAAAGTTCAGGCATACATTCGTTCAAGATAAGATGTCATGAAAATATCACAGTCTGCTTCTAATAACAAAATTATTCAATTATCGTGCACATAAGAACTTCTTGAATCGTGATAATGAAGAGAGAATGAAAGCTTATGAAAATTTAATTGCGTGTAAGATGTCGCAAAGATGTTTTGAGAAGCTGCTCGAGAGATGATAAAAATTCATTGATTTTTAAAATTGGAATTTTTTGAGGTATTTTTTTAGGTGGAATTTTTTCTCATTATGCAGCGACCGTTTAGACAAATTTAAACAGAGCTTTGAGCGATTCTGAACTCATTTTAAATTCAATTATACAAAAAATTATTTTAATTGATTTTTATAATTTTTAGAGGAGGTAAATCAACAATGAGATTCAATTTAATTTAAATTGCATGATTTTGTCTCATTGAATGCTATTGAAATAGAATTGAATGATGTAAAAAGATTTTGCATAATTTTCTTCAGTAATAGCGTTGGATAATCCACTTTTGCTCTTTAAAAGCTTTTAACATATTTAAAATCAAGTTTATTGTTGCTCGCGAGAGTAAAGAGAAAATGTTCGATCTTTGAAAATCATCATCCACTCATCTAAGCTCAAGCATAAAATATTATGCTGATATCAGCATCTTTCTCTTATGATAATTAAGTGCGAAAGTAAAAAGGGGTGATTACGGCAGAAAACGAAGAAGAAGGTCGACAGATGTTTATTGATTTTGTGATAGACACAAATAAAATGTTTCGACTCGCGGCGGAGCAATAAAGTTAGAGAAGGTATAATATAAAGACACTAAAAATAAAGTAAATATTTATCATTTATACGATCTTATTCCTTTCGTCTTTTTAAAAATAACTCTGGCCAAATCGTGTGTGTCCATTGAGAGCAACAAGAAATGCAAAGACGTGATATTAATGTCTCATGCGTGTGTAAACTAACAACAGAATATGTTTCATGGTTCGTAAGAAATTTTTATAAATTGCCAATTAATTAATTTTTTTTTGTTACATCATTACAAATGTATGATGACGATTATATGTTATGAGCTCGTATAGTGATCGATATTCACCTCATCACTCCCACTCGCTCCTTTTAGAGACTCATGGCATAAAATTAAATTTTTATGACCAATGGCAGTGGATCTCTTTTTTTCAAATAGTGACGAAATGTAGAAAAAATTATGAACTAAAATCGATACTTCATGAAGTTTTTATTAACTTCAATTATAAATGTATGCCGATATTTGAGTAAATGTGAGGGTGTTTTCATTGTGAAGCCATTTACATAAAATTATCGTTAATTGAACTATTTAGTTTTACCATTTAATTCATCGGACTCTTGCGAGAGAGTTCTAATTAAAATTAATTAATATTTCCGAAAGAAAAACAAAATTAAAATTCTCCTCACATTGTTTACTGAATCGAAAAAAGTGCATGAATTTGAAAAATTTATTGCCATCGCTAGTTCGATTGAATATGATGATGATGATGCAGACAAATTTACGGTTTTATCGAAGGGTGGCGAAAAATTTGTAATTTTCCGGTTATCTACTGCAGAAGTTTTGAACAAAAGTTAAATTATTGTGTCATTCTACATATATGCGTTCTATGCTCTATCATGTGAGGTAATCCCCTTAGAATATGAGTCTACATGTGCTCTTCATGTATACGAAGTTCGAACAATAAAATCAATAAATTGTAAGTTAGGTTGAGTGTCACTCTCTTTCAACTATTAATAGCCATGAAGTAAAGTAAGAAATACTCCACAAGAAAAACTTGCCACGATCCATAATCGCATTTATTGGATGATACTCTCAAATGCACACTCATCGGTTAGCATCAAAAAACTTTAGATCCACGATGGCAATTGAATCTGAGCGCTGCTGCCGTGTGATTCTCGCTCTCAATTGATATAAACTCATTCGCACATACAACAAGTGAATATTGTATATATGCAACGATAAATCAATCATCGGTCAACTTTTATCCACTATAATTTCTCTCTCGATCTGTTTTCTGCTTCGTTTATTCGCATTGGGTTGGATTCATACATCAAACTTGTAAACGGAGCACGGCTGCAAATGATTTTTTCAAGAAAGGTCAGAAAATATTTTACATGAATTTTTTTTTTGGATGTTGATCATTTTTTGCCTTTCCACCCTGATATTCAATAAGAAAGCGGCAATGTATCTCCCAAAAAGGTATTTTATATGCAATTCATTGAGAGAAATAAAATATATGATAAGGTGTTGTAGGCGGAATATCAATGGAGGGATGAAATTGATTTATTCAAAATTTGCAATAAATTTATTTATAGTAAATTTTTTTCAAAATTGATAAGCTCGTGTGTGGGTTTAATTTTTCTGATACGAAAATTATTGAATCATTTTCTATAATTAAATTTGAACTTTTAAGAAAGTTAATGACCTCAATTGTTGTTTTAGTGATTTATTTATATTTGTTTGGTCTTTTTTTAAGCGTAAAAAGTCATGACTTCGTAATTACTTAGCCGTCTTGCGTTCCACCAACTTCTATTTAAAGAATGGATTGTTTACTAAATAAAATTGTTTATTTCTATTTATAAACAATACAACTCTGACAAAAGTAAAATATGTGAACCCTTAAATGCGGCCTGAGACTCACGGATATATTTTTCGTTCTCGAGTTTGAAAATTATTCAAAGGGTGAAAATATCGAGTTGACTTATTGTCAAATATATAAAGACAGCAAAATTATTTGGGTGACACTGAGAATGTCAATTGGTGGAAATGTTTGAACGTATAAAGTTAAAGATGCAAACTGTCCTGGGATTGCTTCGCTAATACAAAGCAGATTTAAAGCCTCTAAAAGTTTGTTTATAACATGCGGTGAATAAATATGATTTTCATAAATTTATTTTAAAAACCTTACGGATGAAATTTTTTTCTCTCACGATAAAATTCAAAAAGTTCTCTGCAGCAAAAAAAAATTGTGCTCATAATTGTTTCCGTGTTATCGCTTATTTTTCTCAATAGGGAGTTGTTGACATCATTAAACTTTGCATAAGGATGATAATCTTCTTATAAATGTATCACTCCGGGGTCCACAAGATAAACAACGATAAAATGTCTCCTAAAAATGTGTTGAAACTTTCAGTGCGTCGTTTAAAATCGGAATGAAGACATTTCTACAGATTTATTAACTCCCGACTGTGAAATGAATATTTTACAGATTGGATACACAAACTGTGATGATTAAACAGCGACGAAGCTATTTGTCGATTGTACGTGTGTAAGCGAGAAAAAATTCATTTTAAATCACAGCACGAAATGTATACACGAATAATTCGCGTCATGTGATTAATGTGAGAAGGAACAAAGATAAATTTACGAGATTGATTTTCAATCTATATACGAAGCGGAACTCAATTAATTAAAAATTTAAAAGGAAAACAGAAGAAAAATGTTACTCGTTTGATCGGAAATTGGAAAGTTTTGTGTGTGAGTGCAAAAAGAAGAGAGAAAGTCAATTTATCGATCGTCTCACTCGTGGAATAACTGAAACAAATGTGGCCTATAGCAGACAACTATTTCACCTGCTGAACATGCTTTTTTTGATAACATATTTCTTAGCGCTTCACAACTGTGGATTTGCGGGTGAGTTTGAATAAAATTTTTGAGAATCTTAAAAAGTCGACGATTATTTTTTGCGAGATGATGAAATTCCTAAAATCAATTATGTGTTCTTTAAAGCTTAAAAATTCTTAAATTTTTTCAAGTAAAAGCTTAAAAAACAAATTATTGTAAAACGTTTCTTCTTTTTATTACTTCTGTCGAAAAACGGTTGTAACAATTCAAATGTGTTGCTGTCATGAATATAAAATGAGACTTTTATTTTTTTCTGATTTACTCACAACAAAAGCTCATCAAGTACAACATTCGCACATTTCATTAGTTTCCATGTCAATATTTATCTCACAATCAAATCGAATAATAACAAGTTCGATTGTGAACATAAATCGAAAAGAGAATGAGAGGAGCTTAAATCGTAATTTTGTTATAATTTATTTTATTCCCAACAAGAAAAGGAAGTTGAAGTTATCTTATAAACAATGCAATGTGATAATGAATAATTGATTTTAGAAATCGATTTCACTACATACTGGCCAAGACATTTTGCAAAGTTAAATCTCAAAAAAGAACTTTCGCAAAACAATTACTCAAGTTTTTCTTTTTTCTCACATGCGAACATGTATGAAAAAGAAAATCCACACTTACATGTGCAATATTGAGCAAACAAATGAATTCGGACTTACTAAAATATTCAACAAAATTAAGTATTCATGGTGCTATCTTTGCAAGCATGTGAACGCATTTAAAAGTCACTAAATGTTAATTCTTTCAATTGAGTCAAAGGATTTATTTTATTCTTTATCAAAAAAAATGAAAAATCACAAAAATTTAATGAGAAAAAATGTCAATATATTTTCATAGTTGCTTCTTAGTTTTTACATTATGATAAATTATTGTTCCATGATATTGTGCTGTAATACAAACGAAGTCATTACTATTAATTAACCTCTATGTACATTAATAAGCTTTTTTATATCAAAACGTGATAGTCTTATATGTGAAAAAGAACCTTTATTATACAAGTACTTTACCGATAGTAAAATAAATTACTTCATGGCTGATGCTTTCACATAAATTACAATAAACGGTGTTTAAAATTATCTCGTTGAACTTTTAAAAATATTCGTGCTCTATTAGGTGTGTAACATTTGCATTTTATTACACGTGTGCGATGAATTTTTTTCAAGTGGATTCAAGTGTGCTTTACGATCATTGCCCAGGAATAAAAATGATGACAAATGGATTAGAGTGCTCAGAGGGTTGATATGTGAGCTTTCAGCATGAGAATATGAGATTGCGATTGAAAAACCTTCGAGTTAAAAAATGTTTTAAAAAAATATGAAATTGAGACTAGTTAAATTAAAAACAGACTGCCCTTAATAAAAGTTTTACTCAAAAAGATGCAAAATTCTTTTAAACTCCTAAAATTACATCGTCAGAAACTTTTTTTGTATAAAGTGAAGGCTGAAATTTTGCGATAAGCAGCTTTATGAGTTTAAGAGGATTTTAAGGTATTTTAAAATTTTTCATCTCTCGCAAAAATTTACGCAACAATTTTTATAATGAATCCAGGGAATTAAGATTTCGTCAAAAATTACTCAAAAGCGGAAATACTAAAGTCATAATGAAAAAAAAAGAAATCCTTTCATGCTGCACGTTTTCATTTTTTTCAATCGACATTTTCATGTTTGCTTCTCGGTAAAAAATGAGAAAATTCCGCTTTATTATTTATGAAAAGTTTAAAATTTTCTTTACATTTTCAGGATCCATACATTCAGCTCCAGAAAATATAACTGTGACATTCATAAGTCCCACGTCGGTACGAGTAAGCTGGCAACAACCGATGGATATTGCGAACCCAATTGAAAAATACGATGTGACTTACAAACCGACCGATGCAAGGTAAAAATTCATTTTTCAACCCTTTTAGTAAAAAAAATCAATTTCGCACGCACACACACACATAATGGGTAGAAAAAAATGTGCTCAATTTCCATTAAGGATCATCGTTGACTGCCTTCAAATTTTAATTTTATGATAATGGTTGCATGAAAACCCCGAGTGAATATTCACTAAAAGCTCGCAACTGTTGTCGAGTAGTAAAAGTAAAATATTTAAATGATGAAACTCGAACATAATTTTTTATGTAAAATTTCCATTAAGCAACAATTGCAATTCTTCAATTCATTGACCTCCAGCACTGAGATTGTGTTTTACATCCCAAATCCTCCGGCTGCTGATTTTTTTTATTCAAAACGATAATGTCAACCACAAAAATGTATCATATAAAAAAACAGATTTAGGTTTGTTTGCGCTCGTGTAACTTCGAAATAAATTCGTTTGTTGTTTTTGACTCTGAAAAAAAAATTAAAAGTAAAACACAAAAGTTTTAAATTACATTAAAACCATCGGAGATGTGATTTGTATGAAAAGGAAACGATGACGATGACAAAAGTAGGGAAAATGAAATTAAAATTAGACGCTGAACTTTTTCATCCGCAGCTTCCTTTTTGTCTCCTCATTCACAAAAACCACAGATAGATTTTCTTTACTGATGCGCGTCCGTTGATTACAAAATGATAAAAACATTTTTTTAATGAAATATTTTTAGAAATGTTTAAAAATATTCAGAAAGCCAAAATTTTAATTTCCTTTCAACATTTTGTCAAAAGACTTGTAAATTTCCATAGTTACCATAATGCCACAAAATTTTGTCATTCAGTAAATGAACTTCCATTTCGCAAGTTTTTAAAAAATGACTTTACCAGTATACTGCTTACATGCATGTGATAAGTGAAAGGCAGAATAATTTCCACACACTATAAAGTCATTTCTCGTGTGTATTATAAGCATGAAGAACATTACACGAAACACATGTTCTCACACATGCAATGCCCGCCTATGTGCCAAGCGGGACATTAAAATTACATGAACCATACATGTGGAGGACATTATAAAAATATGCTCAGATATACACACTGAAAGTATAACCATTTTATTTAGTATTGACAATGGTCAGTGACTTTTATTGTCTCTTTCGTTCATCATCAATATGTCCAACCATCCCTCAAAGCTCGTCGCGGGGGAAAATAATTTTCATTCTAATCGATTTTTGATGGCAATTGAATATTACTTAAATTGAGTTGGTAGACATTAAATTTGAGGTTGAAGTAATTGATGAAAACTGTCTGTACATGCTTTGACATTCAAAAACTAGGAAATGTTGTAATTACTTTCGTCCTCCTCTTTTTCAAACATTCCCAAAGGCACGCATTCGACCATGGAAAAAAGGATATTAAAAAATAATTTAAACATCCTCGAGGAAGAAGTCAATATGAAATGTATAATGTGATCGGATAGCAGCGCGTGTAAAAATAATTATTGCCTGTAATGTTGTTGATTTTATCTCAAACCAGAGCTTTCATGTTTAATTAAAATCCTTCTTTTTCACCTTGCCGAGCGGAAAGAATGAAGATAATTTTGTCTTAAGGTTACGGCGGTTGCGAATAAGAGGATTCATATTCTCCTTTAGAAATGATAGAGTTACGGAATGAGATTAACAATAAGAGCGGAAAGATGAGAAGACTTAATTGAGAAATTCCCTTGAAAAATTACAATTTATTCTCGTCCTACAATGTGATGACAGTGCACACAGGTTCTGTTATAGTATTCATAAAATAAAATGGAGAAAAAAAAATATGTCAAGGGTTGCGAAGTAGGTATGACTTCTCTATTTTTCATTAGATAACAAGATGATAACTTTTGACCTCAATGTCCAAAAATAATTCTTCATTATTTTTTCTCCAAATCCCCTCATGTCCATTCCTTAAGTTGAATTCTTCTTCTCATTCACTCACCAAACGGTTGAACACGCTTCCTTGGTGGCACATGAATAATAGTTTGTGAGCGAACTCTGTTCTCAATTTCATGCTACGAGAGCACAGCATGAAAAGCTCGTGCATTTTATTTCTCTTCTAGGAGAGAGCAAAAAAATCTCGTGAGATGATATTTTACACGACATATAATCATAAAAAGATAAATGCTACCCAAGTGGATGATGGCGATGCCACTTAAAAACTTTAACATTGATATATGTCACGGGATTTCACTTAGACACTCGTGTTAGATTTGAAATATTTTCAACTTCTTGATGGCAAAATTAATTGCAAAGATTTCTCTCCACGAGCGATGATGAGAGTTAAATTTCCCTTGCACATGTCACCGGTTGTTAGTATCGTCGTTGCTTTTAAACATCGAAAGGAAATCAACTCACTGAATTGAATAAGAATAATGGGTTGATGCTCTTGACATTCGCATGTCTTATAGAGTTTTATAAAAAGAAAAATCATGTTTATGTAGCTTTTGCTTCCCTTTTATACTTCCTCGTTTGCCGCACATGCCGCCGTCAAATATTTAAATATTTTCAAGTTTACTCATTTTTCTTTAATACACACGAAAGCACTTCACCTTGAATCCGCTTACTCAATGCCTCTTTGGCTGGATGAATAATTTGAGCTGTTATGAGTTTCATTTTAATTATGTAAAAGCTCTCCTTTAATCGTTTTCTTACATGCGTGCTATTTTTGATATTTCATATAAACTTGAGATATTTCTCAAGAACAATTAAATGTTGACATTTTTAACTTTGTTATGCTTCGAGTAGCATATTTGATTAGGGTAAAATAGGAAGTTTTAACTCCATGCTGATCCTCAAGGCATTTTGTGATATCGTTTGTCCAATTCGCAATATTACAATTTATTTCTATGCCACCCACACAAAAAATATAACTTTACATATGTAAGGGTAAATGCCACATGTCGCTCATCAGTTCACCGAGGCAAAAGAGTTTAATAAATAATCAATTTCATTGACGTATTATTTGAAATTCGTTCACTTGAAAAGCACTGAATGGCTTAACAATGCTTGAGAAAGAAAATTGAATTGAATCTACGCCAATGATCGTCATAGACTGTTGGAGGTGGCATATTTATAAAGGTATTTTTCTTCCCTTGCCATGAGGAAAATTGTTGGCGCTCACGGAAATAAAGTAAACTAAAAACACATCGCGAAGCTTCAAACTTGCCTGCATATATATGTGTAACATTTCAGTACTTTTTCGACACTCAACGGGTGAAGATAGTTTGTGGTTTGACTTCAGTGAAAAAAGAACTTATAAATTCATAATAATCTGAAAAACTTTTAATAGCATTGAAGGTGAAGAAAAATGAAGGTAAAACTTTTTGTGTGTTTAAAGTACAAGGTAAAGTTTTTTGTTTTGTGAAGCTTTAAAGGTGCAAAGAGGATAAAAATATTAAATTATTGTGAGAGATGATTTTTTCGGGTGAAAATGTGAAGAAGCACGTTTCGGTGATCATCAATTCTAGAATAATTTTAAAGACGACCCATTTAATTCTATAATAAGAATTTGAAAAGGTTGAAAGTACTCAATTTCGTGTCTAAAGAACGTGTCAATCCTCCTTGAAATTGCATTGATAACATTAAATGTTTATTAGTCCTTTACTCCTTTCATAATTTACTCAAATCGATAAACGCAACTTCCTACCTCCTCAAAAGAATTCACATTAATGTTGCATGATATCGCTACAAATAATATTCCGATTCATTTACTCACATGGCAATGAAATGCAAAAAAAGTTTTGAAAAGAAATCAAATCGCTCAACAACACAGGTGATTTTGTCGTGTGAAACTTTCTTGAATTGAACTTGAATTGTGGTTTTCATAAAAAACAAGAGGAAAGGGATTAAAAAGAAAAGAAAAGATAAAGGAAAAAAAAAAAAAAAAAAAAAAAAAAAAAAAATAATTGATAAAAAAAAAAAAAAAAAAAAAAAAAACAAAAAAAAAAATAAACAAAAAAAAAAAAAAAAAAAAAAAATAAAAAAAAAAAAAAATAAAACTTTTAACATAAAAAAAATTAAGATCCCATCAAAGGAAAAAAGTTAAGCTTCCTAATGGAGTTCATTAATTTTATTTCGTGGTTAAATAAATTTTGGAATGTCATTGCGACGCACCCTCAGTACTGCCATACTTTCTATTTCCGTTCGTTTGCTCTAAAAACATGAAAAATTTAAGTCAGATAATTTTTGCATTTTTCATGAAGTTTCACGTTGGTTTTCAAATTTCAATGTGTTTCCTATAAACACATCCAATCTTACGTATGGCGTAAAATTTTATTTTTTTTCTCTCGGAAAGCAAGCAATTTTTCGAAAAAGCTTATAATGTCTTCCCTTCATTCAATTTTACTCTTCTCCGCACACTTACTCGAGAACGAAATGAGAAAATCGCAAAATTGAATAAAATCTCGCGATAAATCTTTCACGCGATGTTCCCGAAAGACGTAAACCGCAACATTGTTGATAAGGTGGATGAAGCACATCTTCCAAAAAAAGAAACGAGAGGTAGAAATCATAATTTAATTTTTAATGATTTATTGCAAAAGTGGAGGATTACAGATGGAAGAAAAAGTGGAAGGCAAAGAAACTTGAAAGCTCACATGATGAAATGTTAATGCAATGTCTGCTGTGAGGGGGTTGACGATCGAAGTCACATGTCAAACTCAAAAACAATTTGCCAAAATCATTATGCACAAAAGTTTTTGCATAGAAATTAATTTGCAGTTACCAACCTCAATTTTCTAATTAAAGCCAGGAAAATTCCATTACCGATTTATTTGCAGATTGATAACGAAACAATCAAGCTTTCAATAAATTGCTCAGCACAAACTTCATTATTTACTTCCCGACGGTGTTTTACCCCTCCCTTGCTATGTAATTCAATATTCTTCATTTTTATTACATTCATGCGCAAAAAAATAAAAATTTATTTTTCCATCAATATGTGCCTGTCATGTTATAGTTATTGACCTCAAGGAACTAAAGATAAAGCTCCGAGAGATTTGTGTTTGCGCTTAATTAACACGTCTATACGAATTGATATTCGATACTGTTAAGTATCAGAGTCATTAACACTGCCCGCGAGCAAAACGTATTCATGCAACCTAATTGATGATGCTTTATTTTCCTCGAGATAAATTGAAACATAAAATATGAGTTTCTTGACACTTGTTTTTGTTGTATCTTAAAGAGGTGTCTTTAAGGCACTTGAAGTTGGGAAAAGTTTTTGCTAACATTTCATGTGGCGAATTTTGTTCGGAATAGATTAAGATTTCAAGATGAATATTTAAGGAGCTTTAAGTGCAAAACTTTATATTGATATCACTGAGATAAGTTTAAAGAAATCAATTGAGCTAATAAATAAATTATTTGTTAGAACATAGTGCATTAATTATCATCCAATGAATATAATAAAACTAATTTGCATTGTGAATAAATTTCAAGCAAAATATTCTTTTACAAATTGTCATTTAAACTGAGCATTAAGGCACTCCAAACAAATCACTTCTAATTAAAGTTCAACCAAACTCTGAATTTCCTCTGAAATTTTCAATTTAACAAATGCAGCCACAAAATCTGCTAGTCGGTTTACATAAACTTTTAATGAATGAAAGCAGTCAACGTTTATGTTAGATATAAAATTTCCGAGAACATTCGAAACCTCCACGTGTGTGTGTTAGTGGTGCTATAGAAAATTCATAACTTACATTTACTAATTACATATATAGTGGTGCGCAGCACATGTTATAAAAAATGCAGTTTATATATTTTGCAGTCGAGCATTATTTACATTTTTAACGTGGCGCTTTTAAGCATGCTCATACTTCATATATATCATGTTACTGACTCTGAATTTTAATTAATCCTCGCTTTATTTTCGTTGAGAGAAAGTTACAAACACACGAAGGAAGGCTTTAAAATTGAGTTAGCCTCAAGCACTTTAACTTTTTCATTTCTCTCCCCATTCATTATCAAAGGCAGATATGGCTGAATATGAAATTACTTCAGTCGCACAATAGAGCTTGTTATGTGCATTCGTTTTACATCCCTTTTGATTTTGTAGCATGATGCATTTAGAACATAATTGAATTCATTCAATAAGTTATAGGGTAATTGCGGTGGTGGCAGGCATCAGTGAGGGTGTCGTACTGGGAGGTCTCTTGCCAGACACTCAATATCAATTAACCGTGTCAGCCATATACGGCGGCAACAAGAAATTTCGTAGCCGTGTCATTACTTTTCGCACACTGGGTGAGACGGACGGTTCTGGTGAGTGAATTTTTTTTAATTAAATCATGAAATCCATCAAACTAAATGAATTAATAGAATCGCCAAAAACATCATATCAAATGGACGGTCCGTCACCAGAAAATCCTATCGCAGTAATACGTTCGAATAGTTCATCAAATTCCAATTTAACCACAACAGCACGACCTCTTCCAACGGTAACAATTAAAATTTGAATTGCTATGCAAATAATTAAAAATTTGTCTTTCAGATACGAGGAATTGAAGTTGGCATTGTAGTGCTCGTACTATTTGTGTGGGCGGGTGCGATAGCTCTATTCTTTAATAGGTAACAATTATCTACCTAACTGTTTCACTTTTATTTAAAATGTCTCATGGCAAAACATTTTTAATTGACAGATGGGGAAAAATTCGAATGCTCCTTCCATATCAGCCAGATTATAAGCAAGACCAGTTAAAAGTGCCGGGAACGGGTGTGTGTGCGGCAGGTACTTGTAATGGTCAGCACTCGCATCAGGTAACATCAATGACGGTAAATGTAAAAATTATTTGTTTTTGAACACTTCCTACTATTTAATCTCATATCTTATCAATTATTTTGCTTTTCAATTATAACTCGGAATTTTTTCCCCCCGCCCTTAATCTGGCTTACAAAACTTTCTCTCTCTATTCTCTATATATCGCTGTATTTCTCGTTATTTTCGAATTGTGTTCGCCTCAAAATGAAATTGCGAATATCCAATTTACTTTCAAACCACCTTGTTATCTCTCATCGATAAAAGCCACCATTTATTGGAATTCAATTATGGCAGAATGACCTAATTTTTTTTGGTCTTTTTGTTTCATCATTATTTCTATTTTATTTACCCCTAATTTTATTGAGCTTTCCTCACACACATGCGGCATTGAATCATTTGAACAATAGAAAAGAAGAAGACAAGATAGTCGATACTCGTTCATCATTTATGCGATGAATTATATTGTTTTTGTATCTATTATCCGCAGACAAAAAATATCGAAAAAAATCAAAAATTATTAAAATAATTCGAGAACTTGTTTGGGTTGATTACATTTTCATGCATGCGTGAACATTGTAAGTGTGTCTTCTGTTGCTTCTTATTGATTTTTTTTCATACAATTTGAATGACACTCGCTAAACATCATTTCAAATGAAAAATCATTCAACAGTCAAAAATGTTCGATTATCGATGAGTGAAGTCGACAAACATATTCACTTATGCTTCTGCATTGAAAGTGATGCGCGTTGTATGAAAATTTTATTTATGCTATAAATAAATTAGAAAATAAAACGTTTTGTATGGAAATTGAGGAACTGTGCATATTTTTGCAATGAATGAAGAAAATAACTTAAAAGCACGCGAAGTGATTTTTATGCAAATTCTAGTGAATGAAAATTATTATAATGCAAATCCCACTCTGAATATTAAAGTTTGCGATATAATTGGACGTAAGAAAGCTTTTTCAACAGAAAAACATAAATGTTATGATAATTTTTTGTGCAAATTTCTCTCGTTATAGGGTTCGTAAATTCAAATTGCTTTAACTAACTTTCGAATAATTAGAGTGGATTCTTTTAGAATTGGACCAAAAATCAGTTCAAATTAAAATGCTCCAAAAAATTAAATTAAAGTTCAAATTAATTTCTGAGAAATTTTTGAAGCAAAGTACAAAAAAATTCATAAAGTTTTCAACCCCTAAAATGCTAACAATATGAAATAGCCTTGCATTTTATTAGCAAAAATTTTCTATTGTTTTTTTTGCTCCAAGAAAGAAATCCTTGGGAGCTTTCGAAAAAATATAAATGTACATAGTGACCAGAGTTTAGCATGCAATTTTCTCTTCTGATTGCTTTATGCGAATTCTCTGGTTGTAAAAAAAAAGTTTTTGTGCTTGCTGATCCAAAAGATTAAACTCGCAGGGAGTAAACTAAAATTTCTAGTGCATAATTTTCTTTGCATTTGAGTGAAATGTTACATGAAAGTTCATAAAAGCTTTTGACTCTGAGGTTGTTGTTGAACTTGAGGAGAAAGTTTTTAATGTTAAATTGCTGTAGATCGAAAATGATTTTATTTTGTTGGCAGAATGTGATAGAAATTCAATGAACAATTATGGGTGAAGTACTTCCGAGTGCACTCAATCACATTTTTCAGAAAAAAAGTTTCAACAATTTCTGATTTTGGTTAAAAAAGATCTGTTAGTGAAATTTGCCTTTGTTTAATAATTTTATCTCTTAAACATGTATGTAAATTTTGAATTGTTTAGATTGAAGTTCATGAAGGAAATAAAAAGAAAAACCTTCAAAAAGTTTAAATTGAAAATGAATAATTCATAAATTTGTAATTTGAATATTTTGCCTTTTTTAATGCATTCGAATTGGATAATTTTCTGCAAATTCATTTTTCTCCGGGCGGTTTTCGGCATTTCTTTAGCTAAAAATAAATGAAATTTTCTGCAGACATCACAATTTATTACAAGTGGATAATACGCAAAATGAAAATGAGCATGAAATGCGCAAATTGAATCCTCGCATTTTAGTGAGTGATTCGAGCATAAATTACGAAATGATTTTCATGTGAATTGCGAAGCTTTTACCTGGCTTACGCATTTATCCAGCTGTATTTTCCTCAGAAATTGTTCTGATCGATTAAATTGATTCGATGCTGTGTAAAGTGTGAATTACTCAATATTTAAAATTTTTCATAATGGATTTTATCTGTTTCTGTCTCATTTATTATTTAAATTAATTCCAAAATTGAATTATACTTTTTCCTAAATTAAAAAGTTGCCTATTTAAAAATTCCATTGGATTATCTTTGTGTGTCGTTTTTATGTTGAGGTTAAAAAGCATTAAATCTTTTCTTTTATTCGTCGTTTAAAAAATAACTAAAACTTTTTATAGAGTGCAAAATGTAGCTGACTAAACAATTTTATCTTTTAAATTCATTCCATAGTTGTTCAAATTACTCTTTTGTCCATTTTAATTAATTTTAGTTTTTTTATCTTTCTTTTTTACGTTCGATCATACTTAAATGAAAAAAATCAACATACAAAAAATTAAATAAATTCACACATACATGTTAACGACTTTTTGTCACGACAAAAAAAATAAATTTGGACTCTTCTCTCTCTTTCTCTCTTGTGTGTGTACTTTGATGGACTTAACTAAAATTAAATTATTTATGCGGAATAAAAATTATCATAAAAAAAGTGTTTACCGCGTTGCGAGGGCTGCGGCATATTAGATCGATGCTTTCATTGTCCGCGACGTTCAAGGGATTCGAGAGATTGTGGCTGCCAATTTGCACTCTTACATCGCGCCGATACCGATTCCGGAAGCTAGCATCATCATCAACATCAAGAACACATAACATCATCACACAAACACTATACACAACGTCAAAAGCGACTTATGTTTGCGAGCAGCGGACAACGAACCAGATCTAGTCAGGCGGGCTCGCGAACTCGATCCGATCATGATGATATTGAGTATTGTGTAAGTTTTTTAATTAAAGCAAATATTGCTTTCTATCCCATCGGTAAACTTTTGTAAATACTTTCCTCTCAGTTGCATTTAATTAATTTTGGTAGATTTTCATCTCCTCAAAATTACTTTTCTCATATTTGTTGAGGAGATAAACGGAAATAAAAATTGCATTTCAAGTTGATTTCATCAGCAATTTCCGTTTCTATCTGACAATACAATTACGCTTCTATATTGCTGTATTTTCCCTTAATGTAAATAGTACAATTTTTTTCCTATTCTCCATCCGCCTGCCACCTCCTAACAAAATTAAATTGGAAGATTTTTGATTGATCAGATTGTAATTTGTAGCATTGAGTAACAGTAGAAAAATCATTAAGTACATACTAATGGTCATGTTCATCCTCACATCATTAAATCTTCATTTTCTCATCATGTAGACAAGAAAATTTGCACTCTCACTCTCTCCAGAATTAATTAATTTAATTGAGGGTTGTTAGATTCAGTTGAAGCATGAAATGAAAAGTAGATGGCATAAGATACAGATACGAAATAAATTTTTTAGAAGACGTGAAAAAAATCTACAAAAATCAATCAGATTTCAGTGAAAAATTTTTTCACCTAAATTTCAGTCAAATCACTGAAAATTTTATCCCCCCTTATGAGCGATGAAATTCACGAACCTCTTGATGGAAAATTTTCGAGATTGCCTTTGATGTTGAAAGCTTTTGAGCCTCTCGAACAAATAACTCTCTTTAATAATGTAGGTCTTATAAGGTGATGCGATTACCGCTTAGAAGAAAATCCCTCCGGAAAAACGGATTTAAAGTTTTTAAGGAGAGAAAAATGAAGATGAAAATTTTCCGAGAGAGGAAAAATAAAAGATTAACGTGTTACTTTTTTATTTCAATGAACTTTGCACACGAACGTGGCTTCAAAAATTCATCACAGCATCATCATCAGCAGCAGCAGTTACACACAAAAAAAGAGCACATTTAAGAGGGGACTCTGTGACATTTTGCCCCTGTGACATTTTGCCCACACCCAAAATCTGTGGGCAAGGGCAAAAAAAATATAGGGTCAATTTGTCCATGGTCAAATGAGGGCAAAATTTGCAAAATTTGTGGGCATGGTCAAATCTGTGGGCAAATTGCCCTGGACAAATTGACCCTATATTTTTTTCCATGGGCAATTTGCCCATAAATTATTTTTTTTTTTCAAAATATAAACTTAATTCAAATAATTTAAAGTTTTTATCGAGCTAATACGGAAAATTTTTGAGATTTACTTTTTGCCTATTTTTGGCTTTTTTCGTCTTTTTTCTCTGCATCTATTGATGTATCACATGAACTATCTAGCATTCATAGTTGTGGAGCAGTCTGCTCTCAAACATGAAAAAGTAAATCTTAAAATTTCTGAAAAATTTCGAAGATTCCAGAGGGGTATTTTTGATTTTGCCATGACTTTTGATTCTTTTAAGATAAAAATCTGACTTGTTGACCTGTTGTCGATGAAGAACATTAACAATTTTTAAAGCATTATAAATTTTTTTATCTGCAGGAAGTGCTTAATATCCTCGAAAGAAAAGCTAAACCTCAAAACCTACTCTCATTTAATAGTTTTAGAAATTTTATTTAGAATTTAGAAGAAGCAATTCGGTGTTTTATCACTTTCAGTTAAAAATTTTTGAGTATGGATACTCAAGAAGTTCCAATAGGTGCAAAATTAAAAATCACTTGTTTCTCTTTAAATATATCATAGTGAAATTAGTATGACTTAGTATGAAAAATTAAAAAAAAATATTAAAACAATTAATTTTCAATTAAATAATTTATGGGCAAATTGTCTGTGGGCAAAAAATATAGGGTCAATTTGTCCATGGTCAGATGAGGGCAAAATTTGCAAAATATGTGGGCATGGTCAAATATGTGGGCAAATTGCCCCGGACAAATTGACCCTATATTTTTTTTGCCCTTGCCCACGGATTTTGGTGAGGGCAAAATGTCACAGGGGCAAAATGTCCCACCCCCTTAAGAGGGTTCACACGAGAAGCGAAGAAGTGTGTCCCTTTTTTGCGGTCTTATTGTAAATTTTTTATTTGACATAGTGACTTAAACTTTTTTTGTTTGGTTTGATAATGTATCACATGTTTTTAATCGTGCACCACACTAACTAGCTATTTATCACCATCACTCACATGCTTTTTCAAATGACACACGAGACACTCTCACAATTTTCTATTTTTACTATCGAATGAGTTGCGAGATTTTATTTCTTACTCAACTCCGACACATTTTGCACTCTTATATATATGGACATATTTCGAAGTTGATGCACAGAAGATGATAAGAAAGTTTCTAAAGAATCGAAAAGGAAAATAGTTTTGCACACGTGTTCAGAAATCTTAAAGCTGATATTTTTTCAAAAAATAATTTCATCGAATGAATAACGAGCGAAACGGGAATTTTTGTGAGTTTGATCTTCAATTATATCCCCGCAGAGTGTTGGAAATAATAATAAATGGATTTTCTGATTTCTCAATCATTATAATTTATCTCTCATTCTCTCTCTTTCCATTTCCAAAGAAAATCTCTCCGTTATTTGTGAAATTGTAATTTACGAAAGTGTCTTCTGGTTAATGTTTGAGTTCTCAATTCAATGGAAATTTCTTTTGTGAAGGATTTAAAGAGATTATTTTTTTAAAAAATTTGGCTGAAAATTTTTAGATGAACCCATTTTTTGAATTTATCAGATTTTGACCCTAAAAAGTGGATTTTGATAGAAACAAATTTTAATTCATCATTATCTTTTATCGCAAAAACGACGCGTTTTTATGATGCGCAATTTTCAAATACCGTATTCTATCTTTAGCTTTCCGCTTGCCGAAAAACAATCCTCGTCATTGTTCGATTAAAATCAGCAAATCAATAACGGTAGAGAAGGAAGTTACGATGTAAATTTAAATATAATTAATTAATGTTTCAGAACCTTTTTTTCTTACTGCTATCTCTCGCTCTGTATATCTCACTGTTCACTGAACTTTAAAATAAAATACAAGACTTACAAGTCGTTCGAATGTAAATAGCAAATAAAAAAAGTTTAAATTTTCCATTTTCACACCCTTCTTCTTTTTTCCGCTTTTACCGAATGGCTCTTTATCATTTTTCATTTGATTTGGTTGTGTTTTGGAATGTGAATTTTTAATATGCAGATTTATAGAGCATAATTTAATTTCCTTTTTCTTTCCATACCTCAAACTTCAACACCATATATACATTCCTATTTGAAATTAATTGGTGAAAGTAAATTTTAAAAAATCACCTTAAAATCCTTCCGTTCCTTATCTAGCATGTCCATACTAACGTAGAAGAGCCATCCAATGTGATTTCCGAACGATGTCATCGCGCTCGCATCAATTCCGCTATATTCGTCTCATCCGAAGGTAGAGGATTTGACTCGGTCGAGTTTATACGTCGGTATGGATCGCAAAGCGTCCTTTGTCGCAAACCATACTCTCTGAGTGCGGAAAACATTCCTTGGGGGAACCGAAATGTAAGCTATAAGCATTTTATACACGCCACAATTAACACTGTTCAATTAATTTTATCATCAAACAGAGACGCTTTTCGGAAAATCCATCGAATAAAGAGCTGTGGGAGAGTGAAGAGGAGAGAAGATCTCCGCTGCGAGAGCAATTTGAGTTGGTGGAATGTCATAATGAGCCAGTGCTACAAATGAATGCACCTTCGTCAAGAATAACGCCCAAAAAACTTCTTGCCGCTCTGCCAACGCTCAGCATATCAGGACCCTCACGTTCGGGATCGCCAACGACGCCCACAAAGTCGGAAGACGAGGAAACGCAGAATTTCTTGTAGCCAAGCATTTTTGTAAATACTAGATGCAAGCTGGACGAATTGCTTGTATAGTCGACAGTGATGACGTGCAGACATAGAATAAAATTAGGCCATCTTACAAATATTACCACATTCACCTTCGAGACCAATTTGAGGAACAAAACTAGAGAAAAACACAAACATTACATTTTCTTTGAAATTGACAATATTCATCGATTATTCTCATGACAAAAATTAAAATGCCAACTGTCAGTTTGAAAGTGAAACTATAAAAGGAAAGCGAGTCCAATCCTTTGGGATGAAATGTAAATTATTTTTCCAGCTGTGCAAAAATTGACTGAGAAAAAAGGACGAAATTTTACTTAAATATCAATTTAATCATAAAATGAAAAGCTCAAAATGCATAAAAAATATCAGAGTATAAAAGTGAAAACAACAATTAGAAAATAGCTTTATAAACATTCGAGTTAATTAAACTTCTCCTATATAATTATTAAGATCGATTCGATAAAAAAAATTAAATATCTTTAAGAAAATTAATATCATATAGTCAATGTGTAAAGCAAACGTTCATGTCTATAAAGTAAAGTGAATAAATTGAAACTTTTTTTATTAATATCCATTTTTTATGGTTATAGTTTTTGATGACAGAGAAAAAAATTATTTATTTCACAGTCACATGCAAGTAAAAAGTTAAACAATTCACACTCGAAATATTAAGTGAGTGCACTTTAAAGATATTTTCAAAAATATAAATTCGTAATGTTCATTAAAAAAATTATTGAATCTGATTTTGATATTTATCATCCTTTAAACAAAACCCATATTGCAGTGACCTTTCATTATCAGAGCACAAATGTTATTTTACGGTTTCCTCAACTGAGCCGCAAATTTATGCATATATAATTCACACAGATATTATCAACATAATGACGAAAATATTATAATTTTGCTTTCATGTGTAAAACATGATAAAATCCCGCATATACACACAAGCACCAGTTCTATTTCGATGGAAAACAAAAATTCTAAAAACATATCTCACCGACGAGCATATGGATGAAAATATTCTTGTAGAACTTTTATAATGAACTTTTAAATGATCCACAACAGTGTCCTTTGAAAGCTTCCAATATACTCCAATCAAATTCAATTTAAATAGATTAAAAAAATCCTTTTTAAATAATAAAGTCAATTCCTGCATAACAAAAAGATCATCAAGAAAGAAACTTTCCATATCAATTTTCATTCAATTTGCTTCAGTAAAAAATCTTAAAGTTCTTGATTGAAAACTTTTTCATACTCAACGGAAAAAAGTTTTATTTCAACTTTATAAAAAGTTCAATGATGAGGAAAGAGTGTTGTTCTTAATTTTTTTCACTCTACATTTTTTATGAAAAAGAAAAGTATCCTAAAGGAAAAATTGGGACCATGTTGGTGTCTATCGTAGATTCTTCCGATTTTTTTTAATTTCCAATTTTTTAATGCAAATAGATAAACTTAAATAAAGTTAATTACGTGTCTCTTAAACAACCCTATTGATCTTTAAACCATGACCACACCAAAAAAATTATGAAATTTAAATGTAAAACTTTTGAAAATGTCTTAAACATCTGTGTTTAATGCATGCCTTAGAATGAAAATTTATTAAAAAAATTCGTCCTTATCATGTTGCAGGAAAGCACAGCTGTGTCTATTCGTTAATAATTTTTTAATTTAGTCTCAAAGATGACGTATGCTTGAGTTTAATTTAATTAAAAAATGAGAAGGGGATTAAGGAGCAAGATTTCTTCACGGGTGTAATATTTTTTTACATTAAAATAATTTCAATTAATTAATTAGGTTAGCTGTGCACATCCTACAACAACAAATTATATAAGTCATAAATAGATTTAGAAAAGCTCATTAAAAGTCCAAAATTTATCGTATTTTTTAAATTTGATTTTTGACTTTAAAATTTTCCTAAATCCTTTTCATAAATCTTCACAAAAGAATGTAAATTTTTCCTCGAAAGGTTTTTATAAGCTTTAAGTAAACTTAAATTAATTGTAGCTTTAATAAATAATGCAAAAGATGTAAAAATAATTTTATAACAATTCCATGAATCAGTTTCCATTTAAACGAATTCAATTGTATACCTCTAATTAAAAATTGTAAGGAATTTTTGTTTAGTTTTTTAAGCACACACCACCCTATAAAGCAAATTAGCTTAAAAACGGTGCATACGTCTCTCGCATATTAAGAATTCTTTCTATGTATTAAGTTTGAAAAGGTTAAAAATTACAATATAGAATTTCGAATAAAGAAAAAACTTTTTGTGAATGTAAAATTAATATATGAAAATAAATTACTAAATTTCAAGTAAAAAGTCGATCCAATTTTTTATGTTTTGTATTTTTTAGCTATATGTTCTTGGTTTAAAAAATCTCTATGCTTAAGAGTTAAAAATGTTTACTTTTTAAATTGATGAACTTCACGTACACTTTTTTATGTATGGCTTTTTTTTGGAGCACATTTATTGCATCTTTAATTTTGCAGGAATTCACTCGAGTGCCAAGTCAATTATGACATAAAGGAAGAAATCCTAAAAGTTCTCGAAAAGATTTTTCTCTTACGCTTTTATTCATGATGAAAGATTTATTTTATTTTTAGCATGCAAATATTTGACAAATTTTTTAACCGACATCGTTTAAGAGATCAAATGACTTAAAATTTCCTCAAGTTTCCATCGATGATTGTGGTGAAAAATTGAAAATCATAGTTTTGTTTGTCTTTACCAAATCTTGTAGAATCATTTATTTTTCTAAAATTCTAAAATAAAAAAAAATTATTTCAAAATAAGTAAATTAAGAAAATATTGAAGCTCAACCATGTTTCACTTTCCACTTTGTTTCAACGGACTTTTTGAATTTTCTAAAACATTGGCAACACTTTCAGAGTTTTTGTTTTGGTTTTCTTTTGCAAATCTTTAAATTAATTAAAATAGAAAATGTCAAGCAAATTTTTTAAGTTTTTTGCATCGGATAGAGGTAGGAAAGCAACGTTTTACGGTACACTTGGAGCCTGCGTGTCAGCATTTTCAATTAACTATTTGCCGCATAACATATTGATTGATCAGTATCGCGGAATTATAGCATCGTATCAGTGAGTTTTTAAATACATTTAATAGTTTTAAAACAGCATGACACTAACTTTAATATTTTTAGCAATGGCATTGAAAGAGAAGTCAACAACAGTCTCATTCAAAAATGCAATAAAGCTGCTGATTTACTAAAATTAACGCCATCTGAAAGGGAATTTATGGATCCGTTCATGGTTTGTGGATTTGATCTCTATTCAATTGGTTCAACACACTTCCGATATGGTGCTCTTGTCGGCATACCCATTAATTTCACTTTTACTGCTGCTGATGAAATTCCGAAAGGTGAAATCAAAGTGAAAGGATATGAAGAGGTTAACTGGAGTTCTGAAGCAGGACAGCTCTTACAAGAGTGCTTAATTTTTAATGAAGATGAGCAAGTCTTTGGAATAGCTCGAGAAATGCTGGAACTGAAATCTCGAAGAGTTTTGTACAACACGGGTGGTGGTGGGTGGTTTGTTATTTTTGAAAAAGGTTTGATGCTGTATTTGATATATGTTTGGGGAGTGGAGTGGTTTAATTTTTATTAATCATTAAATTATATATCGAAAGGGGGTATTTACGTTGTTTTAAATAAATATAAAATTTAAATTTTTAATTAGTACTATAATGCGTTTAAAATTTAAGTTAAAAATACCCAGTCTTTAAAATATATTTGTATGGAAAATTTAAATTGCGAATTTTGATTTAGAAATAATTTTATGCTAATGGTTGGGCCTGTAAATAAAAATTAAAAATTATAAATTAAGTATGTTATTTTTTTTTTTTTTAGCTATTGCTTTCTTTTAAATTATTTCCGTACCTTTTTTGGCTTTTTTTGGGCAATTTTTGATCTTTATTTTGAGGAATAACTCGAGTGCCAAGTCAATTATGACGTAAAGGAAGAAATCCTAAAAGTTCTCGAAAAGATTTTTCTCTTACGCTTTTATTCATGATGAAAGATTTATTTTATTTTTAGCATGCAAATATTTGACAAATTTTTTAACCGACATCGTTTAAGAGATCAAATGACATAAAATTTCCTCAAGTTTCCATCGATGATTGTGGTGAAAAATTGAAATTGATGGTTTTGTTCGTCTTTACCAAATCGTGTAGAATCATTTATTTTTCTAAATTCTAAAATTAAAAAAAAAATTAATTCAAAATAAGTAAATTAAGAAAATATTGAAGCTCAACCATGTTTCACTTTCCACTTTGTTTCAACGGACTTTTTGAATTTTCTAAAACATCTGGCAACACTTTCAGAGTTTTTGTTTTGCTTTTCTTTTGCAAATCTTTAAATTAATTAAAATAGAAAATGTCAAGCAAATTTTTTAAGTTTTTTGCATCGGATAGAGGTAGGAAAGCAACGTTTTACGGTACACTTGGAGCCTGCGTGTCAGCATTTTCAATTAACTATTTGCCGCATAACATATTGATTGATCAGTATCGCGGAATTATAGCATCGTATCAGTGAGTTTTTAAATACATTTAATAGTTTTAAAACAGCATGACACTAACTTTAATATTTTTAGCAATGGCATTGAAAGAGAAGTCAACAACAGTCTCATTCAAAAATGCAATAAAGCTGCTGATTTACTAAAATTAACGCCATCTGAAAGGGAATTTATGGATCCGTTCATGGTTTGTGGATTTGATCTCTATTCAATTGGTTCAACACACTTCCGATATGGTGCTCTTGTCGGCATACCCATTAATTTCACTTTTACTGCTGCCGATGAAATTCCGAAAGGTGAAATCAAAGTGAAAGGATATGAAGAGGTTAACTGGAGTTCTGAAGCAGGACAGCTCTTACAAGAAGGTTTGATTTTTACTGAAGATGAGCAGGTCTTTGGAATAGCTCGAGAAATGCTGGAACTGAAATCTCGAAGAGTTTTGTACAACACGTTGTATGCGACCGGTTCAATTTTTATGTACTACAGCATCACCTCAGCCATTAATCAAAGTCAACGACTATTCGCAAGACCTCTTTCTCTTCGACTTGTTCTCTACACACTGGCTGGTCTGTTCTCAGCCGGAACATACTGCTTTCTAAAGGACGCCTCACAGGTTAATATCGATGGTGAAATAGATGAGGAATTGAGTCATCTTGGTGATCAGTATATCAAGGCTGGGATCAGTTTTTATGACAAAATTCTTAAAAAGAACATGGCCATTAAAAAATTAACCGGAAGCAATGAATTTACGGCTACGGGAAATTTTAATCATTACTTCCGCATAAAAGCAATTCCTTTAAGCATGAGAAAATTAAATTTTGAATCCTACTTGAAAAATCTGAATTCAAAAGAGGATGAAGTTACTAATTCATAAAATAGTAATCCATGTTAACTATATAGTCCTTAAAATTGTTTTAAATCCCAATAAAGAAATTAAAAAAATAAATGGTTTGAGATTTAAAAAACGTCCATCGAGATTTTTTTCAAATGCCCATTTTTTGAAACTTTGCGTTGACACGAAAAACATTTTTAAAAAGCAATGATACATATTTTAAGCTCCGAGTTCATTTTATTTAAATATTTATTTTTATCAACATGTTGTTTACTAAAATACCTTCTGCAAAACTTTTTTCTCTTTTAAATTATTGTGAATTCAGGAAAGTAAAAAAATGTAAAAATAATTTTCGTTTTTCTACTAAAACACTACAAAAAATTTTATCTAAAGAAATTTATTTTTTGCGTCTATATTAAATTTCGCTTTCATCGTATGCAGACCTTAACGTAATTTAATTCGCGTCAATGAGATCTTTGAAAACAAAAACAAGTGACGTAGAAAATTGAGAGCGAGATTTCTCTCGAAATTTCATGCGACATACATACATATATGTATATGTATTTTTACATAAGTTTCTCTCTCGTTCCTTCTCAAATTTACTATATTTTTCTCTCCAAGTGAATCACTTTTTCTTCAGTTGTATTTCGCACGTCAATCGAGACGCTCTTCGTTTTTTGACTTCCAATTTCAATTTCTGTTTTAAACTAGAACTTTTTATATTTTGTGCATCACTATCAAGATTAAATTTAGTGCGAGAGAATATTTAACGCAATTAGCTTAAAGAAATAATTATAAAGTTGTTATATGATTGAAAAGAATAAGGAAATAAGGTGCTGATAAAGGTTTCGTAAGTGTGATTCCCAATTACGTTGCAAGAATTTTTTTAACTAAGCGGAAATTCCCAAATGTGAATATATTAAACTCGATGTGAAAGTGAATTTCGCTCTCTACTGCTTGCATTATTATTCGAATCCTGTTTGTACGTACGTACCTACCTACCTGTTGAATCCCGCACATATAGTGAGATTTATGTATTCATTTCACCACGCACACATTGACAAAATCGTAAGAACATACAAGAAAAGAAGACTTTCAGGAAGAGAAACGACCCGAATGAAAAGAAAAAGAAGAAGAAATTCGAAATAAATTATGTGCACATGTGAACAGATGTTTTAGTGGTTGTAACTGTAATGCGAGCAAAAGAGAGCGAAATTTTCAAGGATTTTCATCGCGAATGCACGTGCGAGTTCAATGTGAGCAATTTGTTGATTTAGTTCATTCAATTGTAGACGTAAAACCCGGTAAAGATGCGTCAAAGAAATGAACAGTTCGAGGAAATTCTTAAGCTCTTTGAGGCGTTCGAAGGTGACGATGCCATTATACAGACAATGAAGTTGAGAAAAATTCTCGAGGCATTTAATCGGAGTGTAACGAGCGAAAAATTAATGAGGTAATTTAATTAATGCCGTTGTGTGCCCTCCAAAAATAATTACCCGAAAAAAAATAAATTATTTCAGTGATCTGTTTGACGCACTTAACACTCGCGCATTGGAGAAAGGAGACAATTTTATACAAAATTTAGTTAACGTCATTACCTCCCGTCAATTTGATGCCATAAACATAAATGGAAAAATTATACGTCATGCAATGCTGGAAATTTTACAGAAGAACTTTCAGTGTAAGAAGAACTACTGAAAGCTGTCCAAAAAATAGCTAAAATGTTAAATTTATTTCTAGTTGCCGATAAATTTAAACGAGACGACATGAGCAAGTTTTACAATTCAATTAGGCTTCTGGGTGAATTCTACAATAAGGCTCGAATCTCAAATGGCAACCCAATAAACATTTTGTCGACATCGCTCCTCAATCTAATGAACGTTGAGCTGGAAAAGGAACTTAAAAATGTTTTTCATTTAAAAAACGATCATCAATTTAGTGAATTATTGTTAGGGCAGGTTAGTTTTCACACTCATCAACACTCATCGATTAATTTTTAATTAAAAAAAATATTTTTAGATCGTTCTCAATGGACCATTACTTAAGACACGTCATAAAACAGAAATTGAAGTTTTTCTCATGCACATCCGTCGATGCCTTATTGAAATTGATGGACTAACCACACACACAAAAGCATTTCTTTTAATGATCCTCGATCTCTACTATAGTAACTTTAATTACTCTCTACTCGAGAATTGTGTCGAAAAATTGTACAACAAATATTTGCCTAATAGTGCCAATAGCGAAAACAAAAATCAAAAGAAAGAGGAACATCCAAGAGGTGTGGTAAAGGCTCATGAGAATGGACACAAGTCACATCAACCGATTGCATCGACTTCCAAGAAAAATACAGTGAAGAGTGAAAGAAGATCTGAAAGTTATCATCGAAGCGTTCCGCCGAAAAGTCCAACAAAAATTTCGCCTCCGTCTCGAAGATCTGAACCTCATTCATATCAACCACAGTACCGTTCCCCCCCACAACAGCCGAAATCACCTCAGAAAACTTCACCACCGCAAAAAAAGGTATCGCCAAGGGATTTAAGGAATAGAAAATCAACGTCTGCTGAAAGAGGTTCGTCTGCGCCTCCCATGAGCCCTAAAACACTCTTCAAGGTAGAAAAAGAATTGGACAAACTCAATATTGAAGCACCTCGAGCGAAAACTCATCAAAAGAACCCCGAACAAATTAATCAAGTTCAGTCGAATGTGGATGAAAATATTTTGCGACAACAAAACACCAGTGAACACTCATCGCCGTCTGGAACTTTAAAGTCCAAGCCGGTGACAGTTACCAATGCAAGTAAAGTATATTTTAAAGAGGAAAACGCTGAAAATTTAAGCTGGAATGGTGAAACCTCATTCGAAGACGAATCAGAGACAACAATCGAATCGCCACGTGTGAGTCAATATTCCAGTTCATTTTTGAACTTTTTAAGTAACAATTGAAAGCTTTTTAAATGTACAACTATAGTAACTTAAGCAGCATCGATTTATTATAAATTTTTTCATTTTCAATTAAAGAAAGAAACAAATGAACTTAAATAAAGTAAATAGATTTAAATATATTTTTCATTAAATGAAATATGGACTTAGTTTTATATAATAGTGTTAGGAAGATTTATATAAGGTTAAAATGATGTTAAAAATAAAGAGTCGATCACACAAAAATTATTACACAGTTTTTTTTAAACAAATAGTTAACATCGAAGAATTAGATTTAGTTACTGTTTTTAACTTATTATATTATAGATGAATTAATGAAAAGCCACCGATTGCACAAAATGCAACTGTCTAATGTCACGTAAAAAATGTTTTTACTAAAAAGTGCCGAGCTGGTAAAAATTTCAGTATTTTGGCAAAATCTGGCTGTGAGTCATGTGTTTGTTTCGAATTTATCTACTATTTGATTATAATTTAGCTATGCGTATTTATTTCACGTCTATATGCGGCGATTTAAAAATACGAGAAGTTCATGCCATATAATTCATGCTAGAGCAGATTGTTGAGTTGGCCAAGCTAAAATTGAAATAAATTAGTGTTTATAATAAGCTTATTAATCTCAAAATCTTACCAAAGTATGCCGTTGCGTTTCCTTCTCCAATACAAGATGCGTCTGCTGTGGTGTGAATTTTAAAACTGCCGCAATCACTTTAACGAGCGTTGTTCCATTTGCATTCACGTGACCACTCAAATACTAAAGGAAGAAAATATTATTTTACTGTCGTTGACACGTGCGAATAATATAAAGTTTATTTACCTGGAATAAGATGTTGCGAAGATATTCAAATTCCGTATTTGCTTGTATTCCCTCATTGTGATGCATCGAGACCTACGAAGTAATAAATCAGAATATTAAAGCGAAAAAAACTAAATTCAAATGAACTCACTAAAGTCTCATCGAGTTGTCTCACGAGCTTCTCATTCGTTAGCCGCAGTCTTTCATTTGATTGCTCAAGAATTAAATAATTTTCGACCTTTTGCTCGAGGAAAATATTTTTGTTAGAAACATCTTCGACTTCAGACATAATTCTCTTTAGTTTATCGGCCAATTCATCGCGGTCCGATTTGATTTTTGAAAATTCATCACTCAGTGATGTTGAACTTGTGTACACTTCGTTGGAATTTTCATCGTCTTCTGATTTTTCTTTTGCCAATGAATCGTATTTAATTTTGAGCTCACTCAATTCGGAACTAATTTGAGCGTATTGCCGTGAATTATCATGAAGCTCTTCAATCTCTTGCATTAAATCCAAAATTTTTCTCTCGTTCGTCTTTTCAGCATCTTCCAGCTTCTCAAGTAGCTCTCGATTGGAGTCTTGAAGTTTTTGATTTTCACTTAGCAGCGCTTCATACTTGTCAGATGTTTTGGCTGTTTTTGCCGCACTCAATTCCTTTTCATGTTTCTGAGAACTGTTTTCAATCTCGGCCACCAGTTGTGCTTTTTCCTCTTTGACAATTTCCATCTCTTTCAGTTGATTATCAAAATCTTTATTCAAATCACTAATTATTCTTCGACTGCTCTCAATTTCCTTCTCGACTCGCAATTTTTCCTCGTTTAATTCCTTCAGTAACTTTTCTCGTTCATTCAAAATCATTTCGAACTCCATATTTTTCTTTTTTGACGTTTGCAATTCATTTTCGGTATTTGCAAGAGATTTACGAGTCGTCTCTGTTGACTCTTCAATTGACTTAATTTGACTTTCAAGTGAGGCTATTTGATTTTCCAATGCGCTCGATTTACTTTGATGAGAATCAATTTGTAACTGAAGTGCGTTGACTTTTGCCTCGAGGTCACTTTTAGCAGATTTAAGAGAAGAATTTTCTTCTTGAACATTTACTAGCTCCTTGATTTTAATTTCATGGTCGGAAAATTGAGTTTTAATTGATTCAAGTTGCGAGATTAATTTAGAATTTTCTTCCTTCATATTTATGCTTTCCATAGTCTTTAAATCTAACTCAGATTTGAGGGATTTTAGTGAATTGTTTTCGTCGCGAAGGCTTTTAATTTCTAGCTCAATTTTTGATTTTTCTTCTTTCGTTTCGTTAAAGTTTGAAATTTGATTTTTTACACTCTCGAGATTTGCTGTTAATTCATCGCGAATTTTTTGCAAGTTTAATAATTCCATTTCCTTGTCGTTTAGAGATTTTGATAAATTTGTTTTTTCATTTTCATGAGCTTTCAATAATGCATCTCGTTCATGTTTGCTCTTAATTATTTCTTCATTTAATGCACTCACTATTTCATTTAATTTAAGCACTTCACCAGCTGATTTTTCACTACGTTCTGAAAGTTCAGTGTTAATATTAAGAATAGTTTGCTCGGACTGAGCTAGCTTTTCTTGTGCCTTTTGGAGATTTTCTTCCGTACTGCTCAAGCTTTCTTTGCTAACTTTTAAGCTCTCATTTAATTGATTTAATTTTAATTTGAGTTCTTCAACACTTTTAAGCTCATTAGTTAAATTTTCGATTTCCTTCCTTAACTCAACATTTTCACTTTTAGTTTTATCAAAATCTAAAAACTTTCCTTCAATCTCACTTGAACTTTTATGAATGGATTCGGTTAGTGAATTTTTCTCGTCATTTGATGCTTTTAATTGATCTTCGAGTTCAGCAAGACGTCCTTGATTTCGATCGCTAATCATTTCAAGCTCTGATTTAAGCGATTTATTTTTTTCAGTGAGATTTTTGTTGTCATTTTGAAGGGCTGCCATACGCTCCTCGAGTGTCAGCTTATTGCCATTAATTTTCTCCATTTCCGCTCTCATGTTATCGAGCGATTTTTGCAATTCATCGCGTGTCTTTATCATTGCCTCGTTTTCAATTTTTATATTGTTGACGACCACCCTCAGGCTATCGCGGGAATGGGTCACCCAGCCGACAGAAATTCTGCAGAAATTCTACAGAATTTCTGCAGAAAATCTACAGAAATTCTGCAGCATTTTTTTTTTATCAGTCTGATATTCTTTACTATTCTTTATTTTTTTTTTCCCCAGATTATGTAATCAATGACTTTTTCTTTCTTCTTTCTTTTTCATTGTTCATTCTCTATTTCTTTCGACTCTAGCTGGTTCAAGATTGAACAAGTAATAAGATTTGCTATTTATTTTATTCACTTGCTCATTTATTCGTCTTGACTCAATTGAATTGTTTTGAAATAAATTGTTTTTGAATTAATTTTTTTCAATTTAATTCAAATGATCAATTTGAATTCAAAATTAATAAAATTGGGGTTTTAATACTGCTCATTTATTTCACTTGCTCTTTATTAAACTAAATTTTGATTTAATATAACTTTATTAAGTTCTCTTATTATAAAAATTTTTTTTATGCTTATTTAAAAACTTGCTCTTTCTTAAATTTTTGTTTTAATATAAACTTTATTTCAATTTATTTAACTGAACTCGTTTATTTTAATAATTGTTTTAGCAATTATAGCTTTATATTTTTTTTACGACAATTTTTGCTATCCTCAAACAAGAAGTATCCGTAGTATATCGTCATTTTTGAATGGATGGTTTTTATTTTATTCTTCATTTTAAATTTTGTGTATAAGTATGAAAAAAATAGGAAAAAATTTTAAAAATAAATTAAAAAATTTTTTTAAATCAAATGAAAAATTTGAATTTGGAAATATATAAAAAATAAATGTTTAAATATACTTTTAGCCAAATGTTTTAAATAGTTTCCTCGGTGGTCTCGTGGTTGCGCGCTTGACAGGAGTCCTGAGTTCGAGTTCGGTCTGCGCAGCAAAAATAAAATTGCTTAATCATTCTTCAAGAAAAAGAATAAGCGAGCAAAAAAAATTGTTAATTCTAAGGCCTTGAAGAAATTAAAAGTTAATTCAATTGTTAATTACTAATTTTTTTATTTGAAAATTTGAGGATTTGAGTTCAATTTCATTCTTATTAATTAATTCAATTCATTTTTTCAATGCTTCAATTTGTTCAACGTATATCGGTTCACCGTTTTCATAAGCTTACCCGCGATTTGACTGAACTGTTTGAACTCAAATTTGAATTCAATTCGAACTCAAATAACACCCAAATTTGACTCGTGTTCTACAGGGATAGCCATCAAATTCTTAAGATTAAAACTTTTTTAAAGTCGTTGAATGAGATAAGATTCTTTGATTATATTTCATTGAACTCGTAATTAAAATTGGATTAGTATTTAATTTGATCGTTAAGGAATTACTAATGTCTCAAAATATTCAAATTCAGCCTCAGGTTTAATTAAATTTTAATTTGAATTTTGATGGTATAAAAATAAAAAAAAATTATTTTTTCTCAATTCTGCAGATTTTTTTAGATTTCTGAGTTTTATTCTGCAGAATTTCTACATTACTTTTTTGGTTTCTATTTTATTCGCAATCTGAATTTTTTTTCTGTTTCTATTTTCTGGTTCTGAGAAATAATGAAAAAAATTTACAGAATTTCTAATTTATTTATTTTTAGTTTTCTTTCTGTATTTGGTTCTGTGATTTCTGCAGAATTTCTGCAGAATTTCTGTCGGCTGGGTGACCTACACTCGCTATCGCAACATTCATTTAAATTAGATTTTTCACTTTCAAGTTGAGCCATCTTTGCCTTCGTGCCATTAAGATCTTGTTGAAGTTGTTTTAAATCTTCTAAAAGACACAATTTTTCCTTCTCCTTAGCCTCATTGGCATCCTGTAGTGAACGATGTTGATGGTCGAGTTGTTCCTTCTCAACAAAAAGTCTCTCGTGTTCGCCAGTCAGCTGAGTAATTCTGTCGTTTAGCGTCTTAATTTGATTTATTAAACGGCCATTTTCTTCTTGAAGAAACTCTTGACTTTCCGAGAGGTTTGATTGAAGTCTTTTTAGCTCATCAGTACTGCGATGTGAACTTTCCTCCAACATGCAATTATTTTCGGCTAGTTGCGAGTTTTCGCATTGAACTTCCTGCGTGATAGAAAAGAATAATAAAATTTTATTAAATCATCATTAGATTTTATCATCTCTTACATGTAATTTCGTTTCCAGTTCCTTAATTCTTGTTTGCCATTTTTGTGTCTGATCCTTTTCAATTTTCGATTTTGCTTCGTTATGCTGTCTGTGAATTTTCTCAATCTTTTCCTCCAGCTTTTGCTTTTCACTCTGAATTGTTGCATGACTTGTCCGAACTTCTTTTAACTGCTCTTCAAGCCTTCCAATTTCCTGTAAAATATTCGTAACTTGCGCCTTCAGCTCATTTTTCTCTCGAATTTCTCTTTCGAGGGTTTTCTCAAAGTCACGTTTTTCATTTTTCAAAGAATCTATTTTCGCCTTACAATTGTCACGTTCTGTTGTAACAGTTTCACGTTCATGCTCCGTAGATTGGAGTTTTTCTAGAAGTTCCTCCTTAGATGCGGTTAGTGTGGCAATTTCTGTAGACTTTTCCTCGATTGTTTTATTCAACTCAGCGGTTGTTTCACTTAATCGCAATTCCATATCAACAATATTTTTCTTCATTGTCTCTTGCAAGGACTTTACGGCATCCGATTCTGAGCTTTCATTGATAATTTTAATGCTCTTAATTTCTTCATTAAGAAGATTTTTCTGCCTCTGTAGCTCATTAATTTCATCTTTGCATTTCTTCATCTCCCCGTGAAGCTGTTCATTTTGACTTTGTAGCGATGTTTTATCTTCTGACAGCTCTTTGAACTTATTGTTCACCTAAAATAAGATATTTCACAAATTTTTAACTAAAGTACACAAATAATATTCCCTCACCTTTTCAATTTTATCCTTCATTTCTTTTAGTTCGTTATTGACAACTTTTTTCTCCTCAAAAACTTCTTTGAGACGATCTTCAAGCTTCAATTTGTCACTGGACACTGCTTCCATTTCCTGAGTTTTTAGATTTAATTTTTCCTTGATGCTTTTCAATTCTTGTGATGTCATCATCTGGTTCGCTTCAAATTCCATAATCAAATCTTTTAATTTTTTCACTTCTGACTCTTTGCCCTCGAGTTCCGAGTGAATAATTTGCTTATTTTCCGCCATTGAAATGTTACTTTCTTCCTCACGCTGTCTCATCTCTTTAATTTCTTTCTGTGAATTTTCAAGCTGTTGCTTCAGCTCATTGATCTCCCTTTCTAATCTATTGATAAGGTCAACATGCTCGTTTGAAGTGTCATTATCGCTTGATAAAGTTATAAGGCTTGGTTCCTCTTTCAACGATGAAGATGACGATCCATTAAGGACGGTATCGGGATTTTCTTCTAGCAATTCAAGTTTTGTTTTTAATGTTTTTACGACGCACTGCAAATCATCCATTTCTAGTCTGAGTGCACTCTCGAGATGAGCTTTCGCTTGCTGTTCCAACTGACACTGTTCCCTCAACTCACTTATTCGACGGAGGGCTTTATCTTGCGTTTCCACGAGTACTTGTCGTGCTTTTGCATTATCTTTCTCCAATTCACGATATCGCCGCACAATTTCGGTATATCTGCCACGATACTTTTGATATTTGTCGAGTGAGTTACGATATGCTTGATAGATGTGTTCCTTACTTATCTGTTCAAGTTGAACACCGACCGAAGATGTAATGCTCGAGTCTTCAGCCTCGCTGGCACTTTCCCAATCCGACTGTGGACTATAAATCTTTAATATGAAATAAAAAATAATTAGTTGATGAATTCCAATTAAAGTCAATAACAACTGACCGGCTGATGATCGTAGTGAGGTAATCGAAATGAGACATCACTTGCCACGGAGGAATTAGACAGTTTTCTTATTCGCTGTATTGTGCCATTACCGTTACTCGACGTCATCGTTGCGTTTGCATTTGTTAGAGCGCTGGAACTGCTTGGACTGAATAAATCTACACTAACTGGCTTCGTACTGCTCGGTGTGGATGTGTTATTTAACGGAATTGTCTTCATCGGACTATTTTGGGGTGTATCCTCGGATAGAGAAAAGAAATTTTCATTTGCTGATGACGAAAATTCACTACTGCTCTGATTATTTGAATTTGATGTGCCATTCTCATCTGAATTAGAGCTTGAACCTGCTGAACTTACAGCCGCCTATAAGGCAAAAAGAAGACATAATTATTTTTCTCTAAATAAACAATGATGATTTGTTACAAAAAAATCTAATTGGAATTTTTTTTTGATTTAAATTTAACATTTTCAATATTTCACGTCACCTGCGCGGAATTAATGATCTCCTGAAAGCGTGCTGGCGATTGCTTAACTTCTTCAGCTATTTTATCCTTTAGTTTCTTGAACATTTTGCGGATATTTTACTTTAATTGAAGAAAGTTGAAATTTTGATGAAAATATTTGTTCAAAAACTGTTTGACCGTTAAGTAATCAGTGAACTTTTTTTTTGCGTTTTTTACTGGGAAACAAAAATTTACTGAAGACGAGGGAAGAGTCAAAAATAAATTAATTGTTACAATTCATTTTATTATTTTAAATGATTAATGAAGAAAGTTGAAGATTACAAAATATCTGCAATGGATTTTTCATGAAAATTAAAAAGTATAAAAATTTCTTATTTTTTTGTTCGTGAATCTTCCTGAACGCACTCTAAAAATTCAAAAATTATTCGAACGACATTTTTTAACATTTTATTTTATGTGCAATGATCCTTAATTGCAACTGAATATTTTTTCCAGCAATAAAAAGTAATTTCATTTCCTGATTGCATGTGCACACAATTTTTAATAAGATTTTTTCCTGTGGTGTTTTGCAAAAGTTTTAATGGTCAAAAATTGTAATTTATTGCGCAGCATAAAGTAAAAATAAAATGCATTATAAATTTTAAATGCTTCAATTATTAACAGGATCCTTAGAATTTTCAATATTTTTTTAACAACGATGGTGGAAAAAATATTCTTTTGAGTTTTGTTACTATGTCGCGTTAAGGGAACAATATAGAATTTTTCTTTAAAAATAAAACGAGTTAAAAATTTATGTGCAACCCTCTTAACTTTTTAATGACACTTTTTCTTGCAGTTTTCCTAGAAAAAAAAAACATTTTATTTACTAGCGCTTTATAGATGAATGAACTTCTCATGTTTCAAAGGCCTTATAAACACGGTATCATTTCAGTACACCCATATGATTGCGTGCAAGTTTCTATGGCGACTCGGTTGTCTGTAAACAAGTATTTTACGATAATTTCAGCAGAACAATTTTGGCTTAAAAAAAGTATTCGGAAAATGAGCTCGGTCAATTTTTTTTCGCTGAATGGAAATTCACATAAAAACTTGTCGTCTACTACAGTTGCACCGCTGAAAAAAGGTAAAAAATTGTACAGAATATTTTGCATAAAAAATTAAAATCCCGAGGTAAGCTTTAATGAAATCTTTTTAAATACATAGGGAATGAGTACCGTGTAATTTAAAGTTCAAAAATGTTGCAATTGAGTACGAGTTCTTTACACCAAAGTTCCATGTATTCACAAAAAATCCTGAAAGCTCTTCAATTATCATAATTAAATTATGCAAGAAAGAATAAATACAAAGAATATTTCTCGGAAGGAGAATAATAAAAAAAAATCTTGTCTTCTTGTCTTCTCATCAGATAATTTATTAATAATGGAAAATCTCAACTGGCTCCTTCACAAAATGTACATGATGGGTGACTTTGTATTCTGCAAGGAATTGATTGAACAACAAATGCAACATCATCTGAACAAAGAGTATTTGTTCTATGTGAAAGTAAGTGATGGAATTTAATTAATAATCTTTGGATGGGATAGCTAAGACAAGAAAAATGTTAAGAATACTCGAAATTTTTAATTAAATGTGTACGCAAGCATATAATATTTAGGTATTTTTCTTGGAAGAATTGTTTCATTTCTCTTGCCCACATACATCCTCTCTGTCGTTTGCTAACTCGATTCACCCACGTTTTTACTTCTTAAGGGAATGATTTTGAGAGATGAAGGTCAAAACCATGAGGCGCTAAAATGTTTTAAGCGAACAATCGATTTTGATTCTAAAAATGCTAACAATTATAAGGAGATTGGAAAAACTTTGTAAGTAAACTTGTAACAAAAAATGTTCTTTCTTTAACCCCTGGCTATTTTGCAATAAGTTTAATTTTTTCATTTCATTGAACACAAAAAGATTTAAAATTGGAAAATACAATCAAAGTTTAGAGATTTTTCTCAAAGCGGAGTCTCTATTGGATTCACCGGACTATGAAATTTATCATTATATAGCCGATTTACTTCGAATGAATGCAAAACATTCAAAAGGAACCAACAACATGCAAGATGCAAAAGAGTACTTTCGGCGTTCAATTATGTGTGGAAAGCAAATAAACACGTATAAAACCCTATCGGGGATTTATCGAAAAGAAAAGGACTATACGAAAGCAATTGAGCTTTTGGAAAGTAGCTTGAGGTTCACATAAAAGTCTTTTGAGTTTAGCTTTTTCTTTTATCTATTTTATACTTTTCACAGCGTCTCGCCTTGCAACGTTGAGATATTGGCTGAATTGGGAATTTTATATTTAAAAATTAATGAAGTGGATCGTGCACACGAGAAGCTTCAAGAAGCGATATCAATTGAGTCAAAACATACGAACTGCCTGTTGGCCCTCGGTGCCATTAATCAAAGTCGGAATGACATTGACTTGGCACTTAATGCTTATCGAAATATGCCCAACATTCAGGACGAAGGATTTGAAGTATGGAGCAACATTGGTCTATGCTTTTACCGTAAAAATAAGCTGATTGCTGTAATTATCATAAGACTGCAAACGATTATGAGATACTTAAAATTTTATAATTACTTTTAAGGCAATTTCGTGTCTCAAAAAGGCTTTATGGTTGAGTCCATTTAACTATAACGTCCTTTATAATCTCGGTGTAATATTAATGACTGCAAAACAGTTCGCTTCCGCTTTTCAATGTTTTGTCAGCGCTGTTTCGTTGAAACCTGAAAGCGCCGAAAGTTTCATGATGTTAGCGAGTAAGTTAATTTAAATTTAGATGTAGAATATTTAATAACTTTTTCGTACAGTTTGTCTTTACTACTTGGGTGACAGGGAAAATTCTCATGTTGCATTTAGGAAGTCAATTTTGTCGAGCGATGCAATTAAAAACCCGTTGATTTATTTAAACTACTCAATATTTTGCCTGGAGGTGAATGTGAATGCTGAAGAGTCGCAGCAGTATCTAAATAATTTCTACAATCTCTGTGAAACCATGAGAGTTCCAAACGAAGTGAGTATTTACAGCAATAAATGCAAATTTGTTTTACAGGATGAATGTAATGCTGTTGAATTTCAATCATTTGTAGTACATGCAAATCGCAGAGACAGTCCTCTCAAAATTACCATCATCAACCCTCATGCAAGAGACCCCTCATGTTCAATCATTGAAGGAAACCAAGATATCTGTGGGACAAGGTGAAGACAATGAGATAAGACATGAGAAGGGTGCTGAAGAGTCTCATCATAATGAAAATGAAGAAGATTTGGTTTAAGCTTAGTTAATAAAGTTTTCTAAGAAACTTTTTGAACAAATAAAATATCTTGACTTTTACCATACGTTTTGCTGTAAATTTTATTCCACAACTTCTATTAAATTATTAAATTTAAGGACATTTGTCATGAAGTGATTCAACAAGAAATTTTTCAGACAATTCTTTTGAAAGATACAATGCATATTGAAAATTTCTAGGTGATTTCAAAGTAATTATTTGAGTTGACCTTGCGTACATAGAAAATCAAATATAATAAAATTTGAAAACACCCTGAGGTGAAAAATATGCCCCTAAAAGTTGACATCATTATGAATTTTTAAAATCTCAAAAAAGTTCTCAACTATACACAGGGCAAAAAATGGTGTCGACATATGAGATTTATTGTGATTTGGATCCAATTTATGACAAATTCAATTCTCCAACTGTCCAACACCAAAAACGTTTATTTACTCAGGAAAACTTTTATATACGAAATCAATTTCTGAGTTTTCATCATCTCTCAATGAAATTATTATAAGATGTGTCCACAGGACATGTTTATCTCTTTCGCGTGTTTGTGCTGCACGTGGAAGTTGTGTCAAAACTTGTCAAAAAAGTCAGCAGGTGTTTGCTTTAATAAATTTATGTCAACTTGCTGAATCAATTTATTCGAAACAATTGAATGACGCAAATTGATAATACACTCTTTACTTACAAGAACTTTATGAAACTTTGAATATGAATCTTCTGATAATTAGTAAACTTTGACTTTGTTATGCGAAGCAGTTAAATTTTTTCATCCATAACATAAACTTCCACGGGCTATTTCATGAATCAAATTCAGAAATGGTTACACGTTTTCCATTAAATGAAATTTTTACGGTACAATAGGTCGCAAGATTGCAGTGCCTTACTCATCGCAACATTAAATGAAATTTATTCTTATACGACTCAAATGTCTAGCTTACTTTCAGTTATTTTTACTTTTTTATTAACTACAAAATGATTTTAAAAATTTAATTTTATCGAACAAGCTGTGTCATAATAAGATTATTTCGCTTGTGAAAAATCAAAATATTTCGAAGGTTAAAAACATTTTTATGGATTTTAGACTAAAAAGTAAACAATTTTCTTGAATTGTATAAATAGATTTTTTGGAATTGAAGAAAAAAAAATCAAAAACCTAAAAAATTATTTCACCATAAATTTATTTTTATTTTTTATACATAAGGATTTCTTCATATGGTATGTAAAGAGTAAAAATTCGTTCTCTCTCCAATTTTTCGTATTCTCTCTCTCTCTCTCTCTCTCTTTCTGCATCAGTGACGTCATTTTCGAAAACAACAGTATTGTGTGTGCTTTTCGAACTAGCTTTAAGAAAGCTCCAACAGTGGACTGGTTTTTTTCTCTCTCTCTTTCTGCCATTGGCATACTAATTTGATATTTTTTTAATCCTTTCATACGGTAGAATATCGGTATTTGCTTCAGAACAATTGAATTCTTTTCCACATTGTTCCATTGAATATATCACGTTTCAACATTATATTATTTCATGTCTCATCATTATTCTCCTTCGGGATTTGGCTTGGAAAATATTACTTACTTACTCGTTACAGCATTAATTTTTTTATGACAGCATCGTCTGGCAAATTGATAAAATTGAATTTGATCAAGTGTAGAGCTTTTGATGAATTACTCTTGAATAGGGTAAAAAAGTATTTGTTGATTTGATTTGTTACTTTTGTAATTATAATTTAGATATTTTCTAACAAGTTTAAAAAATAATTTTTATTCATAATAAATTTAAATGAATTGATGAAAAAAGTTAGACAAAAATAAATGACATTTGTCTTTTTATTTTAATTATCTGAATAACGAATAAAATGTTTTGATTATATTTTAAAAGCTTCATTGAACTTTTAAAAGTTCAATACATAAAATAATTTATTTTTAATTAGTATAATTACCTTCATTATGGTGAGTTATTAAATATCAATAAATAGTTCACAAACCAACTCATTATGTCATTTAAATAGTATCAAAATTTAATTAATTTCCATATTGTGAATTTAGGGAGATTAAAATGCCAACACGCACAATTAGGGGTATAAACATGTAATGTGTAATGTGTAAGTTACCCCAAAAACCCAGATGTTATCAAACTTTTGCAAGCAAAGGCAACAACTAATGAAAAAGGCATTAAAAGTGCTAAAGGAAACTTTTCTTCGAGAATCTTTAAGTGCTTCTCAATAGCAAGACACGAGACAAATTAAAAAGTTCGTCGAAGGAACAACTTTGGAAATGGTATGAGGAAAAACTTTTCCTTGCTTTCGGAAAATGGTTCCAAATTTTTTTAAATATCCTTTGAAATTTCATTTAAAATCAAAGGAGAAAAAATGATGAAAGGTTGTTGACGCAAACTCTCGACTAACTTCAGTGTCAATTTATGTCTTCTTCTTGATGATCAATTTCTCACACGTAAGAGTTTCATTGATTTTTGCCTTTTATGCCAAGTGAAAACCAAGTGAAAAGGAAACTTTACCCAAAAGTTGTTAAAGATGGGAAAATCAAACCTCTTTATCAAAGCTGATGCACTTAAAACTTAAAGCTTTTTAACACGTTTTCTTGTGAGATTTTAAATCAATTTCATTATAATTATTAAACGCTGTGTGTAGAGGAAGATGAAAATTATAATAATTGAATTCAAGGCCGTGATGAAAATTGTTCCTTGAATATAGGCATGTCTAAGTGAATAACACTATCAGTCCCATAATGACGGCTCGTTCAAATGGAAACCTTACATTTTTTATGCGGACCAAAAATAACTTTATCTTTACAAAAATGAGTGTTTTTCCAGTAATCCACATTCATTATTTTTTTGACAAAAATATATTGTGACAAGTTGTCGCTTCTTGTTTTTCCTTTAAATTTCAAACTTTTTAAAAACAACGTAGTTAAAAAATATTGTCAAGAGGATTAATGATGACCGTGGTAAAAATATTTAAAAGCTCTGAAAGAAAATTTTACATAGAAAAATTTCTCATAACATGTTTTTTAATAAGATTCATTTATTTACACTCAATTTAATTTCATGGCCATGCATGGAAGACACATGATCTCATTAATGAGGGATTTATCATCACCATTAAGCTTCGCTATGCTTTATTAGTGAAAGTAGTTGTAAAAGAAGAGATTTTCACCCGAGAGTTCATGAATTAGTAATATCAATTTGTCCACATTCATGTCGGTATGCTTAATTCTAATGTTACGAAGTTTCTTGATATCGAGACCGATAGGAAGAGAACGAGATAAAAATGACTTTGGTTCTTTGGAAATTTCTAGTGCATCTTCCACGTTGTGCTTAAATCTACGAAAATCACGAACGAGCGACAGTAAATGTCGAATGAAATGTGCATTCCATGAGCAATCGAGTTTTTCCGTGAAATCAATGCACAATTGCGGTGAACTATTTTCCTCTAGGAGCGATGCATTCTCAATATTGATTTTGATTTGTTTCGTGCTGATGTAAACTGTTGAGAGCTCTGATAAATCACAAAAACAATCGATTTTGGCAAGATCAATGGTGGAGACTTCAATCGTATCGAGTTGATAATTGAATGTGTCTGTCGAATTGAAATTGGATAAACTTACAAAAGTACACACGTCATGGCGATTTATGAGGAAACATGAAATATTTTCAGCCTTTACGTTAACTGAGAATTTCCTTAAGAGCTCTTTAAGGTTAATGGTTTCTCCTTCGGCTGACTCACTTTCATCATTTTTCACTTTCATTTGATTGAGCAGTTCTATGAAAGCCTTAATACACTTGAGAGATTGTATGGAAAAACTTGTGAGCTTAGTACTGTACTCTGCATTCATTGACTTCACACGAACATCCAATTTAAAATTCTCTCCATCGCTGCCGACACGTGTGAACATATCGCCCAGGAATAGTGCACTTCCTCTTATGAATGTCCGTTTGCTATCTCTCTCAGTGCTGCTCGATAGAAATGGAAATTTTGCGTCCATGTACCAGCATAAGCTTCCTTCCGAAATGAAATCAAAATTCCAGTTGCGGTTTTTGAATAACAAATCCATTGTGTAATTGTTGTAAAGGATTTCTCTGTGTTTTTCAGATTGATTTAATATGACCTTAAGTTTGGTAGCGTTGATTGATGATATTTGATCGTCAAACTCAAGTCCGATAATTAATTTTTGTAATTCAATGCTGGTGTTGATGACGATATTATTGAAAATGTTTCTCACGACTTCCGAATGATAAAATTCAATTGCATTGCGGTTCATTGTTGCTATGGCTTTAAGAATCAATTCCTTTCGGTTCGATTTCATGCCAGCTATTACAATTTTTTGGAACCACCCATAAATATCGTCATGGTTGAAGATGAAATCAACAGTATCTACAGCAATGAACAATTTAATCACATTTTGCTCGTCAATTTTTGCGTCAATTGATAAATTTTTGAGATACACAACTTGATGGATTGGCGTGTAAATTCGTAAATTGGAAATTTCTCCTTTTATATTTTTCCCTTTCGATTTTAAATTTACATTTATATGTTGGAGTAGCAGATGATAATGAAAAGAGCCATGCTTGTCGTGAGATTTAATTTCGAAATGCTCAACGCTAACATTCATCACTTCTGGAGTTAATCTTTTGATCAATTTTTTATCCTGTTTATTCGATGATGGTAATTCACGCCTACTTGACGTTCCTTCAGAGTTAACCGCTCTGTCACCTCCACGCTTTGAATGAAGCATGAAATGCTCAATGATATCAAAAAGCCCTCCGGAAAACGTGACTTGTGTGTTATTTATCGACACGTGCTGCTTCTAGAATTTTTCATAACGCACGAATATGGTGGGTTACGAAAGTTTGAGGAAAAAATCTAAATTGAAATTCAAATACAAACAGAGTTTTGATATCGATACAGCATAAGAACCAGTAGTTAGGATTAATTGAATTCCTTCAAGAAAGCTCTTGTTAATTATTTAATAAATTTTTGTTCAAAAAACGTGAATACAAAAATTATGTTTCGAGTTTGAGACTTTCTTAAATCTTCAGAGAATCCAGATTGACGTCAATTTCTTAATTAATTTTTTTCTCGAATTTATGAATTAACTTTCTGCCTTAGTACAGTATTGACTGTATTTGAAAGGGATATTTATAAAATTTAAATTTAGATTGACGCAAATTAACCAAAAAACTCTCACGCATGTTTGCATTCAATTCACATTTCGTCGAATGTTTCAAAAGAAGAAATTTGCTTGTTTAAATTTTGTTTCGTGCTTTTATTTTACCAAATAAGGATTTAGCACGAAGTTTTCATTAAATTTCTACTCGCTCTCTTCAACGTGCTTGTTGACACATCACTCAGATCAATTTAAAAAGCATCTGTCTTGCTTATCAGCATCTTCATATGCTGCAGATTTTCCCTGTTTGTCACATGATTCCGAGAAAATTCCTCTATACAATGTTTCACATACATTTTCCCATCAGTCACAAATATTTACTCAAAACGAAGAAGAAGAGAAAACGTGTTTTGGGGGTTTGAGAGGAAATTACGAAGCATATCAAGGGTCGCCTGAAAATTTAGATATGAACAAACATTTGAGGTGCTTAGCCATCAACCGAACAATAAAGAAAAGAGGATAAGTATTTTCATACACTTGTGAGAAAAAAGGTTTTACTTGTAAAGTCTCTTACTTGAGTTATGTCAATCCCTTTTTCTATTATTCATTTTTTTGCAAAAAATTTAACGTAGGATGAAATTGAGAATCATAAAATGTTACAAAGTAACTTAATTATACGGTGTTTAGTTTTTTTTGTTGGTTTGTTGTTTTGTTTTTTTTGGATTAGTGGCACTTGTGACTTGATTTTAAAAAAATGTTTTTCGCCAATTTGTAGGGATTGCAAGCCTATCATTTGAGATATGTTTTGACATTCAAAAGTAATGTCTTGGCACTAGGGAAAACGTTTAAAAACCAAATTATATAGCGGAGCTATAATACGCTTAACAAAATTTTGGTTTCACTTGCGTCATGCAGATTTCAATCCATTTCGATTAATAAACTTTGTTATTTAAATATGAAAAAGAAGTCAAGAGAGTTAAAAGCGAATTGCTGCGTTGTACTTTTTTTTCGTTAACCATCAAATCAAAAAATATAATTGGACCCCTTACCTAGCAAAATTCGAATCATAATATTTTTTACCTCAAACTTCTTCATTGAGACTTTTGTCTGAGTCAGAGATTTGACTTCTTATGATATTGCCAATAAATGATTCGAGTGAATTTAGCAAAGTAATAAATTTTCAATGAGTTGAACGTGCTTAAGAATCCACAAGTAATTTAACCTTACTCAAGAACTCACCTCATAAAAGATTTTTCCTTTGAGCCATGCCACGTGTGTCTCGAAAGTTAAATCGAAGATTAATTCAGCCAAACATGCTTGTGGCGGCTTGCGCGTAGGATTTTGTTTATTGTATGCAAGAAACTTCGCCTGTAAGAAGCATAATCAGAAGTTATTCAAGAGCAATGTATGTAAATGAACCTACTTTGATGTGCTGAAGAGCAAGAGTTATGCTGAGCATTCTTTTATGCGTCACAAAGTAGCTCTCGAAAAAAAGATCTACATTGGGCACCGAAATCGTTGCTAGCGGACCTTTTTCACGATTTTGAAATGTTGTTGAGAAATTTTCGATGCGTATTTGTATCAACTAAAATTGTGACAGGTCAAAAGATTTAAGTACTGTAAAAACTTTTCTCATGAATAAAATCGAGTTGAGCAAGTCTCAATTGAATTTTGTATGGACCTACCTTCAGTATCGTCAATCCTATGGGTGGCAAATATTTACGAAGAAAACTTGAGATTTTGCCCTCAACTTCCGGTCTTGTGAAATTTTTATGGTGATTGCCTCTATCTTCATCCGTCACTCTCACTTGTTCAAGGTTATTGCTGTTGTTATTGTTGCTGCCTCCATGTATTCTATTAACTTTAACATCTTCGAGATCAACACAGAGAGGTTTTTTATATTCACTATTGAAATATTTACTCTTAAGTCCAATTTCCCCAATACACTAAAAAAATATTTTTAATTTTATTCAATGGAATTTTATGGAACTTTTCTACTCACAATTTCATGACTTGACCATTTTATATTAATATTCTGTACGCTCGCATTAAGTATCGAAATTGATTTGAAGTGTATTTTAATATTAAAGCATTTGTCAGCAAAAAATGTGATAAATGCTGGAATTATTCTACAAGCAAAGATTTACATTGAATTTAAATTGAAATTCCAAAAATGTTTACTTACTTCGCAACTAACAGATAATAGAGCAATATTGCATCGGAATAATCTAAAAACATCATACAATTATGTAATTAAAGAATGTGAAGTTAACACTGTTAAGGTCCAAACATCACTGAACTATTTTTTTGTTTCTTCTTTTTAAAAAATCAACTTTAAAGATATTCTTTAAAGCAGACACTCATACACGTGAATTTGCAGTTTTTTGTAAGCACAAAAATTATTTTTCTAACATTGCAGCTCTGCTATCTTCACTGCAACAATAAAAGAACTAAATCACATTTTTTTATTTTTGTAAACTGTTTAAAAAAGAAAGTTTGCTGAAGAAAATTTGACCAACAGTGCGAGAGAATTTGACGTCATGGCTTTTAAAACGGGTTTTCTCTTCAACATTATCGTAAACAAATTTTTTTTCACAAACACATCTTCACATAACACATAACAAGTGTGTTGTTTGAGCTTCGCAAGTTAAAATAATAATGTAAATTTGAGTTGTGTGATGAATGAAGGTATTAAGAATATTCATGAAAACTTGTTGATAGAAATTTTCATAAACAATGCAGATCTTATAAAAAATTGACATGCACTCGCTAGAGGTCATGCTTACGAGATGTCGAGATTTTCATTCATATTACAATAAGATAAAACAATCAAGTAAATTCTTCAAGTGCCTCGCGGTATTTCATTAAAAATTGTTTAGCTTTAAAACTTTTTTAATATTCTTTTCTTATTCTTGGAACTCTAAAATTAGACATTTTTATTTTATTAATTTCATAAAATGTCATTACATGAACAGTCAGACATTTCTTTCATGTAAATAATTTTAGGAAAATTTAAAAAAGGTTTGGAACGGAATTTACGCATCCGGTTGTCAATTTGCGATGCTTGTGGAAAATAAAAAAAGCTCAAAGCAATTTACATCTTGAGCTTCAATTCCGTTGCCGTTTGTGACATGTTATGAAATTTCTTCTTTTGTTTAATCTTTCTCTCTTCGCAATTTTCCATCCTCATTATGAGAAATTAAACTTTAAATCGTTTCCGTAGCGCTCGAATAAAAAACGCATTAATATCTCTAAAATGGTAGCTGAGGGATCCATTTGTTATCTCTACAAGCAACGAATTCATAACTACTTTAGCAATAAAATGGAAATATTTCATACGAGTTTAAGTTTTTTTTATCTAAGAGTTATGAAAATAATTTGTTATACGAGAAAATTATTTACATTTAGAAGAAAAAAGATTAATCAGCTAAGTAAGATTAATCTTAAAGGATCATGTTCGTTTCAAGTTCTGATAGTTCAGTTTCCAAACTTAAAATGACTGACACAAAAATTCTTGCGAGAAGTAAATTAGATTGTTAATAATCTCATTTCGTAATGACGGTAACTAAAAAGGATTTTCTCTTTCGTATACTGGAAGCTTCGTCTGGTAATGTACATTGAAAAATGACAGCATTATAGATGTAATCCCACTTTTATGAGACTCGTTAAATACAGTAAATGCTTTTTTATCAATTGACAACAAGATAAAGATGTACAAGCACCGAGGGAGTTCAACAAATTGGATCAACTGTAACATGAGGACGGTAAGTTCACCCAAGGTGGAATATATCATCATTCATGATTAAGAAAGGTGACACTGTCAGGTACATCCTGTAAGAAAAAAAAACAGTTTATCTCAATTTATTTTCAGGATTCCAGAAATTTATTTTATTTCACTTTTTTTTCTACATTTAACACAAAACATTTTTTCTTTTTATATAAAATCAATAAATATATTTTTTCTCTGTTGCAACATTTCTTTATTCTCGATCCACAATTTTTCAACCTAGTCCTTTATAAGATCTTTTTTATTATCATTAAATAAGCGACTTAAAATACCAATATATATTTATTTTGGGGCTCTTTTGCAAAATAATATATATATTGGATTTTTGAATAAAAATAAATTCCATTTTTTTTGCGGTATCGCAGAAAAATTCTTTGGTGCTGAATAAAAATTCGTTTGTTTGCTCGATTTTCAATAAATTGACGACCGCATCAAAATTTGTATAAAATAATGAAAAATATTTAACATCCACTGTTATTCATAATGCGATGACATCAAAGAGAGATTTAATAATAAAATAATGGGCCGAATTTGCGGGAGTGTGTTAAAAAGTTTTAAATACCATCAACCGTAAATGTGCATTAATTTAGGTTATGTGAAAGAAAAAAATATTTTAATTATATTTACAATAACTCAGAATAACGACTTGGGATTGAGCAAAGAATCCAGAGCTTTTGCCGACTCGAATATTGAAGCATTACATTTTTTACAACTTCCTACATCAAGGACAACATGAAAATTATCGATGTGTTCAATTAAATTCGTCAGATTTGTGTGAGGCATTTTTTAAAATTCCTTGAGATAGCAAAATATTTGAATTTCTACTGCTTCATTTCGAACCCACAAATTCTACGAGTAAAATTTAGTGCTAGTCAGACGTTAGTCGTTGTGTGATTGATGTTTGTTACTCGAGTCGTTTCAATTCTTTGCGAGTACTTTTTACAAAATGTTGACTTAAATGTAGCTCGGAACTGTTTCGACATGCAGCCATAAAGTACAAATCCGACGGCGGCATTAGTCAAGGCTAAAAGATCCATAATTTCACCAAAAAGGATGTAACAACGTGTTAAGAAACTGTCGAGAAGAAAAATTTTTTTAAAATATTTGTCATGTAAATTTCAAATGGTCTCAAACGAGAATTCAAAAACTCGTTTGATAATAAACGTAAATTCCTACTCGAAATTATGCAACGATGAATATTTCTTACCATTTTCCCATAATTCCACTTAAGAGACCCAAAATGCCTTGTGGAAATTCAGTGATGAGAAAGAGAAGAAGAACTGCGACCAAAAGCATTGTTGTTCGATCAGCACGTCTGTCTATCTTCGACGGTCTATTATTGGAAAAAGAATATAAATACGGAAAAGAAAATTCTTTTTATTTCTTATCGTTGACAATGGTGCAAAAATTACATTAGGAAAGTTTTGTTGAAAATTTTCCATTCGTTTATTAAATTAAATTTACAACATGTGTCAACAGAAATTTATTAGCTCACCTTTGTGCAGTTTTATTTGCGCTGACAGAATTCGCAGCGCTGTATCCTTTTAATTTTAGTTTTCGCTTACTCGCACGGCAGAGAACGTCAATTAAAACGAAACTAATTACCGTTAGTATGATGCACGGTATTAATTTAATTATCACCGAATGAATCCAAAAATTAACTCTATATAAAAGGAAAGGAGACAAATTAGGAGTGATTGCACATAATTAATTATTTTTTAAGCGTCTTTAATTAGTTACCAATGAAGTTTTTGGCAAATGAAATAATACTAATGGCGATTAATGCGATAAATTTCATAACTCGTTGCTTCTTTTTAATTCTTTTAACTTAACTCATGTCCTCCAACCTGTTGATTCCAATTAAATGAATTTTTGCACGCTTGAACCAAGTGGAATGTAAATGTACGATTGAATTTCTTGAATTTAAAGATAAATCTGACTATTACTACTCAAAATGTAACAAAAAGTTACACTCGATATTAAATTTTATTAAATTTCACATTTCCTTCATTATTGGCAATACTTTTTCTATATTGCTATTTTCAAGGTAAAATAAAATGTAATAAGGAAGTGTAGACAGGAACAGTCTTGATTTTAAAGCAAGATTTATTCAAAAAAAATTTAAAAACTTCTTTACATGCTCGATTTTTGTTACAATTAATTCACGAATTCATTTTATATATTTCGCATTATCGGCTTTAAAAATTTTTATTAAATGGATGCAGTTAATTAAAAATGTGAACATGAGATTGATATTTAATAACATTAGCATTTAAATTAAATTTTTTCTGGAAACTTTCAGGCAGCTTTTTTACATATATTCAATTTACGATTCCCGGAGAGAATTAATTTATTTGCTGCTGAAAATTTCATGATTGTTAATTACTCACTTATAAAGTTGCGTCTCTTCCATAAGATCCACATGATAATCAGTTACATCATTCACTTTGGTGGATGGCACAACACTGTATGCGAAATATGTTGTCATACAAAGGATGGGCGATAGAACAAAGCACATGAAAATTGCACGCCCATAATGGTTTTGCGAGCAGTGTCCCAGAGTGCCGTGTGGATGCCTGAGTAAAAACGACCAACAATTAAAAAATTATCATGATAAAATCTTTTGACTGCGTATTTTAAAGCAAATTATGTGGTCTTACTTGATGGCAATGTAGCGCCAAATAGCCAATGTGACTGTGAGCAAAATTGAAATTGTATGCAACGTTGTTGAATAACAACTGTGCAGCAGTAAATACCAGGACCATGCATAGCTCAAATCCTTTTCGCCTAAAAAAATTAAATTAAAAAAAATAAATTTTGAATTTAATTTTGTCGGTGAAGGTTAAGAGTTAAAGATAATAAAATTAACTCGTGGCCTGTAGATGGAGAAGATGTTGACAATGTAAACGTTAAGAAATTTTCACTCAACTTTTAAGAACTTTTCCAACAGTTTAAAATGAACTTTTAGTTTGTTTGCCACACTCATGATTTTTCTTAATGCATGCAATCAACTTTTATTTCACGGGATGCTGAAAGAAAATTCCTTCCAACTATGAAAAATAAACTCATTTCCCAAGTAAATAAGATTCTTCGTATGCACACACAGTGTACCATAACTATCTCATAAAACACACATGCGAGATCATCACATAATGAAATTTTGTAAAGTTTTAATTCTGTTTATTCTTATCACTCTTGTCAAGTATTTCTTCATTTATTTTAGGTCCTTAAAATTTTTCCTCTCTAGAATTGTTTGCTAATTGAATCTCAAAACAATTTTCTTAAACGTCCTTCAAGCGGATTCAACTATAAATAATTGAAATGTTCTCAAACTGAGCTTATTTTTCTTTTCATAAGTTTTCTCGTAAGCTCATTTTGGTTGATTGAGTCTTAATAACTTATTTTGACGTCAATCGAAAAACTTGCAATAATAAAATAGAAGAGCTGTCAAAAATGTTATTTGTGCATTCTATAAAACCTTGAAATTGATTTAAAATTTTGAAAAAAATTATTATTATGTTCATCGTCAAGAAAAATTAACATCACATAATTACATATGCCGAGCGTTGCTGTGTGCTTTTATAAGCATGGTGATGTTGACAACATCGTCGTCATTGACTGATTTTCGATTACATATTCCTGAGTTTAATTTGAAATGTTAATTTACTCACCGCCTTTAACGATGTACTGGTGGCAGGTGAAGGGGATGTATTCAACCATCACGAACATGTCGCAAACAGCCAACCCTATTTTGCGAGAAAATAATGAGTTAAGTTTTAGATTTTGGGACAATGATAAAAACCTACATTTTAAAATGGCGTTGATTGGCGTTTTTGACATTTCCTTTCGGGTCAGAATGATGATATTCAAAATATTGGCAATAGTTCCAAAAATGCAGATCTGGTAAATGAGGTTAGATTAATTTCATGCATCAATAGTCGATGCCAATTAAAACACTTCAAGCAATTAAGTGATTCAAATTTGAAGGATATTTAATTAGAAGGTAAAATTCGAAACTTTCAAAGCAGGTCAAGTAAATACTTACAATTAACGTAGCATATCCATGATGGTAGTATTTATAGTCTTCCAAGAAGGATCGCATTCCATTATGGTCGCAATAAGAACTGCATTGATCGACGGGCGTTTGTGATGTTACATTGTGGGTGATGTTTGTATTCTTCTTCAAGATGAATTCAATTAAATCCTTGCAAGCTAAATTAAACTCTTCGGTGATGTTTGCATTTTGCTGTGAGAGAGCTTTACAAAATAACTCGTGTCTCGAAGAAGTTGCGTTCATTTTGCGGATCTTATAAAGATAATATTTAACTTCAATAGCTTTTTTTAATATCTTCACACAAAAAAATTTTCATGCTTCCTTAAAAAGCATTATTTAGAACACGAAAATTGAACTTCGAAATGTTTGTTAAATTTGCTGTAAAAGAACGAGGAAAAATTGTTGACTTTTTATTTTTTCAGATCAAAAACTTTTGTTCATAAACTTCAAAGTTTAACAAAAGTTTTGTTATGTAGCAAAACCTTTTAAATTTGTGAAGAAACTCAACAGTTAATTAATTTTAGTTTTGATTCAAACTTTATTGAACTCTAATAATGTTTTAAAATTTACATTGAGCTTAGAAAATAGGATGAAAATATATTTTATGTTTCATGCCAATTATAAAATCAATATTTATATATTACAAACTTAAAGCCCTAAGAACTTATGAAGCTTTAATGATTAATTTTATTTCATGTGTGAAACAATAAAGATCCTGAATTCTAATGAAAATAAAACGTTGACTTTCTAAAATTTTGAAAATTCATTGTAAAAATTTCCTCTTAAACTTTAATATAGCACTAATTCTTTTCCATTAAATTTTTTACCTCTTATTATGAGAACAAGTGTATTAACTTAAATTAATTTTTGTTGTTTATTATCTGACAAGTTGTATTTTAATCCTAGTCACTAAAAGAATCGCTCCAATAAGTTGTTGTTGCGGGGGCGACTGACTTGAATAAATCTCGTCCCGTGTAAGAGACTTCTTCTTTTACCTTCATCGCTTTTCTTTCTCTCTTTGATGCGGATGAACTGTAATCAGAGCACGATTCTCGATGCTTCTGATATCGCTTTATGTTTGTGTAGAGTCTACGACACTTATTACACTCATACGACAATGAACATTTGTGTGAATTCAAAGCATGTTTTTTTGCATCCGATTTTAATGCAAAAACTCGCCCACATTCGTCACAAGCGTAAGAGTCTTTATGCATTTGCATGTGTGATGACAAATTGATGCTGTATTTAAATGCACGTGAGCAAACGTTGCACTTAAAAGGAGCTTCTTCTTCTCCATGTTGTTGCTTCTTGCCAGAGTGAGCTTTTTGTCTATGCATGCGAAGCGCAGTCTTGTTTGAAAAAACTTTTCCGCACTCTTTGCATTTCTCTTTCTTCTTGACCTTTTCCTCATCACTTTCATCTGCTTCGATAAAAACAATGTCTCGTTTAAGTCGTTTCGCAGTTGTCACTAGTTCTTGCTTTACTTTCTTTCCTTCGTGTTTCGGCTTTCGTCCTCTCTTTTTCGGAATTTTAACTTTTTTCGCACTATCGGAATCATCTCCGGAAATCCAGTCATCAACATCTTCTTCTTCATTTGAAATTTGATAGTCATCGTCATCGTTTTGTTCATAATTGTCACTGTCAGTAAACTCATTACAATCGATAATCACGACTCCTTCGTTAGGTTTCCGTGCTCTTTTACGGCGAGGAAGTTTTGCTCGAAGCTCTGCATCAGTAGCGGCAACATCTCTTGTGAACTGATAAGCTACTCTTAATCGACCTAAACATGATATACAGATCATGTGAGGTAAAAAATCTCGTTCATGAATACGGATTTTAGAGCACATTTTCATTATTATATCGCATATTCTCATGTCCTCTTCAATAGCAAATATATCTATTAGGCCTTCAGTATTTTTGCAGACTCTACACTGATTAGGATCGATTTCAGGTTCCTTCTTTATCTCATCGGCAATATTTTTTTCTTCACCCGATTTTTCTTCCTCTTCTTCTTCATTTGTTGAAACTTCTTCGTCTGCATCTTTATTTTCACCCACAGCAGGAGTGTCTTCATTTTGAGCGGGAATATTTTCCTCACCGGCATTTTCAATATTGCTTCTGTCTCTATCAATCTCGGCGCTAAAATTTGCGTTCTCGGTTTGCATGTCAACATGTGCATTTGCATTGCTAATATTATACTGCATGCTCATATTAGGTGCTATGTCCTGTTGCACTTCTGTTAGTTCAATTGATTGTTGTTGTTGTGATTGCATTACATGGTTATGTTGTTGGTTTTGCTGCGGAAGTGTTGGATATAGACCCATTTGTTGTGGCAGATCTGGATGAGGCATCTGCATATCTCGTTGATTATACGAAAGATTTATTATGTCCGACTGCTGATTTACTACTACGGGAAGCTGGTGCATAGGTGTATTTTGAGTAATTTGCATTTCGCGCGGAATGCTTGTCATCGGATGTTGTTGCTGCATATCGTTCCCGTAAACCATTGCATTGTAATCGTTATTTATTATGTTATTATAATTTTCCATGGTTTAAGCTCAACTTTACCCGAAAACACTAAAAGAAAACACAAAAGTTTGTCGTTCTTGAAATTTCTTCGATTCTTTGATTTCAGGGTTGTAATTTGATTTCTTTTTCTGAACAGAGTTGATTGTAACAAAACTACGCCTCTTAATGTCAGATTTAATATGTTTTACTTTAGTAAATAAGAAAAGTTTGTATTTTTCAGCAATGAAAAAGCACGCAAGGCGCAGTTACAAAGCAAGCGTGCCTTTACATACTTTTGAATTGACCGTTAAGAATGTGCTAGCATTTTCAGATAAAGTTTATGAACAAAAGTTTTATAATAGTTCAAAACATTGAAAATATTTACCTGAAGCAATTTTTGAATGGCTTTTTTTTCAGAGTCTGCAAAGAAATAATTAAATTGTTTTTACTAAATTAAATTATTTTAACAAATTAATTGAAATGTTTTTTATTTTTTTTTATAAGTTAAGGTGAGGAGATTGAAGAAAAAAAATTTTAAAAAAAAAAAAAAATAAATATAAATTAAAATTGCAGGACATGTCCGCGTGCTACCTTTTAGTAATCTTTCATTCAATATAAATTAAAATTGCAATTCCGTTATAAAATTTTTCAAAAGTCCAACAAAAATGAGAATGAAGTAAGTTCTAAATCTTATTCGTAGGTAGATTAAATAATAATGTAGAAATTATTTGGAATTTTTGAAAAAAATTTTTTAAAAAAAAAAAAAAAAAAAAAAAAAATAAAAAAAAAAAAAAAAAAGCAAAAAAATACAAAAAAAAAAACAAAAAAATATAAAAAAAATACAAAAAAATAAAAAAAAAATAAAAAAAATACAAAAAAAAATAAAAAAATATAAAAAAGCCAAAAAAAAATAAAAAAATACAAAAAAAAAACAAAAAAAAAAAAAAAAATAAAAAAAAAAAAAAAAAAAAATAGATAAAAACAATTTTATGTTGATTTAAAACAATGAATAAAAATAAAGAAATAATTTATAAAGAGAATAAAATAATAATCCACACTTTAACTTTTGTCTTTAGATTTTCAATAAAAATCTCATTCATGGTTCACACTGGACAATTGGAGGCAATTAAATTAAGAGCCTTTATACAAACACACATTTTTGTTTGATTGTGTGCGTGAACTAGCACTCAAATTTTGCAATATATACAAAATTGTTTACATTGAATCGCGTTGTGATTTAATTCGCTTAATTTTTATGAAAACTTAGCCATAAAAATATCAAATTATGCGCAGAAAGTAATTAAGGATCTCATTGAATAGAAATCAAGTTGTAGTTCAGGTGAAAACGACGTTTGTGATACAAAAAATTAAGGATAATTGATCAATTTGAATTCTCGGCATTTCGAATGGCACGTAAGGATAATAAAATTAGTGATAAATTAAATGTACATTAGAGCGTGTAGTCCTAATTCATTGGCAATGTTTTGCATTACTTTTGAGTTGTTGAGCTAGTTAACAACAGTTTGCGGCATTTTTATGAGAGTGATTTATTACATCCTAAGGACACATAATTGATCCAGGCGAATTAAGACATATTGATTGTCTCCAGCTTAATATTAAAAAATTATTGTTTAAATCATTATAATGACACAACTAAGAACTACCATTCATTATTAATTACCACATGACTGATTAATTAATCCTTAATTTATTTTCTTTTACATGTGATGCGTGCTCATAAAGAAGAAAAGATGGATAGAGATGAAGTGTTGGTGAAGTTTGTGGAACAAGAGTGTATAATATGGAAACGAAATCATCCGCAATTCAAGAATGTTGCTGCGAAAGAACAAGCTTGGGCTAGAGTGGCGTTTCAATTAGGTCTTTCGAGTGAGTCATGCAAACAGATTTTTTAATTCCTGCTGTTCCCCTTTTTATTTTACGTACATGCTACATACACACAATTACAACAATCATCGTTCACTCTTTTCCATCACTCCCGATTCTAATCATCATGATTTCATGTTAATCCAATTATTCTACAAATGCACACACTAATACCACTTTGTGTTTACTTGCAAAAAAAAGAGTGAAGAATATGAAATTATGACCGTACACTGACAATCTAAACGCTACCGCTTTGTGTTGAGTGGTAGAAGGGTTCTTCCATACGACAATTCAATGCGTGAATAAATTAAACGGCATATATGCACACAGACGGTCGAGTACGTACGATGCAAGAGTAGCAGACGAGATCGTTAATTTAAAACCATCCCTATTCTGATTTTTTTCTACCCTCCTTGCATCATTACGCTTATAATTTTATTGTTTTACGTAGTTGTAATTTTGAATTAATTCTTCTTCTTCTCAGTCAGGACACTGAATTTAGAGAGCGAACATTTTCAGCAACAAATTTCATCCCCTTTTCAATAATGACGACACAGTGTACATGCTTCAATTAAATTCCATGCACATAGCGATGATTTTTCAATTTCCCTATAAATTTATTTTAATTCTTTATTCACTAACCATAGCAACGGAGGCTGAAAGGCGGTTTAAATCAATACGTGAGAAGTATCGACGTCGAAAAATTCTTCTCGAACGTGACGTCTCCAATAATGTGGAGCATTCCAAGCTAAAGCGATGGGACTTGTATACTAAACTGGGATTCTTGGATGATTTTATGATACCGAGAAAGTAAGTTTGAAAAAATTTAATGACATGAAATTCGAATCACATTTTGATACTTTCTTACTTTTTCAACAGTGGAAATGAGAGTCTTGGAATGCTTGGGAGTTGCAGTGTAAAAGGAGATTCAACTGAAAATATTTCTTCGACAAATGAACTGTCAATTTTGCCAATCCCTAACCATAAGCTACTCACATCAACGCCTAATACTCAATTCCAAAAGATGAGTCAAAAGAATCACCAAATCGGTAATATCACCATACAGCCCATAATACGTCAAAACAATCAACAAATGATGACCAATCACTATCACGGTTCACGATCATCGCAATCTACACCAAGCCCAAGTACAACTACTGCAAATCTTACAGAACAAACAAGCACGGAAAATTTGCATCTGAATCCTATTGTAAAAATGGAAGTAGCAGATGATGACGAAAATGAGGACAACGCTTGCACGGAGCCAAAAAGCTGTGAAAATGGAAATTTTAATTACGTCGGAGAGTTCATTGCAGCTGAATTAAACAAGTTGCCACTTCGTGATGCATTTATGCTTAAAAATGTTCTGATACGAGAAGTGTTGACATTTAGCGAAAAGCTCTTGTTAGCTCGTCAAAAGAACTGAATTATTAACTTTCTTGCCATTTTAACTCCACTCTTTTGTGTGAATCTTAATATCATTGCCATATGTACATTTTGCAAAAACAAAATATGTTACTTTATCTTCTGGGAATATTGGATTCCGAATTTGGCCAAATTGATTTTTTCTTCTTCACTACACGTGCCATCATTAAAGAAGTTTTCTCGCAAAGAATGTTTTCTTTTTATACTACAATCTTACATGCCATCTCAATTTAAAGAAAAAAATTTTAAAACCCAAGGGGGGGTTCCGAAAACCATTAAAAAAAAAATTTAAAAAAAAAAAAAAAAAAAATAAAAAGATGGGGTTTTAAAAATTTTAAAAAAATAATAAAAAAAAAAAAAAAAAATTGAAAATAAAAAAAAAAAAAAAAAAAAAAAAAAAAAAAAAAAAAAAAAAAAAAAAAAAAAAAAAAGTAAAAAAAAAAAAAAAAAAAAGGGGGGGGGGAAAAATTTGATATTGTTAAAGATGATACCAAGAAAAGATCAGCGAGAAGATAAAAGAAAGAGTTCTGATTATTTTCAATTTATTTTTTTTTGAAACAAGATGATATCAGTATTATAGTGTAAGAATTTCATTTAAATTTTCCAAATTAATGATTTTCGAAAGTTTAATTTAGAATTCTACTTTTTCATATTTAGTCGTAAAATTTGATTACATTCCATTATTAAAATTATTTATTCAGTTGCTTTAAAAAAATATTTTCTCGCAAACTTTATGAACATTCCCGAATTACATTTTTGCAGTTTTTACTTAATTTTTTGTACTTCATGAATCTTATGTAGAATTAAAAGCTTTGTAATTTAGTATTTACTTTTGAACATTTCTGCAAACTTCATATTTTTTTTCAACAAAAAAAGTAGAGATTTGCAAAATGAAGAAACAGAATCATTAGCAATTCACAATCTCAATAGCTTTTAAGATATTTTTATATATAAGAAAAAATATTGATGTGAATATTTTTATACTCGAGAATTCAAGTTGATAAATATCTGCAGTGCTTCATTCCGTTCCTAAAATTCAAAATTCAAGCGTGCGTGCCACATAGACTAATCCAACTGTTCAGTTGACAGTTATGTAGCGCTGCTACTAAATTAAAATTTTATAAATTGAAAATGCAAATAAGCTTTTTGAAATGTTTCCAAGTATTTTTTTTTGATAAAACATTTTGGAAGCTGAAACTATTCGTGGCAAATTTCTCTTTTTTAAAAAATGCAGTAAGCTCAGTACAAAGGAATAGAAATCCGATCCCGACCAAATTTAATAGCTCTTAAAAATAATTAGCTTTTAATTTTTTTGACGATGAATTTCTACACGAAAAAAGGTTTAAGTTATTAAGCAAGTTAGGCTGAAAACTTTTGACAACGTCAGAAGCTTTTAATAAGGAAATGAGAAAAGTTCAAGAATTCATGTTAAATTTGTCAAAAGTTTTCATCCCTTGTCAAGCAATGAAAAAAATGAATAAAAAGTCTTTTATAAAATAAAACTTTGTTTGTTCTACTTCCTTAAAGGCTTTCTCAATTAGTTAACTTCTTGGTAGATTTTCATTCACTGAAAATTGAGCGCCAACATCCGCCCTTGTGTTTAAAATATCTCGTTTTAAGCAAACAACTTGTAACAAAATATAAAGGGGACTGAACATGGCGTGTGTTTGACGGACGTGCTTTGGATGGGAAGGAAACTCGAGAAGGAATTTTTCTCCCGACCGCTAAGGGTATTGAAGTGCCCAACTGCCCATTGATATTAGATTTCTCTTGTTTCTATAAAAAGAAAGCACAAACGAATTAACGCTCGTAAGATTTCAAAGCTTTTTTTTAATCAAATCAATGAAAAAATATCCTAAATAACTTTAATGATTAATTTCTGGTAGAAAAAAAGATTCCTAAAACAATCATCAATCTTAATGATGCACAAGTCATTAATTTTTCACACAGTAAACTCGTATGCGTATCCCACAGAACATTTTCAGTGTAAATTTATATAATTTATATAATTTTTGATAGAAATTTTTTGGGAATTTCGTATATTTGGTAAATTTTGTATTAAATTTAAATGGATTTGATAGCAAATTTTGACATTAAATTTATATCAATTTAATAGAAATTTTGATATGACTTTTTTCTAAAAAAATTTTTTGTGTCAAATTTTGCTATCAATTTAATGTAAATTTGACGTCAAATTTCATTTTCCACTTTTGTGGAACACTTAATTTAATTAAGTTTTTTGCTACATCAGGTCTGGGACTTGGTTGTTTTTTGCTCTGTAATGATAAAGGAATATTTTTTAGAAACTCAAACTTATTTTTGCTTACCCGCCGTTGCTAGGATTCGAACCGCTGTCTTCAAGAAGATGAATTTGTTAACACTGCGCGCGTAAACATTGCGCTACCAAGCCTTTATTAAATTTAATTTCAAATGGCTAAAGACTTATATAAGAAATCAAAAGTTTTTGTGAAAATTTAAGCAGATACTTATTAATTTCTTGATAATATCTTTTGCTTTAAAAAATAATATCCTCATTCTTATAATTTTGAACCAAACTTTATTTTTTTCAGGTTTGTTAAAGATATTTAAATTTTGAAGTAATAATTATCTTTAAAATTTTATGAAAGGAACTAAAAATTTAAACTGAAATTTAAATTGTTTTTCTACTTTATGTTATTTTCGATGCTTATTTTAGGAACTTTTGAAAAAATTATCAGAAAATTAAGGAAAGCGACTTAAGCAAAAACGGAAACTGTTCAAAAAACTTTCAATAAAGAGCTTAGATAACAGAAAATTTCAGATTAAAAATTTGATTGAATGAAGAAATTTCATCTTTTTGTGTTTACAAAAGTGAAATATATTTTTTTAAAAATTAAGTTGATTCAACATTTGAAAGGAAATTTTGTTGCACGTTTTTTCCAAATGCTTGATAATAAACTTTGAACCTTATGTAATATTTTTTTTAAATTTTTGCAACAAACTTTGATTGAATTTAAAAATAATATATTATATAAATTGAATAAATTAATGTAAAAATTTGATATTAAACTTCTGTAAATTATTTTATATTAAATTGACATAATTTAATATAAAAAATTTTATTTAATTTGTGGTAAAAAATTTAATATTAAATTGATATAAATTAATGTAAAAATTTAATAAAAAATTGTTGGTAAAAAATTTAATATACAATTGATATAAATTAATTAAAAATTTAATAAAAAATTGTTGGTCAAAAAATTTAATATACAATTGATATAAATTAATGTAGAAATTTAATAAAAAATTTTTGGTAAAAAATTTAATATAAAATTGATATCAAATTAATGTAAAAATTTAATGTAAAATTTTTTGGTTAATAAAATTTAATATAAAATTGATATCAAATTAATGTAAAAATTTAATATAAATTTTTTGGTAAAAAAAATTTATATTAAATTGATATCAAATTAATGTAAAAATTTGATATTGAAATTTTGGTCAAAAAATTTAATATCAAATTGATATCAAATTTGATATTCAAAAAACATTAATTTAATATCAAATAAAATATTTTTTTATTTGCTATTAAATTGACATCAAATTTGACGTTAAATTTGACATTAAATTTTTTTTGTTGATATCAAATTCATGTAAATTTAATATCAATTTGATGTCAAAAAATTTTTTTGACAAGGATTTAACGTCAAATTGATATCAATTCAACCAAAAATTGTTCTATGGGATCGAATAAACATTAATTTTTCGCTTGGGTAGGCATAAAAATTAATGACATAGATGATGTTGTCGTCCGAGATCTGTTGGGTATTAAATACATTATAACACATTATTAGAAAATCGTATTTTGAGAGAAATCCTTAGCTTTACATATCAATATCAACCTAATTTTCACCACGTGGCAACATTTTGAGGCAAATTAATTTTTTTAATGATGTTTAATGCATTAAAGCTCATCTGTTATCACATCTTTTTTTTAATTGGCTAAATCGACAATAAATTGAGCTAAATATTTAAATAATAAGATCCGCAAAAATTTGAAAGCTGTTGCTTGGCACTTTTTACTGAAAACGTTGAAAAATTAAGCTTTAAATCATCGAGGCTTTACACACAAAAGCTTATTTCAATGAAGTTCGTGAATAATTTGTATGAATCAAATTTGATTTGTTTCAGTGAAACTCGTGTGCAATTAAATAATTGATGAATGCTCAAAAAGCTATCATAAGGAATCAGTAAATTCTATTTGATTTCTATCCGCACGTGTTTGGATTGCAAAGTTAGAAAATTACAGCAAAAAATCTTTTCCAAAAGATTTATCGATTTCCTAAATTATTATATATTTTTGTTATTTCGCAGAATTAAACGCATTTACGAAAAGCTTGGATCGATTTCAATCAACACAGATGGACAATCTGTTGATTTATGCTCTGGACACGAGAGACAGTATGAATGATTTTTCTCTCATACATATTTTTCGAGTTGAAGAGCAGCTTATGGCTTAAATCATAAAAATTCTTTTGCCACACCCATAAAAAAATTGCGTTAGTTGACATATTATATTCAGTTGCCATGCTGCTTTTAAAAGCACTAAAATTGGAATTCCAAATTTCATTAATTTAAGCGTTATAGAGAACTTCGAGTTGCCATATATTGAAGGACGCACTTTATTATTTGCTTCACCTTTTTCACTTTTTATGTTAAAAATTGAATTTGTGACACTTTTGAGTGGAATGAAGTGTCTCTTTGGCTAAATAAAAAATTGGTATCCATGACACGCATCATCCTTGGTGCAAAGAGACAAAAAATGCTTTGAAAAAATCCTAACCTAGTCATTAAAATTATTTTTTTAAAAGGCCTAAAAGAGCGCAGCGTTGCTAATTAAAATATTTACATTCTGAAGAGAAAAAAAACTTCTTAATTGACTATTAAACTTTTTTAACTGAGTTATTTTAAATAAATTATTTGAAACATTGAGAGTTTTATTTCGAAAGTGTTTCAAAATAACTAAGTACCTATTTATTTTTGTTATTTATCGTTTTAAGCCGTAGTTACCGGTGTCGTATTTGAACAAATAATTTACTTCCAGTAACTTTTGTTTGAAGCTTTGCAAAAGATTTTTTTTGTTTAACCATGGCAAGGAAATTAACGCTTCATGGACCTCGTTGAAATCTGAATTGATAAAGGAAAATATTGAAAATCCGCTTTTAAAACTCGAAGAAATTTACATGCGGAATCAAGTTGTTATCCCATTTGGACATTGATTGCTCAATTCTTGAATGACAAATTCCCCGAGGATGAGTTTGGAATTTATTTTATGAAAGTATTCATAAAAATTTCAATCACTTTTCATGATTATGATTCATGAATACTTTTATTCTCCTCTTAAAATTTAAATATAAAATGTTCCACAACTTTTTGTTTTTCTTTTCTTTCATAGAGCGAAATTTTTTGTTAAGGCAAATCTAAAATAAGCTGCTTTATGATGTGAATGAGCTTTTTGCCTCTTTTAAATTGAATTTTTCTGGTGGTTGAATTGTTTGTTTTGTGCCACGTCATGCGATAATGGAGGAAAAGAATGAATAAAAAAAATGAAGGGGATTGAATGTAAACATAAGCGCGTTTGGCAATTTCATTAGTTATTCAGTGTTTGCGAAATAAAACATTTTGAAAATAAAGGATGTTAATTTAATTTCTTGTTTAAATGCTGTATATTTAATGTTACTATGATAGAAATGCATTTCAATGGTTTCAAACTTAAAAAATTATTTAAGCTAATTAAATCCATCCGATTCCTGTTTGGATTGATTAAGTTTAAATTCTCTTATTTAATATTCGCTAAAATATTTAAAAATTTCCTCCTCATATAATTTCAATCAATTTATATGAAAAAGATTATTTCTCAATACTGCACTGATGATGGCTATTTTTCACTCGAGAAGGATTCAAAGTTGGATGAAATGAATTGATGAAGAGTGAGTTTGTGCTCGACATCACATTTTTGCAATCGATAGTCTGCTTACTTAACTGTGAATTTGAGATCTGTTCATTATACGAGTATAATACAGACGAGACTTTGAGAAAGTATGAAAAAACTTGCAGTGGGTGTCTGAAAAGGGACTGAGTGCTTATGTTGATGGCATCACTCGTGTCATCTTTAATGCCCTTATAGTTTTTTGAAATTATTCCATTCAAGATGATATGTCCAGTCTATTAAATATTCATGGTTCAATGTGACTATAGAATATGAAATTATTTAAATCGGTTCCAAATATTTTAGAAAAATTGAAATTTGTTTGTTGCTTAATTTGTAATTTAATAAGCCTTGAGCAGCTATTTTAAAACCTAATTAAACCAAAATGGAAATTATTCTGAATCAATTTAATTTTGTTAATTACGTAAAAATTTGCTCATGATTCATGAAACTTTTTGCGACGCTTAAAATCATCTGAAAATTTCATGAAAATCTTTTCAAATATTCAATCTATTTTATTTCTCAACAATTTTTAAAAAATTTTTTATACCAACTTAGTCGGTTGAGAGGCGTTGAAAAGCGTCAAACGTTAAAAAAGAGTTTTATCATATTTTTTACAAGAATCAGTAACCTCTCATTAATTACAAAAAAATTTAGATTAAAAATTCCAAAAATTCTTCATGTTCTGCTTTGATGTCATAAAATTTTGGGGATCATGATCGGAACATTAATTTTCTATAGCAATTTTTGTCTTCTTGCTTGTGAGCAGAAAACTTTTGTTTCTTTTTGAGAGTTTTTTTTTGATTAATGATGCGGCATTTTAAGACATTGCTAAATTCAATTTGAGCCGTGATGCTTGAACAAAAAAGTTTTGAGTCATGGTTGATTCAACTTTTTTTTGGAAATAAAATTAGACAGATTTATGACAGATTATGACTTTAAATCATTTTCGGTCTCATTTTCTAATTAATAGGCTCCAATTGTATTAAGGTATGTGAACCTTTTATCAAGGGTTGACATGATGTGAAAGTTAAGGGATGCTCAAAAGTATTTTATGAAGAGAATAACTAATTATTTTAAGTCATTTTTATAAAGTATAATTATTCATTATGAACAATTTTAAAATTCAACCTTTTTGAAGGCATCATGTTTAAAAATCAGTCTGTATGAGTAAACAAATATTTTCTCGTCCCAGTTTTGCTAAACCACAAAATTTTATTTTGCACGAGTGTCATGAAAAGGTAAAGAGAATCGCTGGCATTTGACATGTAATGATGGATACGTCAATTGCACGCCATATTTCATCAAAATGATTCAACAGCTTTTATATATACAAAAGCTCTCCAACACTGATAAACAAATGCCTTCAATTTTCTTCACTGATTTTTGCATTCTCAACTTTCACGATGATTTATGAAAATGGATTTTACCATTGACATTCTTGTCAACAACATTGTATGGTAAAAAGTTTGAAAAAAGTAAACTTATCGAGATTATTAGAAATGTACTTTGTTTACCAAAGTACTAAATCGATATTACATCAAATTTTAAAGAAGAAAAATTTGTGATCTGATTCTTAAAAAATAAAAAAATCATTTTCTCTCTTTGCAAAGCTTTGAAAACATTAAATTTATAACTTTAAAGGGTTTTTCCTGCATTGTGTTGCATTTTTTTTTGTGGAAGTAAGAGCTCATGAAAAATATATTTTTAATGCATTTTTTATTGGGTCGCGAGCGTATATTTGAAGGTATGCGTTCTTAGGTGAGTTATTCCTATTTTTTTGTCTAATTCTTATCATAAATAAGTATTAATAATTATTGTAAATCGTTTGCCTTAAATTAGTTATTTTAAATTTGTTTTAAAGTTTCAACTGACGGAATTAAATATTTTAAATTTATGATTATGTAATGAGCCTGTTTTTAAAGAAGAAATGTCCTGAAAATGTCAGTAATAGAAGACATGACAAATAAAATCTGTGTACATATAATTCAAGCACACACGTCATCCTTATCTTGACAACTTTGAGCAAAACAATGTTAAAGGACTATTTTTAACCATATTCAACATTTAATGACAGAAACACGAGAGAAATATTTTAATAAACTTTTCTACTTTTCACACATAACTAAATCAGACTTTCTTAGTAAAACTGTGTTTGAATTATTGAAAGAAAACATTTGAAATCTTGAGAATGCATTCGAATGCAAGTAAATATAGGCTGACCATTTTATTTCTTTCATTTATTCACATTTCAGAGTCATCTGGTCAGCCGAGTCAGTTTAATCAAAAATTATTGTTTAACCAAAAACCACATTTTCACAAGAAACTCACAAATTGAGTTGAGTTGAGGTGTGCGATAATTCATTTATATTTGAGTGAAACAAGGACTCTCACAAAACTTTTTTTGATGATGAATTTCATTTGTATGAACCGCATTTTTATTATTTTTTCACTGGAATCAAAGTGGCTTCATTACAGCACGACAAAGCATGAAAAAGTAAAAAGTTTTCCAATTCAACTTTACCCACCCTAAATTTTTTCTATACTCCTTTATTTATTTAGCACATTTTTGCTGAAGAAACTTCTTTTTTTAAGCTTTTTAAAGTGGCTTTTATATTAATGGCAAGAGCTAATAAATCTATCCATATTAAATGGCTTTTAGACGCATTTGCGTGAAAAAACAATATTTATTCGAGCAAAATAATTTCATATTGATTAGCATATAAAGTGAATTGTTTTATCAGTTTTTTGTATTTAATCAAAATTACTGGATTAATCCATATGGCAACCAGATATTAGAATTTTTATGAGATAATTAGCAAATTGCCAAACTTCCGGCTCAACGCGCGCAACAATAAAGAAAAATATTTCATTTTATTTTTAAAATCACTTGAAGAAATTTTCTTATTTAAAATTTTACCTTTTCACAAAAATTCACGTGAATTATCTGCCAAGGGAAATAATCGTGTGTTGAGATGTTTATGGTATGTTTATATTTATACATCTGCATTCACATGCTTATAAAGTTCGATTTTCATTTCGTTATCACTTTGTGGTTTTTTTTTCAGCGAAATTAAAAACGATCCGCACGCTAAAGCTTTTCCCGACCAACTGTATCAGCGTGGAAATTTTTCAGTTTTGTTGTGATGTCTTCGTTTTCGAAAAGCATGCGTTTTTCGAAAATTTTACGTCACTGTTTGTGAGCGTGAAATTTGAGAATTTTATCGGTTAGTGGGAAGTTCTCAAGTACAGTGGGAAGGAAATCTCCATTTCAAAATATTTACATGGCTGAATAAAATGATCAAATCGTGATGCTATTGGGAGAAATAACATATTCGTAAACTCCCAAAGAGAGAGGATCGACGCTTGTTGGTAGAGTTATTGTTACACGCTGTACACGACCAGGATAAGTGAAGTTCTTTGTGCAAAAGAAGCTCGAATGCTGTTTTATCGATGCCAGCACACTGATAATGAAAATGTTTGCTGCAGTTCAAGCACGATAGTCCCGGGAAGAGTTTGGCGGTGATATTCTTGCTGCACTTCTTACACGGCTTAGGTACTTTACGAGAGTCGCCACCAGTCATAGCGAACTCGAACTAACCCCACGAAAGTCACGAGAACGCACTGTAAAGAAGCAAACCGAAAAAAAACAAAAGAGAAAATTTTGTTTAACGATTCGTACCGCTACTCGAATAGCGGTTGCCAGCCTCAGTGACAACCTTATCGCTTGTGGGGTTTAATGGCAGACACTCGTGATGATGTATTGAGCTCGATGTAATATCAGTGAGTCGGTGATCTCAGGCGTCCAATAATACCAACGTCTCGAACGTGAATTGAGCGATCAGGCAAATACAACACCCCGCAAAAGATTGTAATGCCGATCTGAAGTGGTATCAAATTTCTTGAGGGAGAGAAATTTATGAAAAAACGAGTCTCACCAAAAGAACGGATTCGATCTCCACCCCTGTGGAAGATCTTTGAGCGATGCGAGGATTTGAAAGGCACAGATTGAAATTGGTGCAAATTTTTTTTTTCTCTCTAAGAGTGTCGCAGGCTCTCCAGCTGATGTTGATTAAGATCAATGTCAATGCAGTATCGGATTGACGTCTTGAAGTCCAAAGTTTTCCGAAAATACCAGCGTCGCAATAATATTTTTTTTAGTTTTTAGGCGATCAGGCAAATACAACACCCCGCAAAAGATTGTAATGCCGATCTGAAGTGGTATCAAAATTCTTCAGGGAGAGAAATTAATGAAAAAACGAATCTCACCAAAGGAAGGGATTCGATCTCCACCCCTGTGGAAGATCTATGAGCGATGCGAGGATTTGAATGAATTGATGAATAAATAAAAACTCCGATTTTATTTGGAGTGACGTCACAATGATGGTCAGCTGTGGTCGGCAAAATGTGCTGAAAATTTGTCGGCCTTAAAATACTCGATGAAACAGCTTCAATTGTGAGAACTCCACGCTTCCAAGATGTCTCTACCACTTAGTTATGATAATGAATAGTTTAATGCAACTTATGCTAATAAAAACTGGTTTAATATGTTTAAAATTGATTAGCGACGAAGTGAGAGTAAAGAGAGTAAAGAGAAAAAAAAAAAAACATACCGTGGGCTGACAAGATATTTGAGTTCGAGATGTTTTGATAAAACATGGAGGGTACGTCAGTTTAATGAAGCTGACAAAGTGTCATTACACACGACATGTATCTTTCAACTTCGGTAAAAACCTCAAATCCGTCAATCACGATTGTTTATTAGGAAAACGGAAAAATTTTCAACTTAATTTTTCTTTTAGAATAAAATGAAGAAATATTATTTGCATGATATGAGCGGAGCTATCGTAAATGCAACGCCATTTGCAGACCCACCTTGTTTCTTCTTTGTTCCAATCTCATGTGCGCTCATTGTCAACATGAGAAGAAAAGTCGATTGAAGAGATAAGGATTGAAAAAGTAATTTTCTTTTTCTTTTGTTTTCTCTCCAATTGCAGTTTGTTTTCCATATATGAGCATGATGAACATGAGCAGCGGTAAAAGCTAAAGGCAATCATTTACGGCAGTGAAAGCAGACACAACAAATATGATTCTTCGATGTAGGTTAGTTGAGGATCATTTGATTCAAGCGAACTAAGAGAAAAGTTTGTAAAAAAATGGAGGGTTGTGGTTTTGGAGATAAACAAACGACATAAAAAATTTTTACGATTCAACAAAAACGTGCATAAATAAAAAGATGTGATAAAATTATTTTCATGCTCATCACGAGGTCAAACTTGAAGTAAATTTGAAAAACTTCCACATTTTCATTCCAATGCAATAGATAAAAAGTTTCATACATTGAATTTTTTTGTGAACATAACAAATTTGAATTCAAAACTCGCTGAATGGTTGTTACATGAATGTAAATGAAAGCAGTGAGCATTCAGACTTTTTAAATGTTTATTTTAAAAAAGAGATGCTTGAACTTTCAATTTCCTCAATTTTTCCACTCGCTCGAATTTGTAATGGAAATGATGAAAAATATTTTACTTTGAACTAAAAGTATTTTTTTAGTGGTTAAAAATGGAAATTAGAATTGATTAGAGTGTGAGTAATGACTGAAAGTGTTTTGGGTATTTCTTTACCTTTTTAAAAATAAGAAGAAAAAAGTGAACCATTTTATGTGACACTTAATAAAAAAACATCATTATTTTTTCTAAATTTATAGCTTATAAAAAAGGTCTTCTTAGAAGGTAAAGAGTGACACCTTTCAAACAGGGTTGCAACGAAATAAATTTTGTATCATGGTGACCTTCGATAATATGGTTGATTAAACCTTATTGACGCAAAATGCTTATGAATTCTGATGCCTTTTCTATTTAAGTAATGACCTCTAAATACGATCAGAATATTTTTTATTCAACATTATTCTCTTCTAATGACGGCTAAAATTTACAATCCAAAAAAACACAAAAATTTGTATTCGTCCTTGTATTACAACATTGTCATTTTGCAAAAGCGCTTAGAATAAAATAGGACAAATAATTTGTTGAAATTTGATAAGACTCGCGATAAATGGAGATCGGAAGGAAAAGTCTAATGAAACTAATTAATTTAATTCTCGAAAAATTGCGTCGTTATTTCAAACAGTTATTTCTAAGCTGGACTTATTTTTATTTGTTAACGTGCACTTTGGTGATATCGAGGAACATTGCGCAAGGGAATTTTATTACGCATGCCATCATGGCAACAATCTTTTAATAGCAATTATTAAATAAAAGTTTTATAAAGCGAAAGAAACTCTAAAGTATATTGGAAAGATTCTAAGGTTAAGTGGGTGAAACCGGAGTTCAAAAACAAATTCAATTTGTTGAACTTTTACGACTAATTTTTGTCACAATCTGCTGCAACTGTTTAGTTTAAAATTATTAAACATTTTGACCTGATGGCAAGATTAAAGCTCATAAAGTTTTGACATAAAAAATTAATAGATTTTCTTGAATCTTTTAATCCACTTAAAGCAATTTCAATTCTCAATTAATTTGATAATTTAATTTATGCTTTTTGCGAGATTTTTCTATGAACCTTTTTTAGTCGAAGCTTCACTTCAAAATCTTTTAAATGAAATTTAAATATTACATTAAGTCAAAATTGTTTTGGGATAGAAAATATTTCTTTTTAACAAAAGAGCTTTATGTACCTTCAAAAGTTGATAATGTCACGCTTTTCTAAAACACTTTTTGAATGTTTTCACTTCACTTTTGATTCTTGTTGTTATTTTGCATTTTTTGTATTCATAGTCTGTTCACGAACTTCAAGAGAAACACAAAAGAAATTGAAGAAGTTAAATTTTTTTTAGCTTGCTTCAATAATTAAGTTTCATTACATATATTACAAAGTCACATCCGAGCTTTAAATTAAAATTAATTTGGCGCGTCATGAAGAAAAATTAATTTTACAAGAAGTTTATTTCCTTACGTGCATTAACTGTTCTTTTTTTGCGAGTGATAAGGAAGCACATTTTTCATTGACAACCGGTAAAAAGCAACTGATAATATTGGATGGATGGAGAGAAAATTTTCCTTTTTCCTAATCTCGAAAAGAAAATGAGAGAGATACCAAGTTCGAAAAGTTCATGACGCAACGCATGTGAGAGAACAAAAAGCACGAGAGAGTGGAAAACACGTGAAAATTCATTCAACTTTTGCTTCGTTGTAAGTGATAAAGAAAATGAATTTCAGGCAACAGGTTGCCGAAGAAAACCGTTTTAAGTATTTTTCACATTGAATTTCAATTATTTAAATCTTATTGCGAAAGCTTTTTTTATTTTTTCAGAGAATTAAAATACAATAGAAAATGTGATATAAAATTAATTGAATTAAATTCTTAAAAGCATAACAAACTTTTTATGGATTCAGGAAATCCTTCAATAACACTTAATGGTGGATAATTTATGTCACATGCATTCAATTAATTTTTTTCTGCGATAAAAAATTTACTAACTGTTAATTATTATAACGCGATCATTAAAATCGTTTTTTTAAACTGAGCCTTAATGCATCAAAAAGATTTGAATTAAAATTATTAAGACTAAACCCTTGTGGCACAGAAAAGGAAAAATAAAGGAATTTTGATGGAACTTGCATGGAATCTTTCGGAACTTGCATGGAAAAAAATAACTTGACGGAAATTTGAAGGAATTTAATGGAACTTGACGGAATTTCAATGGAATTTCTGCGACCACTTTACCGGAAATTTGACGGAATTTGATGGAAAAAAAATCCTTCAAAATTCCATTGGATTTTTTAAGGAAAATTTTGGAATTCCATTGGAAAAGTATAGGAAATTTTTTCCATTTCTTTTCCACCAAATTTCTTATGGAAATCTTTAGGAATTTTATCGGAAAAAAATATTCCATCAAAATTCCGCTTAAGGAAAGTTGTGGAATTTTTAAGGAATTTATTTTCCATCAAAATTCCGTCATGTTCCGTTTAGGAAAAGTTGTGGAATTTTAACGGAATTGTTTTCCATCAAAATTCCGTCAAGTTCCGTTAAGAAAAGTTGTGGAATTTTAACGGAATTTATTTTCCATCAAAATTCCGTCATGTTCCGTTTAGGAAAAATGTGGAATTTTAACGGAATTTATTTCCATCAAAATTCCGTCATGTTCCGTTAAGAAAAGTTGTGGAATTTTAACGGAATTTATTTTCCATCAAAATTCCGTCATGTTCCGTTTAGGGAAAAGTTGTGGAATTTTAATGGAATTTATTTTCCATCAAAATTCCGTCATGTTCCGTTTAGGAAAAATGTGGAATTTTAACGGAATTTATTTCCATCAAAATTCCGTCATGTTCCGTTAAGAAAAGTTGTGGAATTTTAACGGAATTTATTTTCCATCAAAATTCCGTCATGTTCCGTTTAGGAAAGTTGTGGAATTTTAACGGAATTTATTTTCCATTAAATTTCCGTCAATTTCCGTTTAGGAAACAGTTGGAATTTTCAAGGAATTTATTTTCCAACAAAATTCCTTTAAATTTCCAACGGAATTTTTTTAGATTTCCAACGGAATTCCATTGGAAATTTATTGCTTAAATATTGCTTTTGCCAAAAATAATTTAATATATATTTTGGCTTCGTGACGGAATGGTAAAGCGGCGCAACGTGATAAGGAGTCCTCGGTTCGAATCTCGGTGGAGCAAAAAAGATGTAAGTAAAAAATAAATAATTTCCTATAATTTCCAACAGATTTCCAGAACTCAGAATCAGCTATGACAACGACTTCAAATGTTACCTCTTCAGGCCCAGGTAGGATCCAGAAGTGGGCCCGAGCTGCGAAGGATCCAAAAATTTATTTTTTTCTTATGGATTCCATTAGTTATTTTTCCATTGGATTTCCATTGGATTTCCATCGGATTTCCATTGGATTTCCATTGGATTTCCATCGGAAATGTGATGGATTCCGTAAGAATTTTGACGGATTCCATCGGAAATTTGATAGATTCCATTGAATTTCCGACGGAATCTATCAAATTTCCGATGGATTCTATCGAATTTCCGATGGATTCCTTCGAATTTCCAATGGATTCCATCGGATTCCTTATGGATTCCATCGAATTTCCGACGGAATCTATCAAATTTCCGATGGATTCCATGGGATTTCCAATGGATTCCATCGGATTTCTTATGGAATCCATCGGATTTCTAATGGATTCCATCGGAATTCTTATGGATTCCATCGAATTCCGTTTTATTTCCATTAAAATTCCCATGTACGTAAATATTTACGTACGTTTTTTCATTTCCGATGGAAATTTTGATGGAAGAATTGTACCATTTTGCCCCTTTTTCCGACGGAATTTTTCCGTCAAGTTCCACCAAAATTCCAGTAAAGTTCCTACATTTTTCCTTTTCTGTGCTACAAGGGAAGTTAAAAATTTAAATTTGATGTTTCATAATTAAAAAATGACTCAACTTTGAATAAAAATTGTTCAAGATGTAAAATTAATTCATGTCGTCATGTTGACACAAATTTCTTCTCACTTTACTGCCCACCAAAAATATTTCGACGTCATTTTTTAAGGGATTCCTTGGTGATGATTTTAAACAACATACTTACGCTAAAAATAGACAATAATTTTCTTGAGTTTAATCATCGTTTTATAAAAAGATTTTCGTTTCAATTTCGCATAGGTTTTTTCTTTCGCCGCGTCTCGCTCATCTGGAAAAAAATAGAAGAAAAATAATATTAAGTATCGTTTTTTGAAAACGTGCCAAATATTTTTTGTAGGTGTTTTCTATATAATGGGAGTGAAAGGTTGAAAAGAGCTCAGTAATAAGTGAAAATCCAAGTGTTAAACTCGAATAAATAAAAAAAAATCCTAAAAAATTCTTAATCATGTCAAATGTGCCAATGCATTTTCGCGACTGGTGGAACGATTATGATGTCGATTTTGAACCTTTACTATCTCGTCCTCGAACTTCACGTTTGATTGATCAGCATTTTGGAAAAGCACTACGCCGAAATGACTTGTTGAGTTCATTCGCAAATACGCAAATTTCCAGCCCATCGCCTCGCTCCCCATACTATCGACCTTGGGGAAGTGAATTGAGCCGACAAGACTCGGGATCGACTTTAAATGTCGACAAAAATAAATATGAAATTATTCTTGATGTTCAACAATTTACGCCAAATGAGATTTCTGTAAAGACAACTGACAAATTTATCGTCATCGAAGGTTTGATTAATGGAAATTTAATCCAAAATAAATTTTTATATAAATTGGTGCAGACAGATGATTTATGACATTGACCTGCCAATCAAAATTTGCAGATATTTCATTTTTCATTTCTTTTTTTTATTGTGCAACAGGAAAGCACGATGAAAAGCCAGATGAACACGGATACGTTACGCGTCACTTTACGAGAAAATATTTAATCCCACCAAATTACAAGCCCGAATCTGTCACATCAACACTCTCATCTGATGGAATTTTGACAGTAACTGCTGCTGCACCTGAAGCTCTTACTGCACCGAGTCAGGAGAGATCTGTAACCATCACTTCCGTTGGCCCATCGAGACCTGAAAATCAATCAGTTTCGCACGATCAGCCAAAAATTGAACAAGTCAACTAATTTTTTATATAATTTTATTTAATTTATACATTAAATTAATTTTTTTATACCTAACCGATGATGAGATATAATTTTTTTATATTCTTTTCTCTCACACAGTGAAATTTTAAAATTTTCTTCGGGTTTATTTACCCTGTCGAGAATGAAAAATGAATTGTTAATATAATTTCGCATATTTTTTCAAAAAATTTCTAAAGATAGACCTTGGAAAAATGCTTGAGAAAATAAATGCTAAAGGAAATTATGAAATGAGAAAAAAATATTTTTATTACAGGTGCATCAAGATGAAAATTCTTTCTTACCGATTAGAAATTTGAATTTCAATGAAGAAATTTTTTTATAATGAAATATTTTATCTTTTCAACCTAAATAAACATTTATTATGTCACAAAAATGAAAAATCAATAGTCTGTTTTTTTATTTAATTTAATGTATAATTAACATAAATTTTTAAAGCAAACCTGCTGTAAATTTAAGCTGTAAATTTCAGCATTACAAATCTTGTAACGTCAATGGAAAACTCAAATCGTGCTTTTCTTTTTCTCCAAAATGATTTGCAGATGGCGTTTTTG